>JAOXJM010000001.1:62407972-62428585 GCA_026413425.1 Tringa solitaria | reverse complement strand
AAAAGAGACAAAAGGAAGATAAAATGCTCTCTGTCAGTGTAAGTAATGGAGTGCTTCAGCTAGAATTCATTTTACATTTATTCTGGGGAAGAGAACATGTCCCACAGGGAACCAATACTCTAAGACTCCTCTGAATCTAAAAGCACTACTGCAGCTCCACACCAGGTGAATCATCACACAAATAAAATGAAAAGCAATCGTCATTTGTCCATTACTTACTTCTCTTGGAGATCTGGAGCCTCCTTCTCGGAAAGTCGGTTTGCAGCGAAAATTAATCTAGCATTAAAATAAAGCTGTTAGAACTGAAAGTGAGCTGAGACAGAATTTATTCCAATATGTTGATCTAAGTCAGACTTTCAAAATATTTATTATCTATTAAAATATTAGCTTTGTTAGCTGAACAAGGTAACTTACCTGGATGCCAGAAAAATCTCTTTTCATATGCCATCATAATTCTCCTTGCTAGATTTCTACACAGCCCTCATCTTCACCAATGCTACTGCTGCCTGTGCAGTTCAATTATTTAAACTGTCTCCCCCTTGTCTAGAAGGAAACTGCTTCATCTGGTTTTTTTTTCTGAAGATCATTTGCAACCAAAGCGGAATTAAGCTGAGGTCTCAAAAGTTAATATAAGCTGGAAATCTAACTCTCTAAGACCTTTTTGCACAGCTTTAAGCATGTATAAACAAAGTTTGTGGAGAAATCTTCCTTCACATGAAGAGCTGTGCAAATTAACCTAAATTTCTACCTTTTGCTTAGATCAGGCTGCTTTTATCCAGCTCCCCAACCACAAACCATTTGGGGAGCATTGCATTGCCTCACGCAGCAGTGTTTCCTCCTTCAGATGGGAGATGAAAGACACAAAGAGGACAACAGGAGCTTCCATGAGCAGAAGACATTTTTAGGAAGGTGGAGAGAAAAAGCATTTAACAAACATGGGACTCCTAAGAGAAAAACCTGAAATCTTTTGAGAAAATAAAATTCATAGAAGTAAAATCAGGGGGAATGTAGAGAGAAAAAAAATATACTGAAGAAAAGAGAGGCGTGGGAAAAGACCAAAGGATATGTGAGGTAAGGATGCACTAAATGAAATGAATTTAAGCTTAAGTTGACTAGCCTTCAAAGAATAAAATGCTCAAGGATACTGCACAGCTATGATTTTGTCATGAAGGCAGAAGGATCAAGTTTCCCCAAATTTAAACACAATGCTTCCCATGTAAATAAGTTCTTCCTTTATTTAATTAAAGGCCTTCAAAATAATAGGTCAAGGGATCGAGAGAAAGGGGTGGGGGGGAGGGGGGAAGATAAAAAGCAAACAAAATAGTTATTACATAAGAAGAAATAAAAGCCATAACAATATTAGTCTTCCTCCATTGCTCTTCACCTGGAATTGCAATTCTTTGTTTCAAGGCGGAGTTGTGACAGGCTAAAAAGATCTCCAGCTTATATTTATTTTACTTACAACTTAAACCAAGCAGAAGACTTATGCACCAGTTTTAAACTCCATAGGGTTTAAGAGGTGTGCAGACTTCATAACAACCGTCTGCCAAGAGAATTTCATGGTCTCCAGAATAGTGTAAACAAGCTCAAGAGAATGGGTTTTATCTAAGTGCTCATTTGCTCTGGCTGGCAATGCCACCAGCTTGCTGGGCTGTGGAGAGTCAGCACTGCTGCTGATGAAGGAAGTCATGAAAAATTCACTGGTAACATTTTGTGCTGAAAACATGTGCTAATGCTAATTTCACTGTGGGTAAAAGCATCGGGGGTGGAAATAGTACCTCTCCAATGTGGTATTATGGCAATCACTGTGACATTTGTCAACACAAGTCCAAATACTTGGAAAGGAAAAACTCGTTCCAAAGGGTTGCAGCTATAAATTTGTTATGCATCATCTTTTATGGATAACAACATTGCAAAACATATAGGAGTGATAATGAAGCTCTAATGCAATCAATGGGGAAATTCCCACTCATATTTCTTTACACATATCCCACCAAGAAAAAAAAAAAACAGTGGGGGAAAATTTCTTCAACACATTAACAGTTAGGCATAATGAAGAAGAATCACTCACTGATGGGAAGATAATTCAGTGATAGATATTCTCTAGGCACTTGGGAGTAAGGACAGCTCCTTCAAGGAGCTCGGAAGCAGGAGAGATGCTTGCAGAAATAATGGTACTATAAAGGAAAGGGTTGATGTTTTCCATTTTAAAAAGAAAAACTTAATATCTGAGGTTTTGAGGAAAAAACAGTATAGTCTAGTAAACGGAGTGAAAAATGTTCATAGTAGCATCTTATGCTGCATTGCCCATAATAAATATATAGCTGTCATAAGATGAGTTATGCTGGATTTAGTTGAGGAATTTTGAAAGGCCAATTTTGTGCATGAAAGGATACTGCATTTTCTAGCTCCAATTTTCAATCTAGAAGTAGAAGGAAATTATTTTTTAATCATGAAAATTACAAAAGCATTCTGTAGATTTTTGGTGTTTTTTTTTTTAATGGTTCACAGGGTTTGAAGAAATCTATTTAAAAAAATAAGCTGGAATTTTAAGTCAACTTTTTAACAAATATATTGTCAAAACAGCTATGAAAACCTACTTTGGCATATGGTGTTTTCCAGACTGCAAGAGAATTAAATGAGCGTTGTCTGCATCAGGCTCCAGAAGATGGCAATGTCTTACCTTCTCTAACTGCTCCATGCAGGCATTGTGGACCACAATTTTGCAGGCAGCACACTTCCTCCGCAGAGCAGATTTCTGCAAGAGGAAAGGGAGATGCATGTGTATGGAGGTGCACTGTTCTCAGGAGGAAAAAAGTTAGCTGTGAAACAGAAGATGTTTCTCTCCTTATGGAACATATGTTTTTTTTCCCCTCTCTTGGTGCTCTCAACTGTTCTGCATATTGAAAAATGGCCTGAAGCTCTTCCAGTTAAGAATTGGACTTTGCAAAAGACAGAGCCACAGTACTTCAGCTTGTGAACTGCAAGTACAAGGTTGTCTTTAGGTAGCAGATAAGGCTGTTAACAGTACAGATCATTGCTCTAAAAGGGAACAGACTACTGAGATGATGAGCAGCACCAGTGTAGAAAGGAGAAAAATTCATACATGCAAATCAGAGAACTCATACCAGTTCAGAAGAGTGCGTCATTTCATGCTTATCATATGATATTCAATTTGATGGGCCTGACCACTGACTCACAGAAAAATACTTGGGTCATTTAGTAGATAACGATAACCTCTTGACAGAATGTTGTTAAATGCTTATGAAACGTTACAGCAGGGATGAAATTCTCAGCCTAATTATGCTGGTTAGTTTTATTAATTTCAATAGGGCTTTTAAAATAATTTCCATTGAATCCCCCGGGCTAAAGCATATCAAAGGCAAGAGAATGCATCCAGAAGATAGAAAATATATTTACTTTTTTTTTTCTTGCATATACTCAATTTAATAAACCAGATGGAATTAATTTCCATAGAAGTTTAACTTATAGACCTGAGCTTGAGGGACATAACATTTATAAACACAGGGTAAGTTGAGAGACTGATTTGTCTCAGATTTTTATGTTCAATTTATTCATGTTCATTTAAATCTCTAATAAGTTATTTCATTAGAATTTTCAATGTGTTGTAAATAAACTCAAGAAAAAACAGGGAACATAGCTTAGGCTCACATTGTAGAATAATTATAGTTTTGCAGTCTCATAATTAAGAGTCTCAATTATCTAGATGATACACTCCAACTCTGTTCACATGTGGAGTGTTCTAATGTTTCACCTGAAGAATCATGACACTATAGACACATAATAGACTAAGCTTTCATGTGCTTTGTGACTTGGCAAACACAGACTAAAAACATATTTAAAGTTAAAAAGAAGAGTGAGACAATATAAAGGAATTGATTCCTAAGATGAAAAACTGCAGAAAGCAAACAAAGCTTTAATACCTTGCTTTTAAATTTTTTTGATGATTTTTGATAAGTACTTTCATTATTTTTTAATGCTGCTGGCATTGCAAATAGCTACAACCATTTATAATGAGATGGTAGTAAAAATTTAGACTTTTGCATTACTTTTAACTTATTTGATTTATTATGAAATGTCACCTCCATATTCCAGAGATTATGAGTTAGGGTTCTGCATAGGGGCACACTTTAATGCAAAGTCTGTGCAGTTACAGCTTAATTATTTTTCACCACTTCTCCATTGAAAACATTTGATCTTAAATAGTTTATATTTAAAAGAGCTAAGTCAAAGGAGGGTCAGGACAGGCATAGAAAAATGCACCGTCATCAAAAAATTCGAACGGGAAAAGCATTAGCCTTTTGACAGATCAAGTTAATCTAACCACAACTAAAGTTAACTGCATTT
Organism: Tringa solitaria; assembly: GCA_026413425.1. Lineage (NCBI taxonomy): Eukaryota > Metazoa > Chordata > Aves > Charadriiformes > Scolopacidae > Tringa > Tringa solitaria. The sequence goes on along the minus strand of JAOXJM010000001.1, from coordinate 62,424,217 downwards.
TCATTTCCATCTCTATTTCGTAAACTAAAGAAAGCCCCACGCAGCTTAACATGTTATAAACACAGATATCATTGTCCCCAAAGGGAACAAATATACTAGTACCTAAAAGAGAAAAGAATCTCAGTCAGGTCAAGCATAGGTCAGGGCAATTAAGAATTGAGCAACTTTAAGTTCTGCTGCTTCCTCAATATGGCTCAACATCTCCAGGCTGATTGGCTGGAAAATCTTGTCACCACATAAGATGTCTTCTAGCATTCCCAGATAGAAGTGTAAGTTGGTGGGTCTAATTCACCAGCCACTGCAAACAGTCCTTCCAGCTCCTAGAGAAGTACACCTCTAAAGCTATGACACAGCCTTACGAATCGTATGCAACATATTATTAAATTTCTATGCTACTTTCAATCAGCTAAATTATGAGCACTTACTCAGTTTTTTGAACGGCAAACTTCTACATAGAATGCATGAACAGTTGCATTTGGTCAGACCAAAGGTCTACTCAGACAAAAAAACCCAAAATTCTGTCTCCAGCTTTTGCTGAAACCAAAGTCCTGATATTGGCACTCAGGACCAATAAAAGTGCACAGCAAACACACAATGACAATCCTCTTGATTATTACCCCATAATTAGCAGTTTGTTACTGTTGGAACTTTGCTTCAGTACTGCTTGTAAGCAGGCATAGGCTTCTCAAGTTAGCCTTAATCTTATACGCCATAAAGTAGCCAGTTTTCTTGAGAAATTACAGGAGATGGATATGAAAATGGGGCTAAGGAAAGCACTAGTGTTTTGGATCAAAGTGCCCCCAAAACTAGGGGTGATTGGCGAATCTAAATGTTTCCATTTGGACCAAGTGTTCTGATATTTATTTTTTTTAATAAAACCAAAAAGATGGTATTGAAAAGAGTCCCAGGCAGTATCCACAAACACCCCAGAGAAGATAAGACTCCCCTTACAGCTCGCAGTCCAAGGGCCAGGATGCTCCTTTGAGCACTGATTCAAAGCAAGGGCTTGAACAGAGGATCTTCACTGTCTCACCAGGTTTCTTAAATATCAAGGTAAAAGGGTTGGTTTTTTTCTTCTCTTCTGTTGAAGCAGTTTAACTGAAATACTAGGTGAGGAGTTGCTGAAGCGTACTGGAGCTATAACAGTGACTCCCCAGTCAAAGAAGAGACACACAAACAGGTTAGAGATAGTCCAATGAAACTTTGTCGTCCACAGCAGAAAAGCTTCAATAGGAGAAGGAAAACCTTAAATATTCTTAAACAGAAGAAAAACTTCAATAGAAGGCAAACACTCAATTATGAGCGCAATCATTGCTGGCAAGTGCACCCAAGAGTTTGGAAAATTCAGTTCAAATCCTTGCAGTCACCAAAAATCACAAAAATTTGATCAGGCTCTACTCTCAGAGAACCCAGCAAGGAACATATTTGTGTATATAAATAAAATAGGATACATTGAACATTTCTGAAATATCTCAATATTCTAACCATTTTTTCCTTACCATGTTAATAAAGCTACTCATAACATCCATTCTCATTGTATAAATAATCTGGGTCAGTCAAAATTGTTTGAGGCTTTTAACATATTTAATCAACAGCCTTTTGTCCCTTTTGCATCCTGGAATACACGCACCAACTGCAGCAATAAACAATTCAAACTCCTAAGCTTCTGGGCAGTTTATCAGGCTGACATCAAGCTCATTACCTCAGAAAGAGAGAAGGAAATCTGAAAATAACTCACTGAGAATTTGACTTGGCAGCTTTCCTCCCCCAGGTAGCAGAGGTCCCCAGAAACATTTGTCTCCAGCCACAGATGCTCTCCGTTCACAGCATTTTCCTGAGAACAGATGACTGTTAATCTCATTTGTGAAACTCAGCTATATGAGCATAAGAAAATAAAAAAATCTGATTTTTACCACTAATTTAGAAGAAGTCCCCTCTCCCCCCCAAAACCAACAACACACAACCATGTGCCGTGTGCTGTTTTGTTTTTCTACAACACAAAGCCATAACAGTGTTATACCCTGGCTGACCACCCTGCTTAAAGGATGTTGATGTTTCAACAAATCATGTGTCACCAATCAGAACCAAGGTATTTCACTAAATGTACACAAACTTTGTCCATTTTCTTCTCACATACTGCCTAGTTTAACTGGGACTCTAAATTTCATAAGCGTGAGTTGTACACAGAATTTTAAAGAAACAGAAAATCAAGAGAGTAAATGAAAACATGACTACTGAAATTTGAGAGCTGGGCCCAGAAATACAAAATAACTTTGACTATAGTTCAGACAAGGAAAAATGCTTTCTTCATAATGGCTAGATCAACACCATATGTTTACGAAAAGATCCACAAAACATTAAGTTGCAAGGAAAGACCTGACTTTAATTTTATACCTGAAGGAATGATACGTTCAACTGAGAACACTCTCAAAAAAAAAAAAATTTACTTAGCACACTGGCAATTAGTAGTAATTAACAGAGCAACGTCTAATTTTAATTTGACAGCCTCATTTGACCAAATCTGTACCTTCTATAAAAAAAAAATCCTTGGTCTGAGGAAATCTGTTTGTAGAAAGACTACAGTTTTCACTTGGCTGTAATCCTGGCTCAACTAAAAAGCCTAAGGACTCTACTGTACACTATTTGAGCAAAGTGAATAAACAGGATTTCTGTTCATCCAGAATTAGAGCAAGATAGAAAATGCTTTGACAGTCTCTGACATTTGGTTCCCACACTGCAGAAGTCACAAATGATGACGCTTACCAAACAGATGGCGTCCGACAGCAGGATGCTCCGAAATAGCCACCTTAGTTAAAATAATTTATTTAAAATACCACTGACAGTTTCAAAGCGATGAAATGAGAAAGCTTCTCTTGCCATGTGGATTTCTTGGGTAATACAGAGAAGCGGAAGTGGCAAAATCCTTTGCTTTCTGGAAAACGAGTACATCCTCAACAGTGAAGACCTACATAATTCTACACATGGTGCCTACCACTACTGTAGTCCTCACTTCAACTAAGTAAAAAGAACAAAAGCAACTTGTTTCTTTTTTTCTGGCAAGAAGTCTACTGATCCACAAGTCTTCTAACTTCATCAGAAATGTTCACATTGAGGTCAGACCCAGTATTAACCCCCAGCACAAGGGGGCAGACAACAGTGAGACTAGGATTGCAGTCTACTGCCATTACATTCTTGATTAAACATCGTTTAGTAGCACACCATTCTATACCTCCATTTCTTCTCATCCTTTTGTCTCCCTGTCCACCTGAACTATAGACTCCCTGGGACAGAGATTCTCCTAAACTGCACAGTTCAGTGTAAGATAGTATAGGTGAGGATTTTCAGTACTTCTATAGTGCAAAAGTTTTTTTAAGGACTTGAATTAGCTTTAAAAATTCTTCAGGCCTTACTCAGATGGTAAGTTACTCAGTAAATTCTTTCTCTTCAAGTTTATTCTTATGTTAAAGCAATTTTCTCCAGCAAGAACTAGATCAGTTTAACAGCACTTCATGGAAGCCTAGTCACATTATACTAATAAAATGACTATGCCCACAGTATAGCCCAACATATTCATGTCCTGAAGAGGCAAACAAGAGAACCAAAGCAGGAGGATGTGAGCTCATGAGAGTGTTTGACCTGAGTACATTGTCTGCTGATGAAACAATGCAAACTCAATGTTATAACCCAGAGCTAAATTTCATAGATTATAAAAGATGTTTAGGAAGGATCAACTATGAAACCTAAATAAGAAGGCACGCAGCTCCTGGGACATAATTTTTAATGAGGAATCAAAATTCCATTAAAACAGTAGATTAAATATCCTTTCATTCAGACCACGTCCACATAACTTGCCATCCAGGATTTCTAAAGATAAAGTGGCCTATTTCCATAACCTAGTTTAGACTCATTGAGTTCTCTGTTGTTCTGTTGTTGTTGTTCCAGACCGTACCATAGATTGACATGTCTGACTTTAAATCACAGTGTAAATAATATCAGTAAGTAGTCTACAAGGATGACCTTTGTAGCTCACACTATGATAGAGTTCTGACAAGACTAGATAATAAAAATGTAAATAACCTGATCTGGTATAAATGGCACACCTCCAGATACCTACTGCCACAAACAATTTCACAGCACTGTGTGTGAAAACTCACAATTTCAATTCCAGCAAACTGACATTTGAAAAAAATCTTCTTCCATCCTGAATCAGAGCAAAGAGCTGAGATTTCCCAAGACGAAAACACCTTCCCTCAAAAAGCTTCGCCTGTCAATTACTTTGTCTAAATATGATCAAAGGGAATTGTTTGAACTTCGCCGTTTTAAATTTTACAGGGCATTGCCATTTATGTGATGAGACATTCTGTTGTCACTTACAAAAATCAAAATTATACAAGTCAAAGGAAAATACTTTGACCTTTTCCAAGCCAAATCTATCATTCAATACTAACAGGAAATTTTGACAAAAATTAATACATTTCTATAAAGAATTTTGACTTCAGCAAATCAGTATTTTTCTACTCTAAAAATTATAAGCAGTATTCTACAATGTGCTGGACATAAGGATATTCTATCTACCAACACATAAGCTGACATATTTCATTGGAACTACCTCTAGTATGAGCTCCTGTTTAACACAGAACTACAGCACAGTAAAGGTGACATCATCACTTGAATATTGTGACATATTTTTCTGCTGGAGTTTTTAGATCAGCAACCTTTTAATAAATAATTTTACAGTCTGCTTGATTTTGCACTTGGTGTCTTTATGTTGGGTTTAGGAGCAAATGGCTACTAAAGAGGCAGTTGTCCTCTTTCAGACCCTGACCTCATAGACTCCAGTCTCATGGTCTTGCCATTCTCCTCGTGCTGGATCTAGTGGCTGTGAAACTACATATGAATTGGTTCAACTGATGAAAAAAAAAAAAAAAGATAAATTTTATCTACTAAACAAGCTAGACAAAATGACCCACACCGTGACCACATAACTGCTAGATCTGACAGAAGGAGTGGTGGGTTAAAGGTGGGTTCAGTGGGACCAACATTTTTAGTACCAACTCAGTATTAGAGCAGCTTAGCTGATCTGTCAAATCATACTTTTAGACTGACGTGCTTTGCTTTTACTTGCTATGTAAAAAAGGGAGACTGTCCACCATCACAGAAAAAACAGCAATGACTGCAGCCTAACACTCTGCAGTTAAAAAGAGAATTAGGAATTCTGTTTCCTCGCCTGGCTTCCAAGCCCTTGCAAGTGTGCGTATTCGGTGTCCTGTGAAGAGAAAGAGCCCCTGCTCACTGAAGCGGAGGCAGAAGTGCTTTCCTGGCAGATGCAGCCTGCCTCACAGGGGACACACGAACTCAATATGCTCTCCCAGATGCAGACCTCCCATTTGATTGCTCCTGATCCATTACCACTTTAATAGCAAACAAAAATAATTTCAATATAGCAAACGTTCCTTGCATATGAAACAAAAACCACACACAATCCCCCCTGAAGTGAAAGAGAAATAGGAATTCAAGGACTAGGAGAGTTTGGGAACAATGTAATTACATGTACGTATTTATAACTTGCTATGCACATTTCACTAATTCAACTAGGGTTCTTCTCTTAAGAGCTCCAACGTGGTTAAATGACAGAGCAAGTGTTACCATTTTTCTAAAGCCCTTAGTATCTCCATACCAAACTATTCTTCAAGCTGCAGTCAGCATGGTTTCAAAAGCAATGCAGACAAACCTGGGTAATTTAATTTGCCATGTCAAGCAGTCATAGATATTCAGCCAAACAAATACACCAGTCAGACCAACTTTCTAGTCCAAAAGGCATTGAAACTCCAATTATAATGGGAGGAATGGAGCTCTCCTCCACTCCTGCCATGACTGACATTCTGCAAAAAATTATGTAAGACATTTCTGAAATAAGTCAGTAAGAATTTTTTCCCCTTTGTTAACACTCCAGTGAGCAAGATGAATCTTCTTACAAATCTACATTTGGGTGATAAACTTATGATTGGTGTAAAATCAGTGCTCAATCTAAATTTAATTAAACATATTTGTAAGCCCTTTTCTTTATGAGGTCGCTATCAAGCAGAAACAAGTTTGGATGTCTTTTTCCCAAAGGCCCCATCTCTGGAAGCGTTCAAGGCCAGGCTGGATGGGGCTTTGTGCAACCTGGTCTAGTGGGAGGTGTCCCTGACCATGGCAAGGGGGTTGGAACTCGATGATCTTTAAGGTCCCTTTCAACCTAAGCCATTCAATGATTCTATGAAATGTCTCTCTCATATGTATAGCTTGTGTTTTAGCCCTAGCCCTGAAATTCCAGAGTTTGTGATGCTCATATTGCAAACAATAGCAACGTCCCAAATGTTTTTCTGTTGATATATATTCTCAATTTTAAATCCACCTTAGCACACTTCAATTTGGCAATATTCTTCATATAGAAGTAATCTTTTCTTTATTTGTAACAAAAGTAATACTTGGACATAAAACAAAACACCATGAGATGCAGTACTACATCATTACTTCAAAAAAAACTTATATAAGCTCCAACTTTCAGAACTATTTTTGCACGTTCAACTTCTAGGCCTAGGTTTTCCACATTCTCTAGCTTTGTCCGCATTTCTCCTGTTCCCCACCATGATTTGCAACATCCCTACATCAGTTGCCCACTCCTGCGCTCTCTGCTAAGCTTTTGACACTGTTGCTATCATCATCTGAAAGACAATCTGTATGCAAATGCAGAATAACAACATTTGTCTTCATGAAGGAGCACTGTCCAGATGCTATCAACTGAGATGACGATTCCCTATGTTCTCATGAACCATTATTTTGGCTGATAACAGCTTAACTTCATTCCTTTTGTCAACAATGGGGAAAAAAATACCTATTTTCAAGGGCACCTTCTGTAATATCACTGCATCCTCTATACCTCTGGAAAAAAAAATATGACCACCATTTTGAAATATGACAGAACTTCTTTCTCTTTAGATATCTCTGGAAAGAACATTAGCACTCAAACCTTGATGGAAAGGAAACAACAAAGTAAGACTACTAATCCTGAATGCATTGCTTCCAGTGTCATCTGCACGCAATATTTCAGCAATTTAAGTATTCACAGAGCTTCACTCATGACTTCTTATTTAAGTGGAACTAAAGCTCCCAGCACCTCTACATGGTTTTATATAATTAATGGGATACTCATACCGCCATAAATCCTCCTGGCTGTCCTGACCCTGTTTCCACCTGTTATATCGGAAGGCTGGGGGGAGGATGTATTTGATTTGGGGAGTTCTTGGGAAGGAGTGTGCAGCGATGTTGTTGGGTGTGGGATTTTTGGTTTTTCATTTTGAGCATTCCTGCCTCTCTCATGGAAGAAGAGCAGCTCCCTATCATCACCATCCTGGCTTTGTCCTTCCTAAAAAGTCCATATTCTATTCATTGTACCACTCCAATCATGTGTGCTATTGCACTATGACTCTGTGATCCTGGTGAGATCACAGCCCTGCAATCTTCTGATATTTAGTAGAAAGAACAACTTTATATCCTTTATATATATCCTATATATCCTAAAATATCCTATGGAACTGCACAGACCCTCTCAACCAACTAATTTTATAGAAGCAGGTAAAAGTAAAACCTACAAAACTGGTATAACATATTGCCAAATGCCAGTTTTCAAGTTCTACTCAAATGCATAGTTTTCTATTCTATCTATAATATTTTTTTGTGTCTTTAATAAATATAAATAATAGTATAAGGTTATAATATTTCTCCTGCGAAGAACATTCATCTTGCACCCAGAGAACCCTGCATTCACAGAACACAAAGCACAGATCAGTTTCAAGTTTTTTCAATGAACTCCAGGGATGGAAGCTGCTTGTCTTCAAATGCCTTTTAATGGACTTAACTAGAGTTCTAAGGCATGTAGTCATGGACCATAAATGCCTACTAATGTGAAGGCAAGAAACTGGCTTCAACAGTCAAATGCATGATGGACAAATAAAATGAGACAATTTTGGCCAGTGGGAAGCTCAATACACTAATATCCTAGGTGGCTATCAAGATTTTTGTGGGCACCAAAGAAAGCAAGAGCTAAAAGGCAGTACTTAAAAGAAAATTGCAGGATGACTTTGCACCAAAGCTTATGGTTATTTTCCTTGGGAGCAAATGGCATTACGAAAATATACAAAGGCCTAGATCCACAACGGTACATAGGCACTGTATGAGGTGGCTCAGCCCATACCTACTTGAGAATCTGGGCTATAATGCCTACTTCGTTATTTAACTTGTGGGAGTGATGGCTACAATAGGGAAAGGTGGGAGAAGCGGCTACACGTGAACATATCACAGGGACAGGCAGTTCAGGTCGTTTCTTTTTAGTAAGGCATATTCTGCATTGCCCTCTGGCTATAACATCACCTGCTTCAGAGAATATATTCTGTATGGCCCTGCTGTATAAAGATAGCATTAAATTAGACAACAAAGCTTCAAGTTAACTTGAATTAGGGGTAACAAGTGTGATGAAACTGGGCATTTTTAAGTATGTGAGATAAAAGAAACCTCAGGGGTGACAGGCAGTAACAACAATACTGTTTCTTACATCAAGGGTCTTAAGAGACATCAGAATCATCAGCTCCATTTTACAGCTAATGTATTGAGTGGCAAAACAATTCATCTGAGCCCGCTCACTAGGCGAGTGTCAGAGCAGGGAAAGGAAATCCCACTCCCTGAATCAGTGTCCTGTTCACAAGATCATCCAATATTGGCAAATCATCTGCAAGGAGTTATCAAAAATGGGCACTATAGCCAGGGAATTCTTTCCATTATTACTGTGAAGATAACAAGGAAGAAACATTTTCTACTGCAAAGTCAAGTGACAACTTATGTTCATGTCACTTAGACTTTGGAAAGATCTCCCATCGTGAGTCCTTTGAGAATCATCCTCAGAAATACTAAAGAGTAGAATAATATAGATGGAGATGCAACATGCACTGATTAATGCTGCCTTCCACTGTTTAAATATGAACACTTTCTGTTTGTCTTCAATACATCTTAATCCAAATATTTTTTCACTCTACTAAATACACCCCTGGTATTAAATATTAGTATTTAAAACTTAACTTTTTTTAAATTGACATTCCTTACCTATTATAAACTTTGGTCCATTTCAGCTTCTTCACACCTGCAAATCACTTCCTTATTGTCTCTTTTACTCATACTGTGTTTCAGATTTGGGAAATGCCTTTCTCTTCCACATTCCCCAGTTATTAAAACTGACTAATTCAGGCTCCTTACAGCCACAGAAATATTCCACTCACTATCCTGCCTCTTTCCCCACATGCTACAGGGTTGCCTCCCTTCTCCAATCCAAGTGGGATATAAAGCAGCAACACTGATCTGAGAGGCTGGAACAACTGAGAAACTGAACTTCTCAAAAATCTAAACCATAAGCCAGGAAGTGCCAAAACACCTCCCATACAATTAAAACCCACAATATTTAATCAATATTCACCAACTTACACCAAGTCCTGCAGTATTTATGTGTTGGGATCACATGAGCAACCACCTGGTAAAAAGAGTAACAGACAATTGACTTTGAAGAGGGTAAGTTGTGGTTGTTGAGCTGTTAGGTTTTTTGTTTTGGCGTTTTGTTGGTGGTGTTGTTTTCTAAGTACAATTTTGAAAGGTGTTTAATTTAGCCTGTTCCTAGCCCCTCACACAAGTGACTGATCCTTCAGATTTCTACTAAACAGCATTAATTACTCAAAGCAGGTATGTGTTTTAATACCTTGCTGAATCAGTACCTGTGTTTCCTGGAGCAAAAGACTAAGGTATTCTCCAAAGCTGTTCCAAAAGTATTTTGTGTAAACTTTCAAACTAATTTTATCACTCTGTGTTAAAGTACAGTACTATAGAAGATTGCAGCAAATCTGATCCAGCTTCCTGCAGTGCAGCCTGTAAAATTTCATCCCCTTAAACTTTAAACACAGCAGCTGTGGTTCAAGCTGAGCACACCATCTACAAAGCCATTCAGCCTTGGTACAGAGATAAACATAGGCCATATTCATCAAAACATAAGTTATTTTCATGTAAAGCCACTTGGATGGCTGGTATGCTATAATGTACTGAGTTCTTACCGATAGCCAAGTTTAAGATCTGCTGTATGCTTTACTTTAAATGGGATGTTTGTGTGACCTTCTTAGCATGTACCAGTGCATAACTACATGGAAGGTGCATGGGTACAGTGCAAAGCTGTGTCAGGGGAGGTTCAGACTTGACATTAGGAAACATTTCTTTGCCGAGAGGATGGTCAAACACTGGAACAGGCTTTCTAAAGAGGTGGTTGATGCCTCAGGCCTGTCAGTGTTTAAGAAGCATTTGGACAATGCCCTTTAACAACATGCTTTAACTTTTTGTCAACCCTGAAGCAGTCGGGCAGCTGGACTAGATGATCATTGCATGTCCCTTCCAGCTGAAATACTCTTTTCTATTCCAAACTGTCCCCTTATGAACTAGCTCAGAAACATAAGAGAAGCCAAATGGGAGGGAGGGAGCATATACTTTCTGTGTCTACAAGCCAGCTTAGGCTCAGAAGAAACATAGCCACACCTACAAAGCACCATAACCAAAGATTTCTACTACCACTCTACAGACCCAGCCAACTCAACATGTGCCTTCAGCCTTACATTTTGGCCCATCAAGCAGAGGTACAAAACTCCACTGTGCTAAAAATGGATGGCAGACCTTGACAACAAGTCAGTGAGTGAATGTAGCCAGACAATTCCCAAGCTGGAAAATCTGAACAGCTCTGTCCTGTGCTGCTATAGTCTCCAGAAGTTTTCAGGTCTCTGCCTTGTGCTTCATTTCATAATAGATGCATGTTCCTTATGACCAGCATTAATTCTGATAGGAATTCAATGTCTTATGTTGATTTAAGGATGGAGAGAGCACTAGCCAGGGATACTGCTCAAATTAGCTGCCAAAACAACCCCAAACACCTACAGTCCACTCTAAGGCCGCCCTTGGTTCCTTCACAGGTCCATTGGAGACTGCAATGTTGAGGGAATGCACAGGAGCCAAGTGCTGGAGGCCTGACCTGGAGATTGCTTTCCTGCAAATTGAAAAGAAAAAAACAAACAACAAATAAATGGACTGTATATCCAACATAATTACTCAATACAATTATCCACCCCACCCTTCTCCAGAAAACAGAAGAGACAGTACAGCATCTAATTTCAGCTTGGGTGAAATGGTGCTTGAATGCCATCTCCTGCTAAAGCAGTTTAGGAAAAGAATAAAGTAATCTGATCACTGAAAATTATTGTTTAATGAAGATCAGTTACTCTTCTGGCACTAAAATGAAATATCAAATCCAGTGGACTACATATGGTTCTGTTTGCCAATTTCAGTGGAGTCCTCATTTGTTACACCTATTCCTTACATACCAGCTGAATCTACTGAATCAATTTATGCATGATTCCAAATAGCCTTTATTGGAGCAATGAAATATGAGTTTATACAAAGAGCACAACTTCTATTGTTTTTACTTAGTTTATAGGTTGGGAAAAGTTGGCATCAGACTGCATAAAACAAGACTTGGGGATACCTCTTATGAAAGAGAGTTATAAGCTACAACCTTTTTTGATCATATCAGCATCCTTCAAGGTATTACAGCTTCTTTCCACTTACATTTCAATTCTTTTATCTTTTTTTTCCCCCCCCCCCGGAGTCATTCTTACAGCTCTTGAAGCACAGATAAAGCCTCCTTCAAAAGTCACAGGTGGTGACCAAAAAACCCTCCTGGAGCTCCACAAGCACTGAGAGTGTGTCCACTGCCTCTTTCCCCAGTGGTACCCAGCTCTGCCAGACCAACCTCAACTAATGAGTCATCAGGTGGAAAGAAGCAGAGGACACTGCTGATACAGGGCTCAGCTGCACTTGGACCATAGGTTTCATAAAGCTTCATAACATTATCGCATTGTATATTTTAGCACCTTATGGTGGTGGCCAAAACAAGCTCACAGCTTCAGCTGCAGTAATTCAGAAGGGGGAAAAAGAAAAAAAAAAACCACATCTCAAGGAGAGACCTCCTTTTGTAAGTCAAATACACTCATCCCCCACAAAGTGAAATGACTCTGTCAGTGCATTTTTTGTGATACCACTCCCACAGTGCAACAGCTATTTATAGCATCTCCTAATCTTACCACTGTCCCAAGGCAATAAAGGGCAATTGAGCCAGTGATGACAATCCAGGTCAGCTACATGCTAAATAAATCTTTTCATTGTCCTGAAAATATACACTGCAATATATAGCCACAGTTTAGGAGCTTGGAAGCCTCACTGCTCACAGTATATGTCCAGAAAAATTGAGTGGGCTGAATCAGAATCTCTTAAATTCCCTTTCCTGTGGGTAGCATGAACAACTCAAGGCATTAACATCGGCCTCTGATCATCCAATGCCCCCTTTCTACTTAACGGCATAAGCAAGACATTGACATTCCTAAATATTTTGCATTTGACAAAAAACGATTAGAGGGAAGTAGCCCAAGGAAAAGCCTTTCACTACCTGGCAACATATCAGAAAAGAACAATTTAACAAGAAAAATTTTAGGCCATATACGTCAGTACAACATAAACTACACGTATTTTCAATGACAGTATTAAGGCATTAAAGAAATAAGCCACAAGAAGCCACAATAATAATAATTTATTTTAAAATATATTTTTCAAAAGGCCATCCAATATTTGGCCATCTCCTTCCAGGCTGGTTCTGTGTATCAATTCAATTATTACTGCTTCCTAAACACAAGAGTACATTCTTGTGTCTATTCATGGTTTCTAACACGGTAATTTGTTTTGGTGGAAATGGGGCAGTATCACATTTTGCACCCTGCATCAGTGACAGTGGTAAAGGAAACCTACTTAGTCCTGCCCTTGTAACAAAGGAAGGTAGCACCCACTTTGTGCAAAGCAATACTTAAGCAAAGGAGGCTGAATAACAAGGTGTTAGCAGTTAATTATTGTTTGATGAAAAAAGCCAACGTTTTCAGACAACACAGCTTACAGCATATTACTTGTCAAGCAATACAGCCTGTAAGGTTGTACACATCCACTAAGCAAATTTACTGAAGCGAAGTCTGCGATTAATATTCCTAAGAGCAAATTTAACTGACCAGTCGGAGAACCAGGCTTCCAGCTGGCAGGCAAATTCAGCAGAGACTTAAAAGGTAAATATGCCTAATGAACGACTACAGACATCTCAGCATCAAGCCTTGGGTACTATTTCAAGTCAGAATTAGAGATGTGCAAGCCTCCTGCAGCAGAACCTGAGACTTGGCCCATGTTCCTTTAAAAGAAAGCCGAGGCTGATGAGCCTTTTGGGGGAGACTTGGCACAGATTTGTGCCAGCAGCCTGCCCTTCCTCTGCATGCCAAGCTGGATTTATGGCTTTGTCTGGAAAGCACACAAAACACAGGCATGACAATAATGCCTTTTTTTTTTCAGGTTGGCTTTAACATAAAAGCCTTAAAACAATCTCAGGGATTGCAAATTTGCGTAAACCAGCAAGAAATGACCCTTAGGCCTAAGGGCAGGCTAAAAATGCCTACTTTTACACAGCTTCTTATCAGAACTTTGTTGCAGAACAGAGAGAGACACAGAGTGTCAAAACACACTGCATGCACCACAGAGGCCTTTCCCATTAAAAAAAAAAAAAAAAAGGAGGTCAGGCTAAAGAGCAAACACATGGCCTTCTGAGAAGTGTAAGGCAGACAAGAGAGGGGAAAATGGGGGAAAGGGAAGGTAGCACAAATCTGATAACAGAACAGATGCTGAGTATCCAAGTGATCATATTTCATATATTACTTTAACTAGCAGATTACACCATCTGGCACTCTTCCAATAGCAAGGTAACACGACTGGCTTTTAGTTACCTTTCCCAGCAATTTCATCTCCACTGTGCTGAGTGCATGAATGAAAACACAGGCTCAACAGTCAGCCTTTCCCATAGAAACAAAAGTAATCACTGCTCCCCTGATAAGAGAGCACCAGAAAAAGTAAATCTGTGCTTTCATGGTAAATTCCATTCTTCAGACTATAAAATCCACAACTTTGTTAAAATGGGCACACCAGTCAGCTTGCTGATGTAATAACCAACAGCAAGGAAATGTTGGATTATAAGTAATGAGCTGGTTTGATAATTTTTTTTTTTTTCATATCAGTAATTTGTAGTAGATGTTATTATCAAGTCAGCTAACACACCTTCACTGTGAACAAGCACGGGTGCCCATACATATGTATGTCATTAGATATCCAACAAACAAAAATATCTGATACTAATTCCATAGTTGATGCCATTAAGGAAATTCTTTAACAGAGCAGTTCACTGTCTTGGAAACCCAAAAGCAATCAGACATTCAAGCTATTCAAGTATAATAACTGATTTTTTTTTTAAAAAGCATTACATTTTCATTTTGCTGAAGAGTCAGGCGAGACTCAACCTACTTATTAGATCAAAGGATACATATTTGATTAGGAGGGATTTGAGTTATATCCCAGGCTTTGGCTTTACTGAGCCTTTTCCTCCACCTAAGGCATATAAAAATCCTCCAATGAGTTGTTTAGACTGAATAGTTATGCCTGAATCCTCAAAGACCACAAAAGACAATTAGTCAATAGTATGCAGCTCATTTAAGTGTTAGAAAAATCTATTTGGAAAAGAAAGATTAAGTTAGCCCTGCATGTGATTAACAGATGAGTGCCATTTTATTTATCACTGGTTTTGGATTTGCTGTTTCCAGGCTGGAGTTATTACTGTCCTTTTCCAGAGGGTCATAAATTACCATTGGTTAAGTCTCCCAGCTGCAAGGTAGAGATCATAAAACCACAAGAGACTAGCTTCCACAGATCCTATGGCTAGGACATCTGCCAGAAGAGAGATTTTTGGGAGTCTTTTCTCAAAGCTAACCTAGATGTTTACCAAGACAAGGACAGTCATTTGTATAACAACATTTAAGTTACAATAGCTCTGCTTTTCTTCGCATATTCAATGTAGTTACACCCTAGGCCTGCCAGCTCTCAGCTTTGCCAACCACAACTTGAAAATCTCTGTTCTAGGCCAGATAGTACCTGCATGCTGTATGACCAATTTATATGCACCCAAGTTTGTTTGGAGGTGGTTTTCACTCCTGCAATTTGGTGCTTGTAAAAGTCATGAACAAGATGTACTGGCTAAACTCTAGCATTATTTAAGTTTTCCCCACGCATCTCTGCTGACTGCACGGCGCTCCTGCAACCTGCTGTTCCCAGCTTGCCTTCCCAGCATGTAATGTTCTCCTTTCCAGCTGACCATGGGGAAATGACTATTTCACTGCAACAACAAGATTTTCATTTTTTTGCATTTCTTATAAAAGGAGTCAGCTTCAGTCAAATCAAATAATCTGTCTGTTCCAGTACCCCATTTCTGACAACAACCAGTAGCAGGTGTCTAGAGAAGCACTAGCACAAATTGGGTGATCCTTCCCCTGACATACTCCAGTCCCAGCTTCCAGTAATCAGTAGTTTAAGGACTTCCTGAGCTGGAGGCTGCTTCCAGACCTTGGTGCTTAATAGCCTGTAATGGCTCTTAACTCTAGGAATGTGTTGGTCCTTCCCTGAACCCATTTATACTCTTGGTCTCCACAGCAGCATATGTAATGAGCTCCATGATTTAATTACAGGCAGTGTAAAGTACTTCCTTCTGCCTGTTTTAAAAATTCTGCCTGATAATTCAATTGGTGTATCATATTGTGAGGAACAGCAAGTAATCACTTACCTCTCTACACCTTGTGTGATTTTATGAATCTATTCATATAGCCCTTCATTCACTCTCCTCCCAAATGAAAGCACCCTAGATTGTTTAGGCTTTTGCTGATACTGAAACTGTTCTACCTTTGACAAAGTTCAATTATTTCTTTTCTAAAGTAAGATTGCCAGAGCTAGAACAAAGATTCAAGATCTGGCTGCACCAGAGGTTTATTGGCTGTATCATCATACTTTCTACATTGTCCTCTTTTTCCCCTCCCTCATTCTGAGCCCTTTACTTGCATTTTACCACTGTGAGCGCTGAATTAATAATTTCATAGGAGTACTTATAATTATCCAAAGATCCCTTTCCTGACACATAAATGGTAATATAAAGTTCAAACTTTAAAGCTCCCCTCTATAAATACCAAGCGCTCTTTCAAGCTAGATATTTGTATCATGTACTAATTA
>JAOXJM010000001.1:62382983-62395177 GCA_026413425.1 Tringa solitaria | reverse complement strand
TACTGTTCATGGCACAAATTATGCTAGAGAGTATTTTACTAGTCTTTTGCAGTAAATATACTGTAAATACTTAAAATATAAAGTGTATCAAGCCCGAGCATTCATAATATTAGAATTATATTTAAACATTCATTTATAATATCCTGTGTCATGTAAATGGCTATGAATATTGACCTACAGAAAATAAAACATGTCTGCACAGCTACTGGCTTCCTTTGACACTAAACAATGCCAAAAAAAAAAAGTCATTTAGACATAAGTAAATGTAGCATCAGGGAATCCACGAGCACAAAAATTAATTAGAAAAACACTTTTGATGCCCTTTTTCATCTAGCAGCTGAAGTACAACTCATACTTCCAATGCTTGTTCGGGGATTTATCTTGTCTAGCTATGGCTTTCAAGTGATGAGAGTACTATCACTTTCCTTGGGAATCTGGACTCGATGACCCCAAGGGTCTTTTCCAACCTGAATGATTCTGTGATTTAATCTAATCCACAGACTACTGGACCTCTAGGACAAATTCCTGGCTGTTGTAAACTGTTCTAGTTCCACTGGCTTCAGGGTAACTAGGCTGATTTTTTCACCAGCCAATATATTGTCACAAGATTACAAAGCCGAGAAAAGTTAAATGTCATTTTTATAACTGTCCACCTCATTTAACACAATATCTTTTAAAGGATTTCAGCACTGTAGGCTGCTTTGTTTTAAATGCTTAAACAGGGGAGAAAAATGCTACCCAATAACTAAAGGACCTTTAAGTTTCCAAAGCCATTTCCCCATGTTTCCATGGAAATGGGAACCTCTCTCCTTAACAAAGATGACATTAATGATCAGGTGCCTGGAGTCACACAAAAGAGAGAAAGAGGACAGAAATTACCAGCTACTCAACAGCATGTCAATCTGGAGCACAACCTACCCAGTTAGGGGTAGGACTTGATACCCCTTCTGCAATCTCAAAGCTTTAGCAGAAACAGCTCTCACAGTGTCAGAACAGAGGAGGGCTGCTGCTTTATTTTTAAGCTGGCTTGCTAACTAAGTTTTCTAACTATAGAAGTAAAACAAATAAAACAATGTCATCATCATCTGAGGGAGGAAGAGGAGGAGGAGAAGGAGAAAGGGCAGCTTTAATAAAAGCAACACTATATATGTGATGCCACGCTCCAGCCCCCTCGCAATGTGTCTGTATCTCAGTTTTATCTAGCCCTGCCACCCATGGCTAAATGCTGGGAACTGGAAAGGATCACTCTAGATTGCTGTGTTTGTGATTATCACCGTTAGTTACAGCATGAGCTGAAACCAAAAATCAAAGCTTTACTGATCTAAGAAGGTATACTGTAAATGAAAGACCCTGCTGTTAAGAGCTATTGGTCTAACAGCGAGTGGGAAGGAAGCAGGGGGTTGAAATGATTCGTCCAGGTTCAGTCTTTGCCATGGCCAAGAGAAGAGAAGCCAGGTCTCCTTGAGACCCTCATCACATCCCCCAGCCACTGGAGAGCACTGCCTCTCTGCTGTGCTGAGAAGACTTTCAACATGGCAGATCTGAACTGCGGGTGACTTAAGTCATATCCTTGTCTCCGTTAATTTGCCAGTCTCCTAACTCTCCATTTGTCCTAATTGCAATATCATCATTTTCCACTGAGCAGAGCTTGTGCTTTAAAAAGGATTCAAATGAAGAATGTGCAAGATCAGTATGCACAGTGCCCATTCAAAGGGGAGGACCTGGCAAAGAAATGTCACATACCACACAGGTGCTAAAGCGTCAAGGAAACAATCCCCCATACTTTGGCCAGAGAAATCCTTCTGCGTGCCTTGATATCCAAGGGAGGAAAAAAGCACTGTGTAGGAAAAATAAAACCTGCATGTCACACAGGTGTACATTTGGCAGAGAAAATATGTGCCAAATTATTATTTTTCAGGCCATCAAAAACCTACCATAACCCAGTATTTTCTGATTATTCCTACATAAGTACTTCTACTTTGGATCCTGCTGTTCGATGCTGCTCAAAACATGGATCTCCTTAGGTGTCACAGGGACCAACCTCTTGGGAACTGCTGCTGAACTTTGTGATTTTTAACACAGACTGAATGCCAATGAAGTGAAATTAAGATTGGGTCTGTAAGCAGGCTTGCCAAACAGAAGTCACATCATGGAAATGAAAAAGAAATCAGATCTAATTTATTACTCTGCTCTTCTAGGCACACATGCAAGCCATAGAAAGGCTGTGTAGAGATAAAGAAGCATTCCTTTTCTTCTCCCAAATTTATACCTGTAAAAGAGACTGGTTCCAAGTTAGTTGACAAAGGGTACCAGGTTGGGGTCCTTTGCACCATGAAAACCTACAGAGTCAAACACTGAAGGTCTGGGGCAGTAGATCTAGAAGTCTTTGAACTTTTTTTTTTAAATCCCTTCTGTACAAAAGTGAGGGCATCGCCTCAGACAAGCTCAGGGCAGCACCAGGTAGAAGGAATGCCAATAGTGATTCTTCTGCATAGATTACGACAAAAGACTAGCAAAAATTCAGGATTTTTTAGGTTTTGAGCACAAAACTCTCAGTAGAGTTTACTGTGAACCACAGAGAAAAATATATGCAAAAGAAATATCTTACATACAGAATTTCCCAAACACTGAAGTGATTCTACACATTAATCTGGAAACAATTATTGTTTTTTCAGAATACATACATTTATGGCATGTTATATAAAGAGATGGAATTCAGAGAACAATTTTCAGAGTAATATGCATTATATGTGCATGCAGTACTACCTGCAAGAAAAATGTTCTAGCAAGAAGTAAAATTTGCATAACTCATTTTACAGTTGTGGTGTTTTCCTTGCTTCCATTTGAAATACGGTCAAGCCATAAACCTCCAGAGGTCCAACCACTAATCCAATTGTGGATCAGGCATCATGCAAGTGAGCAGCTTGAAGCCTAGTCACAATGACAGTAAACTAACTACATGACATTGAAATAAGACTCTCAAGACACTCTGATGAAATGGAGTACTTAATGCAGAGGAAAAGAGCAGCTGATTTTATTTGTTTAAGATCATACTAATCAAAAGCAGCAGTGCTTTGTCAACTCTGACTCCAAACCTCAGCTTTACATAAAGACCAGGACCAGAAATAACTTCTGGTTACTTGAGTAAACTCAGTGAAGACACAAAATGCAAACACTAAATGCAATCTGTAATATTGATTACAGTAAATGCATGAATCATGGTACTGTATCTACACGTCAATATATCTTATACTACATTACCTTTGAAGCTAATATACCTGTAAATCAATTAAAATGTAACCAGTGGGGTATAACAACAATCAGCTTATTTGGCTTTTGCTGCATTTAGTATTTTGGCCTCCTTTGGCATGTATTGATTTTATGAATAGTGCAATGATAGAGAAACAGTAATATTTTGACATTTAGAAATTAAAATGGAAACAAGATTAAACTGGTGGCTTGTTCAACTCCCTACAAAACCTGAAGAGCACAGAAGGACATCAAAACTCAGAAACACAGAAGGACTCCCAGACCATTACCTGAAGCCAGAAGACCCACATGTTCTTTATCACATCTGTTACTGCTTATTGGTAACAGAGCACTGTGCTAACCTACCAACTTAAAGAAAGCTGATGGATGGTGTTTGCATCTTCTCTAAGCAGTAAATAAAGGGAACAAATGGAGAAATTCCACTGAAGCAGGCAAGACCAAGCCTAATACAAAGAGAGATGGAGAGTGGGTGTAAAAACAACTTTGCCTTTCCTGTTCTTTAGGTTCTTTTCTCCCCTGTGGTTCTCTAAGCATTAATTTCAGCAGAGGCTTGGGACCCTATTCTGGTACAGGATATCTCCAGGGATTATTTTAAAACCACATATAGGTAACGAAACAAAAATATTACCATATCAATTTACTTTTAAAAAAACAAATAAAAGCAAAATGAGCATTAGTCTAGAATACTGTACAGTCTTTGGGGTAAAAATTAGAAATATATGGTCCATTATAGCAATGAGATAGCACACTTATGAATGTTGAGGGGTAAAGGAATAAAAAAAGACCAAGCTGCTAATTTTATTCTTGTCAATTGTATTTGGAAGACAAGATTTAAGCTACCAGAGCAAGAATCCAAACTGTAAAGCAGTAACAACATTTTTCAAAGTAAGTTACTCTTCTTTGCATCCAAACTAAGTTTAGCTCACTGTTTTTGAAAGCCACCGAACACCTCAAGAATTCAGTTTACATCTACACTGCAGCATGCTGTTCCCTATCGAGATGCCAGAGCTTGCTCTGGCACCAAAGTACATCCAGATGTGTTAGCACAAGGCTCTGGTTGGCATAACCCACCCTGCCAAGAAGCCTAGAGTTTCTCTGTGGTAACACAGGTGTGCTGAACCCTGTACCAGCTGTTCTTGTCTCCGCATTGTACTGTGCCACCTAGCATACACACACCACCCATGTTGCATCAAGCCACTGAGTAATCTCAGCAGGACCAGCAGAAATGGGCATCCCATGTTCCGCCCTGTTCCCTAAAGAGATACATCCTTCTTGTGAAGGCATCTCTCTTGAAAGGGTGCAGAAAGGACCTTCCTTCCCTGCCCAAGCTCACACAAGTGCATTAATGGGAGAGCAGTAGTGGTAGTGAGGAACAGAAATGGGACTGCCCAATGCTGTAGCATCCTAAAAGTGACCTCTTCTTGTTGCTGCTGTGTCACGATTATAAAATGGTTGAAAAAAATAATTTCAAGATATTTACCTTCAATGACACTACTGTAATGGAAAAAACATAAATCAAATCAGGACCCATCAAACATCCATACAGAGAAAAACCACAGCATTTACTGTATCAAGCTCAACTGTTCATAGGCCATCCAAAACTACCCAGTTTAAGGCCCTGTTTTTAGTTGCATATGGGCTGCACTATCCTTTAAACACACAGGCTGAATTTTTCTGTGACACATTGCTGCCTCAGGATGATGAGCTTTTTTTCCAATTTTACCAAAAATATTTTAGCTGTAACCCAAAACAAAATGAGCAGAAACCACTGAATAATGTCAGTGTTTAAAACATTCAGGAACCTTTTCTTTGATCTACTTTTTGCAGTGGTAACTTAAATTCAGCAGAGGACAGGGGAGACTGTGACAGACAAGCACCTTGTGTTGTCTTTATGGAAATCCACTTGAACTTTCCCAAGAGGTAAGCCTTTGAAATTTCATACATTTCTTATGCCTTCTAGAGTTTGCTCTGAATTAAAGAGCTGAACTGCCCAAAGACCTGCACTGAGGTCAAACAAGCTTTTCCCTACAGCTGCCAGTCTGGGCTGTTAAATGCAGGCTCAGGTGAAATGAAATTAAGGACTGTGTCTCTGCTCTGCTGCCCATAATCCTAGCCACATCCAAATGGCACGAAAAACAGAGGTCTTCTATGAGACATGATGAGATATCAGCTCATATCGGAGAACAACTTGGGCATGCCAAGAACTAAAGCCAGGCAGGAGGGGAGGAAAAACCTAGGACCAGGGCTTAAAGTGTGACACTGCGAATAAGGATTATAGCTAATGGAGATAAGGAAAGTCACAAACACTTGGTAATGCTGCTTGTCCAAGTCGGACACTCAATGCTCTTGTATTCCCTGTTTATGAATGGGGCCAGCACAGCACCCAGGATCAGACAGAACCAACGCGAAGAGTGTTCATGAAACACTGGCCACTTTTGCTGTTGTGAAAATCAGGAAGAAAACAAAACAATAAGGCCATCAGTAAATCCTCCCTTGCTGCACAGCCTGAATAATATCATGAGAAACAATAAGGAGAAAAGAAAATATTGAATAGCTTCTCATTCAAACATCAGTAGACGTCCTGTGCACAGAGGGAAACAGGAATTCTGTGGAAAAACAGTCTGCAACTGTGTAATTAAAGACTGAATCATAATGCATATGCGCAAGCGGGTGGGAAAATTAACGTCCTGGCATTTCCTAACTTCTGTGCGTTTGAGTTTGCAGTCCTGATAGCACTCTTTTTCCATAGGGCGTAAACGTGTGTCCAGTACATAAACAAACACTTGAGGCTGTAATTCAGCATTGTGCTCCCCAAATCGAATGGCTGTACCCTGCTGAACCTCTTCCTTGCAGGTGCAGCCATCAGCTGGCGCACTTGCAGGGCAGCAAGGACATTAGACACCTGGAGAACTGCTACAGGGGAGAGTGCCCAAATCCAAACCAGTTTTATCCTCACTCTATAGAAATACCCTGAAATGGAATTCTAAGAACAGGTCCATTTCTACAAGTGAAGGATTGACAAGAAAGGTAATAAATACAGAGGGAACAAGAGGTGTTGCAAAAATGGTCTTTAAAAGGAGATTGTAGCTAGTGCACAAAGCATTCACAAGCACCTTACAACTTCCCAGAAGAAGGGAACCCAGAGGAGAAGTCAGTTGTTAAGGGAATAGGTTCCAACATCAAGCTGTCAAAGGTTTGTTTCAGCATCAGTGAAGGGGTGGAGAAAAAAGGAAAAATCTCAACAGTCTCTCCTTTTAAGGGACTTAAATTGTCCGCAGTTAACTAACCCAGCTCACATGCCACTCTCCAGTTCCAGCAAGTTTGCCACCTTCCTTCCATAAGTCCTGCCTACCAACATGTGATAATGAATAACTGTATTCCAGTAGCCTGGGTTTTGCCATGTGAACCACTTACGTGGGCAGTTCAGAGGCTGTTGATGTGCATTGTTTCCTCCTCTTGCACAGATATGCTTTTGGTTTAAATTATTCTACCTCAAAGCCAACGCAGTGACTCGAGGACTCCAGGGGCTGACTGTTCTGTATTCAGTTCCAGAAGAAAGAAAGGAGGAAGGTCACATTTTACATTTGGATTACCTATAGAAAAGCTTGAAATTCTTGCAGTCATTTGATATTAAGAGTTATTTAATAACAAGTGAACAATGATTTTATTCTATAGCAAGTTTTGTAATTTTCACCTCCTCTGCCTGTGCACTGAATGAGTGTGGAGGAGCAGGGGAAACAGAAAACAGATATCAAGAAATGGAGCATCAGCACATCCTAGGAATAGCTGCATTTCTGCTCCCACTCCCGATTTCTCATCTCTCTGACCAATCTCCCATCTCTCTCGACGACACCCATCTTCAAAACCAAGTCTTGGGGTACAGCACATGGTACAACCATCCCTATCTTGCCCGTTTAACTGACATTAGCTAGCAATCTCCCCTTTGGGGAAACTGAGCTGTGGACCACATCAAAACAGAGCATCAGTTAAGATCAGTCTTAGGAACAAAGTAGAGCAGAGCAAAAAGTACTGGGAGAGGGGATGCGAAAATGACACACAACTCAAAATGTCTTGTTAATATGACCTCTTCACATTGTCAGAGTTGGATATGCTTTAGTATCTAGTTAATATGTTCTCCCTCCTCCCTACACTTTAAAGTCTGTCTTAAATTCACCCATAAGGCTGCCCAAACCACCCTGCAAAATTCAGCAGGTCAAACCAGATCACCAAAACAGGTGCACCTCTAGGGCTTTCAGTGTACCACGGTTCCATTTCCTCCTTCCAACATACACTGTATGACAATCATCATATTACCTTAACACATACACACAGCAATATATGCAATAGCCCAGCCAAGACTCTACTTTAATAGATCATCGCAGTCTGTTCTAAATCAATTAATTACACATATTTTGCTCAGAACATTCCCAACTAGTTTTTCCATCTCTCATAGTATGCAGTATGAAGCTAAGAATTTGCAGCTTTGTTGCCAAAGCTAATCAACCCTCCATACTATAATAACAAATACAATGAGCAACAGACTAAAGATTGACAAAATATGTTGAGCAAGAATAAGAGTGTCTGCGCTGCAAGACAATTTTGTCTGAGATCATCTTAAGAAAAATGTACCTTTTTCCATTGCCACAGGAGCAATCAATTCACATTGGGGTATCAATTCTGACACAGCAGTTTGGCTGGGTGTCCCCAGGAACATGACTCCCCGTAAATATAAACATGCCTCCCCATGTTGGTGGTCACAGAGGAAGAAATGCAAACCAGAGTGTTTCAGAGGGACACAAAACAACAGCAATAGTGGATCTGATTTTTTGGCGCAGGTAGAAAGATCCCAGCAGAATTGGTGTAGACAATTCCCACCCCAATTCCATCTGCTAGCCAACTTATGTCCTCATTGCTGATATTTCCTTTCCTCCAGCATTAATTCAACCTGCCGCAGTTAACTGCTTTTGAGCTAGTGCCCTCAGTTAAGTTTATTTATGCAACCACCGCCTACCACTAACAATCCATGCAAACAGTTGAACTCAATATACAAGTGAATCTGGCAGTCAATGTTACAAACTACTTTCCAGCAATACTAAATCACCAGTTGGTTTCAGTGAGGAAAGCGTGGTTCTACTAGAGTAGAGCCCTGGTGAACAATTTGTTAATTTTAAAATAAAAGGCACTATTTTGAAAGAGGTGCATGGAATTTTCAAAAAACACCTAATGACTTGAAAAACTAAAAATAGCATTAGGAATTTAGTGCAGTCACCATGATTTGGCAGTCAAGCCTAGAGCTAGACCCTCAGATTGAGGGCAGAAGCAAGAGACAAGAGTCAAAGAGGACACAAGTCAAGACAAAGGGAGTGAATAGGGACATGCAAGGTAGGAGAGAACAAGCTATGCCATGGGCTCAAGCCCAGCAGTGTCTAGACAGCAGTCTGATCTCACAGCCACTATATGTCTATGTCCTGGACACTCTGGGGACGATCCAGAACAGCTCCTAACAGCTCCCGGCACTTCTACAAACTCCTCCAGAGTGTGCTAGGGAGGTGCCGGCTCCTCTCTCACACCAAGACAGTGCATGTAGAGAGCAGGTATTAAAGAAAGTGAGAGCTTTTCAGTCACCTAGGTGGTTTTTGTTTGTTTTTTTTTTTTTTTTTTTTTAAGCTGTTACCTGTGTCAACCCAGGAAAGCTCCATTCATCTAAAAGTCACAGGAGAACGTGCTTCCTGAGTGAAGCTCTGGCTTTGGATCTAAAGTGTTTCATTTAAGCCTGATCATGATCAGCTAGAGCTACCCTAAGAAAAGTAAGGTCAGTAGAAATATTAGCACCCAGATTAATACTGTGAGTTTAAATTTATCTCAGAAATTAAAGTGCTACAACCTCCCCTCTCAGTATGACCTTACTTTGCCGAACAATTTGTCTCCTTAATCATCTGTACTTCCTTTTTTCTTTGGAGCTTCCAGAAAAAATTAAGAACCCAAAAACTCCCTAATATAAAGCATCTCCTACTGCATTTAGAAAAGAAGCGAAGCAAAGAACACAAGTATTTGCAATGGTAATGTTAATGAGAGAGAAAAGATAAGAGCTACTTTGACATGTAAGATCTGCTGGAGTCCTAGCTGGTCCCCTTGGACTGTTTCAGACAAACAAAGCTAATTCCATACAGGTTTGGTACAAGAAGGGGGAGGAAATCTTACTGAAGAGACCTTGGATAAAAACAAATTCTTGATTTTCCACTTAAGCACTTTAAGGTCTAACGATTTTTTTCACACAATAAAGAGTACCAAATACAGTTATCGTGTAAGAGGTATGAAGTAGCCTTTCCCCAAAAAACGTTTCTCATCTTTAGAGACACATATGGAATATCTAGCCTGTCAAGTAGTTTCAAACTGAAACTAAATGCATTGTTGACAATAGGATCTTTTTCATATGTGATGTTTTTCCATGTCAAAAAAAGCGCTTTATAAAACCTGATTTACTTTCCTTATAGGCCTCTAGTGCTCCCTCCAAAAACACAAACAATTTAAATATTCCCCTTTCATTACTTTACTCTCCTTGTTATCCACCACAGAGATTAGATTCTGTATCTCCTTATTTTACTTCCTGCTCAAGTTTAAATCATTATCCACCTCCCTCTTAAATCCCCTCTGAAGGCCTACTTCTCCTGCATTACTTATAGAAAAGTAGGTAAGCATAGCTTTGTTCTCTTTACCTAATTATCACGTGGGCCAAGAGTCAAAGCAAGGGAAACAGGGAGTTGAAGCATAAACAATGCTGGAAAAAGGGGAACCAAGCACTTCTTAACAGAATAAATCAAACAAGCCAATAGCTACGGAACTGCAGGCCTATTGCTTGCAGCCATCACTAACAAACCACACTGCTTGTACCACCTTTCATTCCCCCGCCCTCCAAACCTTCAAATTCAAAACAATGATTACATATCCCACTTTTGCTGGTATAGAATTAGCAATAAATTGCTTTTGTGGGAAAATATCTTTTTTTAAAATACCTAACCAAAAGATTGGAAGCAAGGAGGTATGTTGCTTTTTTAAGTGCAGAACTTTGTCAAAGTATCTATTTTCTCTCAGTTTGACGCATTACCTCATGATACATAATGTGCTGGGAGGCTGCTTTATGCACTGGGTACACCTCAGAAGGGCTCTGAAAATGAACAGCCAGAAGGGCAGGTCCTTGGGTGAACTTACAGACTTTAAACCGAAAAGAAGGAACCCCATGTAATCCCTCTTTCATGTGATTTTTCCAGGCTGTTCATTTCAGGCAAATCAGAATATCCTTATTACTTATATTACACTAATGACTAACAAATCCCACACAATCGGCACCCCCACTGTGAAGAAAAGAATTAAACTCCCCCAAAACTTTATTCTCCTATATCTTAGATGGCAGTGATATTTAACAAGACCTACAGCTTTTCTTTTTCTAGGCTGAAGTAGCTTGGAGGAAATAATGTCTCTCCAGACAGCTAAAGCGATATAGCCACTCAATCTCCAAGCTCTTGTTGCTAGAGCAGAGAGGTGCCAAGTAGATGTAAGAGATACATGAGAGCAGGCAAAGGACACTGGCTGCTCCTTTGGCTGGCAGTTGCATCCACAGAAGTGTCAAGATCTGTTATCCTCAGTGGGTACCACCCCCACCGTTCCTCAGCTGCTCTCAGAACAGGACAGAGACAGCTTCTGTAACACCAGCCTCCACTGACTCAATGCTCTTATTTCCATACCATACTTTACACATCTAATGGCCCGTACTGAGCAGGAGTCATCAAGCTAAGGGGGAATGTTCCAAGCCCAACAATCCTGGTCCACGTGAAAGGCAAGAAACAGTGTGTTCCAGGTGAGAAAGGTCAGCCCTGGACACCACAGAGTGAGGACAGCAATCTTCTCCCAGCATCCCAGTGCCAGGAAAGGGCTGGGTTTTTTTCACAGCCAAAGATAACCCTCAAAAGATGAGCACAACAGTGCAGAAAACCTGCTTGAAATGAACAATGAATCAGACACAATATAATCTGATTCCATGCACCTTGTTTTGGTGCTTTATACACCGCTAAGAATGAATTCTATTCTTCAGATACCTTATTTTCTTCTCTCTCCCACATTTTTTCTTGTAAGGCCCATTTTCCTTACATTTTGGGACTTTAGGTCTTTTTAGTTTTAGGATAGGGTGTTTAGGTTTTTCCCATTCCCACAAGTTGCTTTGCATGGGCAAAGCAACGCATTTTTTTCTTTTTAGTTTGCAAGACAATAAGATCCTTGAGATCAAAGGTAGATAGACTAAATTACCTGAAAAATCACTTGCCCTCTCAAAACTTTTGTTTTCCTCATGGGAGTTCTATACATCTTCTCATAAGACTAATGTGACCATCTTGACTTCTCCTTCAACTCCAGCTGCAACCAGAGAAGGGGCTCATAAAACCAAAAAAAAATTTTTTAAATGAAAAAACCAAAACGACTTCTGAATTGGAAACCATAGCAAAGAAGTCAGGTTTACAACAAGCCAATGTTTTCTCTCTTCGAGCCAAATTACTCTTCCTTGATGTAACAGCTAAAACTCCAAGGACTGGTGGAGGGCACTGTGTACAAGTATACAGGAACTGGAAAGTACTTCTCATTGTTTTTCCTGGAAACTACATGCCAGCTTCTGTAAAGAATTTTTTGGCATGGATCTTTAGAGTGCCACATGCTGAAGAACAAGTGGATATAAACTGAGTTCACTGAACTCAGTCATATTGCCTTGCAAGAGCCTTTGCTGCAATTTTGACCAAAAACCAACTGCTGAACTCCTCACAAATCAGGTTTTCAGCTGATATAAACTGCAATGACACAACAGAGCAACATCAGTGTGCAGTGGCCCACATCATTCTGTACAGCCCTGCAATGAAGACTAGAGCATCAGGAAAGGGGGG
>JAOXJM010000001.1:62350708-62382883 GCA_026413425.1 Tringa solitaria | reverse complement strand
CCCCCCCCCCCCCCCAAAAAAGTGTCCATTCCTGTTCTCTTGGTTTGCAAACACAACAGAAATCTGACAGATATAACTATTTCCCTGCCTTGCAACTCAGCAAAATTCCTTCTTTCAGACTGATCTTTATGAAGTTTGAGGGATTTTCTGAGCATGGGCTACATACCTTCAAAAGCAAAACTAGAGTCATGGGTAACAGATTATTTCAAGCTTAGTGAACTTTCTCTGCAGTGCCTAATTGTTTTTAAGCTATTAAACCACACACAGGCACAGCTAAAATTCCAGCTTTCCACACAAATTGAAACCCTGAAACATAGCAGGAATCATCTGTAAAAAAAAAAAAAAAAATTAGGCTCCAGAATAAAAGCTCAAGGCAGAAGAAGATTCACTTGTTTTGGTGCAGTTTTTTAATGCATGTATTGTAGATAACTGGCCCCACATTGAGAAATATGGGGTACCTATATAATATTTTATGGAGAGGAAGGGAATTAAGTTCCTCCAAGTAACACAACAGCTAAGCTGGCTAGTAGGGTAATGCTCAGAGAGTGTGGCAATGGTGGTCTCCCTCTCAGCTCGGAATTCACACACAGTCCTGATGCCTCTGGGACAGCAAGCACCTCCATGTCTATACCACTTCCTGTGGATGGAAGTCATCCCACTCAGTATGCTGAGCCACTCTGAGCCAGCAGGACCCAGTAACCCTGCTAGTAGGGCTTTTGGGATCCGTCTCAGCATCATGTCAACATGGTGAACTGGTTTTCAGGCTCAAGCTCACGCCTGTGCTAGGTCAGGGCAAAGGATACAATAAGTTCACCTCTGCCTGCTGTACACACACCTTAAGATTAGAAGAACAATCTTACTGAGAGAGCCCACATGTTTACTTAAGCCAGCAGCTTTTGCCTGCAGCCACTTGGTAACCGATGCTCATAGAAGCAGGGCACAACAGGGCGAGCACGAAGGTATGTTATTGCCTTCCACAACCACAACTTGCCTTAAGCAAAGCAAAGCTTTAGGTTCCTTGAGATGGTCTGTGTCAAATCCTTCCAATTCATGCTAACCAATGGATTTTTACAGTGTTCATTTATTTGGCCTTCTAATACAGGTATGTTTTTTGTCTCTGTGACATTATGCGCAAATGAGATCCACCATGTAACACTGCAATGTGAGCAAAAATAATTCCCATTCTTTTAAACCTGTTTGACAAGTTTATTTGGTGCTCTCTGGCTCTTACATCATGGCAAGGAATATATTAGCGTTCCCTACCTGCCTTCTGCTTGCTCCTCATGCCATTCAAGCTGCTAAAACTTTTTCTGTCAAGTCTTTTCTCATCCATAAACTGTTCCATTTCACCGATCAAATTATTATTGCTCTATTTGCCTTCTCTGACTTCTATTTGCTTCTCTGAGCAGTAAGCAGAAATATTCATACAATTATCTACAGTGACTACTAAATCTCTCTCCAAATGGGTAATAACTAATGCACAGTCCATCCTTGCCTGAGTTAACTGCAAAGTAACGCAGATGGAGAAAAGCAGCCCTGTGAACACAGAATTGCATCCCCCATTTTACAGCCCATCCATTCACTACAACCGATCCTTTGGCAACTCCGCAATTTATTTTCATTTTGAATAGCCTAGATAGAAGTTTCATCACCCCACAGTTCATTTCCTGTTTCCAAACAGCTTCCAATAACATATTTAGCAACAACCATTCTGGCTCCACGTGAATCCCTGATAATATCCCTTTACACCAAAATCTGATCACTTGCCTCTAGCCTTACTCTTTAATCAGTTATTAGATCAAGAATCTTCACCCATTGACTGATGTAATTATTTTCTTCTAGACTAGAGATGAAGAATTCTGTTCAAAAAGAGAAGCAAATGCTGATATATTATGCCAATCAGATCAGAAAATAAACAAACAGCTTTGGCAGAGGAACCAGAAGTAGCGTGACTAAATACTGCCACTTCAGCCCATCTCCAGCCTTGAGCAGTTTTACAGTCAGGCTTAGGGATTTGTCTGCATGTCAATAGTAAATCCAAATCCCTGGAGGATTCACAGTTATCTTAAAGCTCACATGTATTGGAAATAAAGTACTAGCTGCCACCCCTAAAGCTGTAACATACCACTCGCTCTTGCTCGCGGGTTAGTTATTAGCAGTCCAAAGAAGGTGGCTGCAAGAGGACGGTAGCTTTGATAATTTCTGGAGGTTGAGATGTGAGGTAATAATGTGCCTTAGCTACATGCAAATTAAATACCTCCCTTTCTTACCGGTACAACTCAAATACAGCATAAAAACACAGACGTAACAGGCACTGTTCAGTTTTCTCTGCATCTATTTAGATTAAATAGATTTAAATATACTTAGATTAAATGCAATCAAAGTGCGCCTCTATAGCTGCTTCCACTGCTGCCACCCGACTGCTTAGAGACTTATGCTGCCTTTCAGCTGCCAGTTAACTCCGACACAGTAACTGCCCTGCACCACTTCACCAGTAAGGCCAGCGTGTCCCAGGTGCCTGCAGGAAACTGGGAACAGCTGCACAATGGAAAAAAGAAGCCAAGGTGTTCACAGCCTCTGCCACAAAAAACTGGGTTGCTAAGGAGGATCCAAAGAGACTTAGATTATGTTAGCCCACTTGTAAGGCTTCATGAGAAGCACTCATGATGAAAAAAAAAAAACAAACACACACAACTCTGAGCACTCAGCTGCATGTATTTTTTTATTCCTGCAATTCCCCTCAGTTCACTGGGCTGTGCAGACAATAATTTTCTACACAGCCCAATAGCTCCATTTGTTGTCTCAGACTTCTTCCAATTTCAAGCCCTGTAGACTTCAGTTCTACATTGTTTTTAGAGAAGCATTGTAAATCTATTCAAGTTCACACAGATCTCTAAAGCACTTCTGAAGCTTTCTCGCCTTCTCCCCTTAAAAGCATCAACATCCTTGATCTGAGAAGAATATAACTACAGTTCTTCTGTGTCAATGATTTTGATCATAGAAATACAAACAGAAATTTGTTTTCCATAGAAATCTATTTAAACAGCAATGCAGAATACTTATAAAACAAAGAAAGGTCCCTTTGCTATGGATGAAAGGCAAAAATTGTTGTTAGCACAGTTTTTCTAGTGCAAGCAGCACAGACATGAAACTTTTCCTGGAAGTTGTAAATAGGACACGACTGCAACAAAAGAGACCACTGTGCTAAATAAAGCAGTTATAACCTGGGTACACCTTGTGGAACAGAAAGTACTATGTTGAACTACGTTTGAACCCTACCCCTTTACAGGGCTGAGGTAAAATTGAGAGAGTTCCAAATGCATGCCAAATAATTTATAAGAGAACTGAGCCTCATATTGACCAGGACCAAGAAGTGCTGGATTATAACTGGAGCCCAGAACATTTGGATTTGTTCTGTCTTTAGGAACACTAACACTGATATCAGCAGAAA
The DNA here is from genome assembly GCA_026413425.1 of Tringa solitaria. Taxonomy (NCBI): domain Eukaryota; kingdom Metazoa; phylum Chordata; class Aves; order Charadriiformes; family Scolopacidae; genus Tringa; species Tringa solitaria. The sequence goes on along the minus strand of JAOXJM010000001.1, from coordinate 62,379,432 downwards.
TATTTTCAGAAAACCATTTCCTTCCCACATAGGGAATGGCAGAAGAGAATGCAACCCAGAAAAAAATGACAATATAGATCAATTCAAGGGTTTATTGTCTCTATAATGCCAGCAGTTCTGTGTTTTCCCATAAAATGTAATCCTAAAGTGCTCAAGGTCCCACTTTGTTTGGGTAATACCCTCTCTGCACTTTATAGGAAATAACCAAGCATTTACAAGTTCACCAGTATGTGAACTGACCCGTAACACTGATGATCTTCTAAGCAGTAAATAATGAAGAAACAGCTTTGTTCTGTAGCTAAGTTTAGGCACATCTTTAATGGAAGTCACATCCCAACATGAGGTCTGCTGGCCCAGGGTGATTTATATGACGATCCAAGGAGAAAAAAAACCTAACCCTTAAATAATCCCACTATAGCAACAATGTTACATGCTAATTTTCTAACCTAAAACATCCTGCAGAGCACATAGTCCATATTAGGTAAAGCAGCTATGCAAAAAAGGTCTGCTTTGCTGTGAAAAGGATGAGACCCACCTGGAAACATACACAGGAGTGTATAGGAAAGGGAAGTGAAATATGCCAGGCAGCTCATAAATAGTGTACTGAGATGGCCTCCTTGTCTGCCAAGAGAAGAGAAACCCCAGGGGCTGCACTCACATACCTAGACCCAGAAGCCTTACTAAGACCAGTGAATTGCCAATATTGCTAGTGAGACATCAAACCTATCCAGTTGAATAATAGGAGCTTCCACAGCTTCTCACATTGCTCCTCTCCCTGCCTTAACTCACCCAGTTCATCCAGCCCATGGGAGTGAGTTCCCAGCTTCATCTCCAGGGCAGCGAGAGAGGGACACTGCACCTACGTGATGCTTTTCCCTTTGTGCAGAGATTTTTGCCATCAGGAACTGCTGAGTGCTTTTAGTACTAATTTGTACTAGCCACACTCATTTTGACACCAGTCGCTGAAAACACCACTACAAGACAGATTCCTGTTGTAAACAAAATCTTAGACCTTACGCTCATGGGGATAAACTGAGTTATGGATCATCTATTCTGCCCCTGTATCACAATCTTTCCAAAACATACAGATGACAGGCAATTTCTCTCCTGCAAAGGGGCATAAACCCCAACCTAGAACTCTATGAAAGGTTAAATATACCAACCCCTATACTTTCTCCATGTCCCCACACCTCCAGTGCTTTTTCTAAAAGCACAATCTTCAGTTTTAAAAATAATCTTTTCCAACCTGATTTAAAATAGCAGTTTCCCACTCAAATACAGGGCCACACGAGCTGCTCTTGGTTCCTCACAATTGCATACACAATCACCAGAAAAGAAAGCAGAGAAGTGACAAAATAAAGCATTTCAGATGCTTTCTTTAAATCAACATAACAAATAAAGACATTTGGCAGTGGAGCACTGCGCTCCTTGTAGGAGCTCCTCTCCAGCCAAAGGACTTCAGTGAAACATTCACAATTCAGAATGATTAGACCAACATTTTCTACCCTGAAGCTGAGGGAAAACCTTGAGTTAAGGGAATTTCAGTAAATACGCAAACACCTGGCGAGTTTCATTCAAGATCTGTGCAGGCAAGGCAAGAGTAGGAGTTAGGCAAAGGTTTCCTACCTCGATGCTGCTTTTGATTAATTACAGTGAAAGTGCACTCTTTCATCGACTATTTTAAAGTAGAATAAGATTATTACAGGAGAGACTGATCCCTGAGAAATTACAGCAGACATCAATGAACCAAGATACCCACTTAAATTTCTACTTTTCCTTTTCTGTGTTTCTCAGAAATCCTCTCTTCTCTTTTTTCGGTTTTATTTTTTTGTGTTTTTTTTTTCATTTGTTTGTTTTTTGTTTTTCCAACTGCAGTAACACTGTTTAGATATTCTTACTGAAATATCTACAGTGACTTTTATTCCTTGGAGAACCCCCACAGCTTCAGAGCACATCGTTATATGTGAATTTAGACCATTTTGGCCAGCAAGCATTACTTGACATTTAGAGAACGCCGCCATGATACATAGTCCCTGCTGCACCAAGATCTATTTGGAGATTTTTGACATCTTTTACAGTCTCTACCAAATGCCTTCTCCTCTCTCTTTTTTCAAATATGAATTTCCTGCAAAGGAAAACTGTCCTGCTGAGAGACCTATGAAAAGCTCTCTCTTTCTCAAAAAAAAAAAAAAAAAAACCACACACACAGGCAAGCAAATAGATGGGAATTTCTACCTTCATCTTTATCTCAGTGTTGATACTATCATGTGAAGGGATCACTCCCCCCTAAAAGAAGAGGGTCCTCAGGGTCTAAAGCCCATGGAAATTTTTTTATCTCCCTTGTTCAGTCAGGCTGCCCTTTGACATCAGTGCTGAGAGCAGGGGGTTGTTGTGGCAGCATCCATGAGTTGCAAACTACACAGGTGCTCCCAGTGTCCTTTAAAAGAAGCCACAGCGCTCTGCGTACACACGCTGTCACATGCTTGCGGCATTCAGCATGAGCACAAATACTCATTTGGAATTTTAGGAAAACGTGTCCTTTCCGCACTCATCTTTGAGGATTTGGTTGCACTGGGGTTTTTTTGAGACTATTTGAGTGTTAGAAATGTTTGATGAAGCAGCCCCCTGCAACAGATCTCCCAGAAAACACAGAATAAGGATACCCTGATGAGCTATATTCATCCACCTCCACTGTGAGATATAAAATCTATGTACTGCTTCAGACAAAAACAAACAGGAATTTAAGAACCTGCTATCTAAAATGAGCATTTCTTTGGCAGGCCAGAGATGAGAGCTGGCAGAAATTATATTCACTTTCTAATTGTTATTGTCAACATTTCATGGTGTGGACTCCAAGTCCCAACACACAACTTATTCAAAGAGAAAGTCTTCTGTAAAACCTAGTAACTCAAGCCTACTGCACTACAGTCCTCATTCCGTGTTCATGCGTAGCCCCACGTCTGTGCAACTTCATTCTAACAACGTCTAACAGGTGTAAGGTTCCTCCTTTTAAATGAAGCAGTAATTTGACTCTAGAATTACGCCCAACCAGCCATCACCCGTCATCACTATCCGGAGACTCTCATTCAGTCCCCCCGCAGCGGCGAGGCAGCTCGCCCATCTCCTGCTGTCCGGGACCTTGCTGCTCCATTTGGGAGGTAGATCCCACACTGGTGCTTTTTGTCAATTGTCAAGAACAGCTGCTGATTTTTCAGGATATATCGCATGTCCTCATCAATACCTCTGCTATTTCACACTTTATTCCCTGCAGTAACCCGAGACAAGCATCATCCGGTCCAGGTGATCTGCCACCCCTCGGGTTCTCAAATTGCTCTATATAAACCAGGCACACGCAGATCAAACCCCAGAGTATTAAGTGCAAGTAATATGGAGGAATGTTTTGCTCCTGATGTAAAAATCTCAAGTTTGCTTGCAACAAATATTTCCATACAAGGTGAACAACGTGATTTTAAATTCAATCATACTGAAAAACTGAAGTTTGCCTTGACATCACCACAGATGCACACAAATCAGGGCTTGCCATCTTGAACACGACAGCAAGCTACTGCTGTCTGAAAAATTTTTAACTATGGAAATAGAGCATACTTCTCATAGATTAGAAATTCTCAAACTTCCAGCTTCCTCACTGGTATTTCTGATCACTTCTTCCCCTGATTTCCAAACAAACAACAACAACAAAAAAAAAGAACAAACGCAATACACAAACACAAGTAGTACAAACCTAGATTTTGGGCAACCAAGGGATGAAATGAGTTCCCACTGTAGAGCAATTGCTACCATCAGTTTTAAAGAGCTATGGTAAATTAGACTTTCCATTACTGACCAAGTGGGGGAAAAAAATTATTTCCAATTGCCTAAACAGCTGCAGATAATTTCACCTGTGTCATTACTTTTTATAGGAGACTAACATTGTTAAAAATATTCAGCCTAAACACAATTTATGAAATGTTGACCATCATTAACATATATGTGCATTTTAGACATGAGGAAACAACATACACCATATCCACCATTTCCAAAATAAGAGAAATGAAAGTGTCGCTTCCAATTACTTTTCTATTACTTACATTTTCAAGGTAAATTTGAAGTTAAAAGTTTAGCAAATAAACATACCTGAAAGGGGCACCATTTTCAAAAGTGACTATGCACCCAGGCTCAGCAAATTAACTTAGTGGTCTCAGTGTGGGTATCCAACGTTATTGTAACAGACTCAATATAATTAAACATTTACAATACACTCAATATATTTAATATAAATATATTACTATAAATAATATATATTATAAATAATAAATTTCTATTAAATATTTACAATATACTCAATATAAAACTTCATACACATTCAGAAATTACATTATTTTCACTAATAAAATCAATAGAAGAAGTGAAGCCTTTATCTCCACAGAGAACAGCCCAGCTAACCAGAATCATCCAAACAGCTGATACAGATAACACAGCCAGAATTATTCCAAATTGCCAGACCCAAGAGCACCTCCTGTTGCCCTTTTTCTCCAACAGTTACTCCCAGTGTTGCAAGGGGAGAGGGAATCTCAACTCTCAGGTTTTGGTTTGTTTGGGCTTTTGGTTTTTCTTAGGGTTTCAGCTTATCAATAGCACTGGATGAGCTTGACTGTAATAAGCTGACTAAAGAGCCTTCTGAAAACACACATTCATACAACATTGCTCTATTCACATGCATGAAATCTCCTTCTGGAAATTGAACCCCCAAATGGCTGGATTCCAGGACCTTATTCAGAATTTTTCAGGCTTTCTACTGCAAGATCTCTACCTCCCATGAGGATCAGCTTTCCTCCTGGGCTCCTGGCTGCTTGGCTAGAAGCACAAAGGGAATACCTATGCCCAAGGGGAACCCGCATCCCTCCTTGTGTAGGTCCATCAAAACCTCTGTGGAAGGTTGGCAAAGGTCGAGACACAGTCCCCATGCTGAAACAGAACAGTAGAGACACAGCAGCAGCGGATAAAACTGGAAAACAACAAATCACTAAACTTTCTAGCACTGAAGGGAGTGCTTTCCAATTCCCTTGAGATGTTTCAGCAGTGAAAGAAGTTTTGTTTTTATCTTAGATGACCTATATATCAGTATTAATTAGTAGTCATTAGAAGACTTTTTTTCTACTGGAAAACAAACATACTAGGGAAGGGAGCACTTTCTAAATACTGTGAATGTAAAATGAGGCACAATTCTCATAATCACAACACTCATCATCATTTTTCCACTGTCTTGTAGCTACATATTTCACTGAAAAATGATAATGTTCAAGCAAAAAATGTGATTTCAGAAGTCCAGTTCCTCTATGTGCACACTGCTATTTTCCCTGCATGGAAAGGTGCAAAATGTGAAGAACAGCCTCTAAATGAAACCACAGCACAACACGGTTCTGGTACTTCAACTATTACTTGGTTCTGGAGAATATATTTTCAAAAATAACCTGAAGCTTATAAGTGTTTTGTTGCGAACAGGATGTGATCCTACACCGAAGCTGAAACTAAGGTTGGAAGATAAGTTCTTTAATCGATTGTCTGAAATATTCTATCTTCATCAGATCAATCCTAAATTGCCAGCTGAGGGTGGAGAATTATTCCCCTGCCTCCTTTAGAAGTGACAAATGAAAGCAATTTTCTGCAGTGGGAAAGGGAGAGAAGTTTTCAGGTTTCATCAATACATGTCAATATGGTATTAATATAAATGTCTCTTTTAATACCTCCACAAGTAATCTCAAAGAGTCAAAAAGTCATTTTTCTGCTACATGATGAATCAAATGCACTTAAAGATCATTGATTAACAATTTTTTTGTATAGAAATCTATCTGCAATTAACAACATGATGTTCCTTTGCTCTCCTAGTTATGACTATTATTAAGTATGAAACTTTTTTTAATTTTAAGTGTGATTGATGAAACCAAGTACAACTGAATAGCAGGATTCCTCTAATCCGTGCTCAATACGATTCAGAAATTGTTGTGAAGGTCACACGAGCAAATAACTTCCTGCCATTAGTGAGTGCCTGGAAAATGAGGGAGAGGGTCTAACAAAGGCAGATGGAGTGGGGAAAAAAATCCAACTGCAAATCAGAACATCACAAGAACCAATGGAAGCTGTAACTGAGCCTGACCTAAAGCCTCCCTGCAAACGATGACAGTCTTTCCAGATCAGTCAGGAAGCCCTGGGTCAAACCTCTGCATTACATGGCAGAACTCCGCTCGACTTCGCAGGCAAGTTGAATTCCTAGTCCCTTGTTCAGCACAGACAAGGATGCCTTTCCAAAGACTGTGTTAAATTTTGAAGGGAGTCCAATTCCTTCCTTCTCAGCCAGGAAAGACACCCAATTTTTGCAATGGAGACTTTTTCAAATGGGGAGGAAAGGGTTATCCATGGGCACCCAGGAGGAAGAAACCACAACACTCAGGTGTAAGAGCCGCCCAGCAGTAGAGCACTATTGTTTTCCAGAAGCCAATTCAAACATTCATTACCATAGTCCAGAAAAATGGCATAACTGATGACTACAAGCAAGAAAACTGGCATTTCTGAATGCATAATGTGCCATCCCTCCATCCTTCCCAAAGTCCCTCTTCTCTCCCCATCTCTATTCTCTCACCATTTTCCGCAGCACTGTGTGTTCTGAGTGACATGAGCAAACATGATCCAGCGCAACCAGTGAACTGTGTTGAACACGACGCATCTAAAAACATCAGCAGATATAGCATCGCACGTGATAACTGTCATTCTTCACATATTATTAGAGGAAGGAGATTCAGAAAGCTTGAAATGCATTCAGTGCTTGCAGACGGCAGTCAAACAAGACTGGCCATTATGTCACTGAAAAGCTTAAAATTCAACAGTTCCTGTAAGAACCCACTTACCAGCTATCCAAGGAGCCTGGCACGGACAATTTACACATGTTCTGTTTCCTGCTGCTTTTGCAAAAGAAATCCATGCATCCCACACTCATAACTTCCAGGAAGAGTGGGGGGAAAAAAAAAAATTAATCTGAAAGTGCAGCACCTCAGAGAGCCAGGCTAGGTAGGAAAACAGAGAGGTGTTCAAATTTTGAGGAAATCTTCTCCGGTTTCAACTTATAAGCCCCCTTCCCCTGCCTCCCACCACAATACGTCAAACTGAATCAGGGAAATCTAAAAGCAGGAGGAAGAAAAGAAGAAGTATCAAAGGCCAATTCTTGCAAGAGAAATGGCGCTTGCGAGCTGGTCAGTATGAGCCTGCTGAAATGATGTATGGCTAGGTGGGGAGCGTATATGTGCACACACATGCACACAGACGTCAGACCCTTCCTTGGAAGTGGATTAGGCGGCAGATGGTGTCAGAACCTGAGCTGCTGTCAAGAGCAGAGTTCACGCTGTCCTGCTCCCCGGCGCTTAGAGAGAAAAGCAGCAAAGCCAAGCCATCAAAAAAAAAAAAAAAAAAGGCCGATAAATAGCTGACAATCAGCTTTGTCATGGGCAACGAGTGGAATGACACCCCTTCGTTTGCTCCCTTCTTCTCCCAGAGTCCTTACAGACAAAATCCTCTCTGAAACGGAGACAAAAGAGGAAACAAACGTAGAGGTACCGTCTCCAAGCATAAGAGGCTCAGTTTTTCACGGGGAAACCAGAACCTGCTATTACCAACCCAAATACCAGAGCCCAGGACAGAGAGGGGGGGGAGAATACCACCCAGCTCAAGGTCTATTAAAAGCAAAGGGAGGGGAAAAAAAAAAAAAAAGAAAAAGAAGAAAAACCCCCTGTCTTTGATTGCCAACACAATGAAAATAAATGAGGGAAATAACATTTGGGCGGGATGTACCAGCTGAAAGCCGACACAATGACTTTGTGCAGACATCCCTGTTATTAATAATTATTACAGATAATAAGGGTTTTCAGGCTGAGCAAAAGGATCTTTTCCAGTTCCTAAAACCTCATCTCTCCCTGTCCTGTCACCTACCTCCCCCTTTTCTCTCTCCTCTGAGCACCTGCTTTGCATAGCTTTCCTTGTATTATCATTAGCTTCATGGATAATTGATAGCTGAGCTCGTCCAGCTGATGCTAAAAGAAGACAAGGTGGTTAGACACACGCCTACTATAAATAGACACACAACATGGCCAGCGTTTGCCAACATCTGATGATGCCTTCCCTCCTGGGTCCTAAAGTTAGCTAGTTTCTGAAAGTCAGGGAAGCAAAGGAGAGCAAGGTAAAATGCTTTCAATTAATTTTGCAGAGATTGAAGGGATAAAAATAAGAGTGGGGCTTTATATTTTTATGACATGCTAAAAATACCCACTTTATGAAACCTTTGGCATAGTTTGCAAAGCACAGTTTAAAAGCCTTTACTTTTTTTAAAAAAAAGCAACAGTGAAGCTCAAAATATTTAGCCAGTGCTGGGGTCGGTCTTTGCTGGTAGGGCTGAGAAGGGTCATGAAAAGATCTCTTTGCTGAGCACAGCATGTGGCAGCTACACAGAGAATAAAGAAGAAGAATAAAATTCACAATTGCCGTAAGCCCCGAGGTATCTCTGCAGAGCATAAGTGCTCATGCTCAGAAGCTCAGAGGGCGAAGGCTGTCAGTCGCTGGGTGCAAGGGAATCACAGCTGCCTCTGCATGGCTGGCAGGAGGCACAGGCTGCCTTGGGCACTGAGTCAGCAGCAAAACCTCCAGCCTCATCACTGGTTGGTTCTGGACACTTCTGGGGCAACCTCCTGACCTGTCCTTGACTGGATATGCCAGAGGTAGGCTTCCAGCTGGAAAATCCTTAGTCTTGCTTGGCCCATCTCCAAAGTCTGAGGGAGGTATGCTATTCCACCACATAGTTGCATTTGGCCTACACCTTCTTGCTGATGACCCTTCTCCATGGCATCTTCTAGTCCTGCAGTAGAGAAATTACCTTTATACGATTCACCCAGACTCTCCAGCATGCTCACCCCATCTCTCAACGGTCTGCAGGGCACACAAAGAACAACCTGCCTTTCAGAGTAACCTGCCTTTCAGGAACCAGGTGGTATCTTCTACCTTTGACCAGAGGAAAAGTGCCCTTAGAAAGAATCCCTGGAACATTTCTACCTCTGGCTGTGGAAGCCAGACACAAGCACACACCATTCTCGGAGCATTTTGTCTTCCTTTTACAAATAGCTAACCCAACATGATGTGGGCTCCAAAAATACTGGCTCCTGGATTGGGGCAACCATTTATCTCTTTTTGTCTTAGTCATTGTGTCCAGTTACACTTTGCAGATCATATTGATTTTTCTTTTTCCTCCTCAAGTAAAATGCTTATTTCTGGAAATTCTTAGTGCCCTCCCTCTACAAGCACTAATATAGGCTGTTCCTATTTGCCGGGTCTCACTCGCTGACAGCCAACTAAGCTTCATCAGTACAAATAAGGCAAGTAGCAGTTTAAAATTCATCCTAAGGAAAGCAGCTGCAGCCAAGTATTTGCCCCAGCACGTGCTGAGGTATCAGAGCTGGTTTTGTCCTGACAGTAGTTACCTCTCTTTTCAGAGCTGATGAACTCACACATGTGCTCAGGTCTTTCTCATTTTCTTTCTTGGCAGTAATCTCAGTCTGAAAGCCATTTTAGGCGGCAGGAGTACAGCTATGTGAAAATAGACAACCGTTTATCCTAATTCTCAATCGAATATTGAGAGTGAGGAAAATCTGCCACTTCCAATAGGAGAAGCCATTTGTATCTCACAATTGATCACGACAGAGCTGTCACCACATGCAGAAAGTACCCAGTCACGACACAAGAGCATTATCTCAGACCACAGGGAAAGAGAAAAAGAAGAGAACCTAAGCCAAGCCTCCCTGCAGCTCTGTGACAGGCAGCAGGCACACAGCAGGAATGGTGGTACGAAGCCACACAAGTTTGAGGAGTGGGAGGAGGACTTTTTCTTAAAAAAGCTCCAGAGATCTGCATAAGGTGGATGTTTCATCTTGAGAAACTTGTAGCTCGAAGCTAGCAAGAAAAGCTGCGTCAGGAGCAAAAGAAAAAAAAAAAAAAAAACAAAACTCCCTTTTATAAAATTGCTTACCTAGCCAGTGCTGGAGGGCAAGCATACTATGGGGAAAACAAAGAGAAAAAGCATTCAAACAGTTTTCCTTCTCCCTGGCCAAAAAAATACACACCAAAATGGAAGCCTTAAATATTTAATGTTCAAAACAAACAAGAGAATTTCCCAAAACAAGACTGCTGGTTCAACACAAAGCAGCAGCACTCACAATTAAGACGATAGAGGTTTTACACGCAGCTGCACCAATACCAGTTTGGGACAGGTAAAATCCACTTAGATAAAAAAAAAATGCAGGTTCACTTTACAGTAGCAGAGAGCCAGGGATCAGGCGGAGAACAGCTGACCTTCCCTGTCTTTGTTACGCTTGTATGAAGCGGTTAATGCCACCAAAAGAGTGGGAGGCAGTTAGCAGGGACCAGCGGTAGGAGTCTCAATAGATTATGCTCTTATTTTGAGATTCTGTAAGAGAACAAATTAACCTTCTTTATAACTCTTGGCTTACTTTAATAGATTTAATGGATGTCATAGGCTGGAAATACCATCTTACATTCCCTTAATTTCTGTACTGATTGTCCTCCTTACAATGAAAATCCACTATTTGAGACCTTGGTGGGGCAGCGCTGGTGCTGTTAAGCACACAGTCAAACCTTCAGCTGTTTGACTGGTGTCTTGCTTATACCTCCATGACTGAAGCAATCACCACCCTGGGATCAGGAACGCCTTCTCCACAAGCTCAGACCAGCAGAAGCCATTGGGATTTTTCCATCTTTCCTTAAAGCAGATGGCATTGTGTATTTACCCAAGACCATCTGGGTATTTTCACCTCCATATTCCCACTCCTGCAGGGCCCCAGGGTGCTGGCAACATCTGACATCTCTCTTGGTGGTTCCTTGCAGCACAGAAGAGTTTTTCATAGGTTGTGTTAAGGGGCTTAATCTGGCTACAGGGATATGAGTCCCTTACAATTATTGATACAAGAAAATTTAGAATTATTTCCCTTACAAATCTAGATTGTGCAATCATTATATGGTTACCTGGGATCAGAGGGACATGACCCAATGGCCAGCACAGTCTCATCATAGCCTTTATTCACCCCCACTTTTTTTGGTTTTAGATCTCTATTGTTTTTCCTACCATCCTTTCCAAAATTTAAACAAAGGTTTTTTTGACAGGCACACAAGCCTGCAGATCTCACACAAGCAGAAAGGCATTCTTTCCAGTAGATTAGCCAAAGATGTGATTGTTTGCCACTAGTGTTCACTAGTTCACTACTGAAATTCTTCGTTTCGGATGCAACTGCAATATAACACCTTGTTTTATTTCAGATAAGGCTGAACACCCAGAAGTTACTACTAATGCAGAACCCCAACACAGAGTACATAGAGGAAAAAGGAGTAGAAGGTTTCCAGATGAAGAGAAGAAGTAATTTCCCAGTGAAAGGGTAAGAAAGACTGAGGAGCAATGCACTAAAACCTGCTCATGGTGGTGACAATTGCAGAAGGAAATCTTCTGACTGAGCATCAGAAGGAACAAGGTAAGAGATCAGATAGGCTGAAACTAAGCCTGGGAATGGGAAGCCTTGCTTGGAAACATAGTCATGCCAGCATTACTTCCACACAAACAGCTCAGTCTGCCAGACTCTGTCTGGCTGGAGACACCCAAGGCTTCAACCCATCCACCACTTATTCTGTTGACTCAGTCTTTCACTATAAATGTTATAAACGCAGATTATTAAAAGGGCTGGAAGGCAGAAGGGTTTGAATGGCTGCAACCCCCTCTAGAAGAATTCCTTCACAGTGCTTACAAACCAGAGCACGGAGTTGGCACTTCCCCCTCTCTTTAGCCACGAGTGCCTAAGGTAGGTGTCACAGCTCTCCTTCATACACTGTTCTGCAGGCAGACCAGAACAAGGGGGGAAAAAAAAATATGTTACAAGCTATACTCAATTTTTTTCAGAGCACAAGATGCATTAAGGTCTGGTGTAGAAGTGGCGTCACTTCTAGGCACATCACTGTTCCCGCAAGAACAAATCCTAGGGATTTGCAGGAGAATCCCATACACCCTCCTAGGTTTTTTGCCACTACTGGCTGGGCAGTTGGAACTAATAGGCATTGCCTTCTAGCTCTGCCTGCTACAACTTGTCATAGCTGCCCGAGCACAGCCAAGACAGGCAAAAGAGAATGACAACAGGCTCCCTTACATAATAGTTCGGGCATTGGTCACAGGACAAGTTCTGAGCATTATAGGGTCAGGTACTCTACGGTTCAGTCATCAGCCACTCAAGATACAGAGGTCTCATCTGCTTCTTGAGGGCAGCATTAGCTCCTACCACCAAATTCAAGTGTTTCAAGTCAGGTTTTTATACCAATTCCTCTAAAACATGCATACTTCCCAGTCCTACAAAACACAGGAAGGCATTAGAAACTGGAATTAAGATGTGCCCTAACCCTAAATTTATGAATCAAATGTACAGGCAGAGGCAGCATGGAGGGTATTTTTGATAGCTCGTCAAGACAGGCATACCCTGTAGCTGTGGAGGCTTCATTTCCTTTGGGAAAGGCATTTGTGTCCTGGCTGCCTACTTCCATGGAAATGGGTCTTTTCACAGGTTCAGGGGGGGAATATAAAGATAAGTTGATATGAGAACTCACAGGAACATGTCTGAGGAGCTCCTGATGGCACAGTGTCTGCAAAGTAACATACTGACACACTTGGGTTTTGTTTCTTTTTTCTCCTTTTATTTTCCCACTTTTCTTTTTAGCTCTTTTTTTCTTTTCTCTCTGAGATTTCTGGTGTCCACAGCTCTCTCCAATTAGCCTTGGCTCCCGCACACACACACTTTAAAATGAATGCTATATATTTCCAAAAACCTTTGCTTTCCCTACGTAATAGGACATTTTCTCCTCCTTTGCCTGCTCCCACCTTCTGGTATCCTTCCCAAACACCTCTCTAATTCAGTATTCTCATTACATTTATTTTCTTTGCCCACCCTCCTTCTTCCACCTTCTCCATTAAACCTCCTCCCTCCCATTGCCTTACAAATCTCCCCCTTTCTTACCCAGTTCATTTTCTCCACTAACCATTCCTCCCTTCCCCTTTTATCCTGTTCAGTTCCTACTCTCCCATTTCATCTCTGCCCACACAGCATGTATTGTGCCTTTCTCCCCCCGCCCCAGTTTCAAACCTCATTGTATTTCATTTCCCTGAATTCTATTCAGATTCTTGTATCAGCCTTCTCTAGGCTCAAATGCTCCCTTCATCATCTTACTGCATATTTCCCATCTCTTACCCTTTTCCCTTCCACATTCATTCCCCACTTACTATCTCCACTTTTAACTATAGTGGGATAGGTCCTCTTATTAACAGCTACGACCTACCAAAATTTTGGACATAAGTTTTTCCAATCAGGAATAAAGCCCCGGCATCCCCCTATGCTATTTACATATCTGTAAGCTCCACACATGCCTCAATTCTGCTACACGCATTTTTCTCTTGTCACTCATGCTCCATGTGCTTTCCTAACCTGGGAAGAACCATATTATTTAACCCTGGATAGCTAATACTCATGAAACCAGGCCCACATTATATCACACAACTCAAACCATAGCTCCTTCTGGTGGGAGAAGCTCACAACTTTCTATTTACTCCCTAAATACCAAAATCAGCCCAATTTCGGGTTTCACTAGCAGACTGATTGACAGACTCTCTCTCATACACCTTTGCCAGCATGAGATGGTACATGTCTGTGTGGACATACTCTAGGATGAGCTGGGAACGCTGCACTGTGCCCACTGTTCAGCAGTAACGTGAGCTCTAATGGAAGCTATGCCAACCACCAGATGCCAAAGGACAAATAGAATTCCTTCTCAGCATGAGGTGTGGTGGTTTTTTTCCAGTAGAAGGGCATGATTATAATAAGTTATTAAAAAAAAAGTCAAGAAAGTGAGATCAACAAACAAAGTCCAATTAAGGAAATCACTCAATCAACCTCCCAGGGCTGTAGTTGATCAGGGAGCCATTCAGTAGGACCTCCAATACAGAGCCTTGAGGCTATACAAAGATGGTTATTTTCCATGCTGTGCTGATCTAAACAAAAGCTATACTTAACCTCCTTCAGCCTCCTCTCACTCCCAGAATCAAATGACTACATGCTTTGGCATTTTAACTCCAAATGGAAAAACCACAATACCTGGTGAGAGATGTTGTTCTCAGTAGGAGGGCTGGTGTCGAGCAGAGAACAAACACAAGCGCCCAGGCCCTCAGAGCTGTTGGCACTGTAGCCAACAACAACAACAAAAAAAAAACCAACCAAACAACACTGACATTTTAAGTTTTCTGCTGAAAAAACACACTTGTACATACACTTATCCCCTCTGATTTTGAGATGGGATGATCTGAAAACCAGAGAACAAAGCTGCCCCCCAGGCTTCATCAGATCTGGGAGAAGGAGCATGGGTCCTAGGACCTCCCAGAGTAGGGCTGACAACCAGACATCATAACTACAAGCCTTAATTAATGCCCCTTCTGCACTTGCCACTCACCTTCCAAGGTCTCTTCATCTCACCCTCAACAGACACCATCCTCCCACTCCTCTCCTTCAAATCGCACAGAGAGGGAACATAAGTCAGGACCATCTGTAAAATACTCTGCCTCGTGACTTTAAGGCCTAGCTAAACCAATGTGGAGAATTCATCCTCTGCCTTTGGTGCTGGTTACACAGAAACATTGTTCTTCGGCAAAGGAGCTGATGTTGCCACCACTGCAGCTGGGAAGAGGTCTTTTTAACCCAAAGCATTGAGGCTCTGTGATAAACCACGTCACCATCCCGCCCTTCCTCCCCAAATCCTTGAGGTGCTTCTGCTGGTAGCCAGTTGCCATAGGAACCCTAATCTTTATCTGTTTTTCTTGTTAAATAAACTGGCATCAGTAGTCTCCTTTATGGGCTGCTCAGTCCCTCTCCTCTCTTTAGCCCTCCCTCCCTCAAAAAGAGATTAAAAAAAAAAAAAAAGATGATGTTTGACAACCCTCCTTTCCTCCCCTCTCCTGTTCTCCACAGTTCCTATAAGCTTTTCAAGTCCAAAATCCAAAATTTGGCAGAAGCAGCCACCATGATGCAGAGGGGTGTGTTAGGCCTGTGTGTGCTCTGGATTCAGCAGATAGGAGGGGAAGCAGAGCCAAGACAGAGCAACAGGCAGGATAACACAGCCTGGGAGCCAAAACTTAAAATGACAGCAACACCTAATCCTAATTATTTTAGATGAAAGCTTTCCAACACTTCCTATGACACCTCCCACCTCCTACAGTCCCCAACATCAGCCTTGTCCTACCTCACTACACTTAAGCAGTGCAATTTTAATGCCATCGGAGAGGGGGTAGCTTGGAAAAGATGTTTCAAAGCCACAAGCTGAAAATGGAAAGTGAAGAAAGCTAAACACACAAACACCGAAAAGACAAGATGTCTGCAGTGGCCTTGAGCTTTTTAATATGAAGCAGGTTTTTTTTCCCCTTCTATGGACCAGAGATCTAGGCCAGAATTATATAGGTCGCAAGCAAACCTTGTTCCAGCTGGTCTTAAGCCAAATCCTTAGAAAGTGATAACTCCCACTCAGAGACACCTTTTTTTCCCTCCCCCACCCTTCATGTATTTGCTTGAAAGAGAGACAAAGAACAGAAATGGCAGAGGATGCCAGGTAAAAGAATAAAGTTGTCTGGCTTTGTGTGCACATGCAATAGTCTAACCGTGCTTTCCATCTCAGGCATATACATATACTAAATGCACAGATTCTGAAGCTGTTCTTACCCTCATAATGCTTTCTAATGCAACAAATACCACCCAGAGAAAAAGCAATCCTATTTCGTTCATTCACGTGGAAGAAAAAACCTAGCAAATTATTAGTGTCAAGGTGTGAAAGAACAGGCAGAAGGGGAATCTCAAGAAGATGAATTCCCACTGCATCCAACACTGAAGGAGGCAAGCAAACTGGGATCTTATTTACCTGAATCTGAAATAACTAGATACTCCTTCATTCACACCACAACAAAAAAAAACAAAAAAAAAAACCACAACAACACAAAATCCCCTCACACCATGGCAGAGGCATCAGTTTCAGGATCATTTGGGCATACCCAGGGATCTTCAGCAGCTGTTCACTGGCATATGAATCATGGTCCTCATGGATGAGACTTTGCAATGCTCAGGCTGCCTCCAGAGGATAAGGACAAAACTCAAAGCAGTTAGATTGCTGATTTCTAGCTAAATTGATACTTGGGCTGGCCTGTGTTTAGCTGAAAGATCCAGCAGCTCTGGCAGGTCAGTGCCAGAGAAGCAGCTGTTACAGGGTGTTTTACAATTACTTGCCCTATTGCTGTGCTTTGCACATAGGTCTCCCATGGATGCTCTCACATTTCCATTCAGCAGGACTGCAGCTAGGCTTCCCCCCACTCTCTTAGAAATACACCTTAAATTAGCAACCCTTTAATTAAAAAGTTCAGAGTTCGGGCATAATTCAGGTGAAGACTCAGATATCCAACTCTGCTCATGCAAACTTTACTCACACTAGTCCATGCTCTGCCAAACCATAATCTCTTAGAACCTGGACCCTCTTGACATCCCTGCTGCTCCTTACTCCCAGGAGGGTTGGAAACAGCACTCAAGCAGCCTCTCTGGGGATATTTATGCATGTGTGGTCAGGCCCACAAATAGCAAGAATAGACAAGTGAATAAAATAACATTAAAAGTTCAGCTAAGGTTCATTCATATTCTGGACGGAGATGTTGCAAATTCCTCCTTTAAGTGAATCTGTCCTCTCTCAGAAGTCTCTTCTCCTTGATAAACATGGTCCTTGTTCTTCAGCAAAGTAATTTTTAAATTCAACTTAAGTTTCTTCTCCCACTCTACCCTGCTTTTTCCATTTCTCTGCAAGGGCTGCTTTTTTGAAGAGGTGTACACAGGAATCCCAGGTGGCTTTGCTAGCCCCTTTTTATAGTGTATGTTCCAGGCTGACAGTGTACAAATCAGCAGTAAAACATTGTGGGGGTTATTTCTTCTGCTTCAATCCCCATGAGCCTCCCACTTCCAGTTTTGCTCAGAGATTCATAGCTGAAGAACCTTAAAAAGAAACTAAGTTAGAACAATCAAGATTTCTCTGAGTTTATATCTGAACTAGAAAGAGGTGGCCAGGGGCTGAGGGGAAAATTGTGCAAGATTTATCCAGTAAGCATTAATCATTTGCTGTTTACTTTAGAGTTCCAGTCACTCAGAAGGCTTGCACACTCTATTCTCACAAACTTTGTGAGGCAAACATCGTAATGAAATAAATGGTCATTGCAAGGAGCTTGAGGGCTTCTTCACAAGAGCTTGGCACAGCAGTTCACTGCTTTCCCCCTCCCAACCCAGCCCATAAAAATTTTTCACAGGGTCCTCCTCAGTTTATGAATCCCTGCTGCACTAAGACTTCTCTGCCACCACCCCCACTCCCCCAGTGACTCAGACTTATTAAGATAACTTCTCTTTTTCTAGTTCCTCACCTCCAACACACTCAGTGCATTAAGCCACACACTCCTGCACATATGTAAAATCCTCCCCCAACCACCCTCTCTCATTCAACTTTCCTCCCACTGTTCCTGCACTCCCCCATCCTGGGATGACAGAGCCAGTCAAAAAACACCTAAATGAGCTCAACCTTTACTTGCACTCCCGGCTTCTCTCAGGCATCCCATTGTGAGCTGGTGCTTGTAGACACTAGGACAAATGGGTCTGGGGTAGGACTATAGATCTCTTCTTCCCCCAGAAGCTTTTTTCAGGGTTTGTCCCATACAGAAGACCAGCCATGACCAGGCACACAATGGGGAGAGGCTGAGTATGTGCTATAAGGGAGGTAGGGGTCTGACCCATGGGCTATGTGCAAACTACAGTCATAGCGTCCTACAGACTGCTTTTAGAATCTACTGGCTCCTCAGCAGGGCAAAGCTTTATCCCATGCAAAAAGAGGGATTTGTATATCACTACTTACTCCTACTTTAAGGGGTTTCAGGCAACAAAAGTATCTCATCAGGTTTTACGACCAGCAGGTACCCCAATTTCCCACCAAACTAGGCAGTGGTGCTTGGGTGGTCACTGTTGGTGACCACCATAGGTAACAGAAGGCTAAGGCAAGACAAAAAAAAAAAAAAAAAAAAAAAGAGTCCTTCCAGCCCTTGGGTCCCATTGCCTGTGATAGCAACAGAAGGACCACGATCTACAAAGAAACACTGGCACTGAAGGGGAAAACAAGCTTTTGCCAAAGCCAAGGATTTGCTCAGATTAACATCTCGGCTGCTGTACAGGGCTCTGTGCACATGCTTGTTCTTGCTTTTGTTCCTGCTTTGCCATGCAACCAGCATGGACCATCAACAAGTGGGGAGGAGTGGGATGTGCATGAAAAAGTGGGACGGGGCAGGAGCAAAGAACATGCTCCTGGTACATTCAGGGATAAGTGTAGGGGGAGTTGTCAGCCTGGACCAGAAAGGGCCTCAGGACTGGGAGGCAGAGGGCTTGCTGAGCTGTAGGTCATGTAGGTAGGAATGGGGACAGACTTCTAACTCTGGCAGCATCAGGTGGGAGTAGAGAAAACAGCTGAAGAGAAGATTGAAGCAGGAGGAGTGCACAGATCAGATTTAAAGAGGGGATGTGCATCCTTTGTACCAAATGTAGTTGCTCTTAAAATAATCTGTCACACTTCTGTGCTGATTAAGAGACAGTGTTCACTTCTGAAGCATACTTCTGCGTGTCTTCATCTCGTAACCACTGGCAAACTGCTGGAAACTCCCAGAGTAAGGAAAACAGCTTCACTTCACATGGAAACTATTTTTGCTGTTTTGCTGATCTGTACAGCTGTTTGACATGCACCACTTCTACTGCAACATTACGGTCTTTCTTGCGCAAAGACTTCTAGGTCTATCTGATCCACGATGTGCATAAGCAAGTGGCCCTGCTGGAGACCTGGGAGAGAATTTGAACTATGGCCATCTCAGGTAAAAGATCCTTCATTAATTGCACCGCAACCCTTACAAGCACCTTCTCCAGTTGAAGAGGTTTCTGATTTGCCCTGCAATACTCTACTTTTTGCAACAGGAGTCAGATTCATTGCATTCCTCAGAGGAAGACACCGAGCATATATCTTCTTCTTAGCATCTAAATGTGCAGCATAAGCCTTGCACGCAAAACACCAGAGTGAAAGAGAGTTAGGGAGAAGAGACACAGGAGAAAGGTTGCCCTCTTCATTTCTTCAGTACTTTTGTTGGGTTTCATATTGTGCACTCCAGAAAGTTGCTGGATTACTTTGCATGAAGTGATATTTAATCACTATAATTACAGGTCCTGACAACTGGACAGAAGAACTAGACATTCATTATTTAGTTAAAACATCAGCAGTAACAGAGGCAGCAGCTAAGCCAAGTCACCTCATATTTGAGCCCGAAGGTATCATTCCTGTGAGAGAAGGAGATACCAACATCTGGACACATACTAACCTAGGCCTCCATCTGTGATGAGTTACCAATAAGTGCTTCAGCTCGCGTTAATTATGGTGGTGTTTCTACAATGATGAGATGACTTCTCTGTGGAGAAGAGCTCTCATCAGGAAATTGGTTCTATTGCAATTAACATCTTTGAATATCCAAATTTAACATCCTCTTTGAGCCTTCTGCCTTATTTCAGGAAGTTTGTGATCAATCAAGTCCTGAAATAGAGCTGGAGGTCTGGGATTCAGAGAGGGGGAAGGAGTTGTGTGTGTGTGGACAGGAGGGTTAAGCACACAACAGCTTCAAAATTAGCTAGTTGATGTCTCTAGCAGCATTACAACCTCCTGTCTTCATATGCATTATTTCCAAGAAAGCTACTACCATCAACATCACCTCTATTTAAAGTCAGAACAGGCGACACATCCATTCCTTTGCCTCAGTCCTGTCTTCAGGTTAAGCTATAGAGCAGGATCCGAGACACAGACAACCAAAACCACAGAAAATATTTTGATGCTTAGGAGGTTCAAATATCACCTTCCAGAACAACTAATGCAACATGCCACACAACACACCTTTTCTCTCCTCCCCTCTTCCCCCCCTTCAAAAAAAAAAAAAGCCATCAACTCATAAATTTTTATTTTCTAGAGTGCTGTCGTTCTGTCAGACCCTACCTACTGCAGCTCCTCACGGAGCCAAGGAAAGAATGAGCAGATGCCAAGGGAGAAAACATCTTGCTGGTCTTTCTCTGGACTACACTGCATCCAAAACAAGCAGTACTTCCAGCAGCAGCCTGTTATAACCTAAAGCACAGGAAGGTGGCAAATAAGTATTTCCAATATATCCCTTTCTTCAATGAAGGAAAACAGGTTTTTTGTCCCAGGCACATGAAGAAAAGCATATAGACCTAGCCAACAAGTTTTTCTCATCTTGTACCACAAGAAACCTGCACAGAAAGTGCACTTACTTTATAACACTGTCGACAACTGAGGGAAAATGTAGCTATACAGAGAAAGAATCCAGAAAAAACTTCACTGCTAGCTAGCTATTACGTTTTAAAATAAAAATGACAGCTAATGCCATCAGAAGGCTAATTTTATAGCTAGTAGGTCATAACCATGAAATGGGATTTTTTTTTAATAGTGTGAGAAAGACACAAAAGAAATTTTGCCGTATTATATTCAGTTATGTAAAATTTTATTTCCTGATAGGTGGTATTATACCTTCCCCAACTTTAAAAACCAAGAAAAGAATGAGTGCTTATATACTTAACTACACAAATCACTAATTTAGAGAAACACTACATTCGGTGAAATTAAAATAAAACATAATACCACTTTAGGTTCTACACTGCCATCTCTTGTCATAAATGTCCAAAAAAAGGAAAAAAACTTTCAGTGAAACTTGAAAAATAAGAGGCACTTGAGTGAGGTGTAGAGTCTTGGACCACAGCTGTTCTTAGAGTCATTCACACCTATTCAAAAATCAACAAAATACACTTCAAAAATCACAGTTAGGCAGTAGAGCCCAGTGCAGCGACAGCAGGAATCACTGGGATTCTGTCAGACACGATATGAGCACAAAAGTGAATAAATTAGCCCTATAGGCTTTAATACTGAGTCAATCTTTGTTTTCTGTGGGGGATGCTGCTGAGACAGACAGGAGGAGACTTGGACGAAGACCTGTTCAAAGAATTCTAAGAGGTAGAATAAGAGAAGTGAGAACTAGTGAGCTGACGGGTTAAAAAAAAAAAACCAAAACAAACCACTGCACAGCATGAGGGCTTAATAGCTGTGAAGACAGGGCAGAGGGTGCTTGTGATGCACCCTCTGCAGGTGCACCTGCGAGTGGGCCCTCAGGCAACAAGAGAACAGCTTCAAACTTTCTGCAGGGCTGCATGTTGCATCTTTCAACTGAGTAGGCGAGATGAATGACATCAGACAAAGGCAATGAAGTTATCGACTAAACGTTTTTTAAGAGCTACACTCAGTATTACTACTTGCTACTGAAAGTTAGAAACTAGTAATTGGGGTTCCCTTGTTCAAAATCATTCTGTATTTAATACCCTCTGTGCAATGGCTGTTGCAAACTCATCACCCCATCTTCCAAGTCATTGCAATGTGTCTGCACTCACAGTAGAAAATATATCTTGATCATAAGAAGTTACAAATAAAATTGAGGGGTTCTGAAACTACTATTTTGGGACTCTCAAAACACAGATAATTTCAACAAAAAAAGGACAGTAACATGAAAGGAAGGAAAACAGGAAAGCCAGCTCTAGGCAAGCCCGTAAGAATTCCACTTACTGGTTGAAACCAAGTGGGGAATAGCCATCAGACATGAGCACTCACTCTATCCACTTAGGCAACCAAAGGGGCAGGCACGGAGGAAAGGTTGTTGCTTCACTTGCTTCTGCAAGCAGCCCAGCTTTCCATGCCTGCTGCCAGCAGGTCAGCAGCAGAGAGCACCTGCCACATTCAGAACATCACACCCTAACTGCAGAGCAAACGAGAATTGCAGAGATCACAAGCATTAAGCAAACTTCATTCTCAGGGCAGGTCAAATTTGAGTCCTCTCACCCTTGATAAAATCTCTCTAAAGTTTTTGCACTTCCAGGCATAAATTCACAAGAGGTTATTAAAAGCGTAACATTATTCAGAGTCTGCGAAGTCCTCTGTCACACCCCAGCACTTCCACTGTTCCACACCATACATCTGAAGCTACTTAGTGCTCGGTGACATTTAAAGAGAAAATTCCTCTAGCTTCTCACTCAAATTGCCATGACAGAAACCAACAGGGTGAACTCTTTAAACAGCATCTTTGTTTCTCTACTACATAAGCTTTGTTATTGGACAACTATGAACAACATGCTGACACACACATTATGACAACTTGGACCATGTAGATGGTCCACATAGATATATACACATGGCAGCTTGGACCACATAGATATACACATGCAAGCATATATAAAAGTTCCCAACCTCCGCATATTCCAAGGATGTTTGTCTTTCCACCGGTCCCACATCCCTGAGATGTTCTGATGACTTCTGCACCTCCTGCCCCTGCATGCGGTGCCTGTCCTGCTTGCCAACTTGCAGGAGCACCCAGCTTGATGGCAGAGAAGCAATAGACCCAGGGAGGCTTGAGGAGTGCCCTGTGACTGCCCCAGGGTACTTAAGTGGGAAAAAGATGGAGGGGGGGAAGAGGTGGTTCCTGAGATGTCACTGAAATCACTGTCATATCGGCAGGCTCCATTTCCCTTCCCATTTTTTATATTTAGGTCAAAACATGAGTAGCTACTTCTAAAAGGAAACATGGAAAAAACCTACCAACCTCCCTGGCTTATTTTTTTCCATGGAAGATCTGACAATATTTGAACATCAGGACAGCAAGTGAAAACAGAGCAAGAAAAGCCCATACAATTTCCAGATCCTCCTCAAATCTTATTTTAAATCCAGGAACCATGAACATCAAGAGTTAGAGTAGGAAATAAAGAAGCCCTTGCCTTTGCCTCAACCAAATAACAAGCACTGTGGCTATGCTAAATGCTCTAAGTGTTGTAGCCTTTCATAATGAGTAACAATGTCAGGCAAAACACATAATAACACTCACCTTTGTAATACAGTATAATAATAATGATACACTATTTGCTGGTGCATCTTTACACAAGTAGGAAGAAGCTACTATATTCATCTTAGAAATATTGGGAGCTTTGTTTAGTTACACAGAGTCAGAGTGGATTCAGGAATAAATTTACTTAATCTACAATGCACAGCAATAGCTCATCCCATGCTAATGGCAACTCTTCTGCTTTTTGTCAATATGTTCTTTCTACTGGGAATTTGGATGGCTGTTTAGCTGGTTCACTTTCTATTTTGTGTCACACATCATCAGCTCTTCTCTGCTGGTGTTTTCCAGCTATACAGCTGAGGATTATCCCTATGGGCTGACCGTCCTTTTTCCAAAAAGTTAATGCTGTTAAATTACGGGAAGCAGGTATAACAAATCTGGAGATCAAAAACCTTTCATAGATGTCTGCCAACTCTTTAATCTATCCATTCCCTAAATGCGTGCTTCCCCTTAACATCTACTGACCTTCTACTAAAGTGGCTGAGCTTCAGTGCATCCAAAAAGAAGTCTCCACCATACAAGGTGGTCTCAGCATTCCACCTTCTGCAGCTTGCCCAGGCTTCACTGGCCAAGGGCCTCTGCAGCCTCAACTCTCAAACCCAGCTCCAAAGATGGCTAAGCCAGCTCAGCCAGGTAGCAGTTCAGTTGTTCTCCTTCCTGGGACATCCCATCACTCACATTTTTCTGGCACTTGTGCCTAGTCAATCAAGGGACTCTCTGACCTGGGTTGCATCATTGACCTTCATCTTGAGTAACTTTACCTTGAACAACTGCTGAGTCTGCTGTTAAGTGACCAATTCAGGACACTTGGCACAATACTCCCAAAGAAGCACCTTCATTTTAGAGTGATCTCATCACTACTACTACTTTTAACGCTTGCTATCATTTCTGCACGGAGATAAATAAATCCTCATCTTCTCTCAGAGACCAAGAGACTCTTCTGAAATATTCCATTCAGCATTTTTTCCAAACAGCTTCTTTAACATGTCTTTTTTTAAAACCAAAGCTGACTCACCCTCTAATGCAAGACAGTCTGACTCACATTTAACACTTTGATCTCCATGGCTCATTTTGGTCAGCAACTGGCATGGCCGTATCCTTGTACCACATGTAAGGGGAAAGAAAGAAGAAAGCAAAATGTACTTTAAACATCCATTCAGTTCCAGACCACTGAGAAATGCTCAAGATAAATCTGCAGAGAAAGGAATATTGTTTCAGCATCCAGAGACCTATTACAAATTAGAACAGAAATGAAATTTTTCAGCAAGAGACAGATTTGCACCTTCATGTTCCCAGATTCAGATGAAAAGGGGGCTCCATACACAAGATATTTTGCTAGAGGGGTTTCTTTTTCTCATTTTGCTTCATCAAAATCCTCATGATAAAGCAGAACAGCACGATTTCAGAAATGAAATAACAATCCACTCCAGAAATAACTTCCCATTTACACATAACGTACAGTGGAATTTACTACTTAATACTGCTAAAGTATCTAAAAAGGGGAGCCCTAAAGAGTGAGGCCCAATTTTAGATCAGATAGAAACTTCCCATGGCTTCTCACCCATGGGAAGCCTCCAGTTCAAACAGCGAGGGCAGCGTCAACATCTCCATAAGAGCTGCACAACTCTGACCCAGAGAAGGCTCCTGTGAGGTGCACCCAGTTAAACCATCTGCCGCAATTTTCCAGAGGAATCCAAGAAGGTGGAGAGCAGATCTTATTGACAGTAATGGGATCTGGGAGTTTGCTTGCCTTTAACTTTCCTTGAAAGGTCTCCAGGTTAGACTCAGAGCTTTGCCTTCACCTTGCTGTGGAGATCACTAAGAAAACTAAAATATAGTCTTTGTCCTCTTGGGAGCAAACTAACATCTCCTACATACAGGCTTACAAGTAGTACTAGATTTCAGTCCCAACTAAAGTGAAACAAATATAAACTCACAATCTAGAACTGAAGAAGTTGTTAACTTGGTTTGGGTGGGTTTTTTAATCATCTTCTGCTTAAATAGGATGAAAAGGAGATAAGACACTGAGGGAGAAGAGGGGAGAGATTTTGACATAGCAACTGGAAATTGATTTTAAGTGGCAGAAGGCAAAACAAGCTTGGCTTATTGCCACATTTTGGAAAGTAGGGTGTGGGGACCTCAAGACACCCATATAAAGACATCTAATGAAGCATTCTTACCTAGATATCAACAGAAAGAAAAATTCCCTTTGCTTCATGTACTTCCTTCTGTGCTCCAGCAGATTTTAGCACCCAGACCCACTGCACCCACATGTTTTTGAGTTCAGTCTGTGTTTAATGTCTCAAGAGATCACAAAGACCTGTGCTTTCAGCGGACACTTTTGCAGGCTAAGTAGGCAGGACTGGTTTCTAAAAAAACCCTCTGCCTGGAGGCAGAGAGCGCTGCTGGTGCTTGTCCCTGCAGCATCTGGGCTCTGTACTGGCTTCAAGAGAAGTTGTACTAACCTGCAAACATATTTCATGCCTCATTGTAAAGGAGCAACAGCCTTATCCTGTTCCTCACCCACAACAGAGGCATGTCCTAAGCTTTCTTATCATGAGGGGCACCTCCATCACCAGTCCCAGCAGGAAAGCATGCGCTCAGTGGAGAGCCAGTCTCAGTTTTTCTCCAGTATGAGGTAGCCAAAGGTCCAATTTATCATATTCCTCCACAGTTTGTCAGCTGCATGTGATCTCTCATGAATAATGTTCTCCTGTCCAGCTCAGAGGCACATATCCCTGCCCTCTCACTGACCGTGTGCCACACACAGACAGGCACACGTCTCCAAACCACAACTGAGATACGTTTATCCAGTACTCTACATGCACAGCAGTTAGAGTTAATGTATACAAAGCAATACACATCAGACCAGTTAACCCTCTTTTTATCTCAGGAATACTAACACGCTGCCTCCTTAACCCACAACATTAGGAAGAGTCTGCGTCATACATCTGCCAGGCAACAAAGGGGCAAACCAAGGTGACAGTCCTGCCACCAAGATAACATGATGTCCATCTCCTTCGGCTGCCAGCAGGACGCTTCTCCTTCCAGCCACACATCTTCCCCATGTTGTAACCAAAACGCAGGGAGTGCAGTGCAGCCTGTTGAACAAAACAAAATAAATCCCTCTGATTTCACAGGGGCAAGGTCTCTAAACCACATAGGATTTCAGAGGAAAAACTGTATCTAAGAAGCCACCCGGGAAGAGCTTGGTCCCAGATGCACCCCCTGGGCTCCCAGCAGGTCCCCACAAGCCGACATCACTGCACAGATGGCACCAGGTCCCTGGCACAAACCTTGGAGAAGCCTGGCACTGAGCTGAGATGTTCCCAGGGCAGCCACAGCCCCACACCTCCATACAGGTAGGGAGAAATTTGCCGATCACTGAACAAGCATAGATGGAAAAATAATGAAATAGCTCCTTGGGTATGACAGTCTCCAATTAACTGAAGTTGCATAACCAGTGGTGGGCACGCCGCCTCCATCTGGGGGAGCTGATAAAATTGCTAAAATCTTTGCTCTTCCCCAAGGAAATACTACTGTCAAGTGGAAGGAAACTCAACTAGATCACCTATTTCTGAAGGGAACCACCAAGATCTAAGCAGAGCTTTAGCTGTGATGCTCAGGTTGCAACAGACCTTGCAGGCACCAGCCATCTGCCCTGCTCTGGGCTTGTAACCCCTGCCCTCTCCACTTACTGCCCTGGGACTTGGGAGCGCAAAGCTCCCCAACCTGCCTGCACAGCTCTGAGCAACAGTGCTCCTATTTTGTAAAATGCCTACCTTAGTGGGTGGGAGTAGGCAGAGCACTGCTCACAGCATTTATAAGCTGCTTTTCCCAAAGCATTGCAAAACAGCAGGGTAGGATCCTTGGCAAGCAGATCCTTTGCCTGGGGACACAAGGGCAGATTGAGGCAAAATGTTGTATATTGGGCTGCTTCAGCCGGGAGGAATGAAGGTCAAGGGCTTTGGGAGAGAAAAGAGAGCTGAAAACCTGTTCTAGGAAGACAGCAGTCAGTAAATGAGCATAAAAACCAACCTGCACTACACCCACTGAAATCCTCTATAACACTGGAAAGATCCTTAGCCTGGCTAAAAATCAGAGCTTAGCTCATGTGTCCCCAAGCAGGTATCCAAAAGAGCTATTTACACCTCCAGAAAACTTCTGGAAAATTCATTGTTTAGCCTTTATTCCTAAATTTCATTTCCCACAGTAAGAGGCGAACAGCTTGCCCTCTGCCATCCCAGTGGTGCTGCAGGGATTAATTTATTTCGGTGCAGGGTTCTGAAAACCCCATCAGAAGTCCCCAGATTTTGTCGCTTTCTCCAGGAAACGCTTTGGAGGGAAAGAGGCTTGTGCTCAGCATGCTGGGGCTGCAAAGACGAGCAGCACCCCAAGGCAGAGGGTGATGCTGGCACAGCATCACAGGGATACCCGATGTACACACCACTGTCCACAAGCCAGCATGTTCTGTAAGGATTCCCACCCACTGTGACAGTGGGTGAAAAAGGAGCTATGCTCAAACACTCACAGCAGCAATAACCAGACAGTGCTATTCTCTCTCCTCTTCTAAAGTCACAGCAAGGACCAACATCATGGTGATGAGCAAGACAGCTGGATCTCAAAAAAAAAAAAAAACCACATCAGGAGCCCTGTGTTTATGGCTCCCACGTGGGCAGAAACACACATTCCTCTCTGGTTCATAAAAGAGGCACCAAGAAGAGCAAGAAGGAAGAAGACCAAAGAAAAAAATAAAAATAAAAAATAAGAGTTAAGCAAATGTCACAAGAGCAAGAGACAAAAGCACTGACATCCACACAGGATCCCTCAGGCAGTGTCTTGCCAGCAAGTCCATCCCCAGTACAACCCGCAGCTATTCACACTACTTTCTGTCCCTTGTTATGTATTAATAATTTTTGTCAATGGCCCTTCTCCTAACACATTACTGACGGAGTGGTTTGGATCAGCAAGTAAACAGCAGCAAGAACATTCAAGCCAAGCAGAGCCTGCCCAGCTCTGAGGGAACACGCAAGAGCACCTGAGAGGGCAAAGCAGCCAGCACAGATATTAACACTGCAGGAGAAATTCAGCATTTTTCAAAACTTTGCTGTACAAACTGCATACGGTCAGCAGCATGGAAAAATTGCGTGAACTGACCATTTAATACTGTAGTTCAGATGCCATCTGCTTGGGCACAAGAACCCTGTTTGCCTAACGTAGTTTGCTCCCTGCTAAGTAGCCCCTTAGACTTTATAGCACAGGCAAAACTAAAACATAGAAGACCTATCCTGAAATATTCTAGCCCCAGGAACCATGGGTTTGCTGATACAACCATTTCCAGACAAGCCACTAAAATTTGAAGCACCCTCAGAAAGGAATCAGTTAAGTTGCTCCAAAACTCATTTAACTTTTACATATCATAATCATCATGTTTCTCATATTTCTTTTTTAAAGCAGCTACAGTGGAATGTTATCCCCAATTGCATATGCTTAAAAACACAACAGAAAAGATTAAGGGGTGGGGGGGAGAGTGTGGTTTAACACCTGGCAATGT
>JAOXJM010000001.1:62335435-62350608 GCA_026413425.1 Tringa solitaria | reverse complement strand
GGGCTTCACACCGGGAAAAGTCCATGTGAGACAGGAGATCTGTTGCTCATTCTAGCTTCTCTATATAAATGAGATTTTCTTTACTCTACAGCATCCTGATAGACCCCAGAAGCTTAGAGCAATATCCTTTTGATGCACAACAGTTCCTTCAGTGCATATTTACTGACTTTCTTCCAGCCCATCATTCTTTATTTGGAGCTATATTTTTATGCACGAAACGGTAGCTTTCAGAGAAGGCAGGAGTTATTAAAAAGTTCATCTGTTCCAGCTGCTTATTCCTCACTTAAACTCATCATTAATCCTCTTTTTATGACACCATAATTGTCCCTATGGCAACCAATTATGATGTCACAAACAAGATTACAATTTTAGATAGGGGAACAGAATTAGCTTCTTCATTATTTGTTTAGGTCCCTAGCGGCTGTCACGCCTGATCAAATCCCTGGCCTGCGAGTTTAAGAATTCTCTTTTAAATATCCCACCAATACCAGGTATTCTAAGGGAAGGCAGCCAGAAACACAAGCAGCAGCGTGTGCCCAGGGAAGGATGGAAAGTTGTATTGCACAGAGAGAATCCCTTTCCAGCCCCTGCAGGTCATTATCTCGCCCCCTGAAGCAAGAAAGCACTGGCAACTCTGGTGACCTTGTGGGTACTCAGGAGTCAGACTTGCTATGAATATGATTCATTTTCATGTAAAAGTCTAATCCTTCTTTGGATACTACTAAATATTTCCCTTCAGTGGCTTGCTGCAGCAGTGAGTTCCCTATTAAATACACAAAAACCAATTACCTATTGCAAGTAAAAGAAAAGCCCCTGAGCTCACTTATTTCAATCACATTTTCTTTTACTCCTAAACTAAATAACCACAGCCTATCATCTCTCTTCCTGCAGAATAATCACAAACACACTTGAATGCCTGTAGTGATTTACATTAGTCTTTTTTCATTTCATCCATACTTTTTCAAGCTGCCAACAAATCAAAGAAACAAAAAAAAAAAAAAAAAAGGAAGAACAAAGAGGTCAAGTATCAGCCACCCAGGTACCATTCAGCACATCATCAGCAATTGGAGGTGTCACATATTCAAGATAGATATGACTTGTCCTCATTCCTCCTGCCACAGGCTTGGTTTGTGCCATTCTGGTGAGGTGAATGAGTTTGGGTAGCAGGAAGAGTTAAGCTAAGAGCAAAGTTCATCAAAAAAAAGGGGAGGCTGTGCCATGCAATAACATCAGGACCTGCACAGAGGCACCAGCTGCCCCACCTCTACTACGGGCTCCTTTCACCAGCCAGGTCTGGCTTTGAACCATTAAAGAACGATCCTCAGAGACCAGCATAGTCGTGGGCAATCCATGCTTTTTTACCTTCCAGGTAATTCATTGTAGTTCATGAAAAATAAGACAAATGTGCCCAGTTTCCACAGAAAGAGAGA
Organism: Tringa solitaria; assembly: GCA_026413425.1. Taxonomy (NCBI): domain Eukaryota; kingdom Metazoa; phylum Chordata; class Aves; order Charadriiformes; family Scolopacidae; genus Tringa; species Tringa solitaria. Next base: position 62,349,178 of record JAOXJM010000001.1, on the reverse strand, counting down.
CACAGAGGGCAAGAGATTAACTTTCACATCCTGCATTGAGACCGAATCCCAAAACAACTGCCTCCCAGCTGCCCTCACAGCTGGCAATAGAGTTCCTTTTAAAGATGCAGTTCACATCAGGCAAAACGGCAACATCTCTGTTCAGCTGTAGAGCTACTGCAGCACTTTTTAAAATTGACATACTTGCCAGTATCCACTAAAAGAAGTCACCACCTCCATTTCAAAGCATATCATCTCTTGCCAAAAAAAAATTTTCTTTAAAAAAAAATCCCCTAAAGCCTCCCCCTGAAAAAAAAACACATGCTTTTTACAGGAAAAGTTCCTCTATTTATTTTAGAAACATTTGTCAAACACTAACAAGGACATACATCTATTCACCCTATTTGTAGGAAAGGTCCACACAAAAACTAATTTTAGCTTTGTAAGACTGCTCTCCTAAGACTGTCTGCAGTCAATAGAGATGGGCTCTTCCAGAGGACAATTTGGAGCCAGAGCCTGAATTAGGCTGGCAAAATGGTCCTCTGGAGAAGACTCTCTCGCTTGCTAATGACTGTTGAGGATGTCAAGGGAAGGTAGCCTCCCCAGCTTGAAATCATCCTCCAAGAATAACTCTTCCCCTCCTCATATTGACTTCTTCGCACATATTAGTACTTGCAATTTTTCCAGAGCCAGCAAGAAGTGACACCCACCATCAAGGCATGCAGGCAGGGACTGATTCATCACAGCACAGCCATTAGAAGGAAATGCATTAGTCTTAATGGCAAGAACTGTGCACTCATATGGTCTCTTCCCAAGAAAGTTCTTAAATCCTGTGGGAGTCAGATGTCGGGAACAGCAAAACCAGTACAAGGAGACACTGCTTTTTGACGGACAAATCAGCAATCCATTGCCCAGACATAATTTATTAGCATAAACACTGTCTCACTATTTTGCCTGTTGTTTATATTCCTTTTTGGACTGTAGTTACAAGCAACCTTCAGCCTTGAATAGAACACTGTCATCAACCCTACACATGTAGCCATTGAAAATATGCTGGCTGCCTCTGTCCATTGCCCAGATTAGTTGGTTGGGAGGTCCTCAGTCCTGAGAGACAAATCTCATGGAAATTTGACTTCTACAAAACTCTCACCCTGTTGACCCAAGCACACTGTGATGCAAACCCAGTGACCAGAACATGGGTGGGAAAGGCCACCATCCAACCAAGATCCACCACCTGAGAGGGCACGAATGCATATCTGACAATGGGAGGGAGAAAGGAACAACAAAAATGGCTAAGAACAGGTGAACATTTCCCAAGGGCAGAGGCTTTTTCAACCCTAACATCAGAGATCACTTTTATTTTCTATGTAACAGAGTTAGTGTCCTGGGGTTTTATTAACCAGGTGCATTCTGCCACCAGCTGCAGAGGCAGACTCCCAGGCACCAGCTACTCTCAGAAAGAAACAGGAGGTGGAGAGGCGCAGGGGACCCACACAAAAAAGCCCACCAACATTAGCCATACACCTGACATATATTCAGCTTTCAGACATCCCTGGAGAACGACCTCCCTGTTTAGCTATAAAAACATGGATGGCCATCGTCTAACTAATACTACCCTGATAATATACTTTAATCATGACATCAAGCAGCTCCTGCTAGCAGTCAGAGGACAATTAATCTTCCATGTTCATTCAGTCTCTGGTTCTTCAGAAGAAGTTAAGCATTGTAGTGCTAATTAACACTTAACGTGGTTATTGCAATATATTTCTGGCATAGAAAATTAATCATGACCAAGATACTTCCACAGGTGCTACCAAATAATGATTTTGACTTGCCAGAACTCAGCTTTTCCATTCTTCAAGAAATCAAAACAAAATAAATTTTCTCTTCTGAATCGGAGTGAAAAAAATAACTCAGCATGAAAAAAATTCCAAGGAATTATAAATTATTTTATATTTCAAATATTAAGGTGAATATATTGTGTTGCTCCTTTTTTTTTTTTTTTAAGCAAAACCAACATCTTCCTCAGAAGATTTCAGTTTAAAAATATTATAAATTTTCCAGCCACCCTTCTCTGTTATAGAAGAATGGAAATACAAACTTATGTTGTGGTACCTTCCCATGTATTGCCTCATGCCCTTAATTTAGAATGAGCGAGAGAGGTCATTTTATTTTAAGGAACAATCATGTGGTTTCCCACCGCTGCTCTGTTTGAGCAGGTCTTTTGCAGAACATCTTCCAGGTGTTTTTTGCAGGCACCCACAGCTCAGCCTCCTCAGGCAGGAGCCCCCCAGGCGTACCTGCTCCTTCCCACCACCGCCTTGTTTGTACACCTCTGTCACTCCAGTCAGAGGCTGACGCCCACTGTTGTGCCTACGACCGCCTAACGCGGAGATGTTCTCACTGTTTTGCATTTATCCTCCTATTATTTGTGTTTTCACACATAATAGACGCCGCTTTGCCTGCCTGCCTGCGTAGTAAATTCGCCTCATTGTCTTACAACCTTGCTGCGAGAAGCTGTTCGGATTGATTCACAATAGGGCCAACATTTCCATCAAGCAAATATCACTCTCGGCACCTGACAAATTGTGACACCGTTTGCACAGCAACTGAATCAGAAACAAAAAGCTCCCGCTGGATGCTCAGGCAGGGGTGGCTAGGAAGGGGCTACCATGCAGGGAGAGGAGGCGACTGCCGGGGCAGGGTTCAGCCACAGCAAGACCCCGGGAGAGCCCCACATTTTCTGGCCACAATCCCCAGGTTGCCGGCAGGAGCGGGTGGGAGAGCTGACTTGCCAGGGAACAGCGTTTTGAGACAGCAGGCTGCTTCTCCAGCTGGAGGGGAATTCACTTCTTTCTCTTTTTCAGCCTTTGGATCGAACTGGGGGAAGTTGGGCCACAATTTTCCACTCCAGCTTATTTCCTCCTCCTTTCCTTTAGCTCTGTTTCACATCCCTAATGGCCTTCCTTTCAAGCTTGGAAAAATTGTTGTTATAAAGCATTATGTAGTGCACCCTAAGCATGACTTCCCAGCCTCCCTTCCTGTCCTCCTCTCCTCTTCTAGTTGATTGTGACCCACTGGAAGTCATACAATACCAAGTTGGAAGGGACCTAGAAGATCATCTGGTCCAACCCTTATTGGCAAAAGGGCTTATCTTTGCTCAGCTGAAGGGCCCAAAAGCCTGACTGGGGCTGAAATGATCAAAACTTCTTTTCATGACCTACAGCTCCACCAAAGCAGGGAGAAGCAGGCACACACCAGGGCTTCCAGACCCAACTGCATGCTCCCATCCACCTGTTCCAGGAGACAGTCAGCTGCAGCTTTCATATAGCAAGATGCACAGCTGCAGAGGACAGCAAAGTCAAGTCGCTGGTGACAGAAAGGCAAGGCCATCGGGTATCTTGGCACTTCACCTGTGAAAGAGGATGATCTCTGATTTTTCAGGAAGCAAAAAGCCATGAGTAATTTCAGGATAAAGGCCAAAGACCGAAAAGAAAGTGAACTACCTTCTTTTTCTGCTAAGTCAGGAGAGAGGCATAATCAGCATGTGATGAAAGCTTTCCCTGCTGCTGCCTGTGCTGCAGCTTTCCCTGAATAAACAACAGCCCTGAACGGTTTGGAAGCGAGGAGGAACGAGCCCAGCACTTTTCACAGCCACAGGTCAGCTCCCCTCTGCTTTCTACCTCCCTCCCAAAATTAGTCATCACATCTTCTGTTCCCACAGAGAGACAGCGGGAGCTGTGAAAAGAGGAGCCCTCGCATTGGGGTTCAGCAGCTGTGACTTACTCTTGTTCTGTATTCACTTTGTACACTTGTTTTACTTGAATTTGGTACAAGACCAGGTACAAATATAAACACCAAACTTGAAGTCTTTCTTCCAAAAAAAAAAAAAAAGGGAACTGGAAATGTAAGCACCTATTGTATGGACAGGACAAGAATATTTTCACAGTCCCAGAGATGATGGCAGAGTTACATTTGGTTGCTTTCATTTCAGCACTAAGGAGATAGGTGTAAGGAGAGAAGAGTGTATTGCGTAATCCATGGATCAAGGAGAAAAAGACCATATTGCCCAACCAAGGAATTAGAGGAGTCTTTTCTTTTAAATTCCCTGGTGTCTGATCTCTCACATTTTCACCAGACATGAGGTGAAAATTGGGAAGAATGCATTTCTTGATCTTGAATAGGTGACTCTAGATGACTACATATGAGGAAATAAAAATATTTGCGTTTCATACTAAAGATCTCTTGCAGTTACCAGTTATAGCCATCAGAGATAGCTTAGCTTTATGTCGTTCATTTAAAAAAAAAAAAAAGAAGAAAAAGGAGCTGAATTTACTCCATTAAAAAAAAATAAAGTAGAAATATAGGTAGATCATCACATGAGTTTTTTCTGAAACACATTCATTAAGGGGAGAGCACACACACAAGCTCTATGGATCCATCCTGCCCTGGAGAGGATTTCTCAGAGTACTTCTGGCTTGAGACTGCTCACAGGCTTGGATGAACATTCACAAGGCTTGGCTTATGCTGTTGGTGGTCATCACATCCCCAAGAAGGATCTGGACGGAAGCTTGCTGTGGCCTGGGAGACCCCAGACTACTCCCAGATGGAAAGACATACAATATCCTCTCCAGGAAGCAGAAAAACTGTGCTCCAAATACCCCTCCCTTTGGAGAGCACCAACATCTTCCAGACCAGACTGTCAACAGCCATCCCTGCTAAAGGTTATGGTTTTTCTCCCTCTCAAACAGATTAAGGTTTGACAGGTAAGTGGATGCTCTGGAAAAGAGCTGCCACCCCTCGGTCACTTGTCTGAAGGCCATCAGGTCAGTAGTTTCTAAACAGCACACACAAACTTTGTGAGGGGGCATCCTTACAGCTGTATTGGTCACAGTCCAGCTCATAACTGCCCCAGCATCACAGCCAACATCAGTCATCCCTCCCACTGTCTGCTGAAAGAAAATAAACTAAGAGTTTACAAGACAGAGACCAAAAATACCAGCAGTAAGTAATTTTTCTGTTCACTCTAGATCACAGTGCATTTATCAAATGATAATATGGCACAGACATGGGGAAACAAAACATTGTTTTGCTGTTTGCCATCCAGGCCGAATCAAGATTCCCAAGGTCACAAGAGAGTCACCATGATACTACCCTGTATCCAAGCCACTGTCTACTCCAGCACTGTTTGTTGTGCGCCAGCAGGGCTTGCTGAGCATCTTTTAGCATTCCTTCAACACCTGAAAAAGCTGGGGAAAAAAATAAAAGCTGAACATCTGGGGAAGGCAACTGGTGCCTCCGCTTTATGCCATAGGTTTGCATTACATTGACAGGAAGAAGTCCAAAAATGGTCTCTACCTTTACATCCAATTGCACATAAAACATGTACATAACCACTTTGCAACCTCTGCAACATAGTTTACCACCATAGGGCTTGAAAACTTCCAAGGCTGCAAATCTGAAGGGGAAAGGAAGCAACTTATCTTGAGTAAAGAATCAGAGACACAGCTCTGGACCATAAAGCTCACACCAGCCTCAGAGGCAGGAGCAAACTGTCAGAGCAAGCTCAGTAACTTATATCTAACCTTGCAGAAAGTGAAGCCCAATGTTTATGTACTTGTGTGTTCTTCCTTCATTGTACTGTGCACCGCACAGCCCCAGGTATGTAAAGCCACACAGAGCACAGGTGTCCAGGCAGGAAGGTAGGGCAAAGGCAGACTACAGAATGAAAAAAAGGAGACAGAATTTCTGGATTGGTTTATTTTTGAGTTGATCTATCACAGTAAAAACTGACCAGGGACAAAATAGAGAAACTACCTGCTCCAAAGCCAAACATTCTGCCTTGCAAAAGAAGTGACAGTTGCAATGGTTGGCTACCTGCAGAGACTAAAATGAAAAATAAAGAATAGCTTAAGTTCTTCTCAGTAATGGAAGGCCTCCCCCAACCAAACATGCCAGCTGCATCAACGCTGCTGCTAATTCCTTCTTCAATGTCATTTTAAATCAGGCTAAAACCTGGAGGTGACTGTAGTGCCAGCAGCAAAGGATTCTGTGAGCATAAGCAGCTGGCAAGATATTGGTACCAGATATCCCCTAAGGCAACAGCACCAAAGGCATTTTTCTTTTGTTTCCTATCTACACAGGGTTTTAACATGTGAATTCTCTCAGTGTCTCCACTTACAACTAACCTCAAAACTCATAATGAAACTTTATTCACATCTTTGGCGTTTCACTTACTTCCACAAGAGAGTCCGTTGCCCTCTAGGGCATCATCTCGAAACCATAGATCGGGCTAACATCAGCAATTAATAACCAAGCCACTGGCCTAGCATGCACCTACACATGGCATTTCATTGCCTTCAGAGAACCTACAGGATGCAGTCCTCAAGTTGGAATGAAACTCGATGTGTTTTCACAACAAAAGGATATACTCCTGGGATCATTCACTAATTGGATAAAAGCATAAGAACTACCCCATTACCATCCCTAGAGGAAACTCATTAGCAACCTAATGAAATAAAGTGATGACAGGAAGGTATTTTCTCATCATCTTTTAATGCTAACAGGCTTCAAAGCCATTTTGCTTCCTCACCCTCTCTGTGGTGCCCAGAAACCCCATGGCACCTCTCAGAGCATCGCAGGCAGTCCCCGCTCCTGCATGTTACACAGCATTAGGGAGCATTTTCAGAGCACAGAGGGATTCCAAGATGTTCAACTCATCATCTTTGATGAATCTGTGCAATTGAAGCTTAATCCCTGCCCCACTTGGAAAATGTTCCCCAGTGGGTCAAGCTTCCTGATGAGTCATGCAATTTAGAAGAAATATAATCTGGCTATTAGGGGTTTTGCTGTTTGTTTTTATGAAAAGCCAAACTCAGAAACATTTGAAAGAAATTAGAAATATTGAAACAAATGTTACATTTTTGAAAGGCTTTAAAGTCTGTGAAATTACAAATATTGAAGTATTACATAAGCATAGTGCTTCTTGTAATTATGTTTATATTAAATATGTGAATTTATTTTTCTCCACCTGTGGAAAGCATCACATCATACCCCTAAACGCTCATGTATCACATAGCCCTAATCAGACACACTTTAGATGTACATATTAAACACACATTCCTTAGTAACAACAAGGGAGGAATAGATAATTTTAAATCCATCTGAAGAAGATTATGCAAAGCAAGACAAGGTATTCATCCACCACATTTCCACTATCCGCACCAACACCTCTCACCACTAAACGCCTTCCTCTACGTCCCTGGATATTCAAAAAGAGCCCGCATCTCTCCACCAAGAGCTCTTACATACAGTCAGCCAAAAACTCCAATATTATTTCTCTCTGCAATGCATCTATAGCCTAGGTGAGGCTATAGGGCAGCCAGTACCAACAAGTAAAGGTATATGCCATCAGCAATGAGCTAATGGCAGCCTGAGAGATTAGCATCCTACATCTTCTCATATCTCATGTTTAGCCACCAAGGTACACAGGAGGAGCAAGGATGCGTTAAGTTAGTATGTCTCAAACCTAAGTACAATTAGACACCTCTGTTCTCTCTGAGTACGTGGCTGTTTATGACAACAGGGATTAGCATTGGGTAGTCTGTAGGCCTAGTGAGCTGGAAAACTTTCTAGGTAGAATTTGAAGGCATAACCCCTCAAAAAAAAGGTAGATGGACCAGATGATAAAACAGAAGTTTTCCATTATGAACTGTAAATTTTTGAGATTAGCTAAGCTTTCGAACAGCTGTTAAATGGAAGGGGTTTCTGGCAGTTCCATTCAGAGCTGCATTTGAAGGGAAATTCAGGATGAAAGGTTCAGGACCTCATTACCAAGCTTTTTTCTAGCTTAAGTGGTTCAAACCACCAAGCTTCCTCAAAAACGCAGTATGGAAAGTATCGGGGAAATACCAGGCTCAGTCCCAGAATACAGACAGGCTCAGCCCTACACCAGCTTACTTTGCCAAGACCGCAGTAGTTAGTGACCATTAGTTTCTCAGAACCAGCTAATAAATCTTTCTTTTCCCCCTCAATCCCTTACCTACCTTTATGCTGAGCCATTTCAGTAATGTAGTTGGATCACACAATCACAGAACGATATGGGGTTGGAAGGGACCTCTGGAGATCATCTAGTCCAACCCCCCTGCCAAAGCAGGTCCACCCAGAGCAGGTTGCACAGGAGATGCTGAGACATTCAGAAGAAAAACTTCGTGCCCTATGGCAGCCTCAGGTTACCATAGCTCTTTAAGAATGAACGCTCCCATTTGCTCAACGCACAAATAATTTGGAGGCAAAACTTGGGTAGGTGCTCTAAACAAGATCAAATTATAGCAATTGTGCATAGCTGTCCTCTGCCACTCCCCCAGCTCTCAGGTTCTCTCTGAAAGTTGCAGTTTCAATCTCTTCTGTTCTCTTTGCTCTTAAAGCTAGAACTGAGGATCCATTCCCACTTTGTCACACAGACTCCATCTGCCATTTTAAGTAAGCCACTTCATCTTCTTTTGTTTCTTAAAGAGAATTTACAAAGAATCAAATAGATACTATCACTTACATGTTACAGCCTTAGAGGTGGAAAAGCTGAGACAAATTATAATGGAAAAGTATTAGACTTTTTTGTTCTGTGTTAAAAAACAAACAGCTTCTTCATTGACGCTACACTGCCTCCTCCTCCATTAGCAGGTTTACGCTGCAGACAATTCTAGTGAAACTTAAGGTGGAAAACCCCACTTTCCTTCCTAACCACAGTCACCTCAAGTGTTACCTTCAGAGAAGGATTCGGGCACAGTCTGGGCAGGGATAGCTTTGCAGGATCAAGGCCAACCTTTGGTATGTGACAGCCAGTGCACATTAGACAAGGTGCTACTGATGTGAGGTCCATGTGCATCTAATCTTCACCAACAAAACCCTCCATGAATTCATTTATAGGCAAAATGCAAAAGACAGGTTTCCAGAGAGGCGCAAAAAAATAAAATAAAAAAAGCCTTTATGACATCCCTTCATCTTACATTCCTGGACGTTCATACAGAACATACACCAAGGCTCCCAAGCACACAGCCCACCCTGGTACACTTTCCTCAGCCCACACAAGGTCCTATAGGAGGGTTCTATAGATTCTATACACACGTAAATACACATCGTCTCTTAATGTACTCTTACACATTTTTCATATACACCCAGTCCCACGCAGCTTTTCTCTGTTAAGAAAAACAAGTGGTCAAATCATTCGAAAACCACAAGATGGAGGTTGGGGGGAAGCTCAAATACCAGGGGTGTGCAGGTGAACGGTATAATGCGGTTAATACATCACTCCCACATACAAAAACTTAAAAAAAACCCAAAACAACAAAACAACAACTTTGTAGAGAGACACACAAAAAGGAGCTCCAACTTTATATATCCATTTTATTCCAAGACAAAGTTCCTCATTGTCCATTCTGTAACTGTAAGAGGTTGCCACAAAGCTGTGAGCCTCCCTCGTTTGATTATTTTCTTCCTCTCCTTTCCCCCTCCCTCTTTTCCTTAATATCAGGAAAATCCTTTGGCTGAAAGTTGGTGTTATGTGCCCAGGCTGTTCTGGAGTAACTGATAAAGAAGCAAGAATAGCACAGAAGACTGTCACACAAATTCATCACCTTCCCAACATCTTGACCAAGTTGCCAAAAAAAGCCACCCAACCTGTCAAAATCCTGGTGAAACTTCAAGCAAATCATTTAGTCAGGCCCGTGACTGACCCAGGTGAGAAGAGCTGACTGCCTACCTGCTCATTTATTCCAAAGGACTAGCCAGAACAAAAGTGGTTTTCCACTCCACCAAAGTTACATGGCATCTAATTTGGCATTTATTACCCAATGAAATTCTCTGTCTGTGACAGTCCCAGGACAATCTGAGTCTGCTGGTCTGTGACTGTGCTGAACAACTTTATTAGAGGCTCTGGCTTTCAAATCACTGGTGCATTTATCTCCTTCTGAGGATGTACGTAATTCCATTGCAGCTCACACGTAGCTTTACCCAGAGTTATCATTCACAACATGTCTTTTGTAAAGTACTGCTAACCTCAGATACAAAAAGGAGCTCTAAATCCAAAGACATGTCTAAAGACATGCTCTAAATTCAAAGACAGTCCTTTTACTTTATGTGACCTAGAGACGTCGATGGCCAGACTAGCAGCTGCATCTCAAAGTCAGGAGGGAACTTGAAATGTCAACTTCTTTTTCCCATGGTATTATTCTTGTTTCTGAACTATCCAGGCCTTTTTCTGTATTTTGCTCCAACACAGAACTCCCACATCAAAGCTTTATAAATTAAAGAGCTTTATGAAGGCCCCTTTAGGTACTGAAAATGTCCAGTGACATGCTTTGGGAGAAAATGATAAAATGGCAATGGATGTTTTGGGTGACAAAGTAAATTGAGTCACTGTTATGCAAGTGGGTGGTAACAACTCTGTACAGTACATACCCTAAACTCTTAACAAAGACAGCTGTAAGCAGATCTTAAGAGATTAGGCTGGAGAATGAGAATTATTTTCTTTTGGGAGAAGATAAAAATTCATCCATCATTTTTATGTGAACGACCTCACTCATTTATAGAAATAGGATGTATTATGATTCAATGAAACTTAAGAAATCAACACAATCAAGAGATCAAAGGCTTGTGTTGGGTGTTTTCATTTTTACAAATGTCATTCAGCTTTAATTATTTATAATGCTTCACAGTACACTAGTAACTGCTGTCATATTTCATAAAATAATTAAGTCTTAGTAATAGGAGACATCTCCACTATCCTGTCTCTATTTAATATTTACTGAGAAGTGATGTGCATTTCATGATCATTATCATGTCTGTAAATAAGTGAAGCAAAATGAGGATATTTCCTACCCTTAAATTTCTATTTTGGTCTGAGGTCCCAGGTACTTACATGCTCATCAGCAGTGATGAGGCTTGTGTAATCAGGGATTTCCCAGTATTTCTCTGCCATAACTTCTTCCCCTTCAAATGCAGTAACAAAACCTACTCCTGTAACTCCAGCTACTTTTTGTCACAACAAGCATGCAGTTGTTGTTGATGGTACAGGAGGAGAGGCCAGCTCAACTCTTGGTTTCTGCTTGCAGAGGAAGGGTTGGGAAAGATCACAAGGCACGTCCCAGATTCATTTAGCAAGTCAGAGAGAAACATTAGCCAAGGAAGCTCAAAACACCTACTTTAGACATTGACATTTCTGAGTAGAACTGGATGGCCAACGGACTCAGCAAGTTAAGAAAACCAGTGCCTCCAGCCACTTCCATTACTAAAAGTGAAACTCAAGAGTTTCCTGCTCAGGCAAACCACCTTAGCCGAAGAGAAGGCACAATAACCAAGCCACCAGCCTGCCACCTATGAGTAGCACAGGACGCCGAGACAATGTGTTACAGCCCCGCTTTTGGAAATCCCTGAGCTGTGTACAAGCAAGAACCCTAAAGGCTGCCACCCGCTGCACCAGGCAGGATTACTCCACTTGGTCAAAATGAAATTACATTTCTCTAGATAAACTATTCCCTAGCGACAAGTCTTTGCCAAACGCCACTTGAGCTCTCACAAGAGGGCCATTAAAACTTACAACTTTATTTTTCCTTCCAGTGACACTAATCAAGATTCCCTGGATTTTAAAATAATAATTAATAAGAAATTAAAATCCATTTGCATAATTGATGATTTTGGTTGGTTTTCTTTTTGTCTTGTGTTGGTTATTTTGGGGTTTTTTTGGTTTGGTGCATTTCTTTTATTTTGGGGGGGTGGGGCGGAAGGGGTGTTTGTTTGCTTTTTACTATTTCTTTAAACTGAAATAATTAAATGATAAGACTGCATTTCAGATAAGTTTTTAGAGCTGCAAACATCCTGCTGGATAGAGTTTTATTTCCAAGGTTTTCTCTAGCCATAGGTTTTTACTGTGGAAATATTCTTACTGAGTTTCTCTTTGGTATAATCTGAATTTCAAGAATTACTTTGGGAAAGCTACTTTAATCTCTACTTAAGCTAAAAGACACCATGTGGTTCCTCACTGAACTTTGCAGGGACAAAATAATAAAAATTTAAAGGAAAGAAAAGTTTACCCACTAGCTTTGCCTCACAATGTATTGTAGATATTCTGTCTGGTCTAGAAACATATGGGGTAAATACTACTCCAATAATCAATCTTTTGAGAGCATTTCTCTCTGGCAGGGGCACATATTTAGTTCACTTTTTTTTTTCCCATTTGCCAATTTCTTCACAGTGGGGTGGGAAACCGAACTTTTTTTTTTTCATAAACTGATAGAAAAAAAATTTCCTTTTGTGAACCCCTATTTAAGATTTTAATCAGAAAAGCCAAAAACATTTCTAAAGGTACTTAATTCCATATTTTTAGGGTTAAAAGAATTACCCTTAAAAATTACTGCTTAGCTGTTGGCATTCTGGTGTTAGCATCCAACTATTAAGTCATTTGTGCTCATTTAACTGCATGAGGCTGAAAAGGGAGACCATTTCTCTGAGCTTCCCTTCAGTCTGCAGAGGGACCAGCCCTGCCAGGTACCCCTCATCAAGGGATCAACCCTTCTCATCACAGACCATCTTTCCCCCCTGCTTCACCAGTGAGACCAGCGGTACCCACCTCCTGAGCTCCCAACGGCAGCAGCCCCTGTTACATCAAGCAGGGCAGGCACCTCGTCTGCAAATTAAGATCCACTTATGGGATGTGTGTTGGCAGCACGTACACACGCACAGAAACAGACACACTTTAAACCCATTAGCTCACGCACAAGCTCAGATAAGTGGCATATCCCCACTGTGTATGTATACATAATTACAGCACATTACTAGAAAGAAAACAGCATGCAAACATCTACTCTTAACGGAATGACGAGCTTTTGGTGCAGACACCGAGCTTCATGGATGTCAGGTGTGAGGTGGGTAGGGCTGGGAGCACAGGAAGGTCAAGGGAGTTTTCGAGCTGAGGCACACCTGTATTAATTAAAACAAGTTTTTCCTCCTATCTTTCAATATGGGGACAAACAGGTCTACATTGGTATTTACTACACAAAATCATTACATATTTAATACAACAGCTTCTGCATTGTAAGCCACTGGCTGCATCAGTACAAAACACTGCTTTCTGAACTACTTTACTCCTGGTTTTGGTACAATTCTAGAGAAACTAAAAAGTTACTAATATGCAACAACTATGTCATTAGCTAAATAGTTCTGCATTACAATGAAAGCAGTTGCTGTTTTGCAACCAAGAAAAAAAAAAAGGAGGGGGGAGAAAAAGATACTTTCAGCCAGACTCAAGTAAACCACAGTTTCATAATAGGGAGTAAATTAGTACAGGAAATATTTCTCTTCTTCCTTTTTTGCCTTGTGACAATACCTTGACCTCTCTTTCAGCCACCCATTTCATTCCTTCAATTGCTACCAACAGAATTTCTTTTACATGCTTTTTTATGAATCTTTATTATTTTAAGCAGTTTCCAACTGTCAGCATTTTTCTGCATGTAGAAATACAGATTTACAGGTGTATGTTGTCAAGGTAATGCACCTGCATAGAGAATCCTAAATAAGCTAAAATCCTAATGTTTGAAAGTCCATATTATGCCTTTAATAACTTCTGTTGTGTTTGTGGATAAGGATTCCAAGTGCCAACATAAATAGATTTTCCTGTATATAATATAGTCATTTACAAATGTATTTCAGCACCATAATTTACTGAGAAAAATGGTAGCAATTTAAGGAGCCTGGGGGGGAGGGAGGGGTGTG
>JAOXJM010000001.1:62290154-62300301 GCA_026413425.1 Tringa solitaria | reverse complement strand
GTTGGCCTTCCTGGCCACAAGAGCACACTGCCTGCTCTTTGTCATTTTGTTGTCCACCAGGACATTAGAAACTGTTTAAATATTTTTTAAAATGCTTGAGCCCCAGGTTTCGGGGCTAGCATAGAAAAGAAGATTAAGACCTGAAGATGCAGATAACTGTTTTCAAACACAAGCTCTTGCAGCAGTAGCGGGACACCAGCAAACATTGAAAAAACATTAAAGCAGACTGCACTGCGCACCCTGATCTGACAACTTTGGCACCAAGGAGGCTACACCAGTATGCAGTCTGAGGAGAATCTGTAGCTAACTGTGCAGAGAGGAGAACAGAAACTCTGGGCGTACCAGGGCGTCCGTCTGTAGCTCAGGTTGTTCTCCCTCCAGCGACGTGGCCGTGACAGTGAGAGTGACTGAGGGAGCAAGGCCTGAGGTCTCGCACAACGCTGGCTCAGTCTTTATTGCTGCTGGAGTCAGCTCTGTACCCAGACACCATTCCTCATTTTCCAGGTCACCTGCCAGGGAAGTAAATCGGACACCGCATGTTTAGCTCAGAGACAGAAAAGACTACAAATGAAAATAATGTCACCCCTCCTCCAGAGAAGGGAAACAAACACAGAAGGCATTTCAGTCTATCAACAAAACTCTGCCCTTACTATTCAGCTCTCAGTCAATGCAGACAACCGTGCCATTCCAGGGCTGTAACCTAATCCTCGCCCCAGGATACAGAGAGGACCAGTGAGGAAAGACACAGAGCACTAATCACTGTAGGTTGCCGAAAGCTGCTAACACACAGCAAAACAAGGCTAAACAAGCCATTGAGTAAAGCAGCCAGGGAGCCATGTGTCCTACACAGGCTAATTCCTGCTGACTCAGTTGTATTCCTCCTTCTAGAGATAGCGTTTAGCCAGACTTCTGCTCCTTCTACTGCTTGCAATCATCAAATAGCTGGAGTGGTTCCTTAAGAACAAAGGATTTTTCACACTCTCAACTTCAGCATTTTTTCCCCAAGGATTCATTTAGTAAGTCTAAAAGAGGATAAAGGCTTTGATGATTACACAGGAGCACCAGTGCCATGGTGATCATTCTAATTTCCTCCCCAAAGCCTCGGGAAGTCACAGCACAGGACGCATATTTTGACTGGTGTCACGGCTTAAGCCCAGCTGGCAACTAGGACCACACAGCTGCTCGCTCACTTCTTCCCCCCACAGTGGGATAGGGAGAAGAATCCGAAAAATAAAGAAAACTCATGGGTTGAGACAAAGATAGTTTAATAAGTAAAGCAAAAGCCGCACACATGAGAGAAGCAAAACAAGGAATTCATTCACTGCTTCCCATCAGCAGGCAGATGTTCAGCCATTGCCAGGAAAGCAGGGCTCCATCACATGTCATGGTTACTTGGGAAGACAAACACCACCACTCCAAACGTCCCCCCCACTTCCTTCGTCTTCTCCCAGGTTTATACACTGAGCATGATGTCATATGGCATGGAATATCCCTTTAGTCAGCTGGGGTCAGCTGTCCCAGCTGTGTCTTCTCCCAGCTTTTTTGTACTCCCAGCCTACTCGCTGGCAGGACGGTGTGAGGAGCAGAAAAGGCCTTGACCGCTTAGCAACAACTAAAAACACCAGTGCATTCTCAACATCATTCTCATCCCAAATCCAAACCATAGCACTACACCAGCTGCTTGTAAGACAGTCAACTCCACCCCAGTCAAAACCATGACATTCTCCACCCCTTATTCCATACCATTTACGTCATGCTCAGGTCCCACACTATCCAATACATCCTCATTAACACCACCACCACCACCCCTCTTCCCATCCTTTGATATAATACACAGATGTCCCTTCCAACCTAGAAGATTCTGTGATTCTGTGATATCCCTCTCTCGGCCTAGTCAATTCCACAAAGCTATTAACAACCCCACTTGAAAAAAAACAAACAAACAAACATATCAAATGCATTTTTGGCAGTTGCAATTCTGCCTTAAAAAAATTCCCATCCCTATTGCTCGAGTTCTGTCATGTAAGTTCTTTTCTCTTGCAGGAGAATAGCCTACACCAGCTGCACTTGTGAGAAGCACATCCATAAATCAAGCAGCTGGAGTCTGAGGCCAAAATATACGTAAGAGAAAAGAGCGTTGATCTTTCTTTCAAAGCTTTCTCCTGCCTTCAGAGTATTTACTGCATATACTCAATTAAAGCAGAGAGTAAGCAGGTACACGGTATGGCTAGTAAACAGCAGCAGAGCTTCGAATTAGCTGCACCAGCATCGTGGGAGGCAGCCAGGGTGCTGTGGCCGTGCCACCGAGCAGCCCTGCAAGGCTGACACAAGACCCTTGCATATCTGAAGGCATCAAGCTGATGAGCTGTCAACAGAATTCACCTGCAAACAAGTAACAAAAATAAGAGCGGGTTTAGGGCCCCTGTGTATGTCCTTGTTATTAAGGCCACACACGCACTGGGCACAAGCCGGGTGACCGGGAGAAGGAAGAAGAATGTACATCTCCAGTGCTAGTAATTACTCTGCGGTGGGATCTAACCTCCACCGCTTGCAAGGAAGGAGGTAATTTGAGTAAAGGCACGCCAAGGAATTAAAAATGAAAAATACCTATCCTGTAATCAGAAGCTCAAGAACAGTGAGCCCAACTCTGCCAAAAGAAGTAACCGTACAGCAAGGGGTAAACACTGTATTTAAGTTTCCGGAGGGCTTACTCCCAAAGCTTTCTGGGAAATGCAAAAACATAAAAATAGAAGTATTTAAGAAAAAAAAAGAGGTAGCATTGTCTAAATATTAACTCAGGAGAGAGGACATTGCTCCCTGAGCCTCCCTACTCATGAGAGCGCAGCTCCCATCCCTACTGACTGCAATGCAATACGCAGTGGATCCGTGGTCTCCCTCTAGCTTGCTGTGTGCGGATCATTCAGATAAGAGCTTTAAAGTGGTAACTTTGCCTGGAAATCCAGAATCTCTTGGCAGATACAACTTTCAAACGCTTGTTTGGATAAATTCTGCCAAAACCTCCCCCACATCGTGTCGCGCAGAGCCTCTGCTTGCGGCCCCTCGCACCCCTGGGTCGAGCTACGGGGTGGCAGCGCTCTCATCTGTAATCTGCTTTAGACTCCCTTTGGGAGGGAAGGCTACAAACAAACGAGAGCTATCAGTAAGACAAGTAATTAGCCCCGAAGTTTCTGAGATTTGTATCATCACGCGAGTAGAAGAGAAACCTTAGCCGTGGGTGCCCAGCAAAACAGGGCACGTCCTCTAAGGCTTGCACTTGGTGGATGTTTGTCACCTCTAATCCCCAGACTCATCACAAGGATTCAGCTGCTGTAAGACAGCAAGATACGCTGGCCTTCGGCCGGTCATTTTACTCCCCTGGAACCTGACTTTGCTGATTAACCTGACACCCCTGCCATCATCACTTAGATCTGCACAAACTGCTCCGAGTTATTCTAGGCTTTAAAGCCAGTCCAACCAGTTTGCAGGGTTGGGGGCGGTTTCCAGAGACAGCAACACGCTGCATTTAACACTGAGATAACTTTGAAGAACTGCACCTAGTACTTTTTTGACATTGCCTCTTATGATGCATGGTGACAGCTGTCATTCCAGATGAACAACCCTGTGAAAGGAAGGGATGGAGCAACGCACTGGTCAAATCCCACCTTGATACTCCCTTCTCCCCCCTTTTTCCAAGCCCCTGTTATGCATTCACTATCATGGTCAGTGTTGTTTTGACACATTCCAGCTTCTGAAGTCACCAGCGATCACTCCTCTGCTCCAAGAGAGCTGTAAGGACATTTCCCATTCTCCTTTCTCCTCTTCCTGAGGTTGACGTTATCTGAAAATCATTCTTAGTTTATTCTTTTAATAGCCCCTAAGCACCTCAGTCTACTTGGTCAAGCACCGTACGAGGTGAACAAAGTGGCAGCCCTTGCCCCAGTGAGAATGCTGCACAAAACCAGACAAAATTAGGGAAACGGGGAAAACTCAGCAGGCTACAGAATACCAGGCACACTGAGGGGCATGGCCTACCCTCCAAGACAAGGGTATTTCTTAACGAGGGGTACAAAGAACCATGAGAGGTCTTAGAGAACAATAACAACAAGCAAGAAAGTGTACATGAAATACTGAAATGAAACAGCAGTGGAGACTGGCTCAAAGGACTCGGTGGAGGGGAAGGGAGGTGTCTTCTCCAAACCAAGCGAGACATGCTGTGGAAAAAGGGTAGGTGACTGGCGTCAAGAAATTAAAGGTGAATGTTTATATTTGCTATGATCCAGGAGGTACACATGAACTATTGAAACAGAGTCCAAAACAAAAGACTGAGACAATGATCTTGGTGATGGTATTCTAGATGGATATGAATAGGGCAATACTGCATTGCTATGGTGAGACAAAACACACTGCAAACCACTCAGATATAAAGAGAAGAAATCCCGAAGAAGAGATTCAGCTATTCAAATGGCTAGGAAAATCCTTATCCTAAAGATGGTCATTTCGCCTGTTAGAAATCTCTTCTCAGGATTCAAAATCCTGATTCCAAAGTTCACTGTTTAACAAATGATACCAGCTGCTTTACCCCACCCCTGCTGAAGCTTCCTATCAACTTGAGAGCTCTGTCGTGCAACGATTCTTCAGATGAGAAGCACTCCCCCTCCCCTACCCCTTCATAAGCCCTTGAATGCTAGGTGTTACGGCACATGAAATACATTATTTAAGGAGCTGCATGGTACTTAGCAAAATCCCAGCTAATGCTTCTACGTGCAATGCACTAGCACTGTTGAAGTTCACATAAGGACTACGTTAACTGAACATTAATGTTGCAAAGTACCCAGGTATTAAGCAATACCTACAAAAGTTTAATTCAGTGTACTTTTACACATTATGCAGACCTAAAAATAAGAATGCTTTAATAGTGTGACCAAACAATTTCTTTGAAAAACCTGTGCCTTACCCAACATGCAGAATGCATGGTGCGCCCCTAACTGAGAATCTGTACCGTATTTTGTTAGTTTCATTGTTTCACACGCAGCCTCCTCCCTGCTTTACCAAATACAATTCAAATTCTTTTTCCACAGAGCTGTTTAATTCCCTACTTGGGCACAATCAAAATGCTTCACCAAACTGAATTAA
The DNA here is from genome assembly GCA_026413425.1 of Tringa solitaria. Lineage (NCBI taxonomy): Eukaryota > Metazoa > Chordata > Aves > Charadriiformes > Scolopacidae > Tringa > Tringa solitaria. Next base: position 62,295,168 of record JAOXJM010000001.1, on the reverse strand, counting down.
TTTCCACAGTGGTCCTGAAAATTCAAGCAAGCCATGGAGAGATTAAGGCTAAAAGGTATCTAGTAATTTAAAATGGCCAACTGGAGACAACTGGAATTGGATTTTTCAGATGATTTAGCACTGTTATTACACTTTATCAAAACACAGCATGCATTAAGTTTTCAGCTGCGACCACTTCTGCAAGTTAAACATCAGAGTTTCAAATCCAGCATCCAAAAAATCCATTAATCACAGCAACCCAGGGTTTGTGACACATGCATCTAAAATCTTATCTTCTGTGTCGAAGACTAAAATTACATTTCTTCAGAAACCTTTTGTGTGCTGCTTTTGTCATCAAGCTTGTCCTACTTTTCCTGCAGACTCCTGTTAAGCATGCATCTTCCATCTTCTTTAAAAAAAAAAAAAGGCAGGAGCCTCACGAAGTACAAATGTAAGTTCAATCAGTGCACTGAGCAAAGTTCTCGCTGACAGGAAAAACTCTAAACATGTTCTCTTCTCATTGTGAGTCCGACTTGGTCCCAGATACAACATGCAGTGTGTTGTAAGGTGCTGTGTACGTAATAAGTCAGGAGAGAAAGCTCAAAATGGGACATAATTCCCTCAGTACTGTAAGTACTGCATGTTGTGCATATCTACAGCAAGGTGCCCAAATAGCAAACAAACTCTTCTGTCCTCTGTCTTTATTTCAGAGGCCCTAATCCTGCCCCAGGTTCCATCACCTGCAGTTAAGATTGAAAATGCCAGGAGGATCTGCCCAGCATACCACAAGTGGACTTTCCCTTTTCACTCTCCTTTCTCCACTAGATCCAAAAGGGAAAAGGCTATGCAACATTTTGCACAATGAAAGCTTAAGATCTAAATGGATTTCATTGCTCCTTTAAGCATCACAGCTTAGCAACAATCAGTATATGCCATTTTGGTATCCATGAAAAACACACATTGAAAAAGGCGTTTGTACATGGCAGAATTAATATATGCTACTTTGTTTTTTAAAAAAAATAATTTAGTATATCTTTCTTTATATAGAGATACAAAAATAAAATCAAACATATTCTCTCAACAACACTATGTGTAGCCTTCTAGGATACTCATATTTCTCTGAAGAACTGCAACATTTTGTTTCTTTCCTTGTTCCACATAATATTATAGGAAGGCAGGGTAGGAAAAGTGGAAAATAAGACAAAAATGTTTCAACTTTACTTTTTTTTTGATATCAGCATTCCCAGCGAGTTTTGCTTTTCTTTTTAAAAATTATTTCTATCCAACATTATTCTATCCAACTAACTCTTCATTCTTGTCTAACATACTAACTCCTTTCCTGAGAAAAAGTAAATCTTCCCCAATATCGACTAAACTTCACCCTCTGTGATAGATGTACAGAGAAATAGAACTTACAAAGTAATTAAAAAGATCTCCCTTGCTCCTAACATTCATTTGAGCGCTATTCATTATGAGTTTAACAGAGACACTTTTTGCATGGGTAACCAAGTTACATCAGTGAGTTGCTGTCTATTTTTATATAAATGAAATTAGAGATGTGCTCTATATCTCTCCCTCACCCCTCCCAAGCAGAGAGAATGTAAGCATTCAGAGAAACAACATGATTTTCACCCTTTTCCCTCTGCAGTGAAAAGGAAGACAGCACCACCAAGTAAACAAGCCCACACAAGGGATGTACCACCGAACCTAAGCTTGAAGGGAAAAAAACCCCACCTGATACCACCATTACTGCCGTAACAGACTGTAATCACACAGAAAACAGATGCAGGCACTGCATGACATTCGAAACAAGCTTGCAAATACGACCTGGAGAAGCATCAATGGGCATCCCCATATACACAAGCAGAATGGAGAGGCAGGTCTCACCCCCTTGCAGTTCACAGTCCAAGCAATAGATTAAACAGCTAGAAAAAGACAAACCCAGAAACTTAAGGAGACCATTACAGACCACCGGTCATAGTGCTTTGCACAGGTATCAGAAGAGACATCTCTGCAACAGGGTAACACAAGAATGTCTGTAATGAGTCAAACTGTTCTCCGGCCAAGCGTATTTAAACAATCCCTCTGTTCAACTGTGTCATGGATTTGAGCAAAAGGGCATCAACTAATTCCTTTTGGTCTGTAGCTGACCTTGTACTGGCATCACGAACCACAGGGCCTGGATACAAAGCCAACGTGGCTCCTGCACAGCCATGCCATGTACAACAGTATGCAGCTTCAGACTTGGCTCATCCAATGTTCATAAGACACTTTGACTCCGATGGCACTTAAACTCGCACCAAGGGTCCAGGTTTGCAAAGCTGGACTTTGGACAAACATTCGGTCCTTGGCTGGATCTTACCTTTGAGGTTGCTGCCCCTATACAGCATGACCCAAGGGTGATCATTTGTCCTACACCACAGAAATACAGCTGCAAACTATAAGCCTGCTAACTGCAAGGGGCAAGCGCTTCCTGGAGGAGGCTCACAACTTTTTTGGGGGTGAAATGGCAGAAACACCCCACCATGAACCCAAAAGGGCCTCCGCTGATGCACAGATTCTGGGTGCTCTGCTGGACGTGATGCCTGCAGGGAAGTTCAACACCCCCAGCTCTGCAGTCTGAGCCTTTTCCAGCCCCCCAAAGGCAAGTTGGACCTTTCTGGAGGAACAACTGATTCCTTGTCTTCCCCCTGGGCTCGCACCGTCCCCAGTGCCCCGCTCTGGGCTCACGTAACACCCCCTGGCAGACACAAGCCCCGTTTATCGTGCCTGAAATGCTGAACTCCCAACGCCACCGCTGCTACCCCCCAACTCGCCTCCGTGAGGTGAGAGCCCACATTCATCGACGAACAGTTTCTCTTACAGATTTTCCAGATGGCATTTCCCCCCCCCCTCCCAGCGTGCACGCACACTCCCACCGCAAATAATGAAACCCAAGCCCTCGGAACACGGCCTCCACAAAGGAGATACTGTTTGACGACCAAACATTGGGGTCCTTTTTAAAGTGCCAGGATGGGAAAACTAACTGAACGGGCGGAGATGAGCGGCAGCGATAGACAGCAATCACAGCGCACCGCAGACGTAGCCTTTCTCCTAGCAAAGGGTCACCTGTCAAACAGGCATCCCCACTTTTGAGTGGCACGGAGTCACCTAAAACCCACAGATTACTTGGATCACTATCCATTATTAAGATAGAACCGAGGACGCACTGTTCATCCTATACCATGGTCAATACCCTCTTTTCCTGCAGAGAATTTGACAGTTTTCAATCAGAATCATCTTGTCACATAAAACCAGCCAGGAGATGGTTTTCTCGAGGTTACAGGTTCTGCCTTAACCTCCTTTCGGACTACAACTTTACACAAGCATAGCTGTCAGCTGGGATACAATCCCTGATGTTTTTGAATTTTTTGCTTAGGGGTAGAAAAATGTTCTTTTTATAGCATCGCCCTTTGCATATATGAGAGTGAGGCACAGACTTGTACTTGCTTGGATTTATAGCTTTAAAGCTTGATATTATTAAATATCCTATAAAATACTATGATTATTTTTTTTAAGATATGTGAAAATTATCCACAGAACCAGTGTGTTCAAATAAAAGTTACCTCTCATCCCCCTGAATTTCTCTCCCCACACAGATGTTATGAAGGCATGCCCATATTATGGCAGCATAATCAGGCTTTGATTAAAAAGGGCTGTAGGCTCACAGCACAGAACTAAGCGAGCACAAAGTCCCAGTGCAACACTACAGAGAGAATGAGATCACTGGTTTCAGAAACAACAGGACTGGAAATGGGAGGAGTATTCCCCTAACATGCATCATTAGGGAAACTATTCCTGGGAAATCAGCTCCTGTGGTCACTTGACACAGAATTTCAAAAATGAACTGCGAATGTCCCTTTGTTTAGAAAGGAACTGCAATAGCTCAATGTCCAGAAGATATTCCCTATAGAGAAACACCAAGGAAGTGCAGTTCATTTAAACTGTATCCAAGCAGAAATCAAGAGGGAACTTAATCACAGCCTGCAAACACCGGGGGAAAGAGGTTTCCGAGAGCAGATGGTTGTTTACTCCAGCAGGAAAAAAGGCCACAAGGAGATCTCATATGGGGAACTGGAAGCTAAAGGAAGTCTGACTGCAAATAAAGTTGTCAATTATTAACAGTAAGCATAAGTAACCACCAAAATGCCCACTTCTAAACCAAAACTGACGTTTTTCAGACACACAGCTGCCCAAGTAGAAGTTACAGGATTGATTCAGAGTGACCTACTGAGATTTCAGGCCTTAGACGTATAAAAGTTCAAAAGTCTTCTCATTCTTTAAAACTGCAGATGCTGGCAGGATTGACTACTACCCTTCCATATAAAAATCACCCAAATACAGATTATCACCACCAAATGGCTTCCTCCCCATTTACTAAATAAACACACAAAAATAAAAAACCCACACAGGAAAAAAGTTGCATTGGAATGTGTTCACAAGAATTATCAGTATGGCTTTGACAGCATCTTTTCAAAACACAAGTGAAATTCTTTGTCCAATTCCATTTTCTTTAAAGTCAGGGCAGAGGAGGTTCCATTGTCATTGTTCACATTTCATTGCCTATTTAACATCTTTGTTGGTGACATGGATGTTGGGATTGAGTGCACCCTCAGAAATTTTGCCGATGACACCAAGCTGTGTGGTGCAGTCAACACACTGGAGGGAAGAGAAGCCATCCAGAGGGACCTGGACAGGCTTGAGAAGTGGGACTGTGCAAACCTCATGAAGTTCAATTAGGTCAAGGGCAAAGTCCCACAACTGAGTTGGGGCAATCCCATGCACAAAAACAGGCTGGGCAGAGAATGTATTGAGAGCAGCCCTGAGGAGAAGGACTTGGGGGTGTTGGTTCACAAGAAGCTCAACATGAGCCGGCAATGTGCACTTGCAGCCCAGAAAGCCAACCACATCCTGGGCTGCACCAAAAGAAGCATGGCTAGAAGGTCAAGGGAGGTGATTCTGCCCCTCTACTCTGCTCTCATGAGACCCCATCTGG
>JAOXJM010000001.1:62278728-62289772 GCA_026413425.1 Tringa solitaria | reverse complement strand
GTGAGACACTGGAACAGGTTGCCCAGAGAAGCTGTGGATGCCCCATCCCTGGAGCATTCAAGGCCCAGTTGGATGGAGCTTTGAGCGCACATGGCAGGGGGTTAGAACTAGATGGTCTTTAAGGTCCCTTCCAACCCAAACCATTCTGTGGTTCCACCACTCAGTATTTGGAGAAAACCAGACAGAAGCACCTCTCTCTATATATAAAGCATATATTAAAAAAATAAAATTAGGAAATATAATATAAACTGCTATACATAATAAATACGACTAATATATACACGTATATATTATGGGTATGTATATACATGTATACATATAAAATGTATGATGAGCCTCAAGCCCACGGGTGCCTCTACGCGAAGAGACAGCTCATGACACCGATTACTGCTTATGGACTCCATACATCAGTAAGCATTTTCCTGTACAAAGCGCTGCTTGAGATGAGGGCTGGATTTATCATGGAAGGGCTATTTGCCCTGCAGAAGCAGGAGCCATACACAATGATTTTCAGGGTTTTGTTTGTTTGTTTTGGGTTTCCTGTTTGGTTTTGGGGTTTTAAAAGCACGTTACAGGAAAACATAGCCTCAGCAGTAAAAAACCCAATAACAATACAGGTTATATTCCAGGGCCAGCCCCAGTTTTGGCACAGCTAAGCATAAAATTGAAACATATCATTTCTGCAATCAGTCTGTCAAACCTTTAGCCAAGACAAGCCGCTTCAAATCCAACAGTAACTTCAAAGCATTCCTGAGCAGGAAAGCATGAAACGGAGGGGCAGGTGGGGACCAAGACTAGTCTCAAAAGCAGAGCCCTCGGGGGTAGGGGGAAGGAATGCACCCAGCCACCTGGCCACAATTTGAGGGGAGAAACCATCCAAATGATTAGTTGCCTCTCCACCATCTAAGCCCTGCCAGGCACGCAAACAAAAAAAACACACACAAAACCCAAACACGCACCCACTGCAAACCACCCCCTCTCACTTGAGCTGATCCCAGAGGACAAAGAGCCCCACGCTGATGCTGCAGCCTCTGCTTCCGCGCTCCTGCTGCCCACCAGCCCCTCAGTATTACTTGTACCCGGCTCTCGCCTATGGCTCTCACGCATCCAAAATAAGGGGCAGCCACTGTCCTAAAGTTAGTGCCTATGGCTGAGAAGATGAAGCATCAGAGGGCAGGGAACGGTCCTACACTCACATCTCAAGTCACGCAGGAGGCTAACCATGGTCCCTGCTGAAACTTGGTTCTTGCCTTGCTCCTGCCTGTCTGATCCATAGCCCTCCCTTTCCAAAAGGCTGCAGAGACTGGAAAACTGAAGACAGGCACGCACCAAGCGTAACAGAAAATAGAGCTTTTTTTTCCCCTAACCGTTTACAACTGTCAGAAGAGAACATGTGCCCCAAAAGGCTCCGATGCACAGCAAGAAGTCTCCCTTATCCATCAGCCCTATTCTCAGCCTCCTCTCCCAGCTTCTTCGTTTCCTTCCAAGAAGGAATTTCCACTTCTCAACTACCCATTGTGCTTCTCCACAGCTACTCTGCAGTTGCCTCAAAAAACTCGAGGCTCACAACTAGAAAGAGGAAACCTGCTGTGCAAGAAGCAGCAGCGCAACTGCTGCGGCTCATCCATACCTGGAATGCAGCCTCTTTTTTCATGTTACAGCTTGGAAGTCCTCCCACCCCCAGGCCAGGTGCCTTATTCATCAGCTCAGAAAAACCAAAGGAGCTATCAGCCAGGTGCAAGCAAGCAGGTCAGGCCTATAAATCTCTCTCTATAGGATCTTTAGTCTTAGAAGTTTTTGCAAAGTTGGATATAAGAATAGATTATCGGGGGGGAAGGGGAGGGAACAAACAACTAAATGCCAGACGTCTTGCTCACATCTGCTTTAAAATAGTTATTCTTGCCAATGCTTTCATAGGCTGGATATTTATGGACTGACGCCTTCAGAGACCCCACACTAGCATCAACCTGGCAGTATTCAGAAAAGTTCTTCTGCACAAAGCTGGGGAAATGCCTTCAGCACAGTGAAGTCAGAAGAGTGAACAACTAGGGAAAACCGGTGCTGGGACCTTGATCTTATGGATGCTTAAACATGTTCTCACCTTGAGGTCAACAGGACACCTCAGAAGAGTTAAACCCAGGCTTAGGACTTTGCCAGGTTTTACAGTTCTAGAAATTTTTTTTAAAACTTTTATGTAAGATTTACAATTACATGAATAGGTTAATTTAGCAGTTGTAGAAATTCTGATAACAGTCAGATCGTGGTCAATGAGAATGGCTCACAGCTGAAGTTAATTGTTCCCCTGCAACAGCTGGTAAGAAAGTGCTTATGGATTCAGAGCCATCATTCGCTCCACCATAATGGCCAAAAGGAAACATTAAATAACATTTTCAGTAAGGTTGTCAGAGACTTGGCCGGGAAAAAAGGATGGAAATAGACACTGAATGGCTTAAGAAGATCATGTATCTTGAAGATCGTGTGCCAAACAAGATGGGCCTTTTCTTCCACCTCCCTGTAACCTGGGGGTATGGGACCCCATAGTTGGGAACACATAGATGAAAATCACTGCAGACATTGGGTGCCACTGAACCATCACATTATTGATTTCACTGCAAAGCAAGAACAAAGCCTGTTTGCCATGGGCTTTGTGCACAACACCAGGCCCTTAGTCCTGTAGAGCTGAGGGCTAAGCTATGAATCAGCACCCAGACCCAGCTCAACTGCTCTGTGCCATCCTCCTCCTCGCACTGCTGCTGACCGCAGGAATGTGGGTCCACAGCACATGTGTCCAGAGCACGTGTGGACACAACGCATCCAAGTGTCGTACATGAGCCTCCTCACTAGCCTGTTTCTACTCCCAGTCCTTGCAGATCATGAAGCCTCACCATGGGAAAACCATGAAAACACAACAGCTGTAAGAGCTCACCAGTCTGCCCAATGGGGTGGTGGTCTGGAGAATGTAATTATTTTGCACGTTCTTTATATAAGCCCCCCAGCCAACGTCATTTCTCAGCCCCTGCCACTCCACAAAACCAATCCCAGTTCCCCAGCAGGGGGGAAATCATGCTGGAGCATATCCTTCTCCACACCCTGTACCTCTGGCTACCCAAAAGGACAGTGGTGCTCCCAGTGGCTGTCCCCTTACTCCATCCAGGGAACTGGCATTCACCAGAGTTGTCAGGAGCACTGTGCACCTCCACTGTCTGACACGGGAGATGCTTTCAATCTCCAGTGCCTAACCCTGCCACCCACAAAATCCTCCTCTCCTGTTCTCACGCACTCAAGGACTGAAAAATCATCAGGGTGATGCCTTTGAATATCTACCAGACAGACGTGTTACTGCTAATTTTGCAATTTCCTGAAGTATTTCTCTGAGCTTCGCTGTTTTGAAGTCGATAGGTATTGAAAGGTCATGAGCGTGATTCCAGGGTTAAAATTAAATAAAATCCCAAACACCAAGAACAACTCCTCCTCCTCCTCCTCTCTTATGAAACACTCTGCCGAGTGAACAGAAGATGAAACGCTTTCCATTCATTTCCTATTTTTAAACCCACTTGTTAATGTTTCTTGGCTTTTTAAACCATCCTTTGACTAGAGCTCTATTAATTACCCAGTGGTCTCAGCAGTATGAATTTCTTCAGGATTTTTCCCCAAAGGAAACTCCTCTCACTTTTAGCCTAGTTAGAAGCTTCTCCCTGTTAACTTCCTGGGAAGTTTGCTTTCTCATGTTTCTTGTGCTTGTTTCTCCTGCCACAATTACATTTACTATCTTCTGTATGTATTAATTTAAATATATTCATATAAAACAGTTAGGAAATATAACACGGGAAGGTGTTACGTAGGTGATGTTTCCAGATCACCTCCAAAACCCTGCCTCATATCGAAAAGCCTTCTCACAGATTTTATTAGTTGTCCTCTTGTGAAATCTCTAACAGACTGTATCTTGTTTTAAAAGAGCGCTTTGGACTACAAAACCGTCAGCCTTTGAAAACTCACGTCCTGATGGATCTTCATAAACAGCTTAGCTTGTTAATGCTTACACATAAGCACGAATCTCTCTCCCTTTTATCACAATGCAGCTTAGTACTCTACTGCTTTTCCCTGTAAAGCTAATGTTGAAGACATAAACCAATTATTAGGAGTGAAAGTCTGCCATGGTGAATATTGCTAATAGTTACCAGATATTCGTGGCCTTGCTGCCCCGCCAACCTCACTTTCACCTTGAACTCCCCTTCCTGCCAGCAGGCACCTTCAGACCACAACAAGCAGGTTGGATCCCTTCTTCCCATCATTCCTGCATTTCCCACTTTTTCCCTCCACTTGTTTATAACTGCTGAATTCAAGATAACTGCTAAAAAATGCTGTTGGTTCTCATCATTTTCTATGCATCACTATTTCCCACAACCACAGAATCTATAAAGTTGCAGTTATTATGTCTTTACAACATCACTAATGACTTCTCGATGGGCATTATTTTTAACTTTGCCTTTTTTTTATTGTCTAAAAAGGGAAAAAACCCTAGGACTTGAGCAAGACAGGTTTTAAGACTGGGGCAGCACTGGAAGTTACACATGTATTTAGAAATATAAGTAAGATGATCTGATTTTCATTTTGGGATACCAGGAAGCTCCTGATACTCAGTACTGGAAAATAAGTGTAGTTTAAAAGGTTGCTTGGTTTGTTTGTTTTTAATCATGTAGCTTTGATGGGACCTCTGGAGACGAACTTTCTCAGCTCCTCATTCAGAGTATGTCTGATTTGGATCAGGTTGCTCAGGGCCTTGCCTAGTTCAGCTCTGAGTATCTCCATGGCTGAAGACTTCACAGCCTCTCTGGATGATCAACCCTCATGGTGCCTGATCAACCCTCATGGTGAAAATGCCTGATCAACCCTCATGGTGAAAATTATTTTACTAACACCCAACTGGAATTTCGTTTCCTGCAACTTGCAACCATTACCTCTTGTGCTATCACTGTGTATCTCAGAGGAGTCCAGCTTTGTCTTCTCTGTACCCTTTCATCAGGTAGTCATAGAGAGCAATAAGACCTCCCCTTTGCCTTTTCTCCTGAAGACCAGACAAAACCCACTTCACCCTTTCCTTGCATGTCATCTTCTACAGTACTCAGACTTCATGGTAGTCCTCATTTGACTAATTTGGTTTATTAGTCTCCATTTATCTTCAACAACCACAGCTGCAGACACATGGAAACAAGTTCAGTTCTCCCATTTGTTTTTGTTTTGATGGGCGCTTTACTTCTAATTCAAAATTTTTACAGTGTGACGTTAGTAACTTCTGCTGAGCACGATTTCCCTGTCCGTGGGCAAGTTTCTTTATTCACAAGGCCTGTAGACTTCCCTTCTGTGATTTCATTGTAGATACTTCAATTAGCACAGAGCATTCCCATGCACCCTTCGCGCACCATCACCCCATCAGGAACATTTCATTACTGAAGCACCACAACAAACGAACAAGGGCTCAACACACCAACGCCAGTGGATTTCGCACCCATCAGTACTACTACCTTCATTGAAGTTGTCATCGGTCGAGATGTGGGTCAAGGGAGACTGGGGTCGAGAGTCCCCACAGAGGGAGTAGCTGTGTTCTGCCTGGATGAGGGGCGCTGGGGACGCTGGAGACAGTTCTACCTCCATTATTTCATTCTTCTCAGACAAGAAGGGATCATTCAAGAGCTGGCCCAGGACATCCGATGAAAACTCATCCAGGAACTCTGTGAAGTGCTGCGGAGATAAAAAAGGGGCAAAAGTTTATCTCCTTGCCTGTCTATCATACCAACAACAGGAGAGCACTGATCAGAACAGCTCCAGTATCTGCACTGGGTATCCGTGCCAGTCAGCAGCAGGATCTACCAGCCCTGCCTAACGACCTCCTCCTCCAATCACCACTTCAAGCTGAAGAGCTACAGCCAGAACAAAAGTCCTCTCAGAGGCATACATTACAACAGAAGAGCCTGTCATTAACTTGCAATGAAAACAGAAAACAGAAGCGCAGAAATCATGTCCTGAAGCAGCCTCCCCTCATTCCTCCCCAAGGGTACCCGCTATAGCACATTTCACCCAGACAGCGTGAAAGATCCTGCAGGATTTATCACCAGAACACTTTGTGCATGGAACAGGATATATTGGGTTAATGTTCACTGAAGCAGAGAAGAAAAAGGAAACACACTCAGACACAGACTGACACCATGTATGATTATTTTAGCTGCGCAGAACGCACAGTGTGCTCTAGGAAAACAGGTCCATGCACGTCCCCAGCCATGCAATTAACACATTTGCTATAAAATGGGTTTCCTGGCTGATTTATGTGTCTATTTTAGGAGTCGCATTCCACCTAGGACTAGAGCCCATATCCAGCTTCTAGGCTTCTTAGCTACAGCTCCTGACAGCCAGTATTAATTACCTCTTTATCTACTACACTGAATCCATTACACTGACAGCACGTGTTATGGCTGCATTCAGTAGGATAACTTTGTGTTTGTTTCTTTTTCAAAATGAGCACAAACCAAATCTCCTGGTCTACTTCCTTGAGACTCCCACACACTTCCTATCAATAGCCAAAAACTCTGCATCTTTTCTTCGTTTTTTTTCCAACATCAGAAGACTATATCTTTGACAGACGAAGAAACTGCACTGCAAGAAACCATTCCTGCTCATTTCATTCACGCAAAGAATTCTATTTTTGTACAAAAATGTTTGTACAATGAATTGTAACAAGCTTTTCCAAACAATCAAGCATTATCTACCATCTTATATAGGAGTCTTTGTCACTTGGGGCATGATCCTACAAAAGTCTAAGTCTGTTTAGCTCTGCTTTTGCAAGCAGTATTGATTTTGGCTCTCCTTCTTGCTCTCTCCTGCAGAAACAAACACCGAAATTCAAGATTCGGTTTCCTGTAGGCTAAATTAAGAATTAAACAAGTCAATATTGTATAAATCCATGAGAAAAGCAGTGTGCTCACACCCCCAAGCATGCACATTTCACAGCTCCAGCAGCATCTGTGGCCTTGAAGCCTGATGCTGGAAAACACTGAGCACAGCCAGCCCTCACAAAGTCCCCTGGAAGTTCGAGCGCCTCTTCCAAGATGCTCACAGATGCTAACTGTGCCTTCTTTCAAAATTAATAAGGCTTCAGTCAATTCTGACTGACACTGAGGAAAAGAAAATATTTACTAAACATAAGGCAATAAACAGAAGACCACGGTTACTACACTGAAATAGCAAGCTAGCTAAAGTAAAGCCTTTACAAATGGCAAACCAGATTTGTAGCCTCATATTTACTTGCTGTAAATGATAACACTACTAAACAAACTCTCAAATGACTCAGCAAGAGGGTCATGACCACCTTAGAAATCCTTGTTTATTTTAATTTTGATAACCAAGGACTCACTAGGACTTCACATCCAGGGCTGCCTCCCAGCATCTGTAAGGATAAAAGTACAAACTACATTTCCTCACTGTGCAAAGAAATGAAAAAGGACACTCAAGACTAGTCGAACACCCTAGTGCATCAATAAATACACTGAGTAAAACAGAGCAGGCAGCCATCAGAGCACAAACAAGGAACAGAAACGCTTCCCAATCACAACAGAAGTCAAGGATGACTATAAAAAGCAGTGCCTTTCTTAGGGAGAATATTTTCCCCACAGTCTACACACTTCTATTCACTGGGGCTAATGTCAAGGGTCAATTATATATGTTTGCGTATTTTCCTAAAGCTGGCTAGAACCTTTCCCTCTTTCTAATTTTTGCATGCACTATCGTGGCTGATGACTATCAGACGCTGAAATAGGGCTGCTACAATATTTGTACCCTGGTTTCAACTAACAGCTACTTTATCACCAGCGCCATCCAATCTGAGGGTGTCATCCTTAAAAATATCATACCTAACTGTTGACTTAGTCTGACACTATTCAGATGTTCTAATTTAAAAGACTCAACTAAAAGACAAAATGACCATAGGCTACAAGTTCACAAATAAAGATCGCTACTAGCCTTCTGCATACTACTACTTTGATATGGAAGAAATAGATTTTTAATACTACTTTACTTCTTCCATTTGATTAAAGTCAGTTAAGTTAGATTTTGGGGTTTTTTCTTTCTGAATGCGGAATTTTCCTAAAACCACTTCAGGAAAAGCAAAGGAGGAAACAAACACTCAACTTCCCAAAACCAGAGAGAAAGAGGACCTTGGGGTGGGGAAGGATGCTCAATATGTTCATCAACATTTGTGCTTTCTCCTTTTCACGTGCAGCTGTGAAGCAGCAAGCTGTAAGCAAGAAAATAATTCACATTTACAGCAGCACTGTCTGATAGCATAATAAATGGTTGATCAGTTTTCAAAACTATTCTCTACTGTCATTATAATTTTTAATCTTATTTTCAGTGGTCTGTGATATAACTTAGAATACCGGTCAATAGAGAAGCTTCAAGCAGTTGCCACAGGTCAGACTGCACAGCTACTGAGCTCCAGGAACAGACAATTTTAGGGACTTCTCACTCAGTGATTATAAAAAAACACCACCACTTGAGTTACAGGAATTTTTCATGCTACACACATCTCTACTAGAGTGAATGCTTAAAGCTAGCTCACTGATTTATTTTTTTTTCCTTAAGCAAACAATTATCTCATGGAAAACACCTCCATTTGCCTAGAGAATTAAAAAGGAAAGGGCACCTGAGCAGCAGCTACAGCAGAAACTATTTGGGAGCAGTTAGGGCTCCATCTCCTAGAAACTTCCACCTACACCTAAGCTGCTCCCTCTGTCTTTTCAAAGCACGTCCTTCCCTTGCCAACCCTCTTCTTCCTCCTCCTCCTCTCCATGCTCCTCTCTCCGCTTCCGCATGCACTTTAGTGGTCATCAGCTACTTCCAAAGCTGGAAAACCACAGAATAACCCTCAATTCTGATATGGCAGCAACCACCCCTGCACTCAGGAACAGGAAAGGGCAATTTAGGGAGGAAACTGAGAATTTTACACATACAACCTGAATATATATTTGCTTGGGAAAGAAAGAAATTCTTTGTCTGTGGCTTTCAGCTTGGTGCCTTTCACCCAGAGAGCTCACCTTAAAAAAAAAAAAAAAAGAAAAGAGAGAGAAAAGAGTACTTGCATTGAAAATGTGCCTTTTTTTCCCTTCTTTCCTTTTTTTTCCTGTTTGTTTTTAATACCTTTGTAGACAGCTCCGCTGCCAGCTCCCTGCTATCCTCACAGCCCACTGGCAGCCACAGCACTAATTGCAGACATGTGTTGGTACAAGGAGTCCGCCTGAATTATTAAACTGTTCTCTCTACATAGCAAAGAGAGGTGTTCAGCTGGGATTTTAACCCCTGTAAAAAGTCATGGATTTAGGACAGATGTAACCTTATCTTCCGTTTCCCCTTCCCCCAGAACACTGAAAAGACAAACAAAACAGCGGCACTCCTGTTAAGTTGCAGCTCCACAGAATTTCACCACCCATCTGGCTGGACATTTGTTCCCGCCTATAACCTGGGTGCCTTTGGGGAACACGAAACACCTACAGACATCACCCCACGGAAAGCAAACAGAGGAGAGCTCTTATATCCGGGCGCGCAGTGGATTTTGGATAGCTCTTCGAAAGTAGTATTTGGCTGCAGACCAGCTGGCCACGGGTGGCAGTGCTCCACAGCATCTGCCTGTTCCTGCCAGACAAAGGCCCTTTTCTCCAGCTCTGCCTAAGGGGCAAGTGGTTTTGGGGTTTTTTTTTTTCCTTTCTTGTCTGACGAACATCTCTGAAGTAAAACAGAGACTTGGGTTTTGCCAGGTGCGTGGCAGTGCTGACTTCTCCACCAGATGACCTGAAGCCAGATGAGAGCAGCATCAGAACCAGTTGTTTCGAGATGCCACGTTACCATGACTAAAAATGAAAGAGTCACGTTCAGAAAATCGGCTTTCTAAGAACTCACTAAAAAAGGAATGAAGAGAAGCCAAGGGCCCCAAATGACATTTCAGAACTATATTGAAATTATTAAACAAGTGACAGGCTTTGCTGAGCCTGGAAAAGGCACTGCATCAGCTCCAAGTCCCACACACCAACGGGAACAGCACAACCCACCCTTTCCAGCAGAGCCCCCCCAGAGGGGACCTGCAGTGGCAGCACCATGGCACCCCCCGGTACCGGCACCCCGCTCGTCAGCCACGTGCTGCAAAGCAAGCTCTGTTCTCCAAGCAGTTCGGGACAAGCCAGCCTACAGGCAACATGCCAGGGTGAGAACTGGGTGAGAATTCAAGATATTCTCTCCCCTGGCTCACCCTGAGGTCTCCCCATCCTGGAGGGATCAATCTCGCCTCCACAAGAGGAACTGCCAAAGTGGGAGCATCCCTTCTACCCAACAGGCCCTCACGGGATAAAAACAGAGCCCACCATCTACCCACAGCTACAAAACTGCCTGATATTTATTTCTTGTAAGGCTTGAGCAGCAATAATGGGGCAAGGGGTATGTGGGGCAAGGATTGCACCCTTACTTCAGTATCAAAGGAATCAGAGTCGGTGTGATGCCCAAGGTAGTGCTCCCGGAGAAGATGAGGGAACAGGGCAGAAAGGCAGGCCACAAAACAGCCCCCATCCGTGGGGAAGTAAACGTGCACTACAGGCATGAATTTGCTCCCTCCTCCCACCTCCTCCCTCCAGCAATTTCCTCTCTCTTTAAGATAACAGGGAGAAAAGGAAATAATTTCTTCAGCAGCTCTTTTGTGGTTTGCATAAACAAAAGTGCACAGGAGCTAAAACACAAAATATCACAAAAGATAGCAGCATTTCCAGTTAACAGCATCAAACAGATCAAGAAGTGTGGCTACATGGAGATACCATCTCCTCTTCAAGGAAACAAGCGCACATTTCACAAACATCTGGCAGCTGCTTATATCGTAGCTGAGGAGGTCTGAGTAGGAGTCACAGCTGGTAACAAAAGGCTTCAAGCTCTAGGGCATCCAGACAAGGCACCAGTTGTCAAAGATCATAGAATCATTCAGGTTGGAAAAGACCCTTGGGATCATCGAGTCCAACCA
>JAOXJM010000001.1:62247917-62278628 GCA_026413425.1 Tringa solitaria | reverse complement strand
AGGTCACCCCTCAGTCTCCTCTTCCTCAAACTAAACAGTCCCAGCTCCTTCAATCATTCTTCGTATGATTTATTCTCCAGGCCCTTCACCAGATATGTGCCATGAAGACTGGTCAGCCTCCATGGATTGAGCTCTAGACTCGGCTGCACGGCAAGAGCTGTAAAAGGCATCACACACTTCGCTATCAGCTCCGCCTGGGCTTGCAAGTGCAGCATCTACCCATAGGGGCTTGGAGCAGAGACCTGCCCTTTTCAGCTAATGAAGAACTGTGCCTAGAGATGCTGCTCATGGAGGACTGCACACACTGGCCTACCAACAATGACATTGCAGAAGAGAAGTCCGTGACTTTCTGCATGCCCAACCCCAAGGTACAATTTAAAAAGCTTCCTCAGGGCAGGTGTTTTCTTCCCAGACATGTTGCTGGTGGTGCTGTTGACTTTCTTGATGGACTGGAGGTGTCAGCATGCACCAGCTTCCAACAACCAAGACAACTGTTCTCAGTACTCGCTGGCACTTGGGCATCACTTAATTTTCAGAGATTCAAACACAAATGCTGCAGATTCCTTCCCTTTCTAGAAATCCTTTGGTTGCAGCAGGGAAACTGGTTACCGCTCACTCTTCTCCAAACTCAGCCAAGACTTGTATCGCATGGTATCCATCGTTGCTAGGTTTGAGAAGAGCTACCAATTGAGCACCTGTAGCCTCATCTATGCAATTCACTCACATATGCCCTGCAGGGAACAGAAGAGCTCCTTCTCCTGGCACAGGGTGTATACCTTCCTGTTACAAGGCACGTATCCAAGGTCCTGTTGCATCGCTCTTACAAGGATGAGAAACAAAGGACAGTCTGGCAGCAACAGAGTATTTTTCCATACAATTCATTCCAAAGATGGGGGCTGAAAGAGAAACAGGACTAACCCCACAGTTTCATTCACTAACACCCCCACAGGGAGAGAGAGTGAAAGAGCATAAGCCTGTACCCTATACAGTTTGATATACCAGGTTGCTTACCTTTGCTATGCATTAACTGGGGGGTGGGGGGTGGGGAGGGCATGACTAACTATTTTTGGCAGCAAATAAATAATGCAACTACACACGAAATAGCTGAAATCTAACTCACTGAGAGACCCCTTGGACAGACCACAGTACTGAGCATGCATCTACAGGCACATCTGCTTACTTTTCAACAGGACACAGAGATCCTCCCTCTCGATCTGATGAAGGACCAAAATAGCTGGAAGAGCCTTCTGATGGCAGGAAAACAAGTCTTAGATGCAGTCATAGCAGAGAACAGAGAGACCAAGGACTGTAAACAGTCCCCTAAGTCACGTCTAAAACATGCTGATAACACAGAAGAGATTTACCCTACCCTGGCTTGTGTACCCGCCAAGGACAAGCAGAGTGAACCTCAGATTTCTAGGTGTTTATCTTCTACAGTGTAAAAACCAAAACCAAGATGCAGAGAAATAGCTGCGCAATTATTTTACTCTACTATAAAATTCTTTACTGTCTAGTCATTAGCTACACTGAAATGACCTCATTTGCTGGAGGATATGAAGAGTAACATGAAATTGGTATTTGAAAACAGCAAAGAGATCCACCGTAACAGCAGATATGATCATTTGGAGTCTCCCACCAGCAATTACTCATTTTAAGCATTAGCAAAAAAAAATAATAATTGGACGGATTAAAAAAATCCATTAAGTGAATAACATTCGGGTTGTGTCATCAGCAAAACAAATGCCCGGAAATTCGGAGCTAATAGATTTACATGGTAATTAAATCTGCACATCTTCCCAACTTGCTCAGGTTACACAGTTGGAAATGCTGAAGTTCATGCTGAGCAAATCTTATAATCCACCCCATTATGCACACATGCTTGCCCACACTTCCATTGCAAACACTCAAGTATTTCCAGCGCACAACCAGCAGAGATGTATTTATTTTTAAGTAATCGGGGGGATTTTTCAAAAACCATGTTTACTCCTTCGCCTTTCCTTGCTCCAAAAAAAATTCTTTCATGTTCCTTAACATCCCCCTCAAGCATTTTGGATTTAAAAAGATAATTAATAATTAAATTAAACTGTGTAATAACTAGGACTAAATACGGGTTGAAAGAAAAAAGAAGAAAAAAAAAAAAAAAAGGAAAAAAGCTCTTCTGAAGTTGAGGCAAGGGTGAGAAACAACCCTGAAGTTCAGTTTCTCTGAAGCCCACTGTCTGCACGCAGAGAGAAGGATGCTATTGCTCATTCCTAGACCAAGCCTCCTGGGAGTCATACAAACCAGGAAAGTCCTTCTTACATTCCCCTGCCCTTCCCCCAGTGCATAGTTCTTGGATCTAGTCTAATTTTTCAATAGGCTGTGTGCATGCTTTGCTGTTTCCCACCCTCTCCCCAGAAAAGCCCAAGTCAGTCACAGGGGCCAAGAGCACCAGAGCGGTGAGTCAGCGAGCTGGAAGCCCTTCAACAAGGCTCCCCCCATCTGGGTCTCTGGCTGAGGCCTCAAAACACAATATTATTAACTCTGTGTTGCAAGCAAGCATCTGGATTATGCTCTCAGGTCAGATGCATTCATTCTTTTGTCTCGGCTACTTTTTTTTTTTTCTTTTTCCCTCTTATTTTTTTTTGCCTCTTACACTCGGCTCATTGGTGTGCACTTCTTTGGTCTCTAAGTCAGCTCTCGGGCTGCCAGCTTTGAGTGGCAGAACCACAGAAGACTGAAACTCTCCATCACTCTTCCCCATGCCCTTCTCTTCACCTGGGGAGCTGCAGCATCACAATTCTTCACCACCAGTGATTGCAGAGGCTGCAAGACAAGCCTGACTGACAGGTCCGCCTTTCACAAGCCTCCAAACCACCAAGAGTAGGGGCAAGCCTCTCCCTGCCACCTCCAGCTACAGTGACTCACCCCAGACAGAGAGGGGAGCTCACCTCCCAAAACTTAAGTCATTGGTGTCTCTGATGGCTTTTGGCACCCAGGCAAGATACTTAAAGAGACCAGCTATGTTATTTAGAACTATCAAATGGAGAAGAAAGGAATAGATGCAGTTGTTTGAGGGTTTTTTGTCCCAGCTGTGCTCCAGGCACGCAATGCCAATCATAAATATTTGTTGTGAGATAATATTAATTTGCTGGGTTACACCCCATGCACACCTACAGGCTCTTTGGAGGATCTGGCATTTACCACGAGTTTTACATCTAACTAGCGCCTTCTGAATAACTACCCAGCATTTAGCCAAAAAACAAGCAGTGAAAGAAAGTTTCCAGCCAAGCTGAAACCTTTGTGTACAAATTTTACAACGCACCAGTGGGCATTTACGGTCTTGTTTGCTGCCCAAGAGCTCGGCAGCAGGGGTAACACGTTTTGCTGTTGTACAGCTGGTTTTAACTTATTGCCACTTCTGAAATAAAACAGTTACTCGGGTTTCTTCAACACATGCAGATAGATCTTAACTTTAGAGCAGCGTTTCACAACATCTGGGCGCACTGCACTTGGTTTCGTCTATCATCTTCCCTCACCATGCAAATGGGAGGGGGGGGGGAAGGAAGGAAAATCCATCTCAGTCTTCATGTAAGAGCATCCCTTGTCAAAGGGCACAGCCAGCACAGTTCCTGTGTTTTAAAGGGAATCCCACTAGCCTTGCACCCATTTTAGGGATCACAGGATATTTCAAGTTAGAGGGGACCCCCAAGGTCCAACTCCCAGCTGACTTTACAGACCTAACAGGAAGGAGGAAAAGATAACCACAAATTGAAGCCAGAAGTCACAGGGATTCTCCAGCTGGCCTAAAAGGAGACAAAGCCCCCCCCTCCCCCCCCCCCTCAAGGATGACTGCACCACGCAATTCAGGGACCGTTACTTAAAAGAGAGATGCTGTAACCCGCCCTGCAGGCCAGCGGCAGTTTGTTTATCTGCTCACCCTGCAAGGTCTCATCACAGTTCCCACATGTTAAGCAACACTTGAAGCTGCCAGCCTCTGCCCACGGGAACAACCTCCCAGTAACCGTCCCAGCAGGCAGCCTGTGCTGGGGTGCCGTTAGGAGAGCCCAGCAAAATCGTAATTTCTCCTCTAGGTTCCCCTTAGTGCAGGGGGCCTCTTGCAGAACGCAGATGCTCTCTAGCTCAGCTCTTGCCTGTTTAAAGTCTTCGCAACAGCCTCCTCCCTGAGGACCAAACCAGTATCCTTCAAAGGAGGATCTTAAATTAGTCAGAACAGTGTAGGTAGGAAAAATCAACTTCTGCTCCATCAGCAGTGCTCGCTGCATGCTCTGGCTTGCCACTCCCGACTGACAGGACACTTGACATTTAAAATAAAAATTGCTATTTTCTTCTTCAACAACATTACTTCTTTAATGGCTGCAAAGTTTAAATGGCAGGGTTCCAGCTCGCAGGAGCGATCGTTCCATCTTCTTCCTAACGCTGGCTGAAAACCTACACACCACCCGTTAAAATTCATCTCTTTAATTAAAGCTGTCTGGTTATTATAAAATAAGTAAGGCTTAACTATCAGTATTCATTTTACTTCACTAAAGAGTTAGTAGGTTTTGTTTCACAGATTCATTTTTATTCCGGGGGGGAGTTGCTGGGTTTTTTGTTTGTTCATTTGTTTTTAAGCACAGAAGCACGGAAACTGAAGCTTGAAAAGAAAGGACACAAACTTAAGCTCCTAAATGTTTATTTAAGCAGTCTTAATTTTCAAAGTCAGACTACATCTCCAAGTGCCTAAATACAGACTCCCTGAGTTGATTATGGAAAATATGAATTAGCTTTTATAAATGCTGCCTAGTGTTCATAGACATAATGATTAAAATTACAGATGCATGTAAAGTTTTAAAAAGAAAAAACACACCACACACATATGACCCTTTCTTGAACTCAAGAGATGGGTGCTTGAGCACAAGGGAAGGAGGAAAAAAAAAAAATAGAGTGGTTTTGCAAAGCAAATGTTAAGAAATCCACAGGTCGTATCACCTTACCCAGGAGATGAACTCCCCCGCCTGATTCAGAGCTCAAGGATCAGCAGCCTTTGGCTAGCAATGACCTCAGCTGCCACGGGTTTTAGACCCTGCCCAGCAGAAACTGCTGCCCCCTCTATCAGACAAATATCTACTATCAGAACAGAAAGAGGAACAACACTGGCAGGACTTTGTGTTCAGTGCTGCTGTCACTGAGCGTTACACGTTAAGTACCATGCACTAAAGTTCGATGTTGAATCCTGTTCCAGCACGTGATCTCACCAGAGAGTGGAACAAACTACTACATTAAAGCACCCCTTCCCAGTAAGTCAGTCCTACGCCTTGCTTTCAGTAGAAACAACCTGTGTTTTGAGCTGAGATACCTCTCGTCCTTCCCATAAGCTTGCACTGAGCCCAAACACTGTGGATGCACACAAAGTTAATACTTTGCCAACAGCAGCTATAACCAAAGCCTCCCCTTCCCAAACTGTCAAAATGTTTCTCGCTTGCAACTTTGCAGCGTGCTTCACGTCAAAACAGCTACTGCCCCGGGAAGCTAAGGAAGAGCAGAGCAGTAGTATTTGTTGATAAGAACACCAAGGAAGAACATCTCTACCTTGTAACTGAAGCCATGACACCAGGGCTTCTTTGGATCAGCCAGACCTGCCCAAGCCATCCCACAGCAAAAACCCTTGTGTTTTGAAGCTGCCTCCAGTGGTCCTCCACACTGGATGCCCAGGTTGCACTTGTACAGCTTTAACTCCGCAGAAATTCACACAGGAATATTCTGGCATCTAAATGTGTATGGACCAGTACCTCCACCAGCACTGGTATTTTGGCACCCTCCCTCTGAGGAAAGATGCATTTCACTCTTATGTCACCAGAAGAGTGGCAGGGGTCACTTGTTTTTTATTCGTGTCAAAGGCAGGCCAGTTTGTTTTGAAGCTCTACTGAAAGCTGTAGAGAAAGGAAACAAGGACACAGGATGTGAACAAGATCAAATAAATATATACTCAAAAGTACGCGTAGCATTTGCCTAGACAAATTATTTTAAGATATCCCATACTTGAGAGCTGGCATTCCAATCTCCTATGACAAGCCCTTTGTCAGAGTGCCAGAAAACATTACTCCAGTCAACTTTATAAAAAAAAGTAAAAAATAAAAGTGGTACTGGATTAAGGTTCAGGACCCAAAATAGCAGCAGATGGAAACATCTGTATCCTAAGACCAGGTCTTCAACAAACCCAAAAAAAGTTGTGTGCTTAGTTCTCCTCTGTGCTTCTTTCCCTTGCAGGGACTAGTGGGAGAGGTCATTTAGTAACTTGTGTGATGGCTCTCTCCCCCAACAAGCCCTCTAATACGGGGGAGACTTTCAACCCAGTGCTGCCTTCATTTGCCTGTGAGCAGACGTTTCAGCTTCTTTCGCTAGCCCTCTACCATTCACAGCACCCTCTTACTTCATCTGTACCCACCTCTGTACATTTCCAGACCTTTGCTCCCAAGCAGGTGAAAGAAAGGCCTAAGCTACTCATCACCTTGCAGGACGTAAAGAAGATCAGCAGAATCAAGAAGGAAGACACGGGCTGCAAAGACCCTGGGGGAGCAAAGCAAGAAGAGAAAGGGTGCAGAAGGAAAGAAATGGGAGGAGGAAGGAAAGTCACAGTGCTTGGGAAGGGATAAAATAAACCTACGAGAGATAAGCAGCATATTAAGATTGTGCAAGAACTTCCTCCATCCCCAATTGCGTATTTTTGCCAAGAGTAACTGACTTTCGTGCCTTGCCATTTAAAACTGCCCATCAGCGGTCAATCTCGCAGTTGCTATGTTCTTACCCCCATTTATTCTTCCCCATCTGAAAGGCAGGCAGCTTCAAGAAGGAAAGGAGATTCAGTAGGGGCCAGCACTAGATTCCTGCGTCCCTGAGTCAGCAAGACGGAGGCCCGCCGCTGCGGGAGCGGTGCCAGCGTGCCCAGACCTACCCTTCTCTGGCAGCAAACGTTTCCTCCAGCCCATGCTCTGCAGTCCTAAAAGAGATGGTCAAGCTCTTCACGCTGTCCCCATAAAACAGAGGATCAAGAGCACCTGAGAGATGGTCGTTAATCAAAAAAAGCATCAATGATGATTGTACATCATTTATGAACGTTTCAGCATATGCCCAAAACCCAAAAACAAAACCCCTGCCATCTCACGATGACAGGGGAAGAGAAAGCCACGCTGGGCAAATAACCTTGCTTACCAGGGAAACTTAGAAGTATTACATAGAATCATAGAATGGTTCGGGTTGGAAGGGACCTTAAAGATCATCAAGTTCCAACCCACGTTTGGGCTACTGGAAGAAAGGAAAAATTAATGAGAATTAACATAAATCAGAACCTAGAAAACAAGGAGAAGTTAATAGAAAATAAAATTGAGAGGGAAAAAGATTGCTTCTGAGTTTTTCAGGACCCAGAAGAATGTTAATTATAGATCAGGCCATCACTTGGCTGCAGTTGGAAGGCGGGGGTAAATCAAAACGTTTAATTGAATATTCCTGGGAGGGGGCGGTTCTGAATTACTGCTCTTTATATGAGAACAGATGATACAGCCATCCCACAGGATGGTAACGAAATGATTTTCATCCCAACAATAACAGAAGAGAATATAAAAACAACAGCTACTCAAAGCTGGCCATTTTAGTTAGCAGACCTAGATAACCTCCATCTGAAAAGTCTAAACAGAGCTTCTGTGGAGTTCTTGAAACTATTTTCAGTATGAGACAATACTGATGGACAGGAAAAAATAATATGAAAATATTTAAGTGTAAACAAGGCAAAGTAACAGCAAGTTAACCTACCTACTGTTCATTCCTGACTAAGGGAGAAGAAGGGAAGAGAGAACTTGAGTCCAAAAATAAAAGGAAGAGAAATCCAATTTATGCTTATAGTTTCACAATAATTGATAATCTAGCTTCTCAATTTTTCTTTTTTTGTAACAACAGTACAAGCTTAATACACCCTGTCTCTCACAAGGAAACTGACTTGGTGCTTCATTTTGTAAATGAAGCCAGAGTGATACAAAATCAACAGGCCACATTCAGTGCGATAAAGAAATAAGAAATCTCCAGATGCAAAACACAAATCAGCTGATTACAACACATTTTTTCACCGGGTTCCCACAGGGATCGGTTCCTGGCCCCAGACTCTAATATTTTATCAATGACCTGAGAGTCACTACCACTGAAGTTTGCAGATAACACAGCAGCAGCAGGAGCAGGGAGTAATAAAAAGGTCAGGTCACAAAAACAAAACCCAGAGTACTTGGTAAGCAGCCATAAACAAGCAACATGTTTTAAATAAAGCTGAAGGTAAATAAATAAATAAAATCGTACTGCTGCAAACCAAAGGCATCAAGTCATCCTCAGGTGACTGACAATCAGAAGCTGAAGGTAAATAAATAAATAAATAAAAGAAATCATACTGCTGCAAACCAAAGGCATCAAGTCACGCTCAGGTGACTGACAATCAGAAGCAGAGATCTCAAAAAGGACTTAGGACCCTGGGAGAGAAGTGGCTAAAGGAGCATCTGTGGGCAGGTATCGCAAGCTCTGGGCTCACAAAGGAGGGCCCAGAGAGGAACAAAGAGTGACTGCAGACGTGTGCTTACACTCCGGGCACGAGAGACCCCTCGCTGCACCCCAGGTCGAGCCCCTCAGCCAGAGCCTCGGGAGTCTCACACAGTCCCAGGAGCAGCCCCAGCATGGCCATCCAGTGCTGTGGGGCCAGTGCCAGGCTCACACTGCCTAAGAACAGCAGGGAGGTATTGGTCCTGCAAAATTTTTGCCTATTTTATTTTGGTAGGATGGGGTTTTTTGTTTGTTCGTACTTGTTTCTTAAATGAGGCTTCATATTTAAAAGAAGCCACCCTGGAAATCCCCAGCTACAGCTTTGTACTACAGCCTCATGCCAATAGCACAACCCGCTGCACAATTCTGTGTCCCCGGCACAACCCAGAGCACACAGGTTTGAGGACTTCAGAAGACAGAGGGGTGTGAGGCAGGAATTAATCTTCTCCATGCTCATGGCAGACGCAGCTGCTACTGACCAAAGCCAGGCTCCAATCCTATAACACCAAATTCCAAAAAAAGGATGTTGAACAACTGGAGAAAGTTCAGAGAATCACAAGAATCACTGCAGGGCTGGAAATCCTGCCTCAAAATAAAAATAAAAGCAAAAATAAAAAATCAAAATAAAAGCAAATAACAAAAGAAGTAAGCAATGTATTCAGCTTGTCAAAGAGGAAACGAATGCAGAACATGAACTTTCTTAAGTACTGAAACAGAGAATAAGACTTAGAGAACAGCTCTACCAGCTTGCAGCTAAGATTACAAACTGAAGCCAGATCCATTCATCATGGTTACAAAGGGACACAATATTAAAATAGGGAGAACAATCAATCATGATGGAACAGTGTGAATTCTTCAACCCAAGCCAGTCTTAATTGAAGGCTGGAGGTTTCCCTACAAAGATATGCAGGAATTCAAACAGGAAACAATCTGGGCAGGTTTTATGGCCCGTGATTTACATAAGACTAAACTAATCAATCATAATTGTTTCCTTTGGCCTTCTTGCAGCAAAACAAGGCTGTTTACTAGAGCAGCAGCACATTCTGGAAAACTCAATACAAACCTGGGTTTGGGAAACCTGCTGATACTGCTTTGCATTCTTCTATTCCAGAGAACTCAATATACTTATCAGGAAGGTGGCCAGGGAACACAGTTCAAGAACCAAGGTTTAAAACCAAAGGTTGTTCACGTTAGTCACAATCTACCAGCTCACATGCACGCTCCAAACACAGTGCTTGATAAACTTCAAGTGGCCAGTGCATCCCACAGCACTAGCCCACTGAAAGCCTTTTCCCTTCGTTTATTTTTAAGGCTGGGTTCTTGAGCCCTACTGCACGAAGTGAGTCAGGAGAGGTCATAGAGGAAAAATTTGGCAGGCCTGCATTGGACTTCAGGGTTTCTCCATCTAAGAGATTGAAAACACAAACATCCAGCAACACCCATGCACGCAAACTACCCTATCCCTTCCTATCTTATTCCCTATCCATTTGATACTGATCCTTTCCTCAAGAATGGAGGGGTAGCTGCAGTCGTGACAAAGCACAAGCAAACGCCTGCAACAAACTGTGAGGACTCGCAAGCAGACATCTTGTGATCATTTTCAGAGTCCACATTTAATTTCAAAACAAACCACATCCCACAGATGGCTAATTTCAGTGGTGATGGGAAATGCCCCATGAGCCCAGGTGAGGGAAACTCTTGGGGTGCATGTGGGAACTAAAACGGAGCTTCCACGTGAGTGACTTCAGAAGTCATTAGCAGTCACTCATTTCCAAGACTAACTTTTACAACATCTCCTAGTTAGCAAAGCTGCACATGCCTGCACATCTCCTTCATGGCCTATTGTCCTTTCCAAATACCAAGTCTGCAGCAGAATGCTGCCCAAAGCAAAGATACCAGATGAGAAGCAAGTTACTTTATTCTTGCTTTAAACCTGAAAAAGAGCCCTGACACAAGCATGTAACATGTAAACCCCTTCAGACACACAGAGAGAACAAGTTAGCCTTGGCTCTTATGTTAGAAAAAAGTTTATTTTTTTTCATTTTGATAAACCTTAAAAGCAAACAGCTGACAGAAAGGAAGGAGATTGAGAATTTAAAGGAAAGAAAGAGTTTCATCCTGCTTTAAAGATTAATTACAAGATGAATCCCACCAGGCAGCGTGAGTTTCTGGCACCAAAGGAGAAGGGTGCTCCAGCCAACACCTCCAGCCAACACATACACTCGCACCCTGCGCAGCATCTTCCCAGTCCCTCAAATCCCTCAAACAGTGCTAATGCTCAAACAAAGCTGCTTTCACTTGCAGCACTATGATTTAATTAATTGGCTATATTAAGCCAGTGTGCTGTGCAGAAGACGAACTCTCCCCGAGACTGCCAAAACATCCTGCCAGCATCCCGGGGATAGAGACAGGCGGAGGGAAGTTTCAGACATTGCATAAGCATGGGCACACGTAATCACCCATTCGCGCTATCCCAGCCAAGGCTAACTCAGACCCCTGCCAGCCGCAGACAAGATCTGTTCCAGCTCTTCGGAGGCAACTGGGTGCCCAGTGGGCCAGCGGCAAAGGGAGGAAGAGGCCCAGCCTGTGTGTGTATGTGGGGACAGAGATGGGGCCTGCTCATGGACATCCACCCCAGCACCTAGTGAGTGTGAGCCCCGAGCCTCCAGAGGCTCCTCCTGTGTAACCGTTACCCCACAGTTTAAAAGAAAGAAAAAAAAAAAAAAACTACAACAATGTGGTTTTTCTAGGCTCTGTCAACATTGCTGGAAGGAAAGAAATGGGGCCATGCAGTTAGAGGGCCAGGCAGAAGCTGAAGTCACTGTGTGCTGTGTCCCACATCGCCTGAGCAGGCCTGGCCTCTCCTCCCCTGGAGCAAAGGCACCCTTCGCCCCTCCGTTCCACATGCCTAAGGGCAATAACAAAGCGATACTCTCCTATCACGAGGGATTTCAAGAATAATGGCGTGGAAGATTGCATCACATTCAATGCCACCATTATCAGCGTCATAAAAACGCTGGAGAGAGACAGGACCTATAGAGACCCCCTTGCCACAGGGCATGGTGCTGTGCCAGGGCCTGAAGGGAGGGACCCACGCAGCTGCTTCGGGCTTTGAGGGCTACCGAGAGGTAAAGAGCAAGCTCAGGAGCTCAGAAAGCATGATTTGCCTTTGCGTTCAGCCTTCAGGTGTGGTGATTTCTTCCCTGCAGCCATCTGTGGTGCAGGGCCACACAAAAACCCTGGCTGCCAAGCGCCAGGCCAGCACAGGCCCCTGGCATTACACAGCTCAAGAGGAGGGCACCTGAGGCGGGGAAAACACTTTCCCTGAGCTAAATGAGTCTGTCTGGCTCGAGGGAAACACAGGTACACAGCCAGAAAAATAATCGAGGGAACCTTGTACTGCTTATCAGCAACGCCTAACTCCAGAGCCAGTTAAGGCTATATATACACAGAGCTATATGTGTGTGCGTGCGCGTGTGTCTGTGTGTATTAAATATAGCTCCGTTTTTTAATACGGCACCGTTGGCTGCGGAACAGTTCAGATAAGCATCTGCTACAGACCATCTGGAGTGGGAGGGAGGGAGAGCGAAACGCTATGGGATTCTTGAGGAATTTGAAACTTGCAGCGGATTTTACACAGAAAACTGTTGCGTAAGGTACACCGACAAATGTGTGTTATCAGGAAGGTTCTTTAACTAAAAGGAAAAAAAGAAAAAGGAAAGAGAAATGATCCTGAAACTGCTGCTTCCTGCGGGGGCTGGAGTTGGCTGCAAGCGACAGCACTGACCTCATGCCGCTGAAATTCAGCATCATTAAAAGAAACAAAACCAAGTTCTCAGGACGTATGCCAGTATGGGAGAAGATCTAGAGTTGGACTGGTGTTGCTCCAATGAACTGAAAGTGGTACCTGATGTTCAGTGTGTTACCACAGAGTATCTTAAGCTTCCATGAAAAAATAAAAGCTCAGAAAAACCACAAGTTTTTATTTATTAAATTAACATACAAGAACAAATGGTTTGTGTGTAAAGCACTCTGAAATCATTATGAATATGAAGCCATCTTAGTCAGAATGTCTATGCGCACATGGAGATTTTACCAGTATTCTTCTCCAAAGACTACATTAAATTCTGTGAACTAGAATATTTTACAAATCAAGGCTCGCAATGACCATGCCTGATGCAGAACGAATACAAAGACTCAGACATGCCAAAGCTAAAATTGCCAGCTTTTCAGAATTGAAGAGCATTCCCTCCTCTTTTTTCTTTCCCTGGTTGCAAGATCTGCAATGGGTAACAAAGGAAACCAAAGAACATGAAGTAAGTTCAAGTTTGCAGAGTCTGGAAACTTTCCCAGAAAATTGTTAGGTGTGCACAAATTACAAGGGATTGAAAAACACTGCTCTAATTCTACAGACAAGTTGTGATGCCAGATGGCTTTGGAAGATCTGGTCTTCAGCAAGAGTCAAAATGAGCATGATTGGCACTAATGCCAAATGAGAACTCAGTATTTCTGGGATTTCCATAGGCTGAATTCTACCTGTCCTGTAACGGTTGCAAGTTGCTAGCATGCGCACACTGGGAACTCAAGCATAGGACAATATGGAGAAATAACTCTTCTTCTGGAAAGAGCAGCTGTCCATCTTTTCTCCACTGCCAGTCATCTTTATTTTTCCAATATTGCAATAAAAATACCTAATAACACTTCAAAAGGTCCAACAGGGTAGCATTTTGTAAAAGGAGCCCACAAGACCATTTTACAGAAGGACGTAATAGCTCCATTCCACAAAAGGATCCAGTTACACAAGCCTCCTGTTTGAGCTTTATGGGGACAGCCAGCCACACTTAGAAAAGCCAGCAAACAGATGGAGATAATAGAAATTTAAATGGACCATCCAGCTTTCAGTATAACCACCGTATGTGGTATTTTATCCGTTGCCAAGTGAGTAGGAGTAGGGGGGAAGAAGTAGAAGAGATCATCGATCTCTCCACCCTGTCTACATTGCTCCAATCGCTGGCTCGTGTAGCAGCAGTTAAAACTATTCCCCTTTTGACAGGGTTTGTTAAGCCCATCAGGAAAGGTCAGGACAGAACACGGGAATTGATTTAGACCAGATGCCCATGCTAATAGTAATTCAAACCACATATTCCCCACCTAAAATGAAAATACTAAATAAAAGCAGTAATAATCTGATACGCTTTTAGAGGTTTAGTGGTCTAGCCATTTTTATTTAAGCAGAGGATTTGTCTGATCCTTACGAAAACCCATTTTTTAAAGTTCAAGGAGGGAACAGAGATACACGTTGGAAAGCAGCCTTTTTGATGTGTAGAAATTTGTATTCATGGCTTTTTTGTTGCTAAAATAAAGGCCACACACACAGAGTTGTAACTACAGGATTAAAAGCTCGATAGGACTTTTCATTGTAAATAAAGCTTCCTATTATTAGACAATGCGACTACCATACACCTCCACGATGGGCAAGCAGAGCAATAATAGGCAAATTTGCTATAGACCCAGACACACAGCATGAAATCTCATTGCTAAGGGATGCCCACGTGCATATTCAGATGCTCTCCTGGTACACTCTGAAGCCGGTGTTGTGTTTAGAGAAGAAACCAAGCAGCCAAAGAGAACTAGAGAGAGGGTCCCTGCCAGGACTTCCGAGAACCACAGCACTGACCTGCTCAAGTTTTCAGTGATGAGACAGGCAGAAAAGGGGCACAAAGACACAACTGGGGAGCAGAACAGGAATGCACACAGCTCCTTATCTTGTTTTTCAACACTGAGATTCCCATGGCAATGACCCTTTTCTTAGCCCGAAAACAAGAGGACACTTGTGTAACCAGTGCGAGGACAGCCACAGGCAAGCCTTCTCTGCTGATATACCCAAGCTTTGTCCTTGGCAAGATAACCTGTAGCAGCAAAAAGGTCATGCAGTCGTTCACCTCGTTCAGCCTTTGCCGATGGTGGCACAGGAGCATGCTGCTAGTGATGGGAAGAGCCCTGGGAATACTGGGGAAAGCAATGGCATTTCGCAAAGAGCCATCCAGAGCACCCCAGGTGATTTTTGCACAAGATACCCATCTAGCCCCAGGACACCCACACCTTTCAGTCACTGCCTCAGTGACAACTCAGACAAACAAGTTTGGAAAAATCCAGAAAAACGGCCCCAGTTTAAGACGACATTGCCCTCTGGCTCCCTGCAGGACTATCACGCTCTCAGGATGGCAGGAGCAGCCCTTCACCTCAGCCACTTCTGTTCACAGGAGGGGACAAGGTGCCCAACTCTCCTTCCTCAGCAGCGTAAGCTAAAACACCAGTGCGTAAGGCCTGGGCACCTCCTCCCATGGCAGCCTTCAGCAGAGAAGACAGACAGACAGACAGACAGCAAGAGGCTGCAGTGCAAGAAAGCAATGCTGTGCCGCAGCTCCCCTCTCACAGCTGTCACCGGGCTCACTTTCAAACACGTATTTTAACATACTTAAAACACGTATATTTAAAACAGATATTCAAACACGTATTTAAGCAGATTTCATATTTAAAAACGCTCAATGCCTAAACGATACAGCTGTTCACCTTACCTCAGCTATTAGAGCAACACCAAGAGCTGTGCTGCTAAGCCATTTATTTTAATAAATTAAGTAAATACAGCTTTTCTCATACCCAACACCACCCTTGGAAGAACCTGCCTTTTGGAAACCGGTGAAGAAAGACCAAGTGTGTGCCCAGAGCGGTTTCAGGGCTACTTTGGCCCAAAGCACAAACACAGAGTTGTTGTCCTCGCTAGGAGGCAAGAGCATCCCCACAATTCATGCCACCAAAGCCCCAGCCCTGCTCTCACACTTTATTTAACTGCTGGTAACCAAAGCGTTAATACCCCCCTGGATTTACATCCTCCCTCTGGCAGAATAAAACCATAGGGATTCAACGGGTTTGAGCTGAAAGTTAGGAACGCACGGCAGGGGCCCCAGGGCCTCAAAAGCCTGACTGTTGGCACTGACCCCTGCTCCTTCCCCACCAACCCAAAACGAAACACAGAGGCGTTTGTTGTAAAATGGCTCCACCGCAGGCGCACAGAGCGGGGACTGTGCGGGCAGGGCACAAAGCTGAGGTGGGCTCCCTGACGGAGGGGAGCTGCGTTGCCCTTTCAGGTGGATTTCTGAGGCTCTTTCTTCCTTCAGCCGCAGCCTGTCCAAGGCACGTAAACAGAGAAAGTGAGACATTTCTGAGCAGAGGCGGGGCCTTGGAAAGCCCATTTCTTTAGCCTGCAGAGAAAGAGCAATGACACCGGCCTCCCCGGCTCCACCAGCAGCTCCCCGGCAGAGCCCCTGCCCGGGGCTGGCGGGGGTCCAGCCCGCCCGGATACCGCGCCGGGAGCCTGCAGCTGCAGGAATGTCTGGGACCGGGCGCACGCAGCTTTTTTTAATTGCACGCTTCTGCTTCCACCGTCTCAGTCTGTCCCGGCTGGGTATTTTTTTTGGGGGGGTTGGTTTCTTTTTTTGGCTCCTCTTCTTCCCTGCTTTCTGCTTTTAAGTGGGCAGGGGAGAGGAGGGGCAAGGGGAGCAATTACAAGGCAGGCTATTGCGACCGCATGCTCCCCTGCCTATTCTTAGGTGTCGAATGGCCACTCTCCAGGCTGGATGGCCACAGTCTTATCTTACCCTCATTTTTGTCCAACAGTTGGGTTTTTTTTAAAATTCTGGGAAGTCAGTTTTCCCTGTCAATAGCAGCAGAGAAAGTAGGGCTCTCAGACAACACAAACCAGTGCGAACGAAACTGAAGGAACACATTTCAGAAACCCCCGATGTGCCTGAAAATCCACCACGTGGAGAAGAGTGTTATAACAATATCAAGCTATGAAACAGACTTTGGCAACCTGTCTTTTACAGCTCAAGAGGCTAAATGCTGCCCATATGCAATGGATGAGAGCACATCTTGAAAACTGAGCAAGTCCTGGCAAAGTCACATGCACGCTACTCAGATATGCCAGCTCCATAATCAAGACTCACTGAGCACAACAAGGAGGCACGTTCCAACTGCAATATGGAGTTTGAAGCCATCACACCAGATTTCAAATGCAAAAGGAGTTCATAAACATGCAATCTCTTACACCCTGACCGTACATCCTGTCAGTTTTCTTTGTGGTGCAGCTGTCTCAGGCTCTTTTCTGCATCCCGCAGCATCAGCACTCCCAATGAAAGAGCATCACCAAGAAAATCACAGCGCTGTTGTGTCACTGGGCATTTTGAGATAAAAATGTTTAACAGGCATAACCTGCAGAGATGTGTGCCATTCTGTCAGAACTTCCCAGTAGTCAGTGTTCCCTCAGAGAAGACACCTTAATTCCACATCTGCTGCTCTAATCCCATTCCATCAAGATAGATTTGAGGTCCGCTATTCAAGTTTACACACACCACATTGGGCAGACCAGTACAAGGGAGCTAATCCAGGTTCAGTTATGCTAGCAGATCTGAAGGGGCCACCCAGGGATCTAGCAGTTCCAGCAGAGCACACCTAACCAGAGCGAAAGTCACTTGGTAATTTCTTGCTTTCTCTCCCAATGGTGAATCCCACCTTATTTCTGACCTATGATGAGATATTTTTTTTCTACCCATCTGTATTGGGTTTGCATGGCAAGGTTTTTGGTAGTGGGGATAGAGGGGGAGGGAAGAAGCTACAGGGATGGCTTCTCTGAGAAGCTGCTAGAAGCTTCCCTGTGTCCAACAGAGCTAGTGCCAGCCAGCTCCGAGATGGATCTGCCACTGGCCTAGGCCCAGCCCATCAACAATGGTGACAGCGCATCTGTAATAACATGCTTAAGAAGGGGAGGGAAAAACCCTGCACAATTGCAGCTGGAGAGAGAAGTGAGAATATGTGAGAGAAACAACTCTGCAGACACCAAGGCCAGGGAAGAAAGAGAGGGAGGAGGTGCTCCAGGTGGTGGAGCAGAGATTCCCCTGCAGGCCGTGGTGAAGACCATAGTGAGGCAGGCTGTTGCCCTAGAGCCCATGGAGGTTAACAGTGGAGCAGATACCCATCCACCTGCAGCCTGTGGAGGACCCCATGCCACAGCAGGTGGATGCCTGAAGGAGGCTGTGACCCCCCACAGCCCACGCTGGAGCGGGCTCCTGGCGGGACCTGTGGACCCAAGGAGAAAGGAGACCACGCTGGAGCAGGTTTGCTGGCAGGACTTGTGACCCCGTGGGGGACTCGCACTGGAACGGTATGTTCCTGAAGGACTGCGCCCTGTGGAAGCAACCCACGCTGGAGCAGTTCGTGAAGAACTGCAGGCCGTGGGAAGGACTCACGTCAGAGAAGTTTGTGGAGGACTGTCTCCCACAGGAAGGACCCCACGCTGGAGCAGGGGAAGAGTGTGAGGAGTCCTCCCCCTGAGGAGGAAGGAGCTGTAGAGAAAACGTGATGAAGTGACTGCAGCTCCCATTCCCCGTCCCCCTGTTCTGCTGTGGGGGTAGCAGGGAGAACTTGGGAGTAAAGTTAAGCCAGGGAAAAACAGAGGGGTGGGGGCAAGGTGTTTTAAGATTTAGTTTTTATTTCTCATTATCCTACTCTGATTTGATTGGTAATAAATGAAATTAGTTTTCCCCAAGTAGAGTCTGTTTTGCCTGTGACAGTAATTAGTGAATGATCTCTTCCTGTCCTTATTTTGACCCACAAGCCTTTTGTTATATTTTCTCTCCCCCATCCAGCCGTGGAGGGGAGCGATAGAGCAGCTTTGGTGGGCATCTGGCACCCAGCCAGGGCCAACCCAACACACCACCTCTCAAAGCTGCATTGCTTCCAGCAGCAGCCTGCCACACAGAGAATTTCTTCTTGGACTGTGCTGCATCCAAGGTATGCCTTTTAGCTGTAGCACTCCCCCAAAGTTTGACCCCTCCAGCAGTACTTCATTACAAAGTCACCAAATCCAGAAGACGCCAAAGAAGGTGTAGTTCTGCTTCATGGGAAGCGGTGCAAACACTAACAACGAAGTAAATTCTAGTCAAATCCTGCATGGCTTGTTCTTCTTGAGAGGAGATGCTCAGCCACATCTGCTTACAAACCCATCACCTGCACGAGCACTGCCTCTGCACCAATGGTGCTACCAGATGAGACCAGGTTCCATGCACAGGGCTGCCTCTGTCTGCTCAAGCTTTGGTTCCCACCAAGGCAAACCCATTAGGGGACCCTCTTAACAGGAGTATCATTTAAGCAAAAGGAGTTTTCCTACAAGAGCAAAAGTTAGGTCAGTGGACGAGAAGAACCTCCAAGGAGATGTAGCAGCTGTCCCCCTGCAAACAGTACTACCTTGCACAGAGCACTGCCCCCTTTATAGGTATTGTGAATGACACAATTTGTGATTTAATTCCAACAGTTAGCCTCTTCTGGCTGAGGTCAGGTCCACAGACCTCCACTGAACGGAAAAATGCACTTCCATTAAGGGAAAAAAAAAAAAAAAAGTACCCATATTCTTGCAGCAGATCTTTTTCAACAATATGGGCAACTCTTCATTTTCTTTAATTATTCCAAACACCACATTACTGAGGCATGTTAGTATGTATTTTCCAGATAAAGCAATCCATGAAGTGACCTCCTCAAACTAGAGCAGCATTTGCCATTGGCAATGCAACAAGAACTTCAGCACTCCTGTATTGTAAATGTACCTATCTGTATGTATAAGGCTGGAACACAGATGGCCTATTTTCAGAGGTTCTTCTTTGGGAAGAACCAAAACTAGTAGAGAGAATAGGCACCTTTAAAGGTTTCCACAATGAATAAATTCTCCTTGCATTCATAGGATGAGCAATTTGAGCTCCGTCAAAGACTTGACAGAATTTCTTTGTGTGAAGATGCACTTTAAAGACCAATTTCACTGAATTGTCATCCCACGATCACATGAGGAAAAATTCATATATTCGGATATCTTATCCAAGTTTGTATTGTGTAATTTTAACACATCTTTGGGATGAAGTGATCTTTCTTGGAGAAAATTGTGTGGTTCCCTGCCCTTGTGAGCTGATGAATCAGCCCAAAACATCTCAGGCTATGGTGTATCCTGATCAGGACGTGCTGTCCCTTTTATAACGTTGCAACAGCAAAATTTAACTGCCTCATAGGATTTTGGAGGCTACTTACCACAATCCTGAAATCCCTGATGGGTGGAGCTGTCAGAACTACCTTAAATCAGCAGAATCAATCCTGCAGGCTGTATTTACAAGATTGCCACTGGGAGCCTCAGGAGGACACTACCTGCGCTACTTCCTCCAAAGTGGAGGGCACACAACTTCCCCCAAAGTTGGGACACACACACTAAGCCTTCCTACCAAAGGGAACAACTGCTTCTGGCATATGATGTCCCTAAATGCCATCAAAAAAGACTACACTATGTATAACAAAGTACTTTATGATTGCTTATGATCACCACAGGCTGCCTCAAACTCAAGTATCTACCAGTCTCCCAACTATTTGCCATTCATCAGACACAAAGTACCCGACTTGTTTTTTTACAACAGAAACAATCCAGACAAGCTGAAGCAATTGGAAAAGAAAATTCAGCTGAGGTTCTTTTGGTAAGCAGCCTGACCACTGCAGTGGAGTTTTTTTTCCTGGTCTTCCATATATAGTTGTGACAACTGCAGTAAAATATGCGCTCGGCCGCCCTCCCGTAGCCAGCTGAGTCTGTAACCACCCACCCACACCACAGATGCACTCAGAAGTTACGAATCCCTCCCTCACTATTTACACAGCGTGACAAGCTGGGATGTCACCACTGCAGCAGCATTAGTGCTCCAGCCCTCCCACAAGATACCAAACTTGTGGCTCCTGAGCAAAGGAGTATACCTGTGCAATGCCTAAGGAACCACAGAATGGTTTTGGTTGGAAGGGACTTTTAAAGGTCATCTAGTTCTACCCTCCTGCAATGAGCAGGGGCATCTTCAAGTCGATCAGGTTGCTCAGAGCGCCAACCAACTTGACCTTAAATGGTGTACCATAGGGATGGGGCACCTACCACGTCTCTGAGCAACCTGAGCTAGTGTTGCACCA
Source organism: Tringa solitaria (assembly GCA_026413425.1). Lineage (NCBI taxonomy): Eukaryota > Metazoa > Chordata > Aves > Charadriiformes > Scolopacidae > Tringa > Tringa solitaria. The sequence continues at coordinate 62,258,033 of JAOXJM010000001.1, read as the reverse complement.
CCCTCATCGTAAAAAATTTCTTCTTTATATCTAGTCTGAATCTACCTTCTTGTAGTTTAAAATCGTTTAAAACCATTCAGTGAAATTAACCCTTGTCCCATCAGATGAGCAACTTGGATGGCACTTACGTTCAGCAGCAGTGTACTTCCTGTGTTGTTCAAGCTCACTGTAGGATTAAGGCTGGTAACACTCATAATAATAACTATTTATTAAAATAAAATCATTCCTAAGTCATATTTTAAGCACTGCATATAGAGGGCTAGATTGTAAAACATTTCATGCTTCCATGATCTCTTCTTCACGTATGCTTCCACCTAGCAAAATCCCACGTTATTAACGTGCAACATGTTCACCTTCCCTTATTGCTACACGTATTTATAACTAGGCAAAAGATGCACCTTCCACTTGTAGCTTCTTAAATTTATCTGAACTACAGTATTTAAAAATTATTTTTCTAACGTGCAAGTGCCACATGCTGATATGTTCTGCTTCGAACTGTACACTCCCACCCCTTCCCCAGATTACAAAAACTGTCTCTAAAATACCACACAGCTCCAACAAAAACAGCATAGCAGTGGACAGATCAAAGTTTCTTGCCAAGGCTGAGTGCACGCCTTCTCCTGGTGAAGAGGGAATCAATTTGGATCTTCTGAGGTTTACATCACTTTCTGGTAAAGAAATGTTTTATCTTCTTTTCTTCCTTTAATCTTCCTTACCCCTATAAACCCAGCCAGAATCTCAACCAAAGTAAGTCTGCACTGTGCTTTCATCAGTCAGTCTTTAACCAAAGCAAGCAACGCAGACCTCCTACAGGTGCCTCCAAGCAGCAGTCCCAGCTTTCCAAAGTGGCATTGATACACACAGCTGCATGATGTCTGCCACAGAAAGATAAAAGAAAGCACAATCTGTAGATAAAGATCCCGCTACCAAGTCGTAGGTTCATCATGCATATACTAGAAATATGGAATAAGAGGAATCCAGCCTCATTATCAGTAACTCCTATTTTAACTGAGGTTACAGCCAGTTTCTACTTTCTTAATACTCTTCCCTAGTCAGTCCAACTAGTCTTTATTAAAGTCTTAAGCTATGAGTCCTCCCCTTGCTAACTTTTTCCCCAAAATTCAGTCAAACTGATTGTTGTCCAGTCCTTGCCCTTTCCCTCAGTCTGAACCCCCTGAAAAGCCCTCCAAACCTTAATTTGTAAAGGGAGGAAGTTCTCCTATTTAAATTTACCCAGCAGGAACTGCAGGCCTGGGTCAGATGCATGACAATTTAACAACAAAAGCTCCACAAGACAACCAGCACCTACCAGCAAGGTAGGGAGCAGAAGTGACACCCCTCTGTGGTGCAGTCTTGAGCATCCTCCTACACCACATGGTTTCTAGGGCTGGAGTTGGCTGAAACAGCACACGTTTCTCAGTTGCTCTTCTACTTCCCTCTGCCCTTCCTGGGACCTCCCCAACAAATCCTATGGCTATATCCTTTCCCAATAAAATATTAGAAGCCCTTTTTACTCCCCTGAGTCGTTATACTTGTGCCCTTTCCTGTAAGCCTGTCCACCAGTTTGAGAGACTCTGCGCTAGACAACAGTAGAGGAAAGGCCTAAATGGGGAAGAGCTGCTCCTCACATGAAATTATAAATAATAACACTTTATAACCTTGTTTTCCCTCACTGTCAGAGAGAGATGGAAAAACTCGTCTCCTTCCTCTCCACCTTTTTTTGTTTGTTTTTTAATGAACACCACCAGGACAGAAAGATTATTTACTAAAAAGAAGACTCTGAGAAGTTAACACTAGCCTTGAGAACTTAAATACACTACTGCCTGTCAGTACCCTGCCCATAAGGTCCTGGTAGAGAGGCCCCATCGTTCACTCCCTAAATGGGGAACATCCCTGTTTGCCTTGGCTCAGCCTCCTGAAGCGCTGCGTCACTAACTGGAAACAGGCGGGTTTGCACAGAGCTTCCAAGAAGAGGCTCAGGAGAAGCAACGCAAGGCGGGCATCCCTCCCTCAGACCAAGCCAGGGAGAAACAGGGGACACTCAAGGAGTTGGGTCTTTGCTGGGACCCCGGTTAAACTGACTTGCCGTGTGTTCTGGGAATCACAACTGGGACTGCTGAGAGCCAAGGTCAGGAGCCTGAAAACACCGGTTACATTAATTAATTATGCCCTTGTCCTTTACAGAAATCCCTGACAATCTGTTTAGACACAAGAAGAAAACCATGACAGCTACCTCCTCCCTGCTGCTACAAGACACCATACCAAGCTCTGCGAAACCCCTCCAAAGTCCCAAGGAAGAGATCAGCACCTGCACGGGTACAACTCGTCGTGGGGAAAACCCCCTCCGGTCTGAGATGTTTCAAATATCTCTGCTTAACGCGCGAGCTCTTAAGCAAAAAAGCACAGCACGGACACATTTTAGACAGCCACAGCGCTACCATAAAGCTCACAGACACTGCAGCATCCGCTACAGACTGAGCTTCTGAAAGGGCCATTTCCCAGCACCAGTCCCTCACAGCCGCTTCTCTTTGGTACGTACTGCAGACCACTGAAGTCACAGCCTGGTCTCCGCACAACTCGTTACGCTTCCTTGCCCGATTTGCCTCCAGGTTCCTTCACACCCCTCCTTGGTCCAGATTTTCTCTGGCATCTGCTCACTCGCTTCGGATCATCTCCCCGGGGCCTTTGACTCGCATTCCTTCCCTGCTGCTAGACTAAACTGATGGAGCACAGCCTGCCTGGCTCAAACACCAGACCTCTCGTCGCAGATCTACGCAGAAGCGTGAGCCGAGATTTTTTGGGACACCTGCCTGAAACAGCCTTAAAAGGGCTCAATTAGGAGATGACACTTAATTGAAGAAAGTCCCCCTCCAAGGCATTCTATCAGTCCTCTGAAAAGTCAGGGTCTTTTAAAAATCTCTCCCTGTTCTTAGGACAAGGCAGGGGGAAGAACAGAAGAGCTTTACATCTCGCTTCTGCTTTAATTTCCATATTTTCTATTCTTGTCTTGGCCATAACCCAAGCGTCCAACTCCCCAGAGGCTGCTTCAGGGGTGAGGGCAGCAGCCTGGAACAGCAGAACCGCGTCTCCACGTGGTTTCTGTATGGGCACACCTGGTCCAAAGCAGAGATCTGCTCCTCTGCCAACTGCAGGCTGTAAAGCCTACTGTCTGAGTGAGGAGCTCAGCTCCACTACGTATGCCAGGCAGAAATGAGATAAGGCAGCTTTGCAAAGATAAACCTGCCGTGCGTCAGTCGTAGGAGTGGGCTAAGTACACATCCAGGCTCCAGGCACCTACAGCGGTTTAAGGTGCTCCATGCCTTGCGCTGTTGCAGGTTATCTTTCCGCAGCAGAACGGCAAAGGCAGTCAGGGCAGCGTTTCCTCTGCTCCACAAATTAACTAACTAGTGCTGAAGAACCAGGGGTGCTCACCTCTTCTGCCCTCCGACAGGTAGGTGTGAGTGGTGACTCCCAGCAGCACGTGTAGCCTCAGCCTCTCCTTCTAGACCCAGCAGAGCCTGACCAGCCCGACGGGATCGTCAAGCTGAGGAGCTTCATTCCCAGCCACATCTGCTGTCAGTGCTTCTCCAGGGAGCACCCGGTGCCGAGCAGCAGGTCAGAGAGGGGCCACCTCACAAGCGCAGCCCTGACACCAACACACCACAGGGGCACTGGGGGCTTTACACCAAAAGGGGACAACACTGCTTTAGAGATCCTGGGCACTCTCCTAGCCGTCGCTGTGTTTCCAATACAGCGTCTACACATCTGCAAGCCACATCTGCTGTCCACGCTATAGTTGAATAAAATATTTTTCCTGCTGGCACATTCCAAAGAAAAATCAAGACAGCACTACCCCCAGAGAAAGTTTAGGAAGCAGTTTAAGGCTGTGTCTTCTGTCTGCCAGCTACCCAAATACAGAGCATGTCAAGGAAGATAAATTACTCACCCTTCCCAAACATCCTGGGCGCTCTTCTCCTCCTGTCTCAGCCTGCATGCCAAAATTAAACATGAGACCCCTATAAACCATGGGGAGACTGACCCTGCATCAAAAACAAACTACTAGGCTCATTAAAATGCTCAAAGTCCTTGACAGACATTAATAAGGTAAGGCGTGCTACAGGCAATGGATTTTAAGCTTCCTCCAGCTGGTGGTGTAGAAAAGCACAGGCTTATAGTATCACGGCAAAAGAGGCAGAGGGACAACAACAATCTTCCACTGTTAAAAACTGGGGTAAAAGTTGGTACCATTGGTACAACCGGGACCACATTAGCCGCCGCCACCTTCCACTAGCTCTACCTTAAAAATGAAAGGTAGAAACTTTCCTCTTTCATCTGGGCATTCATCCCACCTCCTCATCTATTGGTTTTTCCTCATACCTCATCCTAACTGCTTTGCTTTCTTCCTTTCTTCTGCTTTCCTTCACCTGCCAGGGCTGAAGACCCTGGACGAACTGACACGGATGAGGTGTGCTTTAGCCAGTCTGGCCCAGAGAGAAGTACAGAGAACACAAGGCCATCTTTGGTACTCGACTCCAAGAGGGAACATACATAAAGGTGGCTTTGTATATAGGGACAAATGCCTTTTTCTACCAGAAATCTTACCCTTTCCCACACGCCTTGCACGCTGACCCTTTTTATACGTGCTGAGAGGTGTCATAGAAAACACAAGCAGTTCAAAACAGCTTGAAGAGATTAAAGCATTTATTTAAACTTCACTGAAATCAACACAGTTCACAAGAACAACCACATGCTGTAATGCATTTGGACAGATTAAAGGAGTCATATAGGGTGACAGGGTGCTGCTGTACGTTCTGCCTCGCAGTATCTGGAGTCAGCAGGCCCAGCAATAAAGTTTTACAGCATTTAAAGCCAGAAAGGACTATGAAACCTTCCTAATCTGACCCTTCCACATGTCCCAATCCACTGTGTTTCCCTGAGGTACCCTTTTACAGAGTCTGAATTTGTCTTTTGTTGAAACATACCTTCCAGGAAAAAACATCAGCGTACTGCAAAGACTAGGAAATGAGCATTTTTCCCCAACTCCACTATATTTTTAGCCCTTTATTTTATTGTTTTTGTTATGCTTTCTAGTTCTTCCATATCCTTTTTTAAGAGTTGAACTTCAGGAACTGGACACTGTAATAGCACTGGTTTCACCAACACTGTATACTGCGGTCAGAGAAATTATTTCCAAAAAATGGATTTTTTAAAAAATAAATCTTTTTCTTTCAGAATCACCCTAGCTGAGCACACCGAGTTGCTTGTGTACCCTGAACTCTAGACCATTTTCCAAGTCCTACTTTTTCAATATGCATTCACCTGCCTTTAGATACAGGCACATTTTTTGTTTCTAGCCACATAACTTGCTTTTGGATCATGGATGAAAAACTTGAGAAGCCTCCTCCTGTCTGGGAGGGAAAAGAAAAAAAAGAAAAAAAACATCTATCCTCTGACACCAACTATCCATTACCAACAACTGTGAGTCAATCCTTTCATTTCATGCATTTTGTGGTACAATTTTTTAATCAAGACAATGAAATAAATATCCAATTACTGGCAAAATGTCTCTATTTACTTCTCATTCTTTGAGATTAAAAAAAAAAATTAATCAGGTTTGTCTGACTATATCAGTTTTTTATAAAATCCTGCCTGCCAGGGTTAAATCATATCTGTATTCTTCCACTCTAACTTTGGAATCCTACAAGAGCTTTGCTGTATTTTTAAATATGTTGCGTACCAGGATCTCCAGTGCACAGTTTTTATTTCCTCCCCTTTACTCTTTCTTAATTTAATGTTTTCAGACATTTCCTCATGATGTCATGACCCGACAAAAATCAGTGTCAACAAGCCAAACTTCTCCTCTGGGACCTTTCAGCCTATCTGGATTTCCAGTTATCCAGGTTTGTTGTTTCCAAGAAGTTTTGTAACCCGATTACTGACAATGGTTAATTTTCATACTCACTATAAAAAAAGTCCCCTTACTACCCTTACACTTGCCAACATTGTCTTTTCCCCTTGGATATTCTTAGCTGACCATCATCAGCTCCTCTCTGCTTCACATGGATTCTTTTTCACTCTTCCCTAACCTGCAAGTATTACTCAGGGCCAAAAAAAGAAAAGGTATTTTCAAAGAACATTAGCAGCGTAAAAAAGGAATAGCTTAATGAGAGCTTAAAATTCATAATCTCCTTCACAATAATGATAATTTTATTTCTAGCACAAAGCTCTGAAGGGATATTGCTGCAAGTACAAGATACTCATTATTTGTGTGTTTTGAGAACCACAGCTGAAACCAAAGTTTTCGCAGACTCTCTATTCTGGTACCGATACTGAAAATTACATTATATACATCATATGAAACTGAGAAAGAAGCCTCAATAATATTAGTCTGAGCTTAACATAAACTGCTCTGATCATATCACTTCCACATCCTCTACCAACACCTGTCAAAGCAATACCCATTTAATGTTTTTAATCTTTCCTTATATACCAGCTACTTCAACCATTTACTTTTGCTGTTATTCTTTGAATTCTCCCAAATTAGCCTGTCTTTCAGACATCCAGGTGTCAAGAACTGACAAGCCCACAGCCAAACTGTAGCACACTGACACCTACAAGCCCCAGGTTTCCATGCACCTCCCCAAACCATATTTTTCAACACCTTAATCGCCACCGTGGCAGCAGCACAGTTAATTGACCATCCACAGTCATAACCCTGGCTCCTCTGATAGAGGGACTTTACAGCTTTCTGCACTGAATAACTGCTTCAGTTGTGTCTTCCTTCGGCCTTCAGCAATGCAAGTCTGCAGATTCTCATTTCTCATCTATATTTCCAATCTCCTTTTTTCCCCCCCCTCAAATATCTGCAAATTTGAAACAACATCAACTGAGTGCAGAGGTTCCTTGTAGCTCCATCACAGCGACCACATCATATAATGTCCCTCTTAAACACTGAAGCCACATCTTAAAACCAAGTATTTTTTTTCATCCCCAACCAATCTTGCCAGAAAGCTGTTCCAAGCACGGTACCGAGGAGAGGGAAGTCTATATGCTTCTCTTCCAGATCTTTCTCATTAGAGCTAAAAAAGATGTTCTGGACATGAAATGCCTTTAATTTTAATTTTTTAGGAAAAAAAAATAATTAAGACATTTACGGTACAGTTTTCAAGGTCAGTGCCACTTTTTTGTTGGTTTTGATCTTTTAGACATGTTTGTAGTTGAGAAGAAGCAACAACGTAAATTAAGTCCATCTTTCCCTTGTGGTTTTGCAACATATTTCTAACAACCCAACAAACAAGCAACAGCAATAGGGAAACATTCCCAAGTCCCAGAGCAGACTCCCTGCTGCGTTTTTTTCAGTAGAGAAAAATAATAATCGGTAGGAATTCAGCTAAAATTTTGCTCTGAATTAGTACAGCCAAACGAGAAGCCGCAAGTCACCCGGGGCAAGTACAAAAGTTAAGACTTTTCTTTCTCTTTTAGTCCTTCTCGTAAGCGACAGCATCCACTGAAAGCCATGGGGAGCAAACCAGCCAAACGGAAAACAGAGCTGCAAAAGCGCCGAGACACGAGGAGGAGACAAGTTTCGCATTCAGAAAGCTCGTGCCTTAAAAATAGTCGCCAAATGTCATTTTCAGGGAGTCACGCCTGAGCAGTGCCTTCCAACTGCTGGTGGGACCAGCCGGCCGGGCACCCCCGAGGGCAGGGCTGCGGCGCAGCATCCCCACATCCTCACACATCTGGAGCTCTCCCGCAGATGCAGCTGCCAGCGCCCACCCTCCCCAGCTGGCTGGAGAGCTGCTGTCGGTCATTTAATCACTGCCGGCAGGAGCCTCCCAGGGAATCTTTGCTTTGGCTCCTTCAGGGGGTGCTGGGAGGGAAGGGGGCAGGCAGACAGGCAGGCGTCGGGCTGGAGAGGCAAGAGGGGGGGGGAACGCTTTCCAATGAGAGGAAGAGCAGATGGTCCACAGCCAGCCGGAATGGACATCCCTAGGGAGCCCACTGAACTTCACCAGGGAGCGCAGGAGGCATCAGACAGCCCTATGTAGGCACAGTCAGTTTGGTTATCTTTTTTTTTATTTTTATTTTTTTTAATAACTCTATGCTTTATGCCTGTTCTCTGAAAAACCCAGCTTACCAGCCTGCCCCAAACACCACAGCAGTCCCAGCCCCGAACCAAGCACACAGCTGTGTGGGGGGGACACCGTAGAAGAGAAGGGGGAGGGAGCTGCGGCGCTGAGGAGCTTGAGCAAGACGTACCATCAGTGCTGATGACTAGGCCAGTGACACTCGTGATGAGAAAGACAGATGTTCTGCAGAAAGTCAGCCGCTGCCTCATACTAGGAGGTATGAAAGCAGACAGTTTAGACGTCATATTTTCCTCAGTCTTCACCCTTTGCTAGCCAGGAGAGATCCAAGAAAGCCAGGTATCTGGCTGCAAGAAATAACGACCTGCTTAGTCTTGGTTCCTCCAGAAGACCTCATCCTGGCTGTAATTCTGTGGTATCACAAGCCCCAAAGGCAAGTCGTATCACTGCTGCTGCTGCGAAAAAAGCTGGAGGAAAAGAAAAGCTCTTTACTGTTCTTAAGTTTTGGTTCTACACATTACTCACACAGATCTCTTTTGTGGGTACCAGAAGCTCCATAAATGAGAATACACATGCTTTCAGATAACCCACACAAAATCAAAACATTGCAAGCAGATTACTGAAGCCAACAGAATAACCCGGGAAAAAAGCAGCCTGGAGATAAGCTTCCCCTTGTGCACAAAATTTGCTCTAGGACTGCAGGGGAGAAGGAACAGAGACCTGCTTGGTATTCAGAGCTTGGGTTGTTGGGCTTTTTTCTTGGCTGTTTTTCAGGTTTTAGGTCTACAAAACGTCCTCCAAGCTACTCACATGAGCTACTAGACAGGGTGGTCTCTTCCCACACCTACAGTTTCAGGGTTAGCCACAAAAAGAAAATAACACCGGTGGCAGCCAATTCTTATAGGTATGAGGTTGAACAGAGACAAACGGCCTTGAAACAAATGGGGTAAGCTCTCTTACAGTCCTATCCTATGACAGAAGGGCAAGCAGGTAAGGCGCCCAGAATTTTATCAAGAAAATCCTTTCAAAAATTAGGGGTGCATAAACAAACCACAAATCCGACACACCACTTGCACATCATGTGTGCTGCACGGAAGGAAAATATATGCACAGAAACAGAAACACGCATTTGTTCAGGACAGCTGGAACTGAGCTCAGCTTTCCTTCTCCCCATTTCAGTAAAACCAAACCAGAACTGAAAAAAAAAAAAAAAAAGAAACCTCCAAAAACATTGCTTCTGTGAAACCGTGGTCATAAGAAACAACAGTTTCCTTACAAAACTCAGCAAAAACAAGTGGTGGCAATCACTCAGTCATTTAATAGAGATATGAAAAAATTCAGGGATCAGAGTGCCGCCTAGCAATGCCATATCTAAACCTGAGCAAGGCTGTGCCCTGGGTTCAGGACTGCTGTGGAAGGAACCACAGCACAGCTCCACCTGGAAGGAGGCTCAGGTGGTCTCTAACCCAGCTTCCTGCCCAAGCAGGGTCAGCGCTAATTCTCAGACCAGGTTACTCAGGGCTTTATCCAGCCAAGTCTTGAAAAATTCCAAGGAAGGAGACAGCAGAGTCTCTGGGGCAGCCTGCTCAGCTGTCCTCACAGTAAAGCCGTTTTTCCTTTCCTGCCCAAACCTCCCTCACTTCAGTTTCATGTTCATTTTCTCTCATGCTCCTGTCACGTGCTGGAGCCTGGCTCTTTTTCCACTCTTTTCTACAGACCTTCACATCACAGCAAACTTTGGAGAAAGAAAATTAAACAAGATACCTCAAAACTCAGCAATTTAAAGAAGCTTTCCTTGCTTCTTAACCCACCACATGCCTAAAAGCATTTTGCCACAGCTGAAGACCCTGCTTACATTCAAAATCTGGAGCAGCATTCAACATCTTTGACAGAACAAGGGCAAGTGATGCCTCCAACATCCTCCTGCCTGTTGGAGATTAGCGTATCTCATACAAGGGAGCACACGCTTCACCTAGAATCACAGAATGGTTTGGGTTGGAAGGGATCTTAAAGATCATCTAGTTCCAAC
>JAOXJM010000001.1:62231272-62242357 GCA_026413425.1 Tringa solitaria | reverse complement strand
TAGTGGGAGGTGTCCCTGCCCATGGCAGGGGGGTTGGAACTAGATGATCTTTAAAAATCCCTTCCAACCCAAACCATTCTATGATCAACAATGTGGTATTTAAGGCACTTCAATTTCTTCATATAATCTTCAAGTTCAATAGTCAGGTTTCTTAAAGAATAAGCAGCTTGAGCTCCTTAGCACTTGAATTATGCTTCCAGTTAACCACTCATCATCAAGACACTCAGGACGTGACATCTGGGAATTAGTCATAAATATTTAAGCCAGCTGCTGTCCCCACACACCTGTAGGACAGGTACAGTTCTACATCTGCCATGCCAAGACCACAGTTGTATTTACATTCACCTGCATTTTGCTACCATCTGGAAGCAGCAGCCAGCAGCTAATGTGTTAAAATAACCATGAAAATGGGTTTAGAAAAAGACTGCCTCCTCAGTACTAAATAAGGAGGTTTTAAATGTCAAAGGCTCGTAAGAAACATCTTCCTTTCAGCTGCCTTCCAGCAATGGGACAGGTAGTTGGCATTTCCCAGCATGTCTGTCAACAGACAGATCCATCTGCATCAGTTCTGGCATTTGTCACTGAAGATGCCATCCCAGCTGGGCCATGGATCAGCTCCAGCAGAGACCCATGATGGCAAGCAGAGCTCTACTGCTGCAAGCCCCGCTGTGAGCTATAGAAAGTAAGAGAGCTGTGGCAAGAAGGTGAAGAGTCTGCAACCTGGCCACGCTTCTGCTCCCTTTGGGTGGTGGCAGGCTTTGTGCTTCCTTTCTGCTCGACTGCCAGGAAAAAGAAAAAGCATATAATAATAAGAATAATAACGCCTTGCACAATGCCAAGGTAAGGTATTACCCACACACAATAGTAACAAGCTACAGGGCATATGAATATTATACATGCGGACACGTCACAGATGAACACACCTCTTGGGAAACCTTTCAGCCTTGTCTTAGCTGGGAAACTAAGCCGCTCCGGAAAAATAACTGCGACAAAGCTACCTGGCATCCAGGTGGCTACTACCAACCCTGAAGACTCTAATGAGCCACCTCAAGGACTGCTGCCCGCCAACGCCAGAGCTGAGCTCCTCAAGGTCCCGGTTTCTCCCAGCACAGCCCATGACACCACCGGAGCAGAGGGTACCGCTCCTCACGCTGCTCCAGGCGCTGCTGAAATCATCAGCTGCTAAAGAGAAATTTAAATCCCCGGGAGGCTGGATTTTCAGCCCTGGTAATTAAGGCAGGCTGGAACAGTTTAAAATAGAGGTCGAGTTTTTAAGTGTATGCATACTTTCACACTTGTCTAATAGTTTCAAATCAGCCAGACCCACGAATAGCCTTTGTGGTCGTAAAAAGGTTAAAATTTAACTTAAAATACACAGAAGTCAGCTGGCACAGAATTCTCACCCTTGCCCGTCTGCGCGCACGGGTCCGACTGACGACGGCCACAAATCCTTCTTCCTGCTTGTGAGGTTGCCCTCCTCCCCCTCCCCAGTCCCGCTCCCAGGGCCGAGTGACTACCCCAGGCACCTTTCCCAAGCCCACTCAGAAGTTTTCCTGAATGCAGACTCCCACATCCGGCTATGGGACACCTCGGGAGCGGGCAGAGAACAGAAGATACCATAGGGCACGTGTTCCTCAACCGTGAGGATGACAGCACCGGTGGTGGGCACTCGTGCAGACAGAGCATAAGAGGGTCTCCTCATCGCCTTGATCTTTTCAGAAACACCCTGCAGTAAGTTTACAGACTCAGCAGAACCAGCTGGGTCAAACCAGTCCCCCCAGATGGAAAGCATAAGCCAGGAGAAGAACAACTGTTTCATCCAGAGAGGTTTTCTTTGCTCGTTTGTTTTGCTTTTAAAAATGATTCTACGAAGCTTTGGCCAGAGGTAAATGGAGAAGTTGTGTTTTATTATATTCATGCTTAAGCACAGTATTTTCCTCTGCACAGCAGGAGATGCTTTGCAGAATAAAAAGTTCAACTGGCAGAAACAATTCTCTGGGCAGGGGTAAAAGCACGTGATTTCGGAAAACTCCCCTTTTTTCCTTTAAAGATCCTAATACCTCGCTACACCTACTTTATCCATAGCATTTTGTTACTTTTATATTTATTTTTTTTTATACTGACAGCTTCTTTCAGAATAATTCCAAAAACAAAAACTTAAATTGATTTCACACCTTTTATTTGATTTTAAGGTGGTCTAAAGAAGTCTTAAACTCCTTAAAAAAGCCAAACCCAAACCCAAACAAACAAAACCACACAAACAAATCAATGATAGAATGTTACTCCCAAATGGGAGTCACAGCCCAACAGCCCAAGGTTTTGCAGATGCACCGCCTCTTGCAAAACACACATCATCATAGCATTTGAAGCTTAAAATCCCCAATAAAACTTGGAAACGGCAGAGGAAAAGCACCACATTTCTACCTTCCCAGGGAGCCAGGATGTTTTGTTTGCCAAGCTACACTTAAAACCAGGTTCCAGGCTCCTTAAAATAGGGCAGAAAACACAAACATCCATGTCACTATACCCACAAGTTCTAGCCCAAGTGCAAGATCTCCTTCAGGGCACTAATTACAAAAAAAAAAAAGATATGAGAAGACTAAAGAAGAAAACAAAAGTTACGAGTGGCAACTCCATTCTCATCACAAGGATCCAAACAAAGCAGGAGGAAGTATCCCAGCACAACTGTAAAATCCGAGCGGGAGCACTCTCCAAAGAGCCTCTCATGTCACTCACAGCATTCCTCTTGTTAAAGTAAAAACCTGTGTCTTGTTAAAGAAAAAACGCAAGAAAACAGCTGTTTGGAGGAAGAGTTTTCCATTGTTACGTGGTCCTGCTGGGTCTTTAAAAAAAAAAAAAAACCCACCATAGCGCACGATTGCTTTTTCCCCGGATCTACCAGATGACACACGTTGCGCAAGAAGGTCCGAAAATTTTCAAAGACAAAGAAGCCAAACAATGTTTAAAGACAGTCACGCGTGCAGCAGGCTTGCTTCCTGCTGAATCGAGGTTTGGAGCGTGTGACGGACGTGATCCCGGATCAGCAAGGCCACCCGCGTACCGCACACAACGGACACGGTTTTCCTTGTTTGCCTTTGGAGACAAACACCACGATCTCCGCGCAGCCCCAGCACGCTGCCTCACCACACCACGGGGCTCTGGTGGCATCGCTGCCGTGGGATCACCACTGCTCCCAGGAGAAAAGAGAGGTTGGTCCCTCTCAGCGGAGTGACTTGTGTCAGCACTTCGCTCCCTCAGGTGGAAGAAAGAAATGCAGAGAACCCACCGGCACGTGCCCAGCACCTTTGCTGGTGGACTCGGCCATGTGCCAGTCACCACCACCACCACCACGTTATGGTGCGTCTCCGTTCGAGGACACGCTCAACAACTACACCGCGCTTCGCACAAACAAGCGGACTGGCAAGAGACTTCCGTGCATCCGTCCCATGAGCTGGACCATCCCAAAGCCGGTCCAGCTCACTTATACTTTGGATTCACACCTACGCAGCTTTATAAAGAAGTCGAATCTCTCCTTGCAAGAAGCCTTCAGATTAACAGAGGAACAACAGAGCGGAGCGAAGATGCCTCTCCTTGGGACTCTCCTGACTACGTGTTTTGCACAAGCGAAAATATGGGGATTCCAGTCAAAAAAAAAAAAAAAATCATGAAAACTTCAGGCACCAGCCCTACGAGTCGCTTGAGCAAGGATTTCACCAGCATCTTTAAAGGACCCCCCCACAGCACGCCTATGGGACAGCCAACTTCTGACACCGGCGGGACAGCCAACGGCCCAGCACCGGGGAAGGAGAGCCCCTCGCTTCACCGTGTCCATCCGTCTGTCCCGGGCTACAGGGACAAACCGGGCCCTTCTGTCACTTCCTTCCTGCGCTGGGAGAGCCCAGGGAGCGGGACGGCGCCTGGAGAGTCCCCGCTTTGGAGAAGAAGACGCATTCGGTCACCTCCTGATGGGACCTCGGGAGAAGCAGCCCGTGCTGCGGGGGAAGCAGGAGCCCCGGCCGGGCGGGGGGCTGCCCCCCATCAGGGAGGCGACAAGGCCCGGGACAGGCTCCCTCCAACCGACGGGGCGACCCCACGGCTCCGAGGCCCGCCCGGGGACACCTCGCTCCCCCGGGGGGAACCAGGCCCGGCGGGGCGGTAGCCCCCGAAGAGGCAACGGCCAGCGAGCAGCCACCCGGCCTCGACCCGCACCCTGGGGGTCGCCCAGAAGGACCCCCCCAAAACGCGGCCTCCCACGGGGGCCATCCCCCCCCCCGCCCTCCCGGAGGCCCCGGCCGGAGCGCCCCCCGCCGCTCCTCACCGTATGGCACAGCAGGGTGTCGGGGTCGGCGGGCTCGCACAGCTCGCTCAGCTTGCGGTCCCACTGAAGCAGCGGCGGCGGCGGCTGCTCCCCGCCGCTCTCACACACCTCCATGGCGGCCGCGAGACACGGGGCACCCTCCACCGCCCTCCCCCTGCCCACCCGCGGCGGACCGGCTCACGCCGCGCCGCCCACTCCCATGGAGTGGGGGAGCCCCTCGCTCTCCCCCCCGTTCCCCGGGCCCGGCGCCGCGTTGAAGCCGCCTCCCCACCGCCGCCGTCCGGCAGTGTGCGGGCGTCGGGGCGGGCGGGTCACTCCGCCAGCTGCGCCCCGCCGCGCCCCCGCCCCGGCCACGCCCCCGCCGCCCCATCCGCCAATCGGGGGCCAGGAGTGCGGCCGACGGGGCGGACCGCGCCCCAATGGGCGCTCGGCCCCCGCAAGGCTCCAGCTGTGGAATGTGGGCGGGGTCTCCCCGCGGCGCGTCACGGCGGGGTGAAGGGTAGAGAGGTGGGAGGGGAGGGAGACCCCTCGTGCCCCGGCGCGGCCAATGGGAGCCACGGAGCCGGCGGGAGCGACGGGCGCTCCAGCCAACGTGGTAGCGACAAGACTGCAGCCGCCGCGCGCCGCCCCGCCCTCTCGGCTCTGTGAGGGTGGCGGGCCGGGGCGGGAGTGCGGCGGCTGGGCCTCCCCCGCGGCCCCTTCTCCTGCCGGAGGGCAGCGGTGGGGCCTTCCCCAGTGCCCGCGGCCCCTTCTCCCGCCGTTTGGCTAGGCCCGCCAGCGTCCGTTCCCTCCCCCCCCTTCCCCGGTCAGGGCAGCGGGCTGAGGCGGTTCCTTGCCCACCAGAGGACGGGGCCTCCATCGCCTCAGGGAGGGGAACGGCCGCGGCGGGACTGCCCCCCCTCCACCTTCTTTTCCCCAGGATCACCGACGCCGCAGCCGGGGTTTAGAGTCACCAGTCGCTTGGCCTTTCCGTTTAGTTTAAAAAGAGGGGTGAAAACCGGCCAGCGCTCGGAGTTTGAGGGGGCCCAGCACGGCTCTCCCCTCCGTCAGCGCTGCCTCAGAACTCGGCTTGTAGAAAACAGAAGTTTTACCGAGAACTGTGCTTTAAAAGGCCGTGGGGCCTCGACGCTGGCAGCAACCAGCACCCCGCTGCCCGTCCCATGCTGTTCCCAGAGCGCTCATCAACCAGCCGTAAAAATAACCCCAGTCAATAGGAAATTCTGGTATTTTAAGACTTGCTTTCATGCCAAGCCAGGACAACGCTGACATTTCATCATATTTTTTATAAAAAAAAAAAAGCCAAATCTTCACAGTACAAGAAACTGGGCACTCTTCAGTGTTTCATTTCAGCTCCTGGAACTCAATCAATGCATTTTTGCTGTGGGTCAGCTCAACACTAATTGGCATCTCCCCCCTGCATTGTGCAGGAGTCATAAGTGGATTTCCTGATGCCTTCTCTCTCTTCTAGACCTCCCATTGAGACTCCATCTCTCGTGGCACACCGCTTTCATTCCCTCACAGAGCATCAGTGATACAGTCCTTGCCCAGGACAGCCTCGTCTAGCCCTCTGAGGAACGGTCGAAAGGACTTCCCAGAACCCATCAGGCACAACAGCAACGAGAAGATTTATTAGTCTTTTTTTTTGTTGTTCGATTTAAAGAAAAAAACAAACATATAATAAAAGCTACATTGTTTGGTGAAGAATATGAAGGGGAAATCCCTAACTGCCCCAACCAAAGACCTCCTGCAAAGAGGAGTTATTTTAAGTTATTGTGAAACAAGTCAGTCCGGTATATGCCCTCAGCAGCACAGAAAACTTTTAAAGCCAAATTACTAGCGCCTGAATTGCTACCTGCCACTTTGGCAAGCCCGACCGGAGGTACAAACTTCTTGTGTCCTGGCACTGTCAAAGCAGTTACATTGTGCCAGTCCGGAGATGCAGATTATGAAATTTGTAAAGGTCAGTTCCTTATCCAGAAACCTCCGTGTTTTCATTGGATGTGTTCTTACTTTCAAAGCTTTTGCAGCCTTGTGATAATCCATTTAACAAAAGGCTCTCCATCACTCTGTTGGCTGACATTAGATCCTTCTAAAATTACTGCTGTGACTAGAAAATTTCTTTGGGCTGGGGCACGAAATTAATCTTTTGCCCGTGTAAGAAGCCCAGAGGGAAAGCCATGTTTGCCTTGTAAGCCAACAAAATACAAGCCACCTTAAAAGAAGAAAAAAGGAGCTGACTGGGTGACTGCAACTCCATGTGCTGACCATGCCGAGGATCAGGGTCTCATAAGGGCTGGTATTTGACCAAGAATGCTGGGCTGAACTTTCTCATCCTAACACATTTCTCAGGAAGAAATATTTAGGAAACAAGTTGCACAGTACATATGTCTGTTGTTCCCATGCTCTAGGCAATCCGGCTTCAGCGGGGGAGTTGGACTAGATGATCTCTATGATCCCTTCCAACTCTAAAAAATTCAGTGAAATTCAGTGAAAATTAGGCAGCCTGGGTAAACAGCGTGCTGCTTTTCCCAAGGGCTTCCACTCTTCCTGCATCACGTAAAATTGTGTTCCTCTCCCCTCTACACTTCCCCCGGGGCTCTCTTGTGCCATTGGTACTGAGGCACGGCTGCCGCTGCGGTACGCAGTGCACTGCTGAGTATTCATAAGCATCTTGGAAGATTTCTTTGGCCGCTGAAATATTTTGATACAGAGACTATCAATTTCGGGGGCTATTCACCAATATAAAGCGCGATATTGGCAACTAGTGACTGGTATCCCGAACTGGCATCCTGCCCAGTTCCTGCCACATTATTAAAATTAGCTTTCAAGGCTGCATCTCATTTTTGAGCTTTGACATTCCTAAAACAATTCCCTGAGACTTTCTAAGGAAATGTGGCCAATTCACCCTGCGTGGTGGGCAACTGACAGCGTACAGACCACACCGAAGTTTTTGTGCTCCAGCAACAGTTCTTCTTGGGAAAAGAAACCTGTAGTAGCAAGTTCCTGCTAAAAATTGGTAGCACATACAGGGCACCGAGAGCGAAGAGACCAAGAGAAATTAATCCTTTCCAGAGAATATTAATTATTCAGTGCCCTCTAACATGTCGTGTGTTGCTGCTCACAAACTGACACTACACCAGAAATCAGGCACTGTAGAAAGCACCACAAAAACAGCAAGAACATTATACAGACAGAGCTATCCTCCTAACTTTTCCCCACATTGCTTGGAGGATTTTAAATTGTAGACCTCAATAGCTCCTAGCATGATGATAATCAAGGCTTTTTTTCTGCATTTCATAACTCTATATTTTTCCATATTATTATTTCATAACTATACATTTTTCCGTATTTCATAACTCTGTATTTTTAAGTTCCAACTCATCTAATTCTGAGAGCATTCTGATTTCTCCTTTTGTGTAAGACCACTTCCCCGCGACAGGCTTCTGAACTGGGTTTGAACTCAGTGGGACAGTGCAAAAATCGACCGACAAGCTAGAAGAAGAAGATAAAAATAAAAAGGTGGAGGGTTATTGTCTGCAGAGATAGGGCTGAGGGCAGAGGAGAGCTCAGCTTTCTTTTACTGAGCATTCTGAGGCCCTTCTGCAAGGAGCAGAAAGTCCACGCAGAAAAAACATATAGAAAACCCACACAGAAAACTAAACTAGCAAAGACAGAGGAGGCTGTTAAGGCAGAGCTCCAAACAAACACCACTTACTTTAAACATCAAAGAAAAAAGCTAGGAATCGAGCCTAATAAGTCACAGAAAACTTTGCAAGGGAAAGACTCTCTCTTTTCCTTGCAGATCCGGGTTCCAGAAGCCGCAACTTCTGCGACCGCATCATTACCCAGTTCTCGATCGGGTCAGTTGCACAAAGGCTCATTAAATATTTACAGGTGACATTTTTCTGACTTGTGACAACCAGGATCAAGATAACCATCCGTTTTCTACAGCCATTCTGTTCAAATAACTTTGAAAAGTCAACCAGCAAGAAAAGAACAAATAGCAACAGAGCCTACAGCGTAACAATTGCAAGGTTTCTGCCCAGCTACAAACGAAAAAAATCTTACCCCTTGAAAGCCATAGGAAATGGCCATAGTTAGAGGTTTCTTCAAGAAAATTAGCACCTCTTAAGTAGTACAGGGCACAAACTTCAGGACTAAGAACACAAAGAATGAGTAAGCGATCAATTTCCAACCACAGCAGCTGCTGGAGATTGTTCTCAAATGGCAAAGTATGGTAATGAGCCGATTGTTTATCTGGGACATAAAGCAACAAGCAAAAGAAAGAAACCTCCTGCACACTAACACACATTTCCCACAAGAGGACGTCTCCATAGAAACCCCATGAAAGTTTATTTCTTTGCATGTTGTGTGTCATTAGTACCTGGTAATGCAACAACAAAGCAAATTTCTTGTGTAAATGGGCTCTAAACCCCACGTCTGTGTGGAGAAGCTCATCAGCCCCAAGATAAAACAGCCACCGAGTCTTAGTTTGTACGTACAGACACGCTCAACTACTCGGCAAAAAGGCTTCCAACCACAGAAATTTCAGAGTTAAAAATAGGAGGTGTGCTTGAGAACAGTGAAGTTTTCTTCCCACAATCCTGGCATTATGTTCCTTTTCTGACATGAATACTCATGAAAGAAGTGGGATCGCCAGTACCGGGGAGAGCCTACTACTAAAACCACGTAACTGGCACGCTGACAGAAACACAAGTTCCCTTTACCAGAATATTCCTGCCTCCTGTGCCCAGGGACTTCTCAAAGCACGAATTCAGTCTTTCTCGCCTTTGCAATTCATGGTCTCCCTGCATGGTCTTTTACCTCCCACTGGCACTTCTGGTCTTCACAGCAGAGCTGGGACAAGGCTCAAACACCTACCCCGTTCGTGCAGGCCACCAAGCAGTCGCCAGGAGACAAGTCTTTTGGCTAGGTTAGAACCCAAGCCAGGTACCTGCTGGTAAAAAGCTCTAGTAATTCTATACCAGTCCAAGTCCTCAGTCATTCTTAATTCATCCTGTTACTCTGTCCACAGAAATTGTGAGTCATGAAAGAGAAACAAGAGAAGATGCTTCAGCCAAAGAAATCACATCCCGCCACTGAAATACCCCTCTCATTACCCTCCGCATTCTGTGCAGTTGGGTTCCCAAATACAGGTCACACTTCAATTAAAGTTGAAAATGTTCTTCACCGTGTGACACAGGCACGATGCCCGTGGTGTCTTCCTCAACCCAGTGTACTACAGCTACAGAAACAAGCACAGGAGAAGAGGGTTTCCTACACCTTACACCAGACCGACAGAAATAACTGAGTGGCGCTGAGCTGCGCCGCAGACCAGAATAGCTTCGTCTCAGGGCTGTTAACAAACGCTCCAAATACTTGCTCAAAATGCACTGTCATTTAAAAAAGAAATCATCTCTATTTTTTATCCCTCCCAATCTGTCTCCATAAATACATAAAGTAAATTCCTTGTTAAGGTCAAACGCTTCTAAATGTCCCGGTTGATGCAAGCAATCGGGGTTTGCCTAATCCAGTTTACACAAGAGGTTAACATGGACAAGCAAAAGCTGGATGCCATTTACTAAGGGACAGCGTGGAAAAACCCTCACTGCCTAGTTATAAACACAAGGTATCACTGTATTTAACTCAGCAGAAACCACTTCCATTCTTTAACGTTTCCTCACAGAGCAAGGAACCCCCAACCCAGATGCTGTGGGACTGCCGATTTTCTCCTACCACCACTTGATTTTCTCCTAACAACAATTACTTAGTTATAGATTAACTTTGCCCCGTAGCAGCAAAGCGGAGCTAAGAGGTGAATGCACAACACACCTCGGCCACTGGTTATTTTTGCTGTAACTATGCCCATAGCTAATGCGGAATCGTTTGGGAAAATCTACCCTAATGCAAAATTGCCATGAGCACTCGAGATACTGCATGGCTTTTCAAAGGGTGTGTTCTCAAAGTAGATACGTGCTGTCTTTGTAGCCGGTCAATCTTTAAAAGCGTACCAGCAACTTTAAATAGAACGACCGGAAAAGCAAGAAAAAGTTGAAAGTTCTTGAGCAAATATTTTCTTTGTTGGCACCTCATCCTGTACCTCGTGCTAGCTCAGCTCAGCTCTGTGCCCAGCCAGGGGCAGAGATTGCCACGAGCCATTCAGCAGCCACTGAGAGGACATGTGCTGAAGGAAACCATCGCTCCCACCTCTACTCTGAGTTCGGAGCCGACAGCCAGTTCCTAAGCTCCAAAGCAGACACAGTCACAAGCTGCGTTGAGCTCCACCACCACCACAGGAGTGCAGAAGAGGAGGTAACCACTGAGCGAAGCACGTTCACTCGAGGCCTCCTAGATATGCAGAAAGCTTAAGACAAATCCCAGGTTTCAGCTAACAGGAAACATTTGCACGGAGCAAACACCAAGTGTATTTGGATCACCACTATAGAAATGCACCGTCACAACTTCTCCCAGCAGTGCAGCGGGCTCAGACTGAACAAGCAGGAGCTAGGGGAATTAAAAGTCAGATCTTCCTATTTAAAAAGATACCACAATCTGCTGTGGATAACAACCCATTTAAGTAGCTGAGCATTTCCAGTACATCTAACACCGCAGTATGCCAGTAAGAGGGGCACTAGTTACTACTGCTTAAAGCATTAACTTCAACAAGAAATGCTGAACTGAAAGAATTGAAGTTTTTGGTATACTGACAACGCTTATAGAGAAGCATAAACAAGATCATCAGGGAGCCTACAGAAGAGCTGGAGAGG
>JAOXJM010000001.1:62207022-62219451 GCA_026413425.1 Tringa solitaria | reverse complement strand
AGGTTGATGGTTGGACAAGATGATCTTGAAGGTCCCTTCCAACCTAGAATATTCTATGGTTCTGTGATTTGGCTTCAGCCTTTCCATTGCCTCAGAGCACACTCGCCTTCTGCTTGCCAAGGACTGAGCAACTGCACTTCTATCTACAGCACCAAGAAGGGCTGACCTGGTAGTGATGCTGACACTGCTGCAAGTGAACAGTGGAAAACAATTACTTTTGCCATGCTTGCAGGTAGAAAACAGACATTTGAATGGCGGAGCAAGGAAATTAAGCTCCCACTAGCAGATTTTTGATTGAAGAATGTAACAGTTCACACAGAAACCGAGTTTTATAGGTCACCATTAAGGGACTCTGGCTATTTCAGGACTAGCGAATACCGTGGCCTCTCTCCCCATCAGCTTGCTTGTCACCATTTCTCTGTTAGTCTCAGATCTTCATCCACTAGAACTCAAGAAATGCACCAATGCTGCAGCAATGATCACCACGTTTCATGGCTACCTCCACCAGATTTTCAGTCATTACTGCAAACAGCTATCACCACTCATCGTTGAACCCCAAAACTGCAGAAGCAGGTGAAAGAGAGCTATGTATTTGCCTTCAGCTCCTCTGGTAGGAAGAGATGTCTTTTCCAATGTGTCCCAAATAGCAGTGTGGCCAAAGGCAAACCCAAGTAAGAGTGTACCACCCTGCCTACAGCACCCCATTTACAGTTCCCATCATCATTAATTGCATTCCTCTACAGCTGCTGGGGCCTTTCTTCTAGCCAAGATGCAAAGTGCCTTCATCTCAACCAGGTAGTCACTCCTCAAATCATTACTCCTCTTCATTAAGAAGGGATTGTTTCCAAGATACATGGCACTTGAGTTAACCGCTCTTGAGTCACTCGTATCAGGTTTTTCCTGGGCTGTTCCAGACAGCTCTAAGCATTGGCATGGGGAATATTTTTCCAGCCCAGCCAACACAGAGGAACAGTTAAAATCCCACAAATGAGAAGGTATGCACTACCTGTAAGACACCGGCACCATTCAGAGCTTTGTCATAATAATATAAGCCCTTACTGGATTCTCCATGGAACTCTAGCCCCAGTGCAGTTTGCTTTGTTGCAAGCCAGAACAACCCATATTTAAACACAAAAGAAGGTAACTACACCCATCCCAAGACCTCAGCCTTTAAGAGTGTCACAGCTCTTACCATTGCAGTGTTCATTTTGGATAATCATGTGATCGTCCTCTGCCCACGCCGAGTAGTAGCGCACAACATGGGGGTGATGTCCAAGAACAGCATGAGCATAAACCTCACGAAGTGCCAGGTGCCTAAAGAAGCACGCACAGCAAAAGCAGTGGTGACAGGGTGCTAGGGTCCTGCTTGGGACCACAAGAGAAGCCCTGGTTTTCAGCCTAGCTTGAGAATGGGAAAGCAGAGCCTTTAGGCTTTTCTCTTGGGTTTTGGGAGACAGACTGGCTCCCACAGCTGCTGAAGCAAAACCTGTCCTCACCCAAACGTGCTGAGCAGCTGTCAAAAAAACCACTCACTGAGCAAGTCTTTTGTTAAAGAGGCAAAGGCAGCTTCAAAGCCTGTGCTTTAGCACACAGGAAAACACTAGCTGGTCAACACAGATGTGATCAGTGCTGGCCACGCAGCAGGGCAGGGACATCCCACAGATGAACTATTTGACATTATTTTAAAGGGACTGGCTGCATGGACCCAAGGAGTACAGGTGAGCTGTCATCTCACTATGCGATGCATGTGGCTTCTTCCCTTTCTCAGGCATTTATATCCAATAATTCTAAAGTGGTAACTTATCCCACTCTCCCAGCTGGTACTTGGAAGTACAACAGCAGCTAGTTTTTGCTTGTGCCACCCCTCAGATACCTTTAGATCCACACTCCCTCCTTCCCCATCACACCTCCCAAGAACATGCCCATCATTTCAACTGGCAGTTTGTAGCTAGCACACTCACTCCGAGGATCCTGCCAGAGGCCTTTTGGAGCGTTTGATGGCGTAAACACACCCATCCAGGCGTTTGATGCACTTGTAGACAGAGCCAAATTCCCCCACACCAATTTTTTCCAGTTCCAGGAACTCCTTCTTGTAGCGGGAAACCATATTGCTCTCTTTCAGAGGATATCTCTACATGGACACAAAAACAGCAGAGACAAGTATGAGTTGAAAGACTTAGATGATAACATCTGTCATATTTTTAGAGCTGCGCAGCACTTGCTCTCACAGAGCACCCATGTTGCTCCCTCTCCCACCCTGGATGTTGATCCAGGCACACGTGCAGGTGCACTGCGTTCTTGTAATGCTGTCATTCACTTAGGCACATTGTGGGGGTTTTTCTGACCACCTAAAAAAAGGCCACCTTGGCCTGGTTTGGCCAAGTTTGTTGTGTTTTTTTTTGTTTTGGTTTTTTTTTTTTTTGTGGTTAGGGTTTTTATTTCTTAAATTATGGCCTGCTAGCGATAGAGGTAGAAATTACAGCTAAGGAGCATTGTAGTCTAATTGGCTGTATATTGGCGTATGCCTCTTTGGGTTGCTACCATTACATCTCTTGGCAGCCCTGCCTAGTTCCTAGACCCATGGCTGATGGAGTCAGTCAGGGATGAACAGCAGGCAATAATGAAATACCTGTTTTTTCCCCAGCTGCCACAGACTCAAGATGACCTGTTACTAACCTTGGTAGGTGGAAGTCCAGTGCTTCTAAATTAGCCATGTACTGACCTTGTGCTTAAATATGAGCTATTGCCTATTTTGAGCTCAGAAGAGATGCTTGATGCATTGGCTTAATGAGGACCCGGCTATGTAGGAGCTGCTTTGCTTTGGCAGCTGAGGTTGCCTGCAGCAAGGACATTCTGCATCAGTTCAGGCTTTCATCAGGTTTGAGGCACCAGCTGTTGACTAATGGCAGATTAGCAGGTCTCAGTGTATCTGTTTGTATTGCCAGTGATTTCTCACCAGGAGCCACTTTTCCACAAAGGAATAAAAGCCTGCAGAACAGCTGGAACATCATTATTGCTATAGTAATGGTCACTGGGGAAATAGGAGCTACTGGTACTGCTTGTAGAGTGATGTCTACTGGCAGGGAAGATAAGAAGAGATAAGCAGTGGAGCATGAAGTGAACAATAAGAGAGTGGACTAAATGATTTTTTTTTTTTTCCTCCATCCTTCCTACATCCCTTACAGGGACTGTGGCTCATGTTGCATGGTGGTTTCCATAAAAACCACTGCTGTGGTTGCTGTACCTTAAAGGGTGGGAGTAAATAGTTGGTCCTCACAAACGGTAAGATGTGGCCCATATGAAATGGAAGCCCTTCAGAACAGGCCATATTTCATGAGGCAGCTATGTTTTACAGTATCTTTAAAAACTCAGGGAGTAAAGATAACTTCTTAGTACACAATTTTATATCTATATTACATAATCTAGTCAGCACTCAAGCAGAATAATATGTCAGCAAGTCCCAAGTTATTTGAGTCTTTCTTCTAAGGAAAACAGTAATTGTGGTAACCCCGGAGGTTACCTCGCAGCAGATTTACTCTGCAGCTGTGTTTTTTTCGATGGAGACCAGTTTTTCTGCAATACCGGTCTCCTCGGCTAGAGGGTGCCATTATTCTTCCAGTAAGCCTAATTATTTCACAGTTACAATGCAAAATTCCACCTACTCGCACAAGACAAGATACTTAATTTTCCTGAACAATCCCGTGAAGTGAGATTTTTTTTACCTCATCTGAGTACACATATTTAATCCAGGCTTGTCATATTTTCCAGAATCCAGCTGGGTGAGCAGCCTCCCCCCAGAAAAGACTGGGAAAAAGGAAGAAGGTGGTGGGACATGGGCTACCACACCAGCTGCCCAGTTCTGCCAGGGCAGCAGGACAATGCTTGCTGTCCTGTAGCTACATAAGCCTTGGGGGGGGGGGGGAGGAGACAGGACACACCTCCCTTGGACCCCAAGGCACACAAACCCCCCAGATGGACAATTTCCTACTGAAGGAGAGTACAGGATTTGCTGCCTTGCTTCAGAAGTTTGCCATTGTGACTACTGCAACTGAAACTTTGCCCTCAGTACTTATCCACATCAGAGCTGTTCAGCTCAGTCTTTGTATTTTTGTAGTGTGGGTCCATATATTATCTGCGCTATAGAAGCCACGTTCCATTCACACCCAAAGATGCCCAGTTCACCGATTCACAGGAACAGTAATACATCCACTTTTTTGAACAACAAACGTAGTCACTATTAACACTAACTCAATAATATAGCAATACAGATCCCCCTGAGGAACCCAATTTCCTAGCAAGACCTCCTGACCAAAAAAAAAAAAAAATAATCAAGTTTTAGGATTACCTATCAGAGTTTCAGATCTGCTTTAGTACAAATTGCCCTTAGAGATAAGAATCATTTCAGAGTTTGTTGACTCAATGTTAACATAAAACATTCAGCCTGGAATTATTCTGTCATAGGTATTCATCCTCTGCCATGATGCCATGATTTATACTCCAATAGCAGAATAAAATTTTATTAAGCAGTCTTTGCAAGCACCTTATCTCTGTGGGGGGAAAAAAATACACAGACACTCACCTTTGTAGGTAGCTCCTGCTTTATCTGGCCTCTTTGGTCAGGATCCCTCCTGTAACAGAAGTTTAAGAAAGTCTGGATGTATCATTAAGACTCATTCATGTCTTAGATACACATCAAGATACATCATTAAGGATGTATCATTTCAGTGCAGCAATCCAACTGAGATTTGAAATCGAAACATTTTTCAAAAGAATCTTCAGACCTTGCTTTACAGTTTAATTAAAGATGTATTTTGTACAGCATTAATACACAGCAAATTTCTAGTTGAGGCCTTGGTTAACCCAGACCAGAACATCTGCAGGTCAGCAGTAGCCCACACCCATCTTAAAAGCTGCGTTACATGCAAACATACACCTCATTTCTTCTGAGTGGTGGATATGTGCATAACTGAATCAAGCTCCACTATACCCATGGTTGAGAAAGAGAGAGGCACGATTTTCTCTTAGTCATAGCACTGATGTTACCTGTCAGTCCCCCACTTGCATTTCTGAACAAAGGAAATAATTTAATTTTATTTAATATTTCTATTACCTTCATATGTCTGCTAATGTTTGCTCTGCACCAATGAATACTACAGAAGTGGATGATTCATTGTTAGCAAATAAGTCCAGGTACTAAACTTCTCCATTATTGCTTATCTCCTTTAAACAGTCTCCTTCCAGCCTCTTCAATAAGAGCAGTTTACTTACAGCTCTCCTCTGGTCTTCCGCTTGCCATTAGGAAGAACGAGCATTTGTCGATATGACTCTGGTGTAAAGGGATTAATGTTGACATGAGAAGCTTGGGTAGAGTCATCTGAGTCAGCACCAGGAGTGAATCTCAGGTGTCGGAAGCCTTTGGGTGGGACCTTTGCCCCAGGTGAAGGAAAAGCTGTCTTCGATAACAGGCTCTGTATTGAGGAAAAAAAAAATAAAATACCACCACCATGGCAGATAAGCCAACAAGATGTTTTTATTGCTATGTCAGTATAAAAATCTCTGCTCTCCTGCAAATCAAGAATTCATCTCCCTTCCTCAGGACTGCTGAATCATTAAAAATGTGTATCCTTAATTTAGCCCTGGCAGTTTCCTTCTCCTTCCACAAAGTATTAGAGTCTTTGCTAAGCCCTTTCAGACTATTCCCTGCTCACGTGGATGAGGCCTGCAGAGCCCTTTTGGCAAGCACAGTCCTCAAGAGGAGCCAGCTGCTCATCTTTCCCACCTACAGAGACACAGGAATTGCATCATATGTTGCATCAACATGGAAGATCCAGTTCTGCCAAGCACAGACTGTTGTATTGGTTTGGTCAGGACAGGTTTGTCAGGAGATAAAAATAGAACATCACCCAGATTTCCTTTCAGTTCCCCAGCAATAAATAGCATTAGTATAGGGGAAATCGTTAGAAATATTTTTACATGGCTACTGGCAAAGTGACAAAAAAACAGTTCTCCTTGAGGAGAAAAAACAGTTTCAGAAACTTAAGTTCAGAAGGAGCCTCTGGATCTTCTATAGTTCAGGTTCCCAAAGACAACAGAACATTGGGTTTCATCTATTAGTCCAAAACCATGGGCTGAGTAAAGCCTAACTTCAGATCAAGACTGGGTGCTTCTCTGAAGACAGAAAACTCTACTTACTTTCCATGATTTGACCCCCTTCATCACGTTTTTGAAATACAAGTTTGGTTTTGACTTGTTTCAGCTTCAAGAGAGTGGTGTAAGGTCTAAAGGGGTTTTTTTAACATATCTTTTATAGTCAAAAGCCCTTGAAGAACCCAGAACTCTCCCTATCATTAAGATCAAGATACTTGTATATCTTTTTGATCCAACACTGGTCTCACTCTTATGAGTGGAAACATGGCTCCAGGATCATACGTAGAGTTCCTCCCTTCTCTCATTGAAAGTTTTGAGGATAAAAACCCTAGAGCTGCATGCAGTATCCTACATCTACCTAACTGATGCTGCAGTCATGGATATAGCTACTTCTGAGACACCCCTCTATTTCTAGACCCTACTTGGAAGTTCAGCTACGGGTTTACTATGACCCTGAAAGTGCTTCTTGATCACTTTCTCAAGCTCTGGTCTGCATCTCCTTGCTCTCAGATGGAAAAGTTCTGCATATGGATATATTAAAAAGTATATATTTACACAGCAGGCTAGGAGGTCTGTAGAATTGTGGCTATGTTCTAGTCTTAACCACAAGTCAAGAAAGGGATCTAAAATACCATTGCAGCCTGCTGTTGTATGCATGCAGTTCCCATCTGCTCTTCTAGGGCTCTATTTCGTAATCAAGCAGACTTGTCTCCTGTAACATCTGAGAGTGGCTGCTGCCATACAGTGTAAGGCAGCTACCATAACTAGCTGCAGCAATCTGTTCCAGGATCGGATAAGTCTACAAAATACAGTCATCTGTCTCCTCTGCCATTCATCCTAGCTGGGGCTTTAGCGCTCATCTGTCTGCAGTTAGATGTGGCTCAACTTCTCATCTTCAAACGTTCAAAGATCAATGCTCCCAGCCACATTAAGCTGATTTAGGCCCCTTAGTGCCTCATGGACTGTAAGGTGACAAATTACAGGCAGCATATCTTGAAGCACCCAGCCAACATGTTACCTACACAAGAGCACACAATGAAGAACCCTGCACTACCAGCAGTTCCACCTGGTGTGGAGAGATTCTAGTCTTCTGACCTATTTTCAGATGAGATTCAGTTAAACTTCTTATAAAGGGTCCCTGCAGGAAATTCTTGGACTGATGCCATTTAGAGCCACTCTCCCCGAGAGAGCAGCAGGCCATTCCTCAGTAACTGTGGCCACAGGATTATCCTTCTCTCCACATATTCAGGTTTCTGGAGGGGAACAGAAGTCAAATCCTAGCTCAGAAGCACTAAATGGACTGATCTTCTATGCACCACTTAAGCAAAGGAGCAACCAGTCTATCAGTAGAGCAGGAATATTAAGAGAGGCCTGAAAGAGCTACATTTCATTATGAGTCTTGAATGCTAGAAGCCAGTGCACACAACAGAAGTCATCTAGGAACAGAGAAGCTGGCGCCAAGTATCCACTTGTACTTACAGAAGACAAAAAGCAGTTGTATTATATTCTGTACAATAAGTTCCACAGAAAATAGAGGCTGGGATCATTCTCCCAAGAAACTAGCTCCATAAGTTACATTTTAGGACAGTGACACAGACAAAGATGGGCTAACCTTCTTCCACAAGCACACATTAGTTTGTTACCCCTTTCACAGGGGATTTGCTACCCTGAGAACGAAGTCCTGCTTTTTCCAAATTCACTGAGCAGCTCAGTTTCACACAAAAAGAGAACCAGTGTCACGGGACAACAAGCTGGTTGGAGGCAATCCAGACTTGCCAGACAAAGTATACCCCAGCCACAACGCCATTTCCAAATTTCTCTTTTAAGAGGAAAACCCCCTTGCATTCAAAAATGTGCTGAACAGAGCAGTCAGGGCAGCTACCTGTCTCCAAGCTCTCCCTGGGATGATGAGCTCCTTGGAGAGATGTATTTATCCCTCAGGGAGTGTAGCGCTCCCAGCGCTTCCTACAGATATTCTACGGATGCTCGCTCCCCGAAGCAGAGCATGGCAAGCACATGGGCAGCCAAGGCACATGGTTGCTTGGGTCTTTAAGTCAGGCTGGCCCAGCACCAACTAATTGGTTTTAACAACAGCTTGGAAAGAGTCAAGACACTTGCTCCCACGCACAGATTTCTGTTCACGCTCACAGAATAACCCTTCCATAGCAAAGGAGCTCACGGTCCAGGTTTCTAAGGGGAGCATAGACACTAACGACAGTAACATTAGAAAAAACACTTTCCACTGAGCTAAGAACAGATCCCCTCACCAACCCCGGCAGCGATGCCGCAGACCCTGCCTGCTCAGACACAGAGGTGATACGTGCCATTACCTTGGGCGTGTGCGGGGTGTCACACAGCTGCAGCTTTTTCCAGGTGATGTGCAACGGTGTCTCAGCATCGCCCCGGCTCTTGCTCACCACTGGGGAAGAATACAGGGTGGGACTCACCGAGGCTTTTGTTCTGCTCAGGAAAATCTCACTGAACTTTCTCTGAGGGGTTGCTGGCAGAGGACTACTCTCTTGCCACTTCTGGAACTCGCTGCTCCTGGGGGGACTTGAGTTCAGGGCATCCTCCTCGTTTATGCTTCTGTCCTCACTCTCTTCACCACAGCTGGAAAAATCCAGGCGCTGAATGAATTCATTGCTGCTGTCCCAGTTATCCATTTCACTGTATGAAACAGAACAGGCAGAGCTGACACTGGCCTGCTTTGTTAGAAGGAAAAGAAGATAGCGTTATTTGCACAGGCAGACTAACCACCCCTCTTCCTTACCTCGTCAGGGACATTAGTTCTACTCACTGCATGCATTCCCCCACCCCGATCTTACGTGCACAGGAGCCTTTATCACTCATAAATACCATTTGATGGCATTGGTTAAGGAAGAGTACCCCAGAATTAGCAAATACAAATCCATTCAGTTGCTGTTCACGTAACAACAACAGATTCTGCTTTTCACCTTGAGATGCAACTCAGAAGTCACTGCCTTTCTCAGTAAGCCTCCAAGGCAACTTCTCTACCCACCAGCACTTCATCCACTACTCTCATCACACATGGAGTTATAAAACCCCGAAGAACACACACAACCCCTCCCCTCATCCTTCTCTAGCTTAAATTTATCAGAGCAAAAGAACCCACGCTACATACAGCTGTAAAAGCAGAGGGTGCCCCAAGCAGGTACCAGATACCCTACAGACAACCCTTTGCCTGCCCTGGCACATTTATAACAACCCCACACACCTGGGCCATTGCTAATGAGAAACATCTGGAACTTGGCAGCAGCTGTGCACAGTTGCCTGTTGCCTAGGGAAGTTGGAGTTGGTGACTGAGGGGTTATGCTGTGGATGTGGATTTGCTGTGCCCACAACCAGCTCTGCAGGGAGCAAGGGTTCCCTCTGAGTCATCTCCTTGCTTCCGCAGGCTCCTCCCTCCTCCAGCTTCCCAGGGCCTCCGGGGAGGTGATGTTTGATGACAGCCAGTCTGCTCCATGTTAATCCCATCAGAGGTGCAGCCTTTGTGGGCTTTACTTGTATAAGCGATTAGTCTTGTGATGATGGAGGCCCCCTGTGCTTCCATCTTTTAAGTCTGAATTTCATTTTCTGCATGTAGATGTGGATTAGCTTGGACAAGCATTGCAGCCTGCGTGGGGAGTAGCCCAATTTATAACATGCTAGACTTCAGGAGAGAGCCAGGGACCATACACAGGTCCTTGTATGGGTTCCCATCTTGAGGTTTCAAGGGAGAGGAGAGAGAAGCTGGCTGTATCAGTGAAGGCAGCCCCCCAGGTAGGGTCAGTGTCTCCTCTTGCTGTGCCTCTTTGTAAAAAATGGGGAACCTTCCATGCCTCTGTGAGCCTGCATTTCGAAGAGGGACCAGAGTGAGCTCTAACTGACAGGGAACAAGGTTACGGCAGCCTTTTTAATTAGTGTTGAGGACAGCTGCTAGAAGGGCATGCAGAAATTGGAAGTGGCCACAGCCCATAGGAGATGGGGGTTTCTCAGAACCAACACGTGCTTTCCCGTGCACAAGTCAAGGGGAATTCCCACCAGAAAATAAAGGGACATCTCACAGAATCACAGAATGGTTAGAGTTGGAAGGAACCTTAAAGATCATCGAGTTCCAACGCCCCTGCCGTGGGCAGGGACACCTCCCACTAGAGCAGGTTTCTCAAAGCCCCATCCAGCCTGGTCTTGAACACCTCCAGGGATGGGGCATCCACAACTTCCCTGGGCAACCTGTTCCAGTGTCTCACCACCCTTACAGTAAAGAATCTCAATCTGAGGTCACTCAACCCTCCTAACCTGGTTTTTGAATGAAAAATATGGGCATACAGCTCTCTGAAGTTGCCTGTTAAGACTGTGACAAGCAATTCGTTTGCTACAGGGCACCAAAGGTGTTTGAGGAGGACGTGCCAGGAGCTCAGTATTGCCTTTACTGCTGCCATCTGGCCCAGAGGTTGTAGCATTTCCTCCAGGCATGGAGCCTGTTGCTGCCACGCAGATTCCCTTCTGCAACGCAGCCGCTGCCTCTCCCTGCGCTTTACCTTGAGCGAGGTCCAAAAGACTGGGATTGCCAGCGCTGGCTGCTTTTTGGGATGAAAAGCTGTCTCTGCAGCATCTGGCCAGCTGAGATCTTGTGACAGGACCACTTTAGTACTGCTGTGATCTGACTGTATTCATCAGATGTTCAGCACTCGGAGCCTTGGGTAGGAATATTTTATTTTAAATCTGAAGGAATAATGCTTTTTGTTCTCATAACTGCATTTTGATTAATAACCCAGCAGTGAAACTCCTTCAGACCACAGTTTTCAACCCCATCTGAAACATACTTTTTCTTTTTCATCAGGGTTTATAGGCAGTAGCCATTTTTCTAAGGAGGAATGTGATATGTGAAGGAGAAAAGCTGAACTTGCTGTGTAAAGAAAGCCCAACTTGTTCATCTTGCACCTTCTCGCTAAAAGCCACCACTTTTTCATTTCTTTTTTTTTTTTTTTCCTGGAGGACTACTCAAAGATCTGACAACAATTTTCTTACCCCTCAGTTGGAGAGAAAATGTGTCCATTTTCTTTTGAAGGAGAGTTTTTTCTCCTGTAAGGGCCATATTCTCTCTTGGCCTAGATCTTTCCGATTTTGGTGAGATGATAAAGTAGAAAATGTTTGGCCTTTGGTTTTTGCACTTCACAAACAGTGTGCCCTCCGCAGGTCCAGACTGCCGGCCAAAACAGTGTAAATACCTCCGGTGCCACTGGATCTCTTGGCCCCAGGAGGGCCTTTTTCACCAAAAGCCAAGAGCTCGGAGTGTGACGACACTTCACGTTATCGGGGAGCCAGCTCCTGCTCCCTGTCCCTCTCCCCGCTGCATCACCTCCCTCGTGCTGGGGCGACGCTGGGGCGACCATGCAGGAGAAGGGACCCAGGGATGGCTCTGCACCGCAAATAGCCGTGGGGGTGGCGGAGGAATTTTTATTTGGGATTTGTTTCCCCTGCCTGGAACGCTGGGGGACAGACTGACATTTGTGCCAGCACCACTGCGGGGATGAAGGAGGGAAACAAGCTGTCACTTTAGCATCACCGACACGCAAAAAAAAAATGTTCGTCAAAACGAAGCTTGGCACTGACTATATGGTTAAAGCAAAGCATGTGGCCAAGTATGTGCAGAATCTGGGTTT
Organism: Tringa solitaria; assembly: GCA_026413425.1. Lineage (NCBI taxonomy): Eukaryota > Metazoa > Chordata > Aves > Charadriiformes > Scolopacidae > Tringa > Tringa solitaria. The sequence goes on along the minus strand of JAOXJM010000001.1, from coordinate 62,207,641 downwards.
TCTTTATACAGTAACAAAATATTGTGCAGGGTTTGGTGTTTTTTTTTCTTCACCATCACCTTCCATGAAAAACTCCATCTGCTGAACACCACCTACTGCGGTTTATAGCTCTGCAAAGTAAACTTGTGCATGGGCCTTGTGAAAGAAAATGCCCACTCGGTGGTGGAGCTGCCTGAAATGAAGCTCACAGCAAATGGACGCTAACGTTACCAAAAAAAAAACCCCAGAAAAAACTCAAAACCCACTGCTGAGGAAATGGGACGATGGGTTTCTTAATGGTGTACTGAACGTTCAGAGCTGCTCAACAGGAAAAAAGTTAAGACGATGAAGGCTTTTGTGGCAGTACCTTCCCTTTAATTGCGGCCTGCTTCATTGGGCAATCCAATTAATCAGAAAGTCCTAGGGAACCAAGTTAAACCTAACGACACTGAATGACGTTGGCGGCAGCGTAACGAGGGTGGTAATTACGCAGAAGCTGCCTGCCTGTGGATGCCCTGGTCGTGCTTTGCACCTCCATCATTCCACCTCAAGCCGATTCCGCGTGTGCCTCTGAAAAATTTCACATATAGAATCACAGAATCACCTAGGTTGGAAGGGACCTTTTAAGATCATCTAGTCC
>JAOXJM010000001.1:62187783-62201837 GCA_026413425.1 Tringa solitaria | reverse complement strand
GTGTCCCTGCCGACTGCAGGGGGGTCAGACTAGGTGACCTTTGAAGGTCCCTTCCGGCCCAGATGATTCTATGATCTGTTCATCTATTGGTAATGACCAATAAGTGATTCTTGGCGATGCAAGACTGATCTGGCAGATCTGCTTTAAGCACAGTTTTGTGGTTAAGAGGCAACAGTCTTAAGAGTTGACTTCCTTGCTCTTTCAAGGAAGGGTCTTGTACCTTTAAAAAGAAAAAAAAAACAAAACACACGCACAACCCCCCAAACAACAAAAGCCAACATCTATAATATGCAAAACCTACAGGGGACCGCGCGGGCTGGCATGATGTCACTGGCTTTCTCTGCCAGCCTTTCACACGCCTCAGAGGCGAGGGCGCTTTACAGCAGGAGCCCTGTGGTTTGGCCTGTGATGGCACAGAGCCCTGCATGGGGTCACGAGGCTCCCCGGCCAGCCCAGCTCTGCGGGAGAGGTCTGCCTGGGGACTGGAAGCGGGTAGTTGGATGCAAAAACCTCTCCTATTGCCACACTTAACGCCGTTGGTTGTGTGTTGTTTTGTTTTTTGGTTTTTTTTTTTGAAGCCCTTGCCAGGCAGGGTTGGGGGAGATCTGCTGAATACGGTATGAGAGAAGAAAAATAGGCTATTTAAATGTCAGTAGCTAAGCCCAATGCCTGTGCGAGAGTGCATATGCATATACTTGTGCAGTATGAGTAACGACACAACAGACGGCCTTCAGAAATGGAGCCTCACACTGAAATAGCTCTAAAAGCCTCGTCGGCATGTAAGGTCCTACCAAATGTACCCTTGTCCGTGCAAGCGCAGCTGGGATGCTCGCCCCAAAGCGTCATCAGGGTGCATCTGCCATTGCATTACGTTGAGGGATGTTCGTTTGCTTTGCTGTTAATCCGAAGTCACGTTCCATCAAATGCCGTTGCTATGGGCAGGCTGAGAGAGAACAGGAACTCAGTGGGTAAACCTGGAGCACACCTCAGTGCAGCGGGAGAGTCCAGATGAGCGGGTTAGACTCTGAAGTGCTGGCATGGGAAAGCATGAGAAGTCCCCCTTTTTTGTCCTTGGTAAACTTGCCGGTGGCAGGGCAAGACCTCATCAGCTTTAGGGGCTTTTTGTGACTTCTCTGATATCATCTGTTCCAGGATCAGACTTCTCAGGTGGCCTTTTCCACTGAACAACTGCATGCTTTCTGGTCGGGTTGGCAGGTGACAGATGTTTGCTAATCTTGATCTAGCTTGTAATTTATGTGCTTTTTTTGTTTGGTTATTGTAGCATGCACAAACGTGTTGCAGTACTTGCATGACCTCACCCTCCATATAAAGCTTCAAGCTAACTCCTCCTATCCTGAAGTAATCATAAGAGATTCCAGGGAGAAGCAGTGATGATTGGGATGCTGGCTTAGGGGTTTCTGTTTGACCAGCCCTGCCAAATGTAAGACAAAGGAGGTTGCTGATGGTGGTATGAGCCATCACAGAAACCCATCCTAAAGAGCAGCAACTTTGGGTTCTTATCAGATACTCAGGTAGACAGCCTGAGTGGGAAAGCATTAGCACCATAGTTCATGCTCTGTCAGCTAAAACTGTAGCTGCTGTGTCATTAAGCTTATAAAGGATAAACCCACAAAAATAGCAGTAGCTTCAGAAACGGCTCAAAAGGTTCTGCAATATCTGGGTGTTGTGCTGCAACAAGAAACGTTTGCAAGAGATATATGGAGTATAGTATGTCAGCTACTGCCTGTGACAATTTAGGAGTTGGGGAGTTGTGTTACTGCACCATTACCAGCATCCCAGTGATGGAAAAACACCAACTTACCGATGCTGGCATTTCACCTTTAGAAATGAGTGCTGTGTCCATGTTTACTCAAATAAATTTGCTTCTCTGCAGGCAACATGGTAGAGTGGTGTCTACCCCAAGATATTGATTTGGAAGGTGTGGAATTCAAATCCATGGCAAGTGGGTCCCACAAAATCCAGTCAGATTTCATGTGAGTATGTCTGAGCTATATTACTTCTTCTTTCTCTTAGCTATACATCTACACCACCATCCCTTAATTCAGAGTACGCAAGAAAAAACACCATCAAGTTGAGTTCCTGCATAAACGTGCTGCTAAACTGTATATATCTGAGCCAAAGACACTCTTCAGATACTCTCAACATCATATCAAGTACCAGTTGGCTGTGTGGGATCTGCCCTGCGACAGCTCTGGAGGTGAAGGTCAACTCGATTGTCAGCAGAGGCCTAGGTGAAGGGAGAGAATGGCAGAACTGAAATGGGAAGGATTTTGCAGGAACTGGACTGGGAAAAAGGCTTTTAATTCTGCCAGTGCCTTTAGATTCTTTAAACTTTGTGATAAACAGTTCTTGCTCACTTTCTTCTCCGCTAGCTCCTTCCTTCAGCGCTAGGAATTTTCTCCCTTCCCATCCCTTTACGAACCCAGTGTTGCAACGCAGCAATGCTTTGCAGTGAACCGCAGTGTCGCAATTCCTCGTGGTCAGAAATAACAGTTACTTTCTCAAAGGCATGTGAACTTGCACTCAGCTACAGTCTGCTTCCACGTGCTGGCAACTTTCCTCCTTGGAAGAAGGGCAGTGGGTTGACTGGGTCCTGCATCCTCTGTTGGTCTTCCTTCCAAGTTCTTTCCTTACTTGCGTTTCTTATCAGGAACGTGACATTGCTGGTAGGGGCTTTAGCGGTAGAGGCACTGAGAACTCTTGTCTTAAACGTCTTGCATTCTTCCTGAGAAGGCTAGGACACCCAAGGCATGCCCTCAACCCTTCAGATAGCAGGGTGGGATTTCAGGGGGTTCCCTAAAGAAGAAACTCTCTTCCCAAACGGTTACCTTTATTTCTTCTCCTGCCCTTTTTTAACATTAACCTTTCTGTCAAACGTTTGTCCCCAGTTATTTCCGGAAAGGGCTGTGTTTTGGCCTGGCCTGCTTTGCCAACATGCCTGTGGAGAGTGAGTTAGAGCGTGGTGCCCGCATGAAGTCCGTGGGGATTCTCTCCCCTTCCTACACCCTGCTGTATAGGTACATGCACTTCCTGGAGAACCAGGTCAGGTAAGTTCCCTTGGGGATGGGACTGGCTGCTCCCTGCCTGGGAGAAGCAACGTTGCCTCGACGGAGAGTGGTTTTAGGCACGAGTGAGAATTGGGCCACATTGATGAGCTTGTGATTTCCTTGAATGACAGCTTCTCCAGAAAGATTTACAACAGGAAGGAAATAGGAACTCACTAGCAGCAGTCTATGTTCACTGCTAACAGGCTAGTCAAATGCTATCCAAACCCCACTTATTTTGTGGGGACAGAAGTGTCAAGGGGAGAGTTGAAAGGACAAGTAGTTCCTCTTTTCTCCTTCTGAAAACCATTTTTACTAAGGGCTCGCAGAAGGCTTCTAAGGGACTGGTAGAAGGGAAAGCTGTTCCTACCTGAGCATAGTTTAAAACAGTTCCCGTGCATACATCAGCTCGCTCTCTCCTTCAGTCCTGCCCGTGTGCTCTGGCTGCACTGACGGCTGGTGTTATTCCTGATGCTTCAGCTGCCCTCCTGGATATATCCGTGCATCTGAGGCACCCCGGGCTCCTTTGCTATCTAGGAAAGAAGATGTTGGCTGGGGATGAGGCACTAAATACATAAAGTCTGGAAACGCTACAGATATTCCCCTTTTCCCTTTCTTTTCCAGACACCAGCTGGAGATGCCAGGGCACTACTCCCATCTAGAGGCATTCTATGATGACAAGAAAGGAGTTCTCCCTGACAGCAAGGGCACCCCCACCTCTCAGCAACCTGTCCACTGGCTGCCATCCATCCACAGATACATGTACCCGGAGATGAAGGTGAGGCAGGGGCTGTGAGGCTTGCAGGAACGTGCAGTGCACCGATGCTGCTCCTTGCCGGTGTCTTCTTTATATAAGCAGACACTCCAGTGCTTTGTTGGCTGCTTTAGATAGGAATTTGCTACTTGGGCTGTTACAGGCTGCAGTGCTCTGTCATTGCTGTGTGCTGGTCTTGCTCCCACATTTAGACTTGGCATCTGTGCATGTATCCCCGTTTCACCTCTGAGCTGTTTTCTTCCCTTTCCCTCCACCTGCAGATCACACACCCTGCCGGCTGTATGTCTCAGTTCATCAAATTCTTCGGTGAGCAGATCCTTGTCCTCTGGAAGTTTGCCCTGCTGCGCAAGCGCATATTGATATTTTCACCGCCCCCAGTTGGAGTTGTCTGCTATAGAGGTATGTTTCCAGGGACACCACAGAGCTCTGATCTAGCAGGCTGGAGCACTGCAGAAACGTCTGTGTGTGCTGAAGGGATAGACATCGTGCAGATCTTCAAAATCCATCGCAGCCATTCCTTGTGAAGATGCCTTTCAGTCTGCATTTATCCATTTCCTACAAAATGCTTTTCTTCAGGCCTTTAGGGTAAGGAGATACTTGGCACTGTCAAACACAGTTCCTGTCAACACAGGACAATAAGGTACTGAATGAATTTGTGGGATCTAGAACATGGGATTCCTTCGGGAGAATTGATTATTTGCTATCCAAAATGGGATGTCCCCACTGGAGAAGTGCTGGTGTTCAGGGGCATTTCAAAGCTATAGCCATTGTCTTCATAGAAGCGTGCAGAACTAGGTAAGCGGGGTTCAGAATGCCCTTGAAAGGAATATTGAAAGCATCTCAGGATGTACTTCTCTTGTCCACAGTGTACTGCTGCTGTTGCCTTGCCAATGTTTCTCTACCTGGTCTTGGAGGAACTGTCCCAGAGTCCAAACCATTCTTCTATGTGAATGTGGCAGACATAGAAATGTTGGAAACAGAAGTATCATACGTGGCCTGTAAGTATAATGGATTAGGCATGACATTTTTAACTTCAGGCTGCAAAATGTCTTGACACACCACACTGTGGCATAAAACTGATGAGAAATAGGATGTGCATGGAGTGACTACGAAAGCAGGAGAGAACAGTTGGTCTGCAGGGAAAGCAGCAATGTGCTGCTCTGAAAATCTTCTCTGATTTTGGCAGGTACAACAGAAAAGATCTTTGAGGAGAAACGGGATCTCTATGATGTCTATGTGGACAACCAGAATGTGAAGACGCATCATGAACATCTGCAACCACTCCTGAAAATTAACAATGCTGATAAAGAGAAGTACCGTCGGCTCAATGACCAGAGGTAATAACAGACATCTGGGTGGTCCTGGCCCTCATAGGAGAGCAGTGCAATGTAGGATGAGGAAGACACTGCTCCTTTGTACTTTCTTTCTTGTCTTACTATTTTCAAAGTCTCCCAGTGCTTCGGCTCATCTCTTTGAGATTCTGGTTCCATTGTAACAGACTGGTATGAGAGTCCATGGGCACTCCGCACACATATGATCCCTCCGCCAGTGAGGTGATGGAGCAGGTAGAAGGCAGGAAGAGAAGCAGAGGTTGTGACTCACCATTCGTTCACCACTGATCAGTAGCAGAACCAAAAGCATAGCCTGATTTCTAGGCCAGTATCTTATAAAGACTACCCTGTTACCTCAGATACCGGGGCAACAGCGTTAATCTGATTTGTCTCCAAGAAATGGATGTGAAGTTTTTAGTTGCAATCCTTGTCTTCTGCTAATGCTTTGAGGTTCACTGTAGGTATGTGCATTTAAATTGTCTCTTTTCTCTCAGGCAGATGTTAATGTATTCTCAAGAAGTGGGTGAAGATTGTAGCTCCTGTGAAGAGGACCTTTTCATCTTGTGAGTGGCTTCCTCCAATACTTAGTTGCTCACTGTTAGGTTTAGGGAGCCTCTTTCACTGGTTCCATGTTGCACTAGTTTGGCCTATTAATGAAACATGGTGGTTAATGTTAATTCCATAGTCAGCTGTCTTCCCCTAGGGATCCAAGAACCAAACTGTTTCTTAATCTTCAGATCATTTCCTTTCAATTTGAGAAGCCAAATGAAGCCATATTAATCTTCACTCAGGTCTCTTAAGTGCTGGAAGGAGAAAGGAGTTTTTAAAACACAGCTAGAATTGCAGGAATCCCTTCCCATTTTTGAAAATATAGGCACCATAGGACTTTTCATGCCAGAACATTTGGCTCAGGAAAGGACAATGTCTATGGGAAGCAGGCACTGTACCATGCTGGGGGAGGTACAGGGTGGAGAGAAGACCTGCATGTGAGGGATTGGCCCATTGATGTGGCTGGCTTTGTACTTGGCAAACAGAGGAACCAGACTGGGCGTAGAGTCTGAGGTATGGAATTAATACCACCTTCACTGCCTGTTGCTGTTGTACAGTCTGCAGCAGGTGAGAAGTAGTGGGCTGAAGCTGGGATCAGAGCTCTGATTGTCAAAAAGTCAGCTCTTTTTGAACACACTAGTTCCTAGGAAAGCACTAGGTAAGAAGTAGCTCTCACTGCTGTGTTGTGCACCAGCAGTGGAGAATTTATTTGCCCAGTGGCTTACTAGGTGGCTGACGACACTGTTGCCTCCTTTGCATTATGGGAGCTGTAGGTCTGATGTACCTGCTTGGTTACCACAAAGTACACATTAGCTGATAACGTGGCTTGCTTCTGCAGAGCCATAAATTGGCCAGACAAAATTACCACTGTAAATTACAAGCTACTGCTTTATCGTTGTTTATTCTGGGTCATCCATAGGGTAGACAGAAAACTACTCAAGGTGTCACCTAAGAAGGTGGGATCTGTGACTAAAGGGCACTAAATGCAGTTCTGGGGCTCTGCTGCCTATTTGGTATGCCATCATCTCAGCTGACTTTATCCTGTAGGTTTTTCATGGAGCAGAACAACCGCATATTTCAGACGCTGATGGAGGTGTCGGCCAGCCAGGACAAGACACTGACAGCTGACCACGCACGAGGCATGGGTCTGGATCCCCAAGGGGATCGAAGTTTCCTTATGGACCTGCTGGAAGTGTATGGCATTGATGTTATGCTAGTCATTGACAACCCCTGCTGCACTTAAACTAAGGGCAAGAGAGATGAGGAGCAAAAATCACTTTTAAAGACTACCAGACATTGCTTAGGAGGATCACTGGAACTCACCACAGCCACTGGATGGATCTAATTTTATTTAATAACTTTATATGGAGAATATTTATAATTTTAAAACAAAATGTGATTTTATTTTCTCCCCCTCAACTTGCCAATGAGTACCTCCTCCAGGTTTTTTGTTTGTTTTTGTCTCCCTTTCTCTTTCATTTGTGTCTTTTTATTTTGTTTAGATAGGACCAGTGGCACCTTTGCACCAATCCTCACTGTTGCCAGTGATAGCTAGGTTTTGGCCTAGCCTGGATACCTGGGGGCTGACAACTTCAGGAAAGCACTTTGTCTGATGGGGACCAATGTGAAATGCTGTAGCTGAGCTCTCAAAACTTGACTTGAAAACCCTCCTATCATCCCCTCCTCTGCTTGGGGATTGAAGAGAGCTTCAGCACAGGCTGTAAGTGGCCCAGTCTCATAAAACATCTCCTGTCCTACCACGTTTATTGGTGGGGACAGTTAAACCAATGATAAAAAACAGGACTCCTTTAAACACCCCTTACCCAACTTTTAGCAGCTGAGTTGGAATAAAGCCACCCTTCCTCATCAATGACAGAAGCAAGTTTGGGATAAGGGGGTGCTACAGGATCTTATGACTTTACTTACCGGAGCAGCACGGTTTCACTTCCAGCATTTGAGGTGGTATAAACTGGAAAAGACTGTACCTACCCATCTCATAGCTGGAGAAGGACCATCTCTACTTAAACCTTTCTTCTACTTCCTCTGGTTTTCAGTTGCATCACACCTGCTGCTTTGGTTCAAAATCTTCAAACCAGCAAGATGGTCTCCTATTTAACAGGGGCCGACATCACTGAGCCACCTTGCAGTTGCTACGCTCTCCAGCCTCAGCTCAGATGGTGCTGGGCAGGATTGGGTTGAATAAGTATGCTTTAACTAATGTCACTAGCTCTTCCTTTGTTAGCAGATAGTACTTGTCACTCCTTTGCTTTAACATTGTCTGCTGAGCCTCCTTTTGTCACGCAGCCTTCAGCACTGCCTGCCACTCTCCTTGGCTTTACGTGAGACCAAGAGCAGTATGTGACCCTTCAGCTGGACCAACTTTGCAGTTTGCCAGCAGTTCCTTTAGAGCTTGGTGCACATCAATGCAGACAGAAGCAATGTCTAACAGCAAGCCTTTTTTTTTTTTCCCTGAGCAGAGAAGCTGTAGAACCAGATGAACAGTGTTTCTCATTCTTGTGCTGCGGAAAGAATAGGATTCAGTTCATGCAGGGCCAGTGGTTCCCTCCAGGAAGACTATCCCTGTAAGAGTAATCCTTTCATCCTGCTAAATCCAAGAGTGGTACTGTGGGTTCTAGGTGAGACACGCTGCTTTGCCCCAAATCCTTCAGGGAGTAGTAGCATCAGCTTTAAGCTAACTGTTCTTCCAGAACTGTGGCTATAGCTAATTAGCTGCTGCTTCTACCATAAATAGACTTCCATCACCCTTGGAGCCTTTCAGCAGTTTGTAGAAATGCAAACTGTAGCTGATGTAGCCATCAGTCCTAGCATTTCATAGGCTGAGACAGAGCCCAAACCACCAAAGTCTCACCTGCCAAGTCTTTTTAAAACAGGTGAAGCAAGTGTTCTCCAAGTAGGCCCACTGTGGATTGTCTCCCTCTGGAAGGAAGGAGGCTGGCACATCCTGGTTTTCCTTTGAAGGCTATCTGCAGCCAAAGGGTAGTTTTGCTTGCTGTGGATTCAGAGGCTTTAGTGAGGTGTGGGGTCAGAGACCTCTCAAGGCTTATTGTGTAGTTCATTGCTATGAGCTTCAGCATATTATGTTCCTGTGACCTGCTTGTCTCTGAGCAGTCGCTCCCTTGCCTGCTTTTTCAGGGCTTTAGATGTTTTTGTACAGGAGAAATCATGCTGCTGCTTATATCACCAGTTGCTCACATCTGTAACATACATCTTTAGAAGGTTGGGGGAAAAGATTGAGCAAGAGGATAAAACAGGGCTGAATATCACTTAATAGAAAGACCAGTCCCTTTCCTTAAGGAAAGTCTTTGTTTTTAAATTGACACCTCTAGTCTAAGAGTGACCCACAATCTCCATGCCTTTTTCTAACTTCCACTTTAGTTTTCACACGCTGTCTGCAGTGAAGATCGCTGAGAAAGTATAGCTGGCACTGTATTGCTGTCACTTAACTTCCTTCAGATGTAAAAAAAAAAAAGGGAGCTTTAGCAATTCTTCCTCTCACTTTCTTGAAGGTTTAGCTGTGGTCAGCTGTTAATGACTTTCTGTTCCCTTTGATAGCAGTAGTTCTTTAGTTGAACTAAAGAGGAACAAAGCTTTAATTTGTCGTTGAAATTCTATGGCCTCTGCAGTCAGAGGCTTTCTAACACCCTGCATTAGAGCGCTGTGTTCACAGGCTGTCAGGACATTAGGTCTACTAGACAGTGCTACTAGAGCCCACTGAGCGGAACCTCCTGAAATTACTATTTGACATTTATTTAACTTCTCCTTTCCAGAAACCAGGTCTTCAGTTGCTAGCAGTAGGGTGAGTGCAGAAGCATCAAAGCAAGCAGATTACTGTAAAAGTGGCTTCCATGCTACATCGCGGCTGGATGCCTGCAGCCTATTTTGCTCTTCCTTGTAATTTTGCTTCTCTACAGCCTCTCTTGGCAGGTGACTGCTACAAAAGACAGAAGACATAACAAAAAGACTTCTCTGTCCTAGCCCTTCCTTGTTTGAGTTGCTGCAAAAGAACCTTCCACCTGCGCTCCTTTTCTAATAGATGCTTTTATTGTTGCCATGTGTGGAAAATCCTGGATAAATGGGTACATAATACAAACAAATGGCTACAGCTTGGGCCATAAGGGCTTGTTCAGCGGGCTGGTTTTGTTTGGAACCAACTTCACTGGATCTTTTCTCTCTGGGAGATAATGTAATTCAAAGTAAAACAGTTAAGTGTATACATTTAAAATCCCCTCCTTGACACTTAATAGTTGCTTTTTAGAATACTAGCAGCTGGAAGGGAGACAGTTACTTGGTGTACTTTGAATTAAAAGAGGGAAGAAAGCGTGGCATAAGGTAGAATATTGCTGATTAGTGCAAAAATCCTCTTCTCCATTGGAAGTACTTTGCCTTTACAGTGGTGCCTTCCATTTCTTTGGTCTGATGTCTCTGGTCGGTCGCTTGTGATCAGAGCCCAAGTTGAATGGTGGTTACAGTAACCATGCATATATCCTGTGCCCTGATAGACACAGTCTGGTATGTTCCTCTCTTAACACCAAAGTTGTGGTACAGCCATTGAAGGTTCTCAGTTAGTACTTGCTTGAGTTTAAACAGGAGAGCGAGAGCTTCATAGCTGCATCTTAACACAAGCTGCACAGAAACATATACCTAAGTAATGAATTATTACTACTTGTACTATCTGGATTGGAGGGCAAAGCTCGAGAGAGAAATAAAGGCTAGGTTTTCAATCTGGACAAGGGATACCATGCCAGACACTTAAATCATGCAGTAGTCTTCTCGCTGCAAGGCCAAGCTGCATAGAGCCAAGAACAACTAACTATAATAGGTATTAAGAGAAAGGCATGTTACTGAACTAGAGTTCAGGTTTGTCTTAGAGACACACTAATACCTTCTTTTCTAGCATATATGAAGTAGATACTCCAATGTATGTTAGAGCTAACGGTCACCTGTGTACAGGAGATGAGCTCACCTATCCATCATCCTGAAGGGCAGAAGAAAGTTCCATCACCTTTTCACGGGAAAGTAGCTTACTGTACAGCTTATTCTGTTAAGCAGTGCTACTGTAATACTTCTCCCATTCTAAGAACTGCCAAAGTTATTGGGCAAAAAGCTTGGAGTAGCCGTGGCCTTCCTGGTGACAGACTATGTAAGGGATAGACATGCCTTGCTCTGGGAGGGGGAAAGGCAGCGGTTTTTTGGAATAGGAGGGCAAGAGCACTTTGTCCCAATGCAAAAGTCTAGGTACAAAGCACAGGTACTAACCCAGATTCATCACAGCTATCCTAAGTTAGCTGCTGTCTCCTTTCCTCTCCTCCTCGCCGCCTCTGCAAAAGCTAGTGGTCTAGTGATTATGGGAGAAGACAACACATACGTCTTTTGTGAGGGACTGGAATGTAGTGACTTCACAGAACATGTCTGTCTAAGACAGAGGGTGCTAAATGCCTACAAACCAGGATTTCAGGTCCTGGTTAATGCAACATGCCATTCAAATGGGAATGTTTAATCGTGGTTTAAATAAACAGGTGCCTTGGGCTGGTCCATCATGAGGTTGTTATCCTTCTTTTTTAATTACTTTACAGTATTTTAAATCCTTCTAGAATGGACGGTAAGTTGAAGCCAGGGTAAGTGTTTTCATGAGTGGAACCTAGGATTCTTACTCCTGCTTTCTTTGTATGAACTCCAAGATAGGAAGTTAGTTGTCTTGCTGTCAGACAGAAACATGAAAACTGAGCCCTTTCCTCAACCCCGTAGATAGCAGGTTCAGCCCCTGCTGATTTTATGTAATGTTTGCCTCACACCTCCCCTCTGAATATTACAATTCCAAGGTCCAGAACCACTCCACACTGGAAGACCTCTAAACTGTAGAGGAAGGGGAAAAATGACTGGACTGGTATTTATATAAGCTACTCAACTTATGCTGATATGAATATTTAAGTATCAACCTGTGTCTCGGGCGACCCTTGGTACATTAACATCAGGGCACCATTATGAAGACCAATTCTGAAGGGAGCTCTTGGTTACCCTCAAGTAAGGAATCTCATTGCAATGGGAGCTGTGTGTCTGCTACTATGGAAGAGAATTGGTCATTTTCCCTGTAAAATGGTACAGATGAACCAGAAGCTAGTTCTTACCATCTCACCCCTTGCAGCAGGCTGGTTGTAGTCCTAACAGCTCTGATGTTGTTTGCATCTTGCAGATGTGTGGTTGCTCCCATAGGCCTGTGGCTGTGTAGAGAAACTGCTTACTAAAACATGGGTATTTTTTAGATACAATTAAAGCTTACCTTTTTGAAATGGTTGCTGCCTTGTCTTTCCTGCCACTTGAGCAGAAGCATTGCTAATTTTATTACAGAAGCACCAGCTTGATGAAAAACTCAGTTGCTGAGAACCTCCTCCAACTGAGCCAGTGGCTGCAGAGCAACGTTCTGGGTGTCTCTGTGGCAAGCAAAAAGAGCAGAGCACAGCCAGCATGTTCCTGGGAGAGTCCCACAGGGGTACACTGGGCACCATTAATTGCTCTCAGGTCAGAAGGAAGACAGCTCAACACAGGCCCTATCACCAGCGTAACTATTAAAAAGAACTAGCAGGCTTCCACTCCTGTAGGTCTTGGTCAGGAAAGGGATGAGTGCTTGCCCCAATAGCTTAGGTAATTAGTTTCTCCACACTGTAGTCAAGGGAATGACAGCATTCCGTTTGGCTCTGGCATCACCCAGAAAACCAACTCTACTTCCCCTTTCAAAGCATTTTTGCTTTAGCAAGTCTCCAGCAGAGGATGCTGTTGCAGGAGCACGCGTCCAGGATGCAGTCCTTAAAAGTGTAACAAAGCTGCTGGAAGCCAATTCGCTAATGCCCTTATTTTCATTACAGCAAAGAATCAGCAGATGAACTTAAGACTAGATCACAGCATAATATGGGGACTATGTACAAACAACAGTCACATAGAAAAATAAGGATTTTTTTTTTTCTCCCAGTAAGCAAGGCGGAATCACGTGAACTTGTACATTATTATAAGGGAAACAGATAACCTTGCCCAAGTCAATAATATTTCCTTTCAGCAATTAAAGCCAAGTTATAAACAAAAGCTCAGAAAAGCAACAAAACTAATTACAGTACCGGGGCTCCAGGGAATGTAGGCTGCATAAGGAGTGATGAGCCCTGTTTACATTAAAGAGAACAGCAACCAGACACAAGTAATAAAAACGTTCTTTGGATGCCCTTATTTGTGTTATACTAGTACAGGAATAAAAGAAATACTTACAAAAAAAGACTCACTTGGCTTGTTAAAGTCTTTCTTTATGTACTTCATATAGCCGTGGGTCAATGATGACTTTTTCCAATTTGCTTCTGTATAACATACCTAAACTTGATCAAAGGAATAGATTTCTATTATATTATTAACTGGAACTCTGTGCTGTTGAATCCGACAAGATGAAAAAAAATAACAAATATCTTATCCAGATACACGTGGGAAATTTTTAAACTTCCTCTAAAGTTTTGTATCACCAATCTCCCAAGTTATTTTGTGACGAAGTAGATAACGAACCACCTATTTTAATGTGGCAATTCCAACATTTCATAGACGTCCTTCACATTAATTTCTCAAAATAAATTTTTCCAAGATTCCAGATTTTGCAGGATTTATACACAGGTAAAGTAGACCTAAACTCTTAAAACACAAGGACAAGTGTGCGTTCATTTTACTTTAATGTACAATTGCATTAAAGCAGTAGCATCTGGCACACAGCACTCAGCCTGCAGTGCTGTAAATGGAACGCTGATGACTTCTTTGGGGGGAAAAAAAAAAGATGCCATAAAGTTAACATGCATTTCTTTAGAATTTTCATTTGCATTTTTAACCCCTTTGAGATGAGCCAGATTAGCTACTTCCACTGGAAATATCTTGTGCATAAAAACAGCCAAATGGCTTATTAGTCTGGTGGGACTAATCAAGTCAGTGAAGTCTCTCATGCCTTGAGGAGACACTGGTAAGACCGGTGAACATTGGCCCCTTTGTACAATTCTCATTGTACTGCTGCACGGAGCATCTGCTCCCTCATTCTGGGATCACAGAAGAACCGGAGTTTCCGGGGCAATAGCTTCACCTCCACGGGCATAGCTTCATACTCCTCGTTATCAATGCCAAAGGATCCCTCAGTGCCCTGCGGAGAGAGAACAGTGCTGGTCAGGGTTAAACATCAAACAGATCATTTCAGCGACGCTGAAATACTGACACCTGATGTTACTAACAGACTACAGCTGAATCCTTAGCTGAGTCTTGACCAAGATGACCCCCTCCCCTAGGCCTTCCAGCCCATTTGGT
>JAOXJM010000001.1:62167390-62178761 GCA_026413425.1 Tringa solitaria | reverse complement strand
CAGCACCTCAATGTCTTTTTTGTGGTAAGGGGCCCAAAACTGGACACAGTACTCATCAAGATCTTCGAAAAGGAAGAGGGAGGACTTTGCATCGCTCCAGATTGCACAAAAATACATGTTCCTCTTCCACACGCACTGCCTACCTAACAACCCAACCCAAGAGAGGCTCGCAGAGCACCCAGAATAAAATTTATGGTACAGAAAGAAATTTAATGGATTAGGAGAAACTTAAAGCTTCTGCATGGCCCAAGTTTTATTGTTTTATTTTAAGTAACATTTGTCACTCTGCGTCAGCAGCTGCCCCTGCATACAAAAAATAAGGCCTGCTCCTCTCTTGCCAGCCCACTAAGAAGCCGTTCTACAGAAGAAAGATTTCAAGAAGCTCCCCCATAAGAGCCAAGTGTCACCTACGGAGGCTTCCATGGAAATGGCAAGCAACTGTGAGCCCAAGGAACACCTTGGGTTCTTTACAAATACATTTTTGTTTGAGACCACAAGCACTGAGAGGAGTACTCTGTCCTATTTTTGGCAGGCATCACCGTAACTATCTTGACCAGGTCACAGTTTTTAATAAATAATAATATAAAAATGAGAGAGCGGAAAAGCAAAGAAAAACCCCAACCTCCTCCTCTGATCTATCAGAGGAGTAAAGCCTGTCTGTGAGCTTATGCCAAAATACACACACCTCACCTTTTGGAGGAGACGCCCAGTATAACCGAAGTCGTCTGTAAAGCCTCACATACAGAGGAGGTCTGGACGGTTTCTCCTCTGGCTCTTCTGGAGGTCGCTCGGTTGGACCCAGATACATGAGAGCACCTTGATGTTTCTGAGGCCATTCCTTGGATTTACATGGAAAGGAAAAACAAAAAATAAAGGGTCTTTTGTTGAGCACCTTCACGTTTATCCTGTTTAGTTCTTCAGACTATCTATTCTGTGCTCCCAAGTACTCCTTCAGAGCTACCTGGACCCCACCACTGCCTCAGCCTACCTTACTGCTCTCCAGCCTTCAGATACATACGGGAGATGACATTTTTACAGCTTGGAAAAGATTACCCACAGTTCCTAAGCCTACTACTTTACTCCTTCCCCACACAGAAGTGAGGAATTTTCACCTCTATAAGTGGAGGGTAAATGGATGTCTTCCACGCAGCTGATGTGTGGTAGGTTGACACAGCTGCTTTTGGCTGGAGGGAACAACCCAAACCAGCAATGTCAACACTAACGTTTGAAAGTACAATTGGTTCCTGGATAGCACAAAGGCAACCTCAAAGAGCAGCTGCACAGCAGGGTCTAGCACAAACAGGCAGAGACTCCAGGGCCGTGTACAGCCAAGGGGCACTAAAACCTGGCAGGCCTTTGATCTCCAACAACTCAAACAATCAAGATCTGACCTGATAGTCAGGTGCTTAGAGACAGCAATACAACAGGTCTTAAGGCAAGTCAGGTGAGTTTTACAAAGCATCTGAGGGGATAAAAAAAAAAAAGTAAAAAAAATATAAAAATAGTAATACATTACTCTCAGTGATATTTCAAATTCCACTGCCAGAAACTGATGGGCTACAGAAGAACCTTAATTCTTGAAATACTTCCAAATGCTGACAAAGTTTATTCCCTCTCATTTTCAAAAATAATTTCTGAAAAGCTCAAAACATAGGACTTATGGAGGGAATAATATGATTACTTTTTAAATGTATATACTAGAACAATACAGCCAAGAGCCCACACGTACTCAATGTAATTATTTTTCTATGCACAGGACTTCAGAAGTAGTTTTGGATCATACAGCACAGGTTGTTAAGCTAATTTACCTCACAGCTCTGAGAGCAAGGAAAGACTCCACTATCATACTTACATAATAGACAGGACAAACGGCTGTTTTATGAGTAAGTCAATACACAAACAGCAAGTATTAATGATTAAAGGAAAAAGCAGCAATGCTGTGATAACGCCTGTATATTTTAGAAGAGATGACAACACTCAGAACAACATCCCTACCAATATCAGAGGTGAGCTCTTTCCCCTTACACTTGTTTTCAGCTACAGGTCACCCCGTTTCAAGGGACAATGATGGCAAAATCAGAAAACATGAAGTGCACATCAGCAAAGACAAGCCAGGAAGGTCTTAAGCTCAACAGGCTGGAGCGGTAATTTCTTACAAATTAACAAAATGATAACATAAGAGGCACATAAAGCAATGAATACCACAATTAGGGGAGATCAGGTAGAAACTTTTCTGTCTTAACAGCAGAAGAAGTGGGCACTTCTCTGTAGCATTCAGCAGGTTAGACAGATCTTTTTGATGTGCAATGAATAGCTCACCAGTGAAATCTACTATCACTGCCACCAAGTGAGGCAAAGGACGCAGCAAGAATGAGAAAGGGGGTAGAGAGCAGTGAAGAATAGGTTTCTAACTAGAATGCCAGTACAGAGAATCATCAGCTCAAATTTCCTGGGGATGGAGGGGAAAAAAAAAATAATAAAAAAAAAAATCTTTCATGGACACATTACAATTTAACTTTTAACTCCCCTTGACAGGAGCTTCCTCTAAAGGAAGCACTGGCACTATCACAGACAGCATGGACTGCACAATCCGATCTACCATACCAGCTCCTGGGTATTTCCACAGACTTTCATGAGGCTCCTTATATGTTCAGAGGACAGAAAAGCCATGTGAATAAAAACGCCTCACCTTTCACACAGGTCAAATTTTAATCTTTCCAGGATCAATTTTAATCAACACAGAAGTTTAAGGTGAGATAAGCTATTAATCTTCACGTTCATTTTACTACACATGGAAGCATGATTATTACCGTGCATGAGCAGTCTAATTACAGACACTCCTGCCAGATGAATAAATCAGAATGAAATGTTATCATTAGAAAGACTGTTGAAAAAAGGCGACAGAGCACTTTAACGGTTATCTTCAGCACTGCTACTGCTCTCCAGTTTCAAAGGTGGTTACTGGCTCCCCCTGGTGATCTTGCAGCAACAGATCCTCAGTAAAGAATTTTATTTTTTTTTAAGTATTCTTCCCCTTCATGTCTTCAGATGTTAAGTCTATCAGTTGGTAGGTTTTTTTTTTAACAAGTCGAGATTCACTCCCATTTTATATTGTTACCAGAAAGCTTCACAAAATCTTGCAGACAAATAATACAAAGCATTGTCAGCCTTTTCATTTCCCAACTACAAAACCACTTGCCCTGAAATTACTCTTTACCTTAAACGTACTGAAAAAGTGAGCTGCTTTGGTTTTCAGAGGCCCAAGGTACCAGTACCTGAAAAAAGATCACAGATAGAACTTCTAAGATATCCAGGGGTCAATACTGGAAAAGAGAGAAATCTTGCATGAAGTCAGAGCACACAGACTTGTTTGCCAGTGAAGTTAGTGCTCCCCTACAACATTTAGCTTTGTGATACTGTAAGATAGTTTCTACACATCACCAGCAGCTTAGCAGTGGCATCCCTTTCCTGAGTTGCAGATCACAAAAATCCAGTATACAATCTTCGCTACAGGCAGCATGACATCTCAGTAGCGGAATTTTACCTAGTTATGTGACACAACTGGGAATGATTTAAAGGTTTGTGGTCTAACAGCTGGTGGGATACAACTTCACAATATGCAATAAAGAATGAGGTTGGAGGAAACAAACAAACAAGCAAAAATCTACAGCTTCAGTGACAAAAGAACAGAGCCAGCAAACATCGATTTGCCCCAAAGGATTCTCAGATCAAAATAAATGTTTTACAAAATAAAAATCCTGCCAACCATAAAGCATTGTATAGACTCTAAAGATGTGACTGTATTTAGGCAGGCTTGGCACACATTTTGATCACTATCTTCCACCAAAGAAGGTCAACAAAGCACATTAAACACCATCAGCTCAAGAGTACTGCAGATTTAAGTGTATCATTAACTACTAAGGCGTGCAACTGCCACGCCACTCCCATCAAGTCGTGAAATTGTCTGTAAAATAATAAAACTTCAAAAACATAAAACAGCACCATGCCTCCACCAGGACAGTGCTCAGCAGAGGGGTAGCCAGACAAATTTCTCAAACTGTGCCTTATGGCTCGATTCCCTTCATAGTAGGTGCTTTCTTTTAAATCTAAGATCAGTTGTATGGGAATAGACTAAATGTTCATTTAGTCCAATAACCCATCTCTGATAGGGACCAAAGCAGGTGCTTAGGGAGAAGTGTATAAACAGGACAAGCACACATGGTCCTTTGTCCCAAGCACATTCTGAGCACCCATTTGTTGTGGCTGAAGTGCTTTCCAAGCTGGGTACATTTATCCGTGCATTCAAAAACATTCATGGAAGAGAATGAGGTTTGAAAATGTTCACACTGCCCCAAATACAAAAAAAATCAACCCTCCAGCACTGAGTCCAAAAAACTCTTGGGAAAGGGAACTGCTGCAGGAAAAGATGTGAAGGCTGACATCAGGCAAAAAACAGGGCACAGGCAGGAAACCTAGTGAGAGTGCGGAGGGGCAAGAAGTGCACTTCCTTCATCTTGGGGCTGCAATTAGCAGGAGAGCCTGCAGCACAACCAAGTCAGCACCTACAGAAACTACCAAGCATGTCCCTTGCTTCCTAGGGACAAACACCCAGCCCATTTACTGCTTCTCCTCCATTCTGTATCACAGAATCACGGAATTGTCAGAGTTGGAAAGGACCTCTAGATATCATCTAGTCCAACTCCTCTGCTAAAGCAGGATTCACCTCTCAATCCCACTCAAATATCTGCCAGTCAGACTCCAGAGGTCTGCTACCTCTTGTTTCCTGACAAAAACAGCTCATTCCCAAAACACATGCTATTTCTTTATAGCTGTGCAGCAGAGGGATGTGCTGCAGTTCCTCCATAACAGTCTGAGAAGTGAAATGCTTTGGCCCTGCTGCTCCTTCACCGGATAACGCTAGTCATTTGATACACAGAGAGCGGCATATTAAATGTCCATTTGGAGAAAGCCCAACAATTATTAGTTTAGCATTCAGAGAACAGTCATCAGATGGCACGGTCCATGCCATTTCTGGCAGGAATTGAAGGGCATTTCTACTGCATCTGATGTCCCTTGTTGGAATTGAGTTACAGAGTCTGCGTATGTCTTTTCATTGGCAACTGATGAAAAACAATGGCCAATTACTTTACTTAGACTTTACTCAAGGGAGATATTTTCCCACTGATACAATCTGAATAAAGTTCCAGAAGTGGGCACCACATGGGAAGCTGGAAGTAAATACTTAAAAGAACAGGTCAGCACCAAGTAAGTGTTTATTTCAAATGACAAAAATGCTGATATGTCTTAGACTCCCATGTGTGTAACTGAGAACCTAACAAGTGTGGGTGCCTCTGCCTGTCAAATGCCTACACTCAAAAAAGACTTATTTACAGGAAGGAAGTATGTCTTTTTAGGCAACAGATGCTAAAAAAGGTAGTGTTTCAAAGAACAGTATTTTCTTACTTGCTAGCTTTAACTCCTGCGTCTCTGTAAGATCCCCATCTTAAACCAGTCACTGCAAACACAGGCTGTTCCTTTTCTCCCTATAAAGAAAAATAAATATTTCAAAATTGCTTTCTCTTATCTTGTTTCAACTGTGGGGTTTTTTGCAGCTAAAAATTAATTAATTAATTAATTCCAAAATTAATTCCAAAAGTGAAATTGATTAATTCCAAAAGTGAAAATTCACAGAAGAGGTATGATAAATAGCTAACTGCAATAAAGCTAAGCAGAGGTCGTTATACGTTTCGTTTGCTCCCAGAAAGAAATAGAAGAGGTAAAGATTTGAAGAGGTTGACTGAGTTTGACTGTACACCCAGCAGCAGCCATTTCATTTTGTAGATACTGTCAGCCAAAAGCAAGGAGCTCTGCACAGTGACACTAAGTTCTCGCTGCAGAAATATCCATTCTACAACATAACCGAAAAATTATATTCAAAAACTATAAGGGGCGTAGTCAAAGGTTTTTCCCAGTTCACATTTTTCAGTTTGTAAAAAAAAGCCATTAACTCCACAGTACATATGAATGCATTAAATCAGCTCAGACAGCTATTGTTATCTCTCACCATTTCTACAGAAATATCAGTGTTTGTAAGTTTTGTATTCATCAAAACTCTATGAGCCTCATAAAAAAGATGTTCAGGCATTCTAGTGTTTTCTCCACATTAGACTATCTGATATCACAGCATACAGCGGAGAAGTGACTGCAACCAGAACTGCTGACATCATAAACCAAAATTCATTACAGCATTACACAGAGGAAAAGCAGCCCACCCATGTAAACAGAACAAGATGAAAAAAGGAAAGTTTTAGGAATGTTGGGTGCCAAATAAGCAGATGCTTTTACCTTGATCTGCAAGACATCAAGCGGAACTGTCTCTCCCTTCAAAATGGCCAATGTAGCATTAGTAATATGTCTGCAAAACAAACAGGAAAGAAGGAAAGGAAAAGAAACAGGAAGGAAAAGCTTTAAAATTACACTTTTTTTTTCAGCAGACCCCACTCCAAGTTCAGGTGGGAGGTTGTTTTTTTTTCAGCAAACAGAACAACCCCAGGGAAAGAACTGTGACAAAGTGCTGCACATCCTTGAAATCAGAAAGTAAAGTGGGTGGCTGCAATACATGACAAAGCCTGTGTTCTAACAAACAGCAAAAGGAAGTTCTTAGCCTAAGATTTTCAGAGATTCCTCCTCCTTCAGCTAGTCTGGCTGATTGCCCGCTAACTCTGTTACTTGCTGTTTCGGGTACTTGACACACTAAGGATCCAAATCATGGTTATATTTTATTGGTGGCAAGTATAACAACCTGGGAGAGAAGGGGATGGTCACAAGACTGGTCTCAATTCACGTGTCTGGAACTGAATTGCCTTAGTATGTTAATTTGTTTTGAAGTTTCTAATCAACATAAATCTACCTATCAGCAGCACTCATGTGGTTTTGGTCTCTATTAAGTTATGGATAGTAGCTAAGGCACTTTCTCATTTCAAGTCACAAAGCATGGCACTAAAGATTTTGTAACCAAAGCGTTCAAGTTCATAAAGAAGTCTCTATGTTCAGACCTTGAAGCATATTTTTCATTAAAACTCCTTCCTTGCTTTCAAAGTTGGGTAAAATTTAAATTCACATTGTGCACATTTCCAGCATCTCAGCTGGACAGGAAACAAAACCCAAACCTAAAACCAAATGCAGTTTTCAGATCCAGCCCAATATTGAACTGAAACAGCAGGAAAAATTGCCTTTGGCTTCATCAGGCTTAGAATACTGAGTCAGAGAAGGAAGCTGTTCTTCCATCAGCCCTTCTTTTCTCCTACTCTTATCTTTCTATAAGAGCTCTACAGTTCCTACACTCCAAAGGCAAGATCTGATAGTGCCAAAGGAACTAAAGCCCAAATATTTCTTTTTAAAATATCACTTCTGTACTTCTTAAGTCAGGTTCTGTTACTGGTGTGGGCTGTTAAGCAGCCTATTGACCAAAATCCTTTCAACTTCACCAATATGCTGCAGTCTCACCTGCACAGTTCATTACCTTGGGACAAGATGATCATTCATTTCAAACAGCCTCTCTAGAACCCAAACATAAATTATTATTTTAATCTTAGCTGCTGATTACAGCCTTGTCCATCTTGCTGAGCTTCAAAGCACTCTGGTAGTTTTAATGAAGGATGTTATGCCAGTTGGCTCGTGGGTTTCATGTATGATGGATACCAGTAAGGGTTCCGCAAAGAAGAATGTTAATGAGTTACTGGGAGAACCAAAGTGAACAGATTTCAGGAGCAAGGAGAAATATATTTATTAGTATGACAGGAGAGGAAGGAAAAAAATTTAATAGAAATGAAGTGTGGGGAAAAGAAAGCATAGTTGACTTGCCTTTTTACTTTAGAAGCAGACAAAACAAACTTACAACAAACAGAAATGCAGTCAACAGATACTGTCAGACTGGATTATATCCAGGATGCTGACAGATAAGACTCAGGTTGTTGGAGAGTTGCCAGCATCAATCCCATCACAGGGACTGGTGAGAAACCCTGCAGAAGTCAGTAACAGGATCCAACCTTTCCCATAAAAAAAAAACTATTCTTGTATGCCTTACTTTGCAGGTCCTAACCAAATTATATTTGGACTGGTTTCTAGAATTCTTAATCTGAATAGGGGACAGAAAGAGGACTTGTTTGTTTGTTTGTTTTATTTTGTCATATCCTTGCTATATCCTTGTCATATTCTTTCTGACTATTCCTAACAGGTTTGATCCTTTTAAGCCTTTTTTTTAAAAAAAAAAACAAACAAAACTCTGAGCATCACACTATCACAGAGAAATTACTCACAGCAAATTATTTCATGTTCTCATAATACATACATTTTGTTCTTTTAATTTTAGTCAGGTTTTGGAAGATATTAGCTCAGGCAAGTCCAGAGAATCATCAGGGTCTGCCCAGAGACTGCCAACTTCAATGTAACACAGAAGAAAAAGAGAAGTATCAAGCTACTGAGAAGAACTGCTCCTTGAAAACCAACCAAAAAAGCCCCCTTTCAGAAACACGTAGTACTTACTGCACTTGGTTTGTGCTTTCAGGGTAGAGCGTGTTGCTCAGAGTGCAGGTCTTCCCAAGAGGTATGAATCCTATAGGAATCTTACTGAAGACAGCCTGGACACATGAGGAGAGTAAATTAACATTTGCATCAGCCGAACGGAGCTTCCTGCATGGAGATCACAGCTGTGTCTGATATCACCCCTTTGGCACCAAGCAGCCAGGCACTTCCTTAAATGAGGCAGTAATACATAATGACTCAGAACATGGCATCCAAATCTGTGAAGCCACCACTGCCAACTGGGTACAAAGGAGCTCTCTGTAATCATTAAGAGCATTGTTACATGCAGGTTGGCAGCCACGTCCTAACTAATGCATGGATTCTGTCAGCAATCTGCCATCTTTCTTAATACTGACGGTGGCATCACAGGCTCTGAATCTCATTTACCACTGCAGAAATCCCCCTCTGATAGAGTAACCTTGCACGGCAAAGAGATTTTCTCAGCGAAGGAAAGGGAATTAATTGATTCCTCTGGCATCCAAATCATGAAGCAGCAGAAGGTCTAATTTTTGGAAGTCATTGACCGTGTTATTCTTCTGCACCACAGTTCAGCAAAAGGGCTTGTTGAAGGAGCAAGTTATTACGCTACACCTCATAACGAGCTGTGCTCCTTGAAGCGCGTCAGCAAATCAATGTAAACCACCCTATATCACAATGTACCATCTCCCTCCTGGGCGCTGCAGCTAGCGGCACCACGACACTGCAAATCCACACCGACTAAAGGACAACCCCTCTCCTCTCACTTCATGCCCACCCCGCTCTCCCTTGCTGTCTCTGTGTCACCCTGCGAGCCTTAACACATCTCAAACCCCCCTCCCTTATTTGCTTCAGGATTGTTTCACAGCCTGCAGACGAGAGGCTGTTTGCAGCTCCCGCAGTCACGCTCTGCTCCCCTGGCTGCTGGGAACAGAGTTTCTGGAAAACCTCGCACAGGCTCTTCCGATCCAGGCAAGAGCAGCATGACGTGCCCAAGTGAAAAGAGCGAGGGGGCCGAACTGCAGATCTCTACTCTTAGGACAGAGCGGTACGAAGGACAAAAGGAATTCCCTGGCTAAAGACATAAAGCGACACAGTGGCCATACTACAATGCAGTATTCCACCCCAAAATAGCCCTGGATGCACAGAATTTTCTACGCTGCTGCAAGGCAACCCGAGCTACATCAAGATAGTAAGTCAAAAAACAGAGGAAAAAAAAAAGAAAAAGAAACAGCCAGTAAAGCCTCTAAAACTTTTCTTCCAGTATCTTTTGATTATAGAGGTCTCAGGGGCCAACTATAATAATATTAATAAATTTTTAAAAATTGATGTCTCAGAACTGATACAGCCAGCATCCCTTTAAAAATACTGGCTCGGTTGCAGAGATTCTCTTGTCACATTCAGACAAAGCAACTGCCTAAACAGATACAATTCCAGCTGCCAAGGATATCATCATAATCTTGTCTGGATCATTTAATTGAGTTTTTGCCAGCTCCTGCCAGAAGGTTTTGGAAACAATGATTCCCTCCTTTCTTCAATAACACTGTCCTCCCTCTTTAAAAAGAAAAATCTCTCTCATTTCCATTCAGAGCGATCCACCTTGAGAGGTTAAAATTTGCTTTCTGTAGGCATTGCATAGGTAGGTATTCACCACTTGAAAAAATAGCAAAGCAACCAGAAAGCAATAGGAGCACGGCCATAACTGGATTCACTTTCAAGCTTGTACAAATACAAGAAAAACATGTATTTTCGCCTGATGCTTCTGCCAAACAAAGCAGCGTGCACAGCTGGTCCCTGGGTCTTTGAAAGTTGTGCATTTGGCTTCTCCACAATCCCTGCTCTGAGGCTGGAAACTTCCCAAAGCCGTGGCTGGGGAGCCACCACACTCCCTGAGAAAGGGAAGGAAGACCAAGGGGCAGAATTGCGGGACACCAGCACGGCTGACTTATTGTGCAGGAAGCTGGCTCCAGATTAGCAAGCAACATATCTGTAGAAGACAACTGAGGCCAAGAGATCACAGTGGATGCACAAGACACTTCCTCTATGAAATAAAAAATAAAATAAAATAAAATAAAAAAAAATCACAATTCCTCACCTCATCTGCTCTGCGGAGAAGCCCAGTTATGACCTGAAAAATATGAAAAACACTCAGCTCTGAGAATTTTGTTTTTCAGTGACAGTAGAAAGCTATGAAATTCATACCCACATTTGCTGCTTGGAAAAGATTTAAGGAGCAGCTACTCTTTCATGGAAGGTGCTGCAGTTGCTTACACGGGAAAGGAGGCATGTTCAGTGAGTAACCATGGTGGAAACAGCAGGGTTATGATTGTGCATGCACATATGCTGGCACCACAACCAACGCCAGTGTAAATGTTTTAACACTGAATAATGCTCTGCATAATGCAAAAATAGCACAGATCAGCATGCAATTAACAATAATTACCTCTAAGGCCAGGAGAAACTTGCAAACGTATTCTGACCAGTTTCTCTTAAGGTCATTGCATTTCATTTAGCCATTGCCTTATGAAGCCAGTAGTTAGCATTCCAGGAAATGCTTTAATAAAATACAACCTTCCTTGGAAAATAGAGTATCCCCCCAGTTCTGCTGGTGGTTTGCTCCCATCGTTAATCATCTTGACAATAGCCATTTATTAAATACATACAATGCTTTGTTATCATTCCCACATAATTTTTAAATTATTTGATTCCCACTCAGCAAACCATGCATTCCTCTTGGGGAGCACAGATAGGAAAGAACTTTGAAAATTAAACTATTACAGCAATATTACACAGAAAAAAAAAAAATGGAATC
>JAOXJM010000001.1:62141768-62157229 GCA_026413425.1 Tringa solitaria | reverse complement strand
TTGGACTAGGTGATCTCTGTGGTCCCTTCCAACTCTAAAAATTCAGTGAAATTCAGTGAAATGTTTAAATTCTGAGACCAGAAGAACCATTTACTATCCAGTAATTCATAGGTGATTTGTCTCACCTCTCCAGTAGCACAGCACCCAGCAGCCCATGCCATCCCAGCCATACTCATACGATTCCCACCAATTCAACTAGGACGTATATTTCAAAGTCATCTGAGTTTGGCTTAAAGACGCCAGGTAACAGGAAAATTTTTGTTTCCTTAGAATATTACATCAACATTTAACTATCTTCACACTTAAGGAAAAAAAAAGCACAAGTGGACTCAGAGGGCTGTATCTGAGAGAACAGCATCCTTCTGCATCATCTCCTTCTGCATCACAGCTCTTACCTTTATGCAGCCCACACAGCTCACCTAAAATACCACAAGTAGGTCTAAAAGTCCTCTGCAGGTCATACCAATTAATAATTACAGCTAGGAAGATGTTCTAAAATAGCAAAAGGTTAACTTCTTAAAGCCTTCTGTTTTGGTATGTATTAGATTATCAAAATATGTCTGCATACCAGCTCCCAGAGAAGAAGAGACTTTAATAATAAACATAAGATTTTGTCGATTTTTTTGTACTTTATGGACTAGTATTACATAGTAACAAAGCCTTTTCAACCACACTAGAACAGGAGCAGGTGAAGGCTGAGGGAAATTGCTGCACTGCCTTAAAGAACACACAGAGATTTCTTCTGACTTGCACCATGTCCACGACAAACTAAAAATCAATTTTTACTTTATGTTTCCTCTGAGGGCTTACAGACACAGCTCCAGCCTTAAAGCAAAACAGAGGTGCAGTATTGCATCTGCTGGCCAACCCAGGGCTGCCTTCCCACTGTGAGAACTAAGCATCACACAGCTTACAACTGGGCCAACTTGTTTAACCAGTAAAAAAATTGGGAGACAGAGAGGAACGAGCAGTGGGGCATAGAAGAAGAGGATGTCCTAAGCTGACCCCACAGACAGAACTTTTGACTGGTTCCACAAAGATACCAGTCAATCCTGCAAGGCCGGCAGCCACCGCAGCCCAGACTCTTTTGAGAACAGAGCAAGCTTATGGCAAAGCAAGGAACCAACGCAGAAAGCAAGTGTCTGGAGCTCACCAGGCAGCAGCCGTGTCAAGGTTCCCAGAAGATACTGCACTGTGAGAGCACAACACCCATAGGACCTGCTCCAACAGGGGCTGTTCTGATTTGTCTGCAGCATCTGGTGGCCACTGCTTCTACCTTGCTTTCAGCCAGGATAGAGAATTAACACTCTTACTTTAGCAGGGGCGTCGGACTAAATGATCTCTAGAGGTCCCTTCCAACTCTGTCAAATCCGTGAATCCGTGAATATAGGCACACAAATCTGCACAATTTAATATATATGCTCCCGCCAGCCGAGACTGCATCATAGAATGGTTCGGGTTGGAATGGACCTTAAAGCTCATCTGGTTCCAACCTCCCTGCCATGGCAGGGCAGGGACATTTCCCACCAGAACAGGTTGCTTAAAGCCCCATCCAGCCTGGTTTTGAACCAGGGATGGAGCATCCACATCTTCTCTGGGCACCTGTTCCAGTGTCTCACCACCCTCACTAAAGAATTTCTTCCTAATTCTTCTAGGCATCCTCTGCCTAAGTACTCGAAAGGACAGTTCCCATGATGAAAGGTGTGAAATCTATTTCAAAAAGGGTTATCAGGATTAAACCTAAGACTATTAAGTACAGTCAAGCAATAAGCAGCCTAAAAATTCCCCATTTCAGTGTCTGCATTAAAACACACAGTTTTGTGAAGAGAAACTTCACCAAAGCTATCCATACAGGATGACTCCTCAAGAGTTATAACAGAACTCCTTACAAGAGATTTTGTCTTAGCAGAGAGCATTTTGGCTGCCTCCAATACAGCAAGAGCACAGCATCCTCTTTCCTGGATATCAGCATTTACTTCCAGCTTGGCTTTGGAAGGGCATGAAAGACAAATCTTAGTTTTCAGCAGCTTTAACTAAGACTCAGAGTTGATACTTCAGGGTTTTTTGACAAAGTTTGATGAAATAAAGTCAGTCACTCAGGAAGTATATACGCAGAAAGGTGACAAAGTGAGTTATCAGTTGGCAAACACACAGACACTAACATTCAAATTACAGATAACAATAACACTCGGATTACTGGCAGGCAGTCAAAGGCCCAGATGCCTTGCCAGCGTTTTCTACAGGGAAAGTCAATACTTTAACATCTACAGAGTAAAACTGAGTATCCGAGGAGTCCACTGCCTCAGTACAACATCAAGAGTCTTCAACCTGACAACGTGATGATCACTTACCCCATGACACCACTGCAACAGTCTGGCCAAATCTGACAATCAGTTAAGCTGATGTCCATCATGCCAGAGATTAAATTTCTGCTGATTTGACATAGCTGGTGACTCACTGCACCACCTGGACACATAAAGAACAGCAGCAGCTCAATTCAGGAAAGGTGACCCAGGACACAAAGGTTGAGAGGGGCTTCCAAACTTGGTGAAAATTTTAAGGCAATCACATGGTATCTTTACTTTATCTGTAATCAACTTTGTGTATATGTTAAACAGAAGTACATTACCGTATATGAGCACGTATCTGACAATCTGCATATCCTCTAAGCTTTCATCAAGTACAATAAATTCAGTGTCCCTCATACCTGTAGTAGGATATGCTCTGGATTAAAATGATGCTAATACACAAATTCCTGCAATCCAGAGAAACTAAAGGGAGACAATCTCAAATGTGACAACAATGAGTTATCTTCTTACTTCTCCATTACTACAAGAGTATTCGCTATCCTAAATAGCAAAGACAATGGATTTTTAAAACGTATTATTTTATGAGAAAGAATTTTAAGACTTGCTAAGGTTTTGTGAGAATAGCAATATGGTTTTAGTTAACAGTAGTTCAACCATACATAATACTTCTAATTTTACACATGAAAAACCTTTGCCACCTCCTGATCGATGTCTCTTTTGAAGAGGCACCTTCTGCTATATTACATCCAGGTGAATCACAAACTGGGGAGAGGGAATCGGCACAAGGTTTCCCCTTTACTCGTCTGTTCATCCAATAACCCCTTACTGTTAAATCAGCCAGTATTTGAACAAACACCTCCCAAGATGAAAGGCTAACACATCAATCCAGAAACTAACTGCTGCATGAAGAAAGTATCATACAAGACTGGGTTAAGAAGTTTCCCAACCTTTACAGTTATTGTCATCCACAACCTTTAGACTAACTCGGCGCTGAACCATTACACTCCAGTGCCCCTCGTTCCTCTACAGCCTGTGGAGCATAAGGGCATCCACATCAGACCCCACAGCACAGTCACAGGGTGCAGGAGTGGGACATCCAGGTCCATTTCCAGGCAGGGAAGAGGCACAGGGGCCAAGTCTGGGAAAGGTAACATTCTTCTTGGCCATATTTGTCCACGTAGCATCCTCCAAAGTCTTAAGGAAGTACTCCAGAGCTCTTCTGTCCCTATGGGCATGTAGACACCAACTATAGAAGAGTTGCCATTTATTTTTAGGACAGATTGTTATTTACAATAGCTGCACTTGATGCAGGCATCATAGCCTCTGCATCCAAAAGAAGAATGAACCTTGAGAAGTCAAAAAAAAAAATTATCTTCTCCTTGCAAGAGAAATATCTCAGAAAAACCACAAGGATGGAAAAGCCAAGAAGATGTGGGGAAAAAAAAAAACAACAAAACACAACTTTTTTCAGCTGCAAATAAACAAGCAACATCTCAGACAGCTAATTCCAATAAGTTGGAGGCTAATCCGAACTGATGATGTGCTAAAGCAACCCCCTTCGTCAGAGACTCCAGTGATGCCAGAAACTGAAGCACAAGACTTCACTAAACCTTTAATCTGTTCTAAAAGGGCAAATATAAGTCTAGTCAAGTATGCCTCATGCATAGTAATTTAGCCCCCGATGCGGATAACAGCAAGCCTCACAGCTTATATGTGGTTCCCTCATTAACCTCTTCAAGTGTTGCCTGCAGCAGCTTGTACATGGGGCAAAAGGCACCTCTCACACTCCCCAACACAACTGGTACATAAACAAAGAAACTGGGGCGAGAAAACACACAAAAAAAAGCCCACCAAAAGCCTTTGACACATTTGGAGGCAAAAAAAGAGGCTGCAGAGAGGGATCCTGCATCCCAAGGGATCCTGTTCCCTGCTGTCCAGCATTCAAAAGGTGAGGCCTTCACTGCGGACAGAGCAGCACAGTAGGGTTGCTGAGACCACCTTTGAATTTTCACATTCTTGCCATCAGCCTCTTCCATCATTCCTCGTTTTTCTATTCCCTGTGTAAAACAATCTTACACACATATCAAGCAACAGCTAAATGGCTGCCACTTTTTCCAAACAGAATTTAAATCTCTGAAAGCAGTACTTACAGCTGTGCTGTTAGTCTATGCCAAAGTTACACAGAGCTGTTTGTCATCACAGGATTTCTTATCTTGCATTTCCAATGTCTGGTAAGGAAATGCTTTATCTTCCCTTCTAGAAAAAAGGGGAGATTTAAGAATGGGATGTGTAAATAATTTTTTTCCCCCCACTACACTATCTGGATTAAAGCACTGTGCCTATCCTTGGTGCAAATAAACTTTGAGCACTGAAATTTGGATACCAAAAGTTCCCTTTTTTTTTCTTTGCCTTTCATATTTTCCTCTTTATTGACTACCATATCACCTATGGTACGCTTCACATTTTCCATGATCATAATGTGTTTTCACAGTTATTGCATGGGAAATCAATACAGCCAAAACCGACAGTACACAGGCACAGGAATTCCCAGAAAAAACCAGACATGAAGGGGAGACTGGCTGTGTCTTACGCTGCTCCTAGGCCTCCTCAAGCGCCCACTCTCCATATGCACGAGGAGCAGATATAGCCTTCTTAAAGCTCTACTTCAGTAGCTCTCTATAGCACCCAGGCCTGACCTGCACTCTGCTGTCATTAGTACCTGTGGCAACAGAGGGCCAGCAAGGAGGGTACCCGGGAAGGTCAGGGGCTGCTCTGCCCCACCAGCCAGCCCCTCATACGAATGGCACCGAGCAATTTCTTCCTCCTCCTTTTGTACATTAAGCTTAGTCTTTTGGCTAAGACGTATCTAGAATGAAAGAACGTCAAACAATCGTGCATTTACATTCTGCTATTTTATCTGAATTCAAAGCTCAAGTCGTCAGAGGGAAAAGTGGAATGCAAGCTCAAGGATCCACTGCCGTCACACAAAGGCAACAAAACCCCCCCAACCTATTTAGCACAAATACTTCTGCTTACAACACAGCAGTCTACTCTGTATTTTCTTCCTGTCTGCTGGTCCACGTAGGCATACGCATGAAACCATGACCTTGTCACCACCACTTTCACACAGTTATTTTCCATCTTACCAGAGCCTGCCCTGCAATTAGCAATTACAAGGAAGAAAGTATGGAGTGAGAGTTTTCTTGCTGCTTGCCCTGCAGTCAACAGAGCCTTAGTGCTTCAGGTAAGGCGTAAGCCACTAAAGCAGATGTACCATTCAAAAGAAAGACTAATTTAATGCAAAAGTCCCTAGGCAAAAGGAAACAAAGAAGGAAAGTATAACAAACAACATAACCAGATTTATTTTCCTAAATTTTCCACTGAGGCTTTGGCAGCATTTCAATGTAAGAACAACACAGCTAAAATCATGACTCAACAATTAAAAAGACATTAAGACAGTGACAGAATAAACAGCAGCACCAAAACTAAAAAATTTTTAAAATAATTTGGCCGCACTTGCATGTTAGTGACATGTATTGACTACAATCTTCAAGGACAGGGATTACAATATAAACCTAGCTAGTTAACAGTTGTGAAACAGGATTTTCTTACTATCAGAAGCATTTGCTCTACAGATAAAGAGTGGAAATGACACGCTGCTAGGTTCGGCTTATGTTAGCAGCCCTGCTGCTGCAGCAGCTGAGGGGCTCCTTCCAAGTAATGGGTGACAACAGCGAGGCAGGCACACCAGAGAGGCACAGTGCACGGCCACCACCAGTGCCAGACCTCAAGAGAGGCACAACAGAAAGTCTGGCATCTTTCATGAGGTGTGTGGCACCATTAGAAAGAAAAAGAAGTTGGGATAACACACCCACGGGCACATGACCATCAAGCTGCGATGGCCACCTTCTGGGCATTAAGGTGGCTTCCCATTAATCAGGTACCAGTGGCACCACAGAATCATAGAGTTATCTAGGTTGGAAGAGACCTTTAAGATCATCAGATCCAACCATCAACCTAACACTGCCAAACCCACCAGAAAACCATGTCCCTTAGCACCACGTCTACCCATCTTTTAAATACCTTCAGGGATGGTGATTCCACCACTTCCCTGGGCAGCTTGTTACAATGTTTGATAACCCTTTTAGTGAAGACATTTTTCCTAATATCCATCCTAAACCTCCCCTGGCTCAACTGGAGGCTGGTTCCTCTTGTCCCATCGCTTGTTACCTGGGAGAAGAGACCAACATCCCCCCTCACTACTTGTGCCAGTGGGAAGGGAGACACACAGCACCTGAACGGACACAAGCAGATGTGGGGCCTCTGGTCTCATTCATCCTTTTAATATTGGTTAACAGCCACCAAACCGAGGGCACACACTTGGCTGGCGGCATTTTTTGTTTTAAATTAGAAGAGAGAAATCTTTCTCCTCTCCAGCCGGTCCCAAAATGACTCAACCCACCCTGACAACACTTTTGTTTCAAACTACGGCCTGAGCTAGCCCCCAGGCCCACGACAAGGCGGTGGTGGGACGTCCCAAAAAGGCACTGGGCCTTCCTAAGCTCACGGCTGCTGGCAGGGGAGGGGGGAGAGCCCACCCCCCGAGCTGCCACGGCAGCCCCTTCCAGGGCAGCCCCTCCATTTTACCAGCCGGAAGGGGCGCCAGCCTTAGGCAGCGGGCCCTGGGCACCCGAGGCGAACACGGCAGCCATGCCCTCGCCGGGCGGTGAGGCCGGTGGCTTGTGAAAGCCCCCGGGGCACAGGGCCGAGCCCGCGGGCACAGGGCTGGACCGGCGGGGCTGGACCGGCGGGGCCGCCCTCCCGCCCCCCGCCGCCATCCCCCAGCCGGCAGTTACCAGTGCCTCCCGTACAGCCAGTGCCCGCCCCAGCTCAGCAGGCAGACCCCGAACGTGGTTTTCTTCCAGTGGTTCCTCAGGGTCGTCAGAACTTTCACCGCCCCGGCCATCGCCGCCACTCCCCGGCCGCCCCCTCCTTTCAGGATGCGCCGGCGGGAACCAAAAGGCGCCGCCGCTCTCGCCGCCCGGCCCGGCCCGGCTGGAAACGGCTCCCCCGGCACCGGCGTTCCGGGCCCGACGCCTCCCGGCCCCACGGTGAGGTCAGGCTGTCGGTGCCGGGCAGGCTCCGGCCCCCGGCTCGGAGGGATGGAGGGGGGTGTGTGGGAGGCCTCTCCCGGACCCCGCCGGGACGGTTTGGGCCGACCTGCCCCGCAGGCTCGGAGCTGGGGGCGCTGAGGAGATCTCATCCCCCACCCGTCTTCCTGTGCCCCGGCCTTGGGCCTTGTGTGCCCCCACGGCGCAGTCAGGTCACCCTCCCTCAATTTGGAAAATAACGGAAAAAAGTCCCGAGGAGACGTGTTTTCACACCCCACCTGTGTCCCAGCCCTCATGGCCTCACTGCGTGGCTGTCCTCCAGGCCACCAGATGACCCACGAGCCCCGGCCACCACAAGAAGCAAAGGCGAGCAGGAGGCATTCTGCGTGGCAGAGGACAAACCTGCGTAGGTGTTTTTTCCCCACTCATAGAAATGGGGTGCACCCCCAAAAAAATATCAACCGGAAAATATGTGTCTGAAGCTTCATCCACAAGGAAGCTGTCTAGGAAGTTCCAGGGGTTTGCTGTTTAAGCCACACCAACAGGATGACCGTCTGGACCGAGAGAAATGTCTCCAACCGTGCATGGAAGACAGGCCATCCTTGCAAGGATGTGGCAGAGCCGTGAATGGCGTGAACATCCTGCTAGGGAAAGGTGGAGACATGACCAAGTGGCAAGACGTGACCTCATGATGGGAGAAGCTTTGGGACAATCCAGTGGTGGTGGCCCCTTCTAGCATAAACTCTTCTAGCTGTGGCTTCCCATGACACCTGAAAGATGGTGAACAGCCTCAGACATTTCACAGAAGTGCTGAGTGGAGGACAGAGACCCTGTCCTGTGAGAAAGAAAGGCAGGTGATGGGACCTTCCAAATGAACTGTTGGCTAAATAAGTGGTGTGAGGAAGCACTACTTGCTTTTGTAGACCCCTGTCCCCCTTTTGACAGGGACCCAGCCTTGTGGACTCAGGACAACAAGGATGCAGTCTGGCAGGAACGAGAAGGTCAGGATAATGAACATAACGCTGGACAGGAAATCTTTTTCGGTATGTTTTTTTCCCTCTTGCAAAATGCCATTTTGAGCAAAGTCTGAACATCTACAAGAATGTCCGAGTCAATAAAATGGCTTTTGTGTAAAAAGCTTCCCCAAATCCCTCTGCATAATGATGTCTGGATGGGATGTGAGTAGTAACATAAGGGGTCTGCATGAAGGCAGATTTGGGACTCTGGGTATGCAAAAGTCTGTTCTGCAAGAATCAAGTTGATGCAGAAGAACGTCAGAAGACACTCTGATGTTAGTTACAAAGAAAGCAGATTAAACCCTATGGATTAGTTTCCCCACTATGTTTTTGGTGTTCTTTTCCCTTCATTTTGTAGAGTAGAAGATTTGGGATTTGTTTTTCTAAGAAAAACATTAAATGATCAGCTCCTGATGAATATTTCAGGCATGCCCTCACCCAGTAGCCATTGCTTCCCACTTAGATATTCCAGGTTCATCTGTCCAGTGCATCTCAATGTGCTGAGTACGTGCACTTGATGTGCTGATGAATGTTCCAGGTGGTGCTGAGTGATTAAATGTCCTACTTTTTTTTTTTTGGTGTTGTCCTACTTTTTGTGAGGATTCAGGTGGTGTGGCCAACTGCTAACAGCAACGATAGCAACAGATGCTAGTACTCTCATCCTGCTTTCCTTAGCTTATGAAAAGATGGTGTGCTGATAAATACTTGTCAAATTCATAATTTTCATGAGGTGCCACGAATAATTTATAAGGATCTGTAACTTCCTGTCCCACAACCAAGTCTACTGAGTACAGTTGTATTTATTAATGATGCTTCCAAAACAAGCTTGAATTTTTAAAATAAAGCCTCTTTAGTGTGCTAATACATGTTCGGAGCAGTCAGAAAAATGCTTAAATGTATGAAAGACATGAATATCGCTAAGATGCCTGGGTGGAATTCCTCAGTTCATATGCATGAAAACACATCAGAATTAGAATAAATTAGAAATTTATTCTCAAATTTTGTCTTTCAAAATCCCTAGCAGAGGGACTTGATCCTGCACCCAGTAAGGTGGCTGGACTGGATGAATCATAGAATCATTTTGGTTGTAAAACAACTTTAAGATCATCAAGTCCAAACATAAAGCTAACATTGCCAAGTTTCCACTAAACCATGTCCCCCAGTATGACATCTACATGTCTTTTGGATACATCCAGGGGTGGTGATTCAAACACTTCCCTGGGCAGCCTGTTCCAATGAGTTCCTGTGGTCCTGTCCCACCTCCACCATTTGTATGACATTATCTGAGAATTGGATGATTTCAAGATTGGGCTTTTCGAAGACAACTGCCCTTGGAAGGAAGAAACAGTGTAGACAACAACGACAGATTGTGCACTTGTCTCATTACTTGGCTTTACTTAGGATGCAGCGTCCATTCCGAAATCCCTCCTGGCAAACACGTATGTCCTAGTTTTTGGCTGTGGCCGTCTGATCACCCTCAAGGTAGATCACACCTGCCATGCTGCTGCATGTACCCTTTTAGCTCTCCTAGTTTTTTTGTATGTCAGCTCAACAGAAGTAGGTATTAAAGTAGGTGCAATGGAAAATGAGAGGATAAAGGGTTAATCTTGAACATCCTCTAGATTATCTACTGCAGTTGTTTTTTTAGGCCAGGTAAAACAACTACATTTTTCAAAAAACTGCTTAGAGGAGGCTGGAATATGTGCTTTGTTTTCTTACGATTGCTAGATGGTTTGTGTAAAAAGAATAATTTGAAAAGCTGCTCTGCAACTCTAATACTTGACCAGGGATGTGCCACCTAGAATTATTGCACAAGCTGTTTGTGAAGACAGTTGGGTGCCTCATCCCATTTACTCATGTCTGACCCATTTTTGAAGAGGAATCTTTTTATCATCCTAACATCAGTGTCAAGCCTGTTAGCAGCAGAAGCCTCACATATATGACCATGCTTCAGGGACATATTTGCTTGTAACTTTAGGGAAGTTATGTGCTTGACCATCTCAGTTCTCTTCTTAGCCAGAGAATATGGGTGAAACAGTAGAGAGATTTTTGTCTGCTGCTTGGCAATGCCCTACAACTGACAAGGACAGAGAATGATTTAGTCTCCTTTTCTGTCCAGCACAGTCTGTCTTCAGTTCTCACCTCAGCTAACTCATCTGGGTTGCTGGTTTTCTCTTGTGATCGTTTCTCTGGGATTGGGATTGAAAATACGTAATCATTTCACTGAAGTCAGTGGTTTTCACCACTTGGTATGTAGTTTTGAGTGGGACCTTCTAAATCAGGAACAGAAGTCCTGTTCACAGCCACCACTTAGTACTAGTTAGGCATGATTCAAATTCATGGTCTGAAAGCTAATTCTAGCCACGTTGTCTATAGGTAATCCATAGGTAATCCTCATGTGGCTGAACTGGGTGACCCCATCCTACATCTCCAGTAAGCTCCATATCATACTGTACAAAGGCAGAGGAGAGTTTTTGCATGATGCTGACATGAAGGATGTGTGTCCGTGTGTGCATAAGGAAAGGGACATGCCCAGTCCAGTGTGATGGTTCTGTTGTCCTTACAGCAATGGAGAATTGAGAGCTCTCTGCCTGCTGGTTATTCTGGCATTCGTGACTCAGCTAAGGATGGGCTGAGGGTCCTACCATCATGGTGATCATATGTCTTCAGGTGCTTCCTTACAAGAAAAATGCAAGTAGCCCCTTCTCTTCCAAAGAGACCAAATGTATTGCTCTGTAGGAGCTGTGTGTTTGCCACAACAGTGTCAGCCTGTGTTCCTGCCAGACCAAGGCAGCCTTCTTTCTGGTTGTAGTCTACCTCCCTCCAGCCCCCTATTTTGTTGCACATGATTGATGTCACCATGGCCAGAGTGACAGGGCAGAGCTTCTTCACACAGCCTTCAAGCTTTTGTGCAGCTGATGAGAAAAACCCCAGACTCTAAATCTCTCTGTGCCTCTGGCCCAGTGAGGGAGGTTATAATTTGCTCTGCTTTAATTCCACAACACCTGAACACCAAGCATGGTTTAAGATGGGGGAGAGCCCTTTTCTTTGGTGGATGGGAGGAGATGGAGTGTGTCTTCAGATCAGGCTGTGGGATGGGAGCTCCAGCCTTGCAGGTGCATCCACCTCCAGCTTTTCTCTCCCCACCAGCTGTGGGCCATAGGCTGGGCTGCAGAGGCAGCTCTTTCTCTCCTCATCCAGGGGCGTTTCTGTGCTAGCTGAAATCTCTGTTGGGTTTCCCAGATGGT
This sequence comes from Tringa solitaria, assembly GCA_026413425.1. Taxonomy (NCBI): domain Eukaryota; kingdom Metazoa; phylum Chordata; class Aves; order Charadriiformes; family Scolopacidae; genus Tringa; species Tringa solitaria. The sequence goes on along the minus strand of JAOXJM010000001.1, from coordinate 62,145,545 downwards.
CTTCTCTGCTTCTGTTCTCCAAGTTTTGTGTCCAGGGCCTGAAGCTGTTCCTTTACTCTGTGTCCCAGGTCCCTCTGCATTCCACTCCTGACCACTGTCCTGCCTAAGAGAGGGGAGTGCTGCAGCCGCTGAAGCCGATCAGAGAAAGTTCCTGCCTGTGAGAGGAGGGAAAGTTCATGATGGATTCTCTTGCCCTCATTTCCAGCTCTGCCTGGAGGTGTGAGTCCCCAGGGTAGTCATGTCTTCAGTCAGTGCCTGCTCTGCTGACTTGGAGAAAGATCTGAATCACACTGGCAGGGTTTTTGGTTGGGTAACTCAGAGAGAGTCTGCATGAGAATAATCTCTCCCCTTCCTTCCCCTCCACGCTCTTTCTTGGCTCATCTGTAAGCAGAACATGACATGAGCTTTACCCTCCCTAGAAGGAAATTGAGGAGCGTGCCTAGCATAGTTATGCAGCAAAACCCACCACCTTTACGCCCTGCCCCCTCTTCGCGCAACCGAACTATTACACAGAAATATTCCCCGATTCTCAGAGTTTATTAACCTTTTTTCCAAGGGAATGAATAGAGATATTCACAGCTTTTGAACAGCAGCAGAAACCCATTAAATTGCTCTGTGGCAATCTTGTCGGGATCTTGTTCCTTTAGCAGAGACACATTTCAGAAGGCTCTGCGCTATTTGGACTCGGTAAATGCAGGTGCCACTGAGGCATTAGGGTGAGCAGCCCTGGACACTAAGCTTTAAATGTAGCAGGGCGACAGAGAACAGTTTCTCTCAGCTTGTGGCCTCAGAGCTGGCCAGAGATACTAAGTCATTCCTAGCACTAGTTACATCTCCTCTGGGTCTGCTCCGAATGAAGGAACAAGGACAGTGCCCTGGGACTGGGATTGATTCCCTTCACCCAGCAGCACAAACCCCTGCACAGAAAAGTCCGTAGCTAATTAGCACAGAAAAGCTCCTGTGCTAATACTAGCCGCTCTGCATTCTGCTTGTCAGGGGAGGTCTCAGCAAGACCTACAACGGGGACATGAGTTTTGTTACTGGCACAGGTTCCTACTTTAAGTCCTGCTGACCCAGGCTAAGGTCACTCATCTCTAAGGTGATGCTATTATTCATCTCTGAGCTGGTGTTCCTCCATATTAAGGGGTTCTGCTTAGAAAATAGTACAATCTAGGGAGGGAGAGAGAAGGACGGAGACAAAATGCATAGAGTGGACGTGCTGATGGGATGTGCGTGCCTCTCTAAGCAACATCTATTTGGAAGGGAGGTAGCCATCATCCAACATCTGGGTAATGCCTAACGTCTCCTGGGCTTCCATTGCAATCAGGTATTTTTACTTCTGGAGACAGAACTTGAGTGAGTGATTTAAGCCCTAAGTATCTCCACACAGGCATATTGCTTCTGTCAGAGATTAATGCTCATTGTTTAATAAAAAAAAAAAAAAATTAAAGTCAATTCGTATTCTCTCCACTTATCCCTGTTGTACAGCTGGATGAGAGGGTAGGAAATTAAGGCTTTTATACCGCTTCTTGATTTCATCGCATCCACAAATGTGGTGTTACATACTACTTACCTATGTATACATTAAGACATCACCTACCTGAAAATCCAGCTGCTGCCGTATACCATCCTGATTGCACTCTATAGCCAGATGATCTTATATTCAGAAGAACTCCCGAAAACTACTAGTACATCTCTACCCGTGATTCATTTTTCACTGAGGCAGTGACATCCTAATCTATGGACCAGATGGAGTGGGGCCTTGGGCAATTGTAATCAAAGAGCAACAGCCACAGTTTGGAGAAAAGAGAGATTCCCAGTTGGTTTCCTATTAAATGCTTCTGTTTTCATTTTGCTTTGACTCAATTGTGTGCATCACCATGGCCCACTGAACACATCTGGCTGACATCTTAGATGGCATACCCAGCACATTAGTGTGTGTGCTCAGAGTTTCACTTCTCCCAAAGTCAGCGGCAGTGCTCTGTGACGGCAGGTTGTTTTATCCTTGTCCTCAGGTGGAATTGGGGGAACAAGAGAGTCAGTCGGAGGGAAAGGCGAGCTGAGGAAATCCATCACTGTAACGACGAGCCACTCCCCTTCCTCTTCCCCAGCAAAATACCTTTGCCTCTATAGAAGCTAGAAGATTAACCGACTTAGATTCAAGAGCACAAAATGTGGCCACTTAGGAAAAGTATAATCCTGCTGAGTTGCTATAAATTGGTCTGGTTCAGTCCCTGCCAAAAGAGATGTCCTGCATATAATACTGACAGTGCCCTTTGCTTATGGATCATTACTGGCCATTTCAGCAGTCTGTGGAGTAAAAGTCTTAATGTTTTCAGGTGTTGGTGTATGCATAATAGTACTTTGATTTTATTTTTTTTAATTAGTAAAATTAGAATAAAATCTGATAGTCTGGTTTTTCATTGTGTCCTAGCTTCCAGCTATTTCAAAGGTCATCTTTTTACTCTTCCCATGAGAAAAACTTGCTGGAATTACAGATTCTGTCCTATACACTGTTTCCTTGGGTTTTGGAAGACATTTGAGAGTTCCTCCAAACATGTGTTCTGTATAAACTCTGTGGCATTTTCAGCACATGTATTTCAACAAGCTCTATGGCTAGTTTGGCTTTTGTACAGTCTTACGTTGCATTTATCTTCCAGAAAGTTGCTAAGTGATACGGTTTTACGAATCATTGGTTTCATTCTTGTATTATTAATTGATGTGCTAATTATGACGCGGGCATTGCCTTTGAAATCCATGTAGTTTCTTTCGCTGCATACAGTGGAGTTTCTTTGAATCTGTATCACATTGTGATCTGGTGTCAGTTCAAAGGCTGGCTTTGCTTTTTGTGCTGTTTAGACAGTCTTTTCACTTAATGTGCTGCTTTGTGGATCTGTGATAAGATGACACTGCGGGCAGCATAAGATTCTGGGACTTGACTTAGGCTCAATTAGAACAGCCTTGTATTTTACATTAAAGGAAAGCAGTTTGAGCTACAGTTTCCAGCCACTACTTGTTCGCTCTGCTCTCCAAATGCACCAGTGTTATTGACTCCATTTATATGCCATGTTTTCTTGCTTTGTTTTCTTGCTTTCCCTTTCTAAGAACAGATGGGAAAAGTAATTTAAGTACTGAATACGATAGGGTACCTGGAGTAAAGTAAATTAAGGAAATACCATGGGTGAAAAAATGAAGCCGTTGAACTGCTAACAGGAGATTTACAGTTAAGAATTAACAGAAAAGATAAGCTTTGCCAAGAGACAGAAATCAGTCGTTTCAGAGTGAATCTTGCAGAGGATGGACAGGGCCTTGATGTTACAGATACCTGGAAAATTCCAAGTCATAGAAAAGAGGAGACCTGAGAAGCCGAACATGTAAAAGAGTTTATGGATTTATATACGCTGTACCAGGTACCATAAATTGGAATAATGTCCACTATATGAGGAAAGATGGAAGGAGTACCAGGGTTTACATTGCTTTACAAAAATGTGTGAATAACAACAGAAGGAATATACAGGATGGGTAAAGAAAACAAGTACAGCACCACTTGCTTAGATGAAACTTAAATAGCAAAAATGCACAACGCAGCAGCCAAAGATGAAATGGCCTGACTGGAAGTAAATAGGACATTTCTTTTTTAACTGTTATACAGAAGCAAATATGTTGCCAGAAATATTTTAGCAGATGCTCGTAGGAGAGCCACACATAGCAGCAATTAAATATGGAAAACAGAATGGGCAGTGATGAGCTTATTAAGCACAAAGAAGTATGTGGAAA
>JAOXJM010000001.1:62131599-62141711 GCA_026413425.1 Tringa solitaria | reverse complement strand
AGGAAGGATCTCAGCTGAATACAGAGCAGACCTGGAAGAGTCTCCCTGCCTTGGCCTCATGCTACCACCTCCTCCCTGCAGTTCTTGTTTTTAGGAAAGTTACCCTTGAAGCAGAGTCAAAGAGGGGATGTTAACAGGGTCATTGGCCTGATGATAGGATGATAGAACAGGTACTGTCACACTCCTTTTTGTAGGGACAAAGCATAGTATCTTCTAGTCCCAGAACCGCCAGGGCAAAGCTAAGCAAACAAAGCGGAAAATTCTAGATAATGCAAATATTGTACGAATAAATGACATTAACATAAAAAACAAACGAGTAGATCACGGGTGAGATGGCAGGGGAGGGTTTGTCCTCACAGATGAGGAAAATGTGTAAAGATTCATGGGGAAGGTCAGTAACATGGAGACTTTTGCCCCTAATCTAACTGCTTGCAACAACCACCTGGATCACTGTTGCATGGTGATGTTTAATGGATGTGCAATGTCAATATTAATACAGCCTGAGAAACTGAAGGGGTTGATTAGGAGACTCTATTCCAATGGGTCACAGCACAAGAGTGAAGTTATGCACTTCTTTCTCCAAGGACGCTCTTAGTGGTGCTGCGAAGCTATGCTTAAAGCTGCAAAACAGTGCCTTCTGCACCACCGATGCCAATGAAACATGATATCGGCCTGTTCTAGTAAATAAATAGATTTTGGCTTTAATTCACAGAAAACAGTGTTTGCTGAAATTGGCCGTGTCACACTCACTGAGATGGTCAAGGCAGTTGCTCCTGGGAATTACTGTTTGCAGTCAAACACAGAGCTGGGAGGCATTTTGGGTGCCCAGACTCACTCCCAGTGTGCAAATGCAGTAGGTGCAGCTAAGAATTAGATTTTGCGTGTAATGATCTGACTTTGAAAAACAGCCAACCAAATACCCAAACTTTCGTCCAACTTTGAACAAAAGATGGACTGTGATTGTCAGAGCTGAGAGACTATAGAGAAAATAAATAATGCTATTAGCAGAATTGCTATTAAAAGTTACGTAGAAACTCTCATTAGGTGGGATCAAAATGGATGTGCGAAGATCCTCCAGGGACTGAAAAATCTAAACAAAGAGCCAGGAGAATATTCCACAGACGATTAGAGGCACTGAGGAAGGTGGTAAAACTCACCGTATATGCTGAAAATGGCCGTGATTTCGATGCTTCACTTGGATGATGGAGGGCAGGCTGGAGAGCTGTGTATCTGCTTGTGTGTACGCACGCCGGTTACCAGCACTGTATGAAAACATGAGCAGATGTGTGTGCATTGAAAATTGTCACCTCCAGCACACGATTAGTTACGTGATCCTCTCCGAACCCAAGAAAGGAGGGAGGAAGCGGGCAAAGCGTCTGTTGTTTCACCCAGGAGAGGTGAGCAGCCGCAGGATCCGTGGGTTCGTGGCTCGGCCACTGCGTAGTCCCAAGCCAGCACTGCAGCTCCAAGCAGCAGCAGCACATTCCCTGCACTAAAGCTGATCCTGAAATGTCATTAAGCATCGATTTAGGAAGGAAGACGCGGTCGTAAGACTACGGCTTTGATGGCCGAGCTTTGATGCCCTGTCACCGCTGTGCTGTCAGGCTTTTGCTGTGACACACAGGCGAGGGGAGCTGAACAAGACGTTAAGTCAGGGCCCTTGAAAGCCAAGCAGCTTGCTGAATACACAGCTTGATTGCTTGGACTCGTCAAAACCTCACGGTCATACGACCCAATGTATTTATGGGAGTCCCGCCGACAGTAAAACTGGCAGCAGGACTCCCATAAATACATTGAGTCATCTCAGGTGTGGGTGCTGAGTCCCACCTCCACCGTCGCATCCTGGGCTGTGGGGAACCACAGCTGTTTGCCTGCTCACACTTTGGGCAAAGCTTTGTCCCACAGCCTCACCAGTGGATGGGAGAGCCAATCATCAGTCATCAGTTATTTCAGCGTAATTAAATGTGTATCCTGGTAATTTGGCAATAATTGTATCTTAGGTTAATAGTCATTGATATCTTCCCTCACCAAGTTTATTTACTCCATGACATCGTTACTGTGTCTTAAACAGAAATCACCCCCAAGGTATCATCTAATTATCTTCTCCTCATTCTGCAAATCTGTTTTGTATTACCGACAATCTTATTACTACAACTGCAACATTCATTAAGCAAACAGAGGACAATAAAAATATATACAATAATAGCAATTAACTTAACTTTGAATCTAACAGTGAGTGATGGATAATTCTGGAGCAGATTGTTCTCATACTTTTTTGCCCACTGTTTTCTGATAAAGCTTTAAAATAGCTCAAGAAAATCCTCTTTTGATTACAGGGTGCTTTTCTAGAGTCTGGCCATTTTACGTCATCCAGTTACCACAAAATGGCACAGTCAAGATCAGAAATGGTTGTGGAGCCCCCCCCCCACCTTCTGAGTGGGGAGATCTCTCAGCAGAGACAACATTGCTGGGCTCCCATGGCAAACACCAGTCCCCACACAGACCAACCCAGGGGGCTCCTGGATGCACAGTGAAGCTGAACTCTGTGACAATGACCCAGCATCTCTTGGGTACATCAGATGCTTCCAGGTGATATACTGGATGGTCTGGCATGGGACTAGGAAGCCATCACTGTCTTCTTGACAGGTAGCAGCTCCTGATGTTGCACTGAGCAGAGTAAAACCACAGAGGAGTTCTGGACCATCCATGTTTAGAAGATCTGGGGCAGGTCCTCAGCTCGTGGAAGTAAATGTAAACACATTTGTGACGAGCAGACGGATAGATTTTCAAGCTGCGGTTGCCTATCAGCCGTGCCAGGTTATATTTAGCTCTGTTACACCTGCACAGAGCCACCTGAACACATATCAAAACAATTCCCATCCCTAGCTTTGATCCACGCTGTCTAGTCCAACAACAGATCATCATTTGTCTCACTGGTAAAATAACTGCTGACAAATGTAAGGTTTTTTGGTTTTTTTTTTTCAGCTGCAAATGCATGAAAATATATTTGGAACATTTTATGGGTACATTGCACACCTGATGGAAACATTTATGACTGCTTCCTCTCTGGGTATATCAAAAATATCCTCATCCAACTTCACTATTTTTATCAACTCCACTCTTACATTTAATGTTTATTCTGACCTGGAAAATATTTTTTCTGAGTATCACAGATGAGTTTGTGACCTCTTTGGAATGCTCAGCCAAATAGCTAAAAAAGAAATTCATTCTTGAAGTAACATAGGTCCCATTAAATCAATGAGGAGATGGTATGTTATGTGCATGTGTGTATGGGCAAATTACTGTGTGAGAGAGAGACGAGGCAGACAGAGGTGCCTGGATTTAGTTTGGACTCAGGAGAGGTTACTGGTCATTGCCTTTTTTGTGCTGACCAGGCCCCTTTCTATTTTGTATTCCTCCAAATAATTGTAATCCCTTTTTGTTTAATGTGCAAGTTTGCCTCTACCTCAATAATTCAGTGTTACTACTGCAAATATAGTAGAAATACAGAGGTACCCAGTTACATTTTTCAGGAAAGTGGGCAAAAGGACATCAAATAACATTTTTTTAAAGAAACGCAGAACTCTCCTAAGTCCATAAAGAAAGAATAAAATGGGAAGTCGGAGGATAACATCCCACTCCTGCTGGTATAACTGCTTGTAAATCCCTTCTCCTCTCCTCATTCGCGTTGTGTGACCCTTCTGTAAGGGCTACACTTGCCTACAACTATTTTCCTGTGGAGAACACATCACAGAGGATCTATGCAGCCAGTTTTAGGAGAAACAAGGTGGGTCCTGGGCCACAGGGGCTCCCACTAGGCTGTTAAAAACAACACAAGTCTTCCAACATATGAAGAGGAACAAGAGGTCAAAGCTTCCCCTCTGCCCAGCTCCCCCATAACTCACGTCCTGCGTTGCACATTGTTCTGCTGCGATGCTGCCTGGGCTCAGTCAGGAGAAGTAAACTTGCAATCCATGTAAAAAAAAAAAAAACCAAAAAACAAAAAACAAAAAAAAACACCCCGCAAAATCCCCCATGGTTTGCCACATGGACTTATCCATGTAGTTAGCAGTGATCTGTCAACCCAGTGCTCCACCCTGTGACAGGTCCCACTCAGCACCCCATTTTCATCACCCTCTTGCCCGGTGACAGGGCATCCTTACTCTGTCTGGGGCTACTGAGGAGAAGAGATGTTTCTTTTTCTGAGAAAGGAGTTTCTGATCTCCAGCACCCTCACACTGCTTAATGGGGGCTCCCCAGGAAGCAGCATTTGTAGGAGATCCCTTTCTAGCCAACCCTCCTCAGGGCTGCAGGAGGAAGCAGGGACAGAGCGATACTTCACCAGCTCTCAGTGTGGTTTGCAAGTCTGGAAATGAATTGCAAAAAACCTGGAAATCAGTCCTGTGGTTCCTCCTGGCTATTGTCTTGTTGGGATGGAAGCTAAACAGCAGACCTCTGGAACAGGGTTTGCCCTCAACCTCCTATGACCTCTGGAAGCAAAAGGCAAGTGTTTTCCGAACTGGCAGGAGCGGATGTGACAGCAAAGGAGAAATGAGAGAGGAAGGAGAACCAAGGGCTCAACACAGAGGTGACACCCTTGAGGGTAGAGCTGGCTGGGACCTTGGCCTGTTTGCAACAGCGTGTGCCGTTTGTGACTGGATGCAGGCAGCAGCCAGGCAGTAAATGGCTTTTTATTTAAGGTGCTGACACTTCAGGAGAAAATGAGAAAAAGAGAGGTGCTAAAAGAAAAATACATTGCTTTTCATTCTTCTGTCCTCTCGCTTCTTCCTTAAATTTTATGGGATGAACTCCCTCAATTTAAGTACTTGTCAGCAAAGGTGTGACAGGACAATCAAGAGCCATCCACGGGGCCAGCTGGGAAAAATGCCAGAGGCCAGGCACTGGCAGCCACCTCGGCACTGTCAGGGGGCAGAGCACTGCTCCCCTCCACCTCCCTCCCTCTCTCCGTGCAGCAGACCTGGCGTAGGACCTCCTGCACCCTCGTTACCGAGTTCTGCAAGCCCCTGGGCCAGAGGAGCACCCTCTGGCTTCAAGAATAGATGAGCATACTACTAATAAATGCACAACCGAGATGCAGATCCACAGGCAAGTTGCACGGCTGGTGAAAATTAATTTGTTGTTACTGGCCAAATGGCAAAAGGTGGCTCTGGGGCTCTTTTATGCAGACTGGGACTGTGACACCTGGCACCATTTGTAGCAGCAGCACCTTAGCAGCCATCACAATAAGCTTTTGCGGATGTTAGCCTCTGTCCATGCTTACTGGTGGGCAAAGCAAGGCGGGCAGGTGGGTTGCAAGGTTTCCTGCAAGGCCATTCAGGATGGGGCTGTTACAGCTGGAGGAGGGAGGGAAGTCTGGCTGAGACACAGCTTCCCTCAGGACATCTTCCCATCTCTGCAGATAGATAGGTTTTAATTGGCTGGATTTAGCTTGGGAGCATTCAGATCCTGTCTCATACCATGTGGATGTTGCGGTATCATCCTCCCTGGTGGGTTCCTCTTCAGGGCTCAGACCCAGAGCAAATATCTCAGCAGCCTCCCAGCTGAAAGGACGAGCCAACGCGAGGCACCTTTGGCAGGAATGGTAATGACAGCTGCAATGGGCAAAGGTGTCACCCAGGACACAGAGCTGCTGCCACCTGCGTCCACTGACTTGTTTGGGCCTCCCGGGAAACTGTGCATCTTCATGAAAAAAGCTGAACTCTGAACATAATATTTTTAGCCTGGTTTCCTAAGGAAATGAAGATTCTGTCACTTCATGTCTGCCCATCTGTCCCCATCAACCTTTGAATCTGCTGGCTACTTGCAAATGAGATTGGTGGAGCATTAGAAGTCTCAAAAATATTTAGATTAATTGTGAAAGTCGGTAGCTGGGGAGATACGAGAAGCGCAAGGTAATGCATGAATCTCCATCTGACAGAAGGGAAGGAAGGGAGGACTCAGCAGTCACCCGTTCTGTTTGAAAGCTCCTTATAAACCTCAGCACATGGTATTTCTTGCTGCAGACACGGCGGGTAGAGAATTCCCAAAGGGAATGAGCTCGGTTAAATGAAGCAGAAACTGCAGCCTGTCAGAGACACCCCAAATGTGAAACTGAAAAGTCGAGGCTTTGTTCAATTCACAGAGCAACTTGTTTCACACTCAGCCTCCTTTTTCCTGACAGGTTTGCAGGAAGCTCGTAAGAAAACATAACAGAAAAGGAGGAAATCTGCCTTGCTGTGAAGATGGATATTTGGGTTTGTTTCGTGTTTTACCTACCAGTTGAGGGTGTGAGTGTGTCTGCATGTGTACATGCCTCTGTGTAGCTTTCTGTGCATGGTGGTTTCAAATATGTATGGCCAACTCCAAGTGCCGACTGTTGCTATGAAGGCTTCGCCTGTGCAATTTATTCCTTTCTCTCACCCTTTGTCTGCCTCTGCTTTTCCAAATCACATGCTCTTTATGGCAGGGTGTATTTCTCCCTTTATGTTCCTGGCGTGCATTTTGAGCGTTGCTGTGAACAGTTAGCAAAAGGCAAAGCAAGAACTCTGGTGCCTCCAGTTCTCCTGTTTAGTATCCTCCCAAATACCTGCCACCACCTCTGACTGAAAGCGTTGTCTCTAGGGTGTTGAGCAGGGGGAGATGATGGCCCAAAGCTCGGTCTCTGTGACCTCTCTCCAACTGTATCTGCTGGCAGAACAGCTCTCACGCTGCTGGGCATGCCCTTGGGCCACCAGCTCGTTTCCTGGTGAAGAGCTGAGCCCTGTCAGAGGGCTTTGCTGTGGCAGCCAACGCAGGCTCCGCTCCGAGCAGCCAGCTCCAGGTGAGGTCCTCGCCGCTGGTGATGGCCCAGAATTTGAATTTCAGAACTGAGAAGACCAAGGGTTTATCTGAGGATGGGAAGAAATCGCAGGGAACTAAGCAGTCCAAGTGCAGTTTCTTACAAAGAAGTGGTCAGTGGTCAACCTTTGCAAGTCAGCAGCAGAAGCAGGGTAGCAGAGAGAGGGGGGTTGAGGCCCGCTAGGGACCCTGGGGCAAGCATGGGCCCCTCACGGTGAGCTCTGGGGTGGCAACAGCCTCTGCCACTCCTGACTGCTCTGTCTGGCGAGGGCTAGCAGGCTGATAAAATCATAGCTGAGCTGGCGTAGTTCTTCCACTTCTGTCTGATGCAAATGAACAAGACCACACTCCCCCCTGAGCAGGGAGGGAGCGCAAATTTTAGTAAATGTAGCTTGTTAGGTGGTCTGGTTTTGGTCTCTGCAGGAAAAGAGCTCAGCCGTGACTCTTTAAAGGGCCCCTGGGGAAGAGCCCGATAATGTAATGGAATAATGAGTGTCGAGCTATGAAAGCATTTCATTACCAGCATCCTCACCCCATGCAGCCCCAGTCTGCTGCAGTTATCATGTGCTTCTGACAAGAAAGGTCACCGTGAGATTATCCTGCCTCTGAAACAGAGCGGCTGCGTTTTAGTGAGAGGGTCCTCGCTCCTGTGTGGGCAGAAAGTATTAGCAGATACCCCAAAGCAAAGGGGAAGCTGCACTTTGGGGTGCCGCTCAGGGACAGAGCAAAGGATTTCACTGCTCTGAGGAACTGTAGCTGTTCCCCCTTCCCTCCATTTGACCTGCCGAGGCCTCACTGTGCTGCAGAGGAAGCCGATGGGTAGAGTTCTCTCTCCTAACTCTAATTCTCAAAATACTCACTGATTTCCTTCCTAAGTCAGTAGTTACTTCCCTTCACGACCAGGTGGAGTCTTGAATGGACAGAGGTATCTTTGAAGGCGACGGCACTAATTCGAAGCGGGAGTTGGACCATGAGAGATGAGCTGCGCTTCCCAAACCATGACCTGCTGAGCGCAGGTGCCCAGTGTGGTGGGGAGGCAGAGTCCGTGTAAGGCAGCCTCAGCCCTTGCCTTCCCAACTGAGACAGCCTAACGAGGCCACCACAAGCCCCTGCTCCACTGTGGGCAGCTTGTGTGATATTGGGTTACTCGCAGCCCTCTGTTCTCTGTTTCCTCTGAACCGCCGTTAACGAGTCTTCCCTTCTCTTGCTCGCTGTCTGCTTTGTCTAGCTGGATTGCAAGCTCCTGCATGGTGCTGTGGCACTGCCTGGTGTGTCCCCTTGTGCCGGAGAGCAGGACCCCAAGAACTGAGCAGCAGCCCGCGAAGCAGCATGGAGCCTGCAGCAGCAGGGCTGGGTGCCCCGGGCACTGGGGGTAGCAACAGTGCGCTGTGGGCTTGAAATTCAGCCCTCACGTGGCTAACACAAACCTGGCGTGTTATAGAATCATAGAATCAATCATAAAATTGACTAGGTTGGAAGGGACTTTTCAGATCATCTAGTCCAACCATCAACTGACAAACCAACCAACCAACACTGACAAAACCCGTCACTAAATCGTATCGGTAAGCACTGTGTCTACCTGTCTTCTAAATACCTCCAGGGATGGTGACTCGTCCACTTCCCTGGGCAGCATGTTCCAGTGCTTAATAACCCTTTCAATGTACAAATTTTTCCTAATACCCAACCTAAACCTCCCCTGGTGCAACTTGAGGCCATTTCCTCTTGTCCTATTGCCTGTCACTTAGGAGAAGAGACCAACAGTCTCTTCGCACAAATCTTTCCTGAAGTCATGCCACTCTCTTTCTGCAGTGCAGGCCCTTCCACAGTGGCATCTCTGGCTCAGCCTTCAAGGAACAGCTGGCTCCCTCAATTCACGTTCTTCTTCCCCCTTCCCCATACCAGTGCTGAGCAGCTGAGCCCTCTGCCCTGCGACCATGTCCCCAGGGCTTTCCCTGCCGTCACTGCCACGAGAGAGGGCACCTGCTTTCTCCACCGCCACAAAACGAGCTCTGCAGACTTCCATTTTTAGCACCAATGAATCATGTTGCCTCTGCTGATGGCAAGGACCTGAGCAGCCCCTACCACCAGCATTTGCTGCGAACCAGAGAGGTTTCACTACGCAGAGGTGGGTGGCTGGGTGGACAGCTGTGCCTGGAAGCATAGGCAGGAGTAGGCAAGAAGAGGAGACTTTTAATTGAAAGGGTTTTAATCCCTCGTGGTGCCGAACATGCCACTGTGCAACCTTTGCTCCCTTCATCTGCCTTGGGGAAGTTGTCAACTTCTCTGCCCCCCAGGCAGGTCTTTTCTCCTCCTGTTCTCTGCTTCGCTCCACAGACTTTATTTGCAGGAGCAGGCAGATCATAGGCTCTGGTAATGTAAGTGATTTCCCTCAAGATGCGGCAAAAACAGGCACATCCTCTGAGTTCTGAGGATATCACCAAGATTTTTCACTTCCTCAGCCATTAGTGACAGGGAAGAGGTCGAGGAATTTATGGTAGTACCCATGAGGTTTTTGATGGAGAATTCCCTTTTATACTCCTCCATTCAGACCCTTTATTTGGTTCTTTACTAGAGTTGATATTTTAGACAGCACCTCTTAGGAGGCAAGAAGGATTCCACCCTGAGAACTGCAGGAGATGATTGGTTTTTGTCACTACAACCCAAAGTCTGTTGCTGAAAAACATTCAGCTCAGGAAGAACCATCAGCTAGAAAAACGTGCCACCTGGCAGGGCGCCTTAGGTGCCTCCTTATATTTGACTGCAAGGTCTTGATAGGTACAGCTGCAAAATCAGGTAAAAACAGCCAACACAGACAATTGTAACATTTAACACCATACCCAACAAAATAATCATGTTTCAAAAATACCTTGCCTGCAAAGGCAAACTCATTGATTAAAAAATTAAAAATTGTGGGTTTTCTCTTTGATCTACTCCTTTGTTTTTCCTCTGTTAGGACAGGTGAAAGCACTTTTGTCCATTCCTCTCAATTTCTTTTTATACATTTGGAGTAGTTTTTATACCTTGGCATTTGTTATGCAAATCTTTGGGTATTCAACCTGGGACACCTGCAGCCCAACTGGAGTCACACACTGGAAGCTGTGCAGCAAATGTCTGTCTGATTTGTTATTGTCGGCCTGAGGATACAAGTGCAATGAGGAAGCACTAACACCGGTGCAGCACTGCGGCTGCCAGCTTTCCCAAAGCCTTTACAGCTGAGCACTGAAAACCCAAAAGACTGTATTTTGTACTTGGTTTTGTTTGTTTGTTTGTTTACT
>JAOXJM010000001.1:62118825-62131565 GCA_026413425.1 Tringa solitaria | reverse complement strand
GGTGGGTGGGATGGGCTAAACCGCTGCGACGTCTCTATACATTTCAATCAAATCACAGACTTCTACACGTTAAGTGGCTCCAAAAGGGACTAATGGTGTTAAGAGTACACGCAGTTCCCAGGGCTCCAGCAGGAATCAACCCCTTCTATGACAGGCAGAAAAAACCTCCTCATAAATAGTCAGGTTGAGATACTGGATGTGTTTGTATAGTTTTGTACAGCATGTCTGAACAGAAGCCATCTAATCATTATTATTAGTGTTTTTTAAAGAGCGTTTCCAATACCCCATAGCTCAGAGGCCACCCACCTTCCAGTTCTGCTCTTTGTCCTTCATCCTTCAGCTGGGGACAGGGGTGGTGAGAGGTGTCCAGCCCCGCTCCTGACACAAGCAGACACAGCCGCTTAAAACACACAACATGATTTTTTTTTTATTTGTTTAATCAGTTTACATTCCACAATTGACAGTTTACTTATTTAGTTTTTAATTTTCCATGAACAAGTTGTTTAGTTAGTTACCAGACAAGATTTTAATCGATGGAAATACAGTATTCTGTGCCAATCCGGATAAAACCAAAACCAAACAAAATCAAAACAAAAGGAAAAATGTAAGATGCAGCCAGTTTTTTTGGCAAAGTCCTGTGATGCTTTCTGCTACCTTTGTCTTTCCAAGTTACAGGGCTTTGTTCATTCTCCCTGTTAGTTCCCTGATCTCAGCCCTGCCACTGAAATGATCCTTCAGGACCGTGGTCCTGCAAGCACCGACGCACCTACGGAAACACCCGTGTGTCTGCAGATTAGCACCTTGGAGTAACGGAACAAGAAGTTTGGGTCTGCTTCACGCCTAAACAACTTGTGTTCACCTCTTCCGCAACAGATTACAGGAAGAAAAATGGAAAGTACAACACACTTGATAAGATGTCGCTTTACTGGTGAAATTAGCCACCGCACTCACATCTTACCAGAACGACCCAACGCAACAGTCAGTTGTTGGTGATGTGTTGTTAGCACCCATGGCCACAGGAGCCGCTTTGCCTCTTGCAGCAGCTCAGAAGTCAGAACCTCGCAGGACGTGTCACCCTCGATTACTTCTGACAACTGGATGTTACTATCCAAAAACTCATGAAACTCTGCACGGATTGGCTAAAAAGTGCTCCGCTTGGTTGAGAGGCTGCAAACACAGTTCAGATATCCTTGACAATGCCCGAAACGTAATCAGAAATGGATGCATTTTTGGATTTTCAAAATATGCTAAATTTAATACATTTTAATGTAATTCCCAATCTAGCAAAACAACTAGGCATGTGCCTAACTTTAGGCATGGCAATAGCATCATTAATGGGACATTCACGCTTGAAATTAGGCAAGTGCTTATGTGCTTTGTGGGATCAAAGCTTTGTAGCAGTGCCCTGATGAACTCAGGATCCTGAGTGTCCTGATCCTGGCTTTCACATTTACAACCACTGCAGATTTGGACAAACCAGCTACAGTTTGGATTTTCAAAAGAGTGGAAAACAGAAGGCTCCACCTGCAGCTAGTCAAAGTTGTGAGGGGGCGTCAAACCACTAAACATCAGGTCTTTCCCCAGGCTTTTGGCTTCCTGTCTCAAAAATGGCTATAATACCTACCTGCCTCAGACAGGTCTGATGTGACTCATACTTGTAAAATTTTCTGAAGAGAATACATGCCAGATAAATGCAATGTTCCAGTGCATTTCTCTGAATATGCCTGAGTATTGTGGCATTCCAGGTCTTTTCTAATCCAGCTTGGATACGTGTGTACTGCACTTACAGGAAACATAAACATCTGGCCAAGATGCATCCACATGACAAATGTCTTGTACCAGTCATATTATTTTACTTGAGAATGTCCTAGAAAAGTGCTGACATACTTCAATTCACAGGCATTTAAGTGAATTATTATCCTAGGCTTCCCAAAGTGTCAATTAAGAGACAGTGGCGATTGCAACTTTTGTCATCACCAAAGGATGGTTATGGGAGTTGTTTAATTTATTCTGAGCAAAAAGATGCTTTTTCTTCAGGGAAAACAGACCAATGAGGGAGTCAAGGAAGGGGAACCCTCCAAAAACTTTTGGCCGGTGTGGTAGCTCGTGGCTAGGGCCCACATTACTTGTGGCAGAAGGAACCCTAAAGAGCAAATACCTGCATGAGTTGCATCTGCTGTGGGCAGAGTCCAGCGAGTCTGATTTCTCACTGACCCTTGTGCAAAACACTAGTGCCTTCACACAGGTGTGTTTTGCCACGCCTGTACGTATTTGCCGTAGGAGTGTGTGATGGCGCAAGTGTGGGACAGCGACGAGTCAGACACACAGCTCTGAACTGGCCGAGTGGTTCATGAGCAGCACAGTGGGACCTCAGCAAAGACCTGAGGCTTTAGGTCTGTGATGTGAGATGGCCACGGGTACCGCACCCGTCCTCCTGCCTACCCCCTAGGGTCGCCTCGGTGCCCAGGCATCGCTGCTGTCCCACGGGAGGCTGTGCATTCCCTCCTTGCTGCAGGGTCACGGGAGTGGTTATGGCTTTCATTAGGAGGTGGGACAGGTTTTTTTAAAAGAAAATGGAGAAAATAATCCAAGAAGATAATCCAAGTGAAGCACGGGGATGAGGGGCCTGGCAGGCCCTGCTTGACAAGCTACTTGACAAGCTACACCCTTGACAAGCTACACCAAGGCAGCCCAGCAGGGAGGAGAGTGTGCGTGGCTGGAGATGCAGGGCTGTTGTAAAGAATGGGAAAGAAAGATAAACTGGGACAGAGTCACCCCTTAGAGCCTCCTCCCACGTGATGTTGCATATTGGCTTTATCACCTTTTAAAAGGAGGTTCCCTTTGACAGTACAACTCTGAAAAGTCTGCAAACCCTCCTGGGACACAGCAAGTCAGCAGCTAAAAGAGCAACCTTTGAGAGTCCCACATCCCAGGACCATCCCTTTTCCTCTCACTGAGAGGGAGGGCAGAAGGGTGATGATGAGAACTTAGGAACATTCTGAAAAGTCTTGCAGAAAATGGTGCTCCATCCTTAAATTTGATTTATTCTCAAGCTCCTCCTCATTTCCAGAGTTCACTCTTAAAGCCTTTATTTCTTTTTCACAGACATCTCAAATAACAAAACAGTCACATATGCAAGAGTTGGTATGGAATGGGATTTAGAGAAAACATCTTTACAGGAAGCATCTCTATATTCTCACACAGAGGGAGGAAAAGGAAGAGAGGGAGAGAGAGATACATATCTGATTCCTCAAAAAAGGGAAAGGGAGGAGAGGAAAGTCAGGATGAAACAGTCCAACTTGGTCAAGGTGGTACCATGCTGAAAAATTGTTTTTGATCCCTGGAACTCAGCTTTATCTTCCACTTTCCAGCTAAAGTATTTCCTTAAGTGCTGGTGCACAGTACTGAATCTTTTTTACAGGTCCCTGCAGGCCCACTGAAGTCCCTCTTGCCATAACCTTCACAGTATTTTTAAAAATAAAGTTCTGAGAGATGGGTAAAGATTGTCAAGTCACTGACTTAAATTTAGTTGTAGAAATAAATAGTAATGACCATATTTTGGCACAACATCCAAAGTTCACTCAACCCTGGAGTTTCCAGAAATCAGTTTAATTTGTCACACTCCTCTGACTGTGTTCATTTTATTCAGGTAAAATATATGAATATACAAGAGCTCCAAAGTTCTTATACTGGGTTAAATGGCTGGCCCTTCCAGACAGAATTGCTGTTCAAATTTTGGCTCTGAGAGATTGTCACCATGAGGTGGAGAAACGCCCTGTCAGAGCAGCTTTCTGAATAATCCAGTCGCAGTTCATTCTCTTGTTGAGTCCCCAGTTTAGTCTTTCTGAGGACAACTATAATCCCAACAATAAGGAGTGAAATTGCAATCTCTTTAATCTCCATGTAAGCTGTTTGTAAAGCAGTTATTAACACTGAAAAAAAAATAAAATAGGAAACTACCATAACTGTACCTTGGAGGGGAATGTTTTGATTATCACTGCCAGCTAGATAACCTTTTTCAGGCCAAGAGCCTGGGGGACAGAGCAAGAAAGTAACCTTAGAACAATTTAGCTATTCAAACCTTTAGGATGCAAATTCACTCTCTGAACTGCTTCAGCAATGCCCAGGACTGACAGAGAAAGATGAAGAGTTCAAACCAAAGATCTCTGACCTCCAAGACTGGGACCACCCAGTAGTCTGTGCCTGGAGATCACCACCAGGAACTCACCTCAAATGCAATTTCTAGGGGTTGGGCAAGCCCTATCCTTTGCAGTCAGGTTGCAGTTCGGGAGGGAAAGGCTGCTGTGAAAATCTCCATTTGCTCCAGCAGTCTTCCACAATTAACATGTGCGTTTTGATGGTGACCCAGGCCATGCACCTGAAGCCGTGGCCACAGCTGATCTCCATATGGATGCTCTTCTGCACTAGGTTTGTGATTCATCCCACCAGGACTTAAGCCGTTTTAAGATCTTGGGACCACTCAAGATAGGTGAGTGGTCACTCTATGGAGTGAGAGGGAGCTGACTTAGATGCCAGTTTTACTGGTTCACCGTCTAGAAGTGACTGCCTCTTCATTAACTATACAAGGAACCAAGGGAGACAAGCCCATTAAGATAAAGAGCTCAGTTAAGTGCTTAAGGTTAATGGGGATGAATTCAGGTCAGAAAATCCAGGCCTTTGTGTAGCTTGACTTCATCCACAGAGGTGCCCCTCAAACCTAGTGCAGAAGAACAGCATCTGTACAAAAAGCCTCTTAATAAAGAATAAGTGAGTCTATTGAGAGTGCTAATGTGGAACAGAAACTCTGCCCTGGCTTTTTCAGTCCATTTCTTTTCCTTAGAAAAGCCCTTGAGACCCAGTCCTGTAACCGGGTATATGCGTGTGGATGTGCCTGCTGCTGATTTTAGGGTGGTTACCCCTCCTCGACTGGCGCAATGGCAGAAGGAGGATTTTCCTGGGAAATAATGATTTTTAACTTGTTTCGATTTGAATCTGAGATACGTGAGGATTGTGAAAAAGAAACAGTCCTTTGCCTGAAATTCTGTACATCAACCTCAGGTTATTTCAGGCAATCATGAAGCTATGGACATTTTTCTTATATTTACAAATATATATACATATACATACATATATACATGTATATGTGTGTCAGCCTATGGGCTAGATTTACCACTGCGTTATTCCAGCCACACACAAGTATAATCGTTGTTTTCTGCAAAAAGAGATTGATATAAAGTTGGAGTGACTTAGCAGTGATTGTGCCTGTGTCTATGCAAAAGATCCTTAAGTGGGCTGACATGTAAGTTGTACAAATAGGATCCAGTCTTATAGTTGTTAATGAAGCAAATTTCCCATTGATTCCAATGGCCTGTAATTAAAGGGAATTTTACTTGAGAAAGAACTGAAAGTTCAAGCCCATGTTAGGTACAGTTTACAGCTTTGAAAGTTGTAATATCTGTCACACTAGGCCTCAAAATGCTTTAAAATAAGTTAAGTTACTGCAGAAAAATATCTTGAAAAGTCCCCAAATACGCTTTTCTGTGTAAGTAGGGGAAATTTTGTCCTGCAAAAGATCAAACAACAAATACATGAATATAAACACTCTAAGTGATGGAAATTGCCGAGTAAAAATAGTAACAGTTTAAATTAGATGTCTGTGATTGTTGTTGGTGCCCAGGAGTTATAAATAATTCAGTACACTCTAACTGAGTAGTCTAAGGCTGCATTTTTAGTTTATTGTTCTGATTATTTAAACCTTTTTCTTATGATCTGTATTGTTAATGAATAACTCTTCATAAAAAAAAATATGCAGCCTTATGCTCTACAGTCAGATGAAAACTATTGTTGAGATAAAATGTCACAAGAGCTTAAGCAAATGAGGAGCGCGTATGTTTTTTTTTTTTAAATTAGGCAGACACCAAAGGCATTTAGTGTTTTACTCCTATTCACCGTCGAAAGAGGAATTGGCTGCTGGGGCTCTTTCTCATAGCTGGCCCCGGGAGGGGGGTCCTCCAGAGGGCAGGATTAAGACTCGGGTGGTGTCCTGCCATGGCGCTGCCTCCCAGCACAGGGGGATTTTTACACATAAACTTTTCTGATTTGGAGGTGATATGGTGTAATATTTTCTCTCGTGACTACGGCCATCTGTGTTGAGGAGCACCTTGCAACAGAGGGTTGCAACAACCAGTCTTGGGAATACCAAGGCTGTCCTTCTGATGGGACTTGGGTTTTTTCCCCTTAGCTTTATGCTCTCAGAAAGTGACAGCCGTACGTATCGCACACGAGTGGTTAGTACCATGGCTTGTGCCACTAGAAGGTGGTACGGACTTGTGGGCACAACTGCGTTTTTGGAGGTAGAATGGCTAGCTCAGGACTGAGTGGATCAGAAATAGGTCTGTAGAAACCCTGTATTGAAGAGCACTGATGGTCAGCTCTGGAGAGTCTTGCTGCAGTGTTTCAGGGTGGTTTCCTGAAACCAGGATGGTTTCCTGAGCTGTTCGCTGCCTCCTTTTTTGTTGGTTGTATCTGCCCAAAGGCAAAAGAGACAGAAACACGTATTTGTCTCAGCTGCTTCCTTTCCCTGCATCTCTGGGATCAGAACAACATTGGCAACTCTTTCTTGAATATCCAAACACATTTTGGTGGTGAATACCCCATTCATCCCAGTTGTATTGTGCTTCCCCACATCTCTTCAGCAGATCCATGGGATCTGCACACACAACCTAACACGGACGCAGATGGCATCTGAATTGCATTGCAACTCCTGAGTTAAGTATAAAAGAATAGAAAACAAACCATTATGCTGCATTTTTCCATGTATTTTCTCTCTCTATAGTACACATATTTACAGGTTACTAGCACCCACACCATGTGGGGTATGCATGTGTGTGTGTCTAAAGGAGAAGAGTGTGTGCATGTGTATACACCCTAGGCAAGAAAACTTTTGAAGGCGCTTTCTGCCACTCTGCAGGAGTGTTCGTCAGGGAAGAAAAAATATAAAAATGCAGTCTTGGAAGAGACTGACATTCCTGCTGCTGATTCTGTGGGTGACATTGGATTGTCCTCATGTAAATCTACCAATGCCCGTCAATTCTGACCTATAACAACTGCTGTTTCGTTTCCTTTTTTTCCACTCCCCCACCTTGCCCTGAAGATAACCTATCTGAGCCTCAGTTGCGTGTCTTACCTGAGCAAGGAAGGACAACTGATCTATGATTCTGGAGTGCTTTACTAGAGGTGACCAGCATTTCGTTTCTCTCTTGTGGCCTATATTGAGGCAGTCATCTAGGCTCTTCCTCCAAGCTAAATCCTAAACCCGTGCAAGGCATACTGCAATTAAATCGACAACATTGTATCAGGCTCCAGTTCTCCCACGGATGTCAACAGGGAGCTTATCAGATCCCTCCTAACATGAGCAGTAGGTTATTTGATTTTAAAAATGTTGCAATATCTAACTATGGCTCTGAAGAAGGCTGTAAGATTGGGGTATTAGTGGGGCAGGATGGAAACCCCAAATCAGGGAGAAAAAAAGAAAAAGGTAGCACTTGATGACCAAAGAGTAGATGTCGTGAGTGTGTAAGCACACATTTCATTTTCAGGCTTAGCCAGGACCAGCAGTAAAATATTTTCTGAGGTACCCGATCCAAAACTCACTGGAGCCAAGAGGAAGCTTTCTATGGACTTCAACAGACTATGGAGCAGATGCATTACATTCCTCACTATTACTGGAAAGAGTGGGGCTATAAGTTTTGAGCTAAGCTCTGTTTTTATGAGTTTTTCAGCTTAGACTGGCAGAATCAAGATCTTATGGTTCTGGCCTGGAGTTTGCAATCAAACTTCTGGCTTGTTTGAAACTCAGCTCCTGACCTTGGAAATTCATCCGTCACTAATCTTTACATGCCGTTTGTGCTTCATGCACACTTTTTACTCTTTGTCTCTCAGCGGTGCCTGGCAATCGTTCAGAGCTGACTCGGTTTTTCACCTTGAGTCTTCCCTTGCTGGCTCGATGAGCACAGCAGTGTGGGCCATGAAAGAGTGCAAAACCTGGGGGCAAGGAAACGCAGTGCTGGTTTGTGTGAATGTGCCTGAGCACTCCTATAGCCCTTCTAGGCCTATGTAGAGACACACAGAAGAAAGAGCCCGAATAATGTAGGTCTTTATTTAAGCTATACTCGGTAACATATTATTTCCTCTCCATTTCACTGCTGGCAGTTAGCTTGGCACTCAAGAATTAAGGAGAGATTACAGTGATTTTTTTCTGAGCTCTGCCTATCGGTGGGGCTTCAGGGACGAGCCTGATTTGAAGGTGCTGCACAGTGGGTAAATAGACAGCCATGGAGATACAGTCTTCCAGGAACGCGTGGGATTCTGAGATACCCCCTGCATATCAATCCTCTCCCTCACCAATGTCCTCTTGTTCACCATCCAATGAACCGCACAACTCACTTGCTGTAGCTAAAAGTGGTCCCAAATGACTCACATCTACAGGAAAGTAGAATACCTGCACTCTTATGATTCTCTCCTGGGAGGATGAGGATCCTCTGTTTAGAGGACTCTGAGGGGTGGTTTTTTCCCTTTCATTTGCTACTGCAGCTGGAATAACATTTTAAAAAGTAATGGCAATTTTTCAAAAGCAATATTTCAAAGAAATTGTTCTGATCACGGGTGGTTTGTGATCCACTTGTGACTGTCCCTTGGGTAGAACGAAAGAAAAAAAAGCCCAACTAGAAATATAACTGGGGGGACTGTAATATTTAGATCAAGGAAGATCAGTTGTGTGTTTGCAGAGAGGGAGAAGGGAGAGATGATATATACAGGTGGCCAATGGGAGCCAGGAATTTTAACACGCAAACAGCTTGAGTTTGAAGAAGGCGGCGTCTTATACAGTACATAAGATACAGAGCACATGGACTCCTGCCATGTAGCCCCCCCACATATATGGTGCCCCTGGCAGGGATGGATAGCAGAACCCCCTGTAGGTCACAGGACAACTTCACTGTACAGTAACTGAGAGTCACTATACATAAACCCCCAGCCTGCAGAGCTCAGTGGGTTGAGCCGGTTCATCCTGCGTCCCTAGGACTGGCATTTCACGACATCTGCGTTCACTGCAGCCAAGTTCCTCTGGAGTGTAGAGACGTGTTGTCTCAGCAGTGCAATATGAAAGGCCACGTGAGGGAGAGAGCCTGCCAGCTACAGACCCCGCGTTACCACCTCACGGAAAGGGAGACCAAACAGCCGCTGGTACATCAGGCTAGGACAAGAGTGTCACTTTATCTACAAGAGCGGGATAGGAAAAGAAGAGCGGGGGCTAGACTCTGCGGGAAGCTGAACATCATCCAGGAAAACACATTCTTAACTTTAAGCATATGAATAGTCTACCAAGGTTAAGGGGATTAGTCACATGCTCCAAGTAAAGCACATGCTTAGGCGCTTTGCCAGAGCAGATCTGAAGGACGAGGTCAAGCCCCTTGATGCTGGGATCACAGCTAACAGATTTCTAATTAACTACTCCTTCAACTAGAATACCAGGCACTAGTCAAAAAGCTTGAATCTCTGTTCAGAAAGATATTTCAAAGCATCCCCAAAATGTAGAAACTCAGACTAGATGAGAGCGTGCTTTGGCTCAGGATAGATGGAGACACTGACCACTGTAAATTTGGATCTGGGTGTGTTTTGAGTCAACCCTGCTCTAAAGGCGAGTTTGAGCCAACAGAAAGTGTGGTGGGACTGTGAGCCCCCTTCAAGGGTATCAAAGCACGTGAGGCTCCTCTTGGTTCTGTAAGTAGCACAGAGGGGGTTTTGTCCTTATTTGAGACAAAAATGAGAGAACTGGTGTTTGGACAAATGGTGCCTTTGGGGATCCAGTTTGAGATTAAGGTTATAAATTCATCTGCTGCTTCAGACACTTATTCCCATAGTTTTTTTAGATACTTCATAGCCACACAGGCCTTACAGAGCCTATGCTATAGCACATGGAAAATCACAGAACTGCTCTAAAGATCCAGGGTTAACATTTGTCTCTTGTAAATAAAAATAATCCTAACCCTCTTCCACCATCGCTACAGACAGGCAAACACACAGGCTCATATACAGTTTGCAAACCAACACTGTAGAGAATACTTCATCAAGGCAGAACTCTTTTCATGCCAGCTGCAGAAAGAAAGGAAAGCTTTGAGAATCCAAGAAACAGCAAAATAATTTGAAATTCTTTAAATCTCACTGCTATACCTCTTCCAAAACTGAATCTGCAGAAGAATACACCCTGTGGATTGTCACGCACCACACAAGATTGTACATCACCACAGGAGCTGTTTTACTGCTTTCCATGTCACCAGGGCCTGATGGTGGACTCCAGTTATACACCTCTGTGCCATTTAGTTTACCTGGGTCATGCCAGGTATCTGTGAAACACCTTCTCTATTGCACTCAGGACTGCAGAGGAGGAAGAAAGTTTGCATTCAAAGCTGTTTTAATAAAATAATTACCATTTTTCTAATGAGAAACCATCTTTTAAAAGAAGATAGTTTTTCTCAAAATTTTTCATATTTTGGAAGTTCATGAAATTTTTTATAGGTCTCTTCTGGTTTTCAGTTATTGATTTTCTGCTTTTAGTTTTCATTTAACTTTCCAAGAGATGTTTTTATTTTTAATTTCCTCTTCACTCCAAGAGTAATTCCACCTTACCTAGTAGGCACTTGCACAGTTAAACGGTTTCAAAGCTTTTCAAAACCACTCTATTTGAAAACCTTGCCAGAAAAAAAAAAAAAAAGGCAATAAACCAATCTACTTAAAAAGGAAGTTTCTTCAAAAGGCATTTTCAACATGAATAAATAAATACATTCTCCAGTCAGATCTAATGGAGAATGAAATGACAAAACTTCAATTGCCAGGGACGGCACTTCAGCAGCAACACACTGGCTTGGCGGCTGGCATTGTCATGTGTGAGGAATTTGTAGACCAGAGAAAGTAAAAGCTAGGTAGTTGAGCAAGAATAAAGCAACTCAGATCTACCCTACTCCAAAATGCCCTCCAGGAACATCATTTCTTTGGGCACTGTTAATAAAACAACATTATCACATCAGGTGAAACGAGAAGGGGAAGCAGGGCTGGAAGGGGAATGGCTGGCTATGCAGTTGTATTGCAGAAGAATTATTTGTTGGTTGGATTTTTTTTTTTTAACTGAGCAAAATACTGTTCCTTGCCAGCTGTGTGAATGGCATGACCTGGAAATTAATGCCTTCATTTATGTGCAGTAGGCACAGTTTCAACAGGTTGCCACCTTCTCTTGGTGAGCTTTTGTAGATGCAGAGGATGATTTTTATTGACTCATAAGGACTGATGCCATGCAGCTATCATGTAAGAAAGGATTGCTGCTACTATCCCTGAATTAAGAACGTGTTGGGTTGAGTTGGTTTTGGGGAGGCCTTTTTTCTTTGCCCTGTCCCCCTTTGCCTGTATGTTTGTCAGTGGTACCCTCGCTCCCGCATATGGTCATTCAGTCATCGCCTCTTCAGACTCCCTTTGGTTACACCCTTGGCCCTTCCTTCCCACCTTCTCCTCAGCCACTGCGCCCCTGCAAGGATGTGCTGCCCCCACAGCCAAAATGCTTTGCTTCCCCTAAGGTCATTCACCTGCCTCTGCAGACTTAGCTGTTCCTTTAGCTCTTCTGAGACCTATGACCTGAACAATGGGAAAAGCAGAGTGAAGGAAAAAGGAGACAAAGGGAAGAGGAGTAGCAGGAAAACGAGAAAGACCAAAAAAGAGAGAGAGTCTCATTTGCAGATTCACAATTATATCATACAACGCTTGAGCTCATGGGAAATGGATCTCTGCATCTGACCCTTTCGCTTCCATCTGTACACAGTTCTCCCAGATGGAGAGTGGAGATGTCCAGTGAACCGGGGCAGTTTCCAAAGATGCGGGAAGGTCTTATTTGGCATACACGAACACGACAAGAGGCATCTCTTCCTTCTCCCTTACAAAAATTAGCTCCCCTTTTCTCCTCGGCAATGGCTTTTGCCCAGTTGTCTTAAACATCCAAAACGGAAACTCGATGAAATCCCACTCCAGTAAATACCAGGGAAGAACAACTGTCAGGGCTCCCCCCACCTCCCTTCTCCCTGGTTGCTCTTCCCTTGGATCCACCGTCCCAAACTCTCAGATGCTCTGTGAGAACAAAAAAGCATCCTGAAATCCACCAGAGGAGACACGCTGTCTCAGACCTGACGGGTTTCCTCACGCTTCTGCAGTTGCAGTGCCTCAGTCTTGGGCCACAAACACAGCATGGATGGTTTAGTGGACAATCACATTGCAATGTTTTAAATTTTTCTTTTTCTTAAAAAAAAAAAAAAATAAAGAGGGAAGAAAAAGTTATACACACATGTATCACAGCATTTTCAAAAGGCCTTCTGCTGCATTTACGTTAGCAGTTCAGCCTCAGTTGTAAGCCTGGATGTAAGGCAGCTGGAAGATTAAAACTGCATTGTTGGAAAGTCCGCTGAGATGTCCTCATGGAGATTTTTTTGTTGTTCTCTGTTTTTAATTTGTTAGATCCTTTTGTTATTGTTATTATTATTTTCACTTGTTTGCTTCTTTCTAAAGTTTGGCAGGCAAAGAGAAAATGCTTTTCTGCTTTTCCCCACACGTTCTGTCCATTTTGTTTTCTGTGTTTTAAGCAAAAAAAAAACCCAAACAAAAAAACCCCCAAAACCAATGACAGAGCAGGCTTCTGTCATTTT
>JAOXJM010000001.1:62061265-62118665 GCA_026413425.1 Tringa solitaria | reverse complement strand
GTCCTGTACAGATTCTGGTTCCAGATCCCCCACGTGGACCCCCTGATCCCCTTCCCAAATGGCAGTAGGTAGGTGCAGCTGTGTGTTCATTTGACCTCTAAGGTATGATGCTGAAGTTAAGAGTTGGATGGAAGAGCCACGTGAGAGAAAAGCTTTCCCATCGTTGTGAGAAAGAACGAAGGAACACAGAGTCCGGTGGAGATGTGAGTGCCGTGTCGGACTCAGCTCTACCTTGGCACTGGCATTAAATTGAGATTATATATATATATATAATTATATATACATATATATGCATGTATAGGTATACATAGACATATATATATATATATGTATGTGTGTGCATTTGTTTGCTATTTGTTTTAGCACACTGTCCCATTCTCAGGTCTAGATTTGGGGCAGTTGGTCCTGGGGACAGGTTGGACAGAAGGGGCCAGAGTGCAGAAGAAGCCAGAGATAAGAGTGAGGCCCAGGCCCCCCCACGCACAGAACATGGACCAGCCATAGCCATGGCTGATGTCGTCGGGAAGTCCGTACAGGTAGCGGGGGTAGCGGGAGAGCTCAAAGTTGATTCCAGCCACGCACGTGCACAGTGAAATGATGCAGAAGGTTCCTGGAGGAGAGCGGGAAGGGGAGAAGGAGGGAGGAAAAAAACAAAGAGAAGTTAGAAGAGTGATAGACACACCACTTTCCGAGCTGCCCGAGGAGAGCTGGTGCAAGCAGTAGGGAAACACCTAAGGGAAGATGTTCGTATAGAAAGTGGCTCAGTCTACGGCTCCACAGGGAACGAGCTGAGTGCCAGCAGAGCCTTGAATATTGATCTGATGCTGAACAGAGCTGTATGGAGAAACTTCAACAGGAACAGTTTTTTCATTATGAGCACTCCCTTGGGGACCAGAATGCTTCATGAAACCATTGATTTTTCTGGAATTTTGCTTTAGACAAATACAGAGTGAATCATTATGTTTTGGGGGAGAAAACCCTTGAATTTTTTGTTTAATTTAAATTTTTCAGTGATGCATTTTATAGAAGAAAATATTACAGAATACCCGACATATTCTGGCTCTGTCAGAACTTACATTTGAAATTACTTGAGAGATTTTTTTCAGACTTTTCTTATATCAAAATCTAAAATCTTTCAGTATACACCTCCCCCCTTTTAAATATCACTGTCAAAATCATAAAATCCCTCACAAAATTCGGATTCTGCCCTCTGTATGGCTCCAGCCATACATCTAGATGCCCCCTGCAGTGTGGGGGAAATCTTGAAAATATCCTGTTCTTGTTTTCCATCTCTGCAGCAATATTTCATTTCTTCATGAGAACACTGCGAGGACAGGCTTCATAACTCTGTCAGGTGGTGTTATGGAAAGTCAAACATTCCGGATGAGGCTGAATCTTAGCCCACCCAGATGAGTCTAATTTTGATCTTTGGCTTCCAGCTTCATCAAAGCTAAACTCTGAGCTCCTGAAATGTCACAGTTGCCACCCACACACCAAATAATGGATAGCTACAGACGCTACGCGCCTGTCTCAAGAGATAACAACTGAAGTCAACATAAAGTTGGTCATTTATTTTTCCTCTCTGATTCCTCCCTATGTGAGCCTCTCTGAATTGCCTGGAGAGCCCTGGGCAGAGAAGGCATATTGCAGGATGCGTGTTACAGTAACACGCGTGGCCAGTCCTCTGTGTCGGCCCCCTGTTCACGCAGAGATCAGTAACATGCTACGTGTGCTACCTGTGCAGCACATCCTGCACCTTTTCACTAGCAGCTTCTGGTGTGGAATCTCCTACTCTTCTTTCTCCCTAATATAGCACAATCCCCCAAAGCAGTCACAGCCAGCCTGGTTTTAGTGTCAAGCTCTCTTCTTCTGGTGCCCTTGCCTCTTTCTACTCCTTCCTGCCCCTCCTCCTGCTTCTCTCCTGCATCAGAGAGAGTATCTTTTCCTATTGTTTTCTGCAGTTTTGTTATTTTCAGTTGCAATTGCATTGAAGCAATGGATTTTACACTCCCCACTCTGAAGACTTCGGTAAGATTATGTGATGAAGTCACCTGAAATTAGGCTCAGAAACTGGGGGTATTTGTAGGAACATATATACTGCCCAACATGCGTGGACTTCCCACCATACTCACCTCTTTTACATATAGGTCTAGAATCTATAGGCAAATCTGTCATAGACCTGCTGTCACGTCTCCCTCTCTGTTCCCTCTTTTTATCACTGCCTTGTCTATTTGGATCGTCTTTTCTCCAGTGTGTTTTGGAGTGCCACTTGTAGATACCCTCTGTTGTAAAGGTCAGGGAATATGGGAACTCTGGGTGCTTCCTCAAATGCTATGTATAGCTGCCAGATGGCCCAGGTTATTCTTAAGTACTCATATTATGACAGTGCCACAGGGTACAGTCCGGACCAGCGAGCTGCTGCGGTAGCTACTCTGGCTACTGCCTTCCTGCCTCACAGCAGCACCCAATAAGCCTACACTCTGGACTGCTTGCTCTGGACTTTTGCAAAAGCCTCGTGAGACCAGGCCCTGGAGCTGTCTTCAAGAGATGTCCTACACTACTTTAAAGCACAGAGCAGGATAAATGGGGAGGTCTCCCTCTGAGGATCCCTTACTCAAAAATCAGGTTCTTTGATTAGAAACCACACACCCCTTCTGTGTTTTACCATGTCACTTAGGTTACGCAGTAACATGATGGTCTAGTGGGAGGTGTCCCTGCCCATGGCAGGGTGGTTGGAACTCGATGATCTTTAAGGTCCCTTCCAACTCGAACCATCCTATGATTCTATGATTCTATGAAGGTGTCTTGGCAAGAGCGCAGATGATCCCTGTGTGACATGTCAACATGACATTGTAGGATCAGGGAAAAGGGATCCATCAGAGCCACTGAGCTCTGAACCAAGCTCAGTGGTTAGAAATGGCTGTGGTTGGAAAAGGACATGAAAGGCCTTTCTTTGCTAGCAAGAACATGATAATTTCAGTGCTCTCGAAATTGTTAAGAGAGGTGGGTGGGAAAATCACTGCGGCCAGACTGAAGCTGCATTTACTAAGTACAAAAGGGAAGGAAATAACTTTGGATTTCAAATACTCCCTGCGCTTTCACGGTTTGTCTTGGCTATTTTGATTACAAGCTCTTCAGTGCACGAGCCCTGCTTACTCTTTGTATTCAAACAGTGCCCAATATATCAGCACTCCACCTTGCTGGGGGTATTCTGCCCAATAACAAGCAAACAATAAAGAAGGAGTAACAACAATAGAGAATAAAGCAAATCACGAGCATGAGACTTCTTTAAAAACAGGTTGCCCTCATCCTGCCCCTTTGCTGGAGAATGTGCTAATCCCACGACAATAAATAACTACTGCCATGAACGACGTTAGAGGAAGCATAGCGCGGTCCTCAGCCAGTCACCCCCCCAGTGCTTCTGCAGGATGTCTTCTACAGCACAGGTTTATCAGCCTCCCTAGTGCTATTCATTACAGACACAAAAAATGCCATTTTATACGACCTAGAGGGATCTTTACGGCCATTATACGAGTCATATGTGTTGTTTGTATTCAGCCAAGCAAGGAAGTTCCCACTTGTAGTTAATCTGGCTTCTCACCAGGAGGGTTACTAATGAAAACTGAGTATGGTTACTACCTTAGGACTGTTTGGTAGCTTTTTCTCATGAATTGGCGATCATAACACAAAGGATCATCCTTGCAAATTGCACAATTGTGGGCCATTATAGTGAAAGAGATACTGGTGGAAGGGATGCAGAGACTGAGCTTACCCTTGGAAATGCAGCCTCTGCTAGCCCGAGTAAGATGTGGAGCTGGGATGGCGGAAGGTAGAAGGCTGTCACTCCTGTCCACGACACAGCCTGCCCTATGGACACGGTGCTTTGGAGACACCAGGATTGCAGTAAGTCATGAGCATCCCCAACCCTGAGACTCTTTCTCTCCCCAGAAAATAAACTGAACCCTTATTCACTTTCCTGGTAGGTTCTTGCCATCAGTGAGACATCAGTTCTTGCCCTACATGTGCAATAATGCCCAAGATCCCTTGGCAGTTGCAGGAATACAACCTTTTCCTTCTTTGTGAAAAACACTCCCCGTAACCCTGGCCTAAGCACATGACCAGACCTGAAGGCTGGTGGTCCAAGGCTCGGCACTTCCACGGTGGCACTGACACACAGTATGTGAATGACAGGCGGTATTAGGAGCTCACCAGGGATGTGCTGGTAGCGAGCTGGACAGGGGAGATAAAGACCATCTCCTTCAGCAGCCGGGGAGAGCAGAATGTGCTAAGGTTTTTGTGCTGCGATTTACACGGTATCATCCTGAGCAAAACACTAATGAAGGAGACAAGGCAACAGCAGTGTTTTTGACAGAGGAAATTCACGTGTCATTGCAAAATGCTTCAGTCAGGTGAGAGATGAAACTACATGTAAGGCCGTGTCTGTACCACAGAAACTGGTGTTTGATATGTAGCCAAACCTCCACCCCGACTCCTCACCAACCAGCTGCCCATCACTCTGGCTTTGGCAGTCCTGCTAACAGACTGGTGACCAACAGTGGTTTGAGCACCTGAGCTATTAAATACCTCATGGCTATTTTGCGCTTTTCCTTCTTAGATATTATGGAATAAAAATATTAAACATTATACTGAATGTCTTCCATTTAGACTGGAAGTTTGTTTAGGACAAAGATGAACTTATTTGCTATATATGTGTACAACATTGGGGTCCTGCCATCCTGGCTGCAGAAGCAGACGTGGTCAGGAGAAGGATGACTGGGAAAGGTAATATCATTGTTGGTCAAAGCCTAATTCAGTGTGGATTATGAGTCAGAGCCCTTTGCCGTAGCTATTTTAAGCATGATTTTATCAAGCAAAGCCGTGGGCTTCTGCTGCTAGGAATTTTTTTTTTTTTTTTTCTGTAAATGTCCCTTTTCTTTCCAGTTAGCCCAGCTGTGCAAGGGGCCGCAATGCCTCCGTTTGCAGTTTTCAAACCTCACCTCCAGGGGAGAGCAGAAGTGCTTGTGAGTGCACCGATTCAAACACAAGCAGGCTCAGACCATCCATACCAAATATGTTTGAATTTTGCCTCACGCCAGTGCCCCCCTGAACCACGTCCTTCTCCCACAGACCTGGCTCAGCTTCCAGAGCAATAGGGCTTCAGGGATTTCACAGGGTCCGTGGTGTTTTGTGAGACAAGAACTGCTGCCTTTCTTAGATA
Source organism: Tringa solitaria (assembly GCA_026413425.1). Lineage (NCBI taxonomy): Eukaryota > Metazoa > Chordata > Aves > Charadriiformes > Scolopacidae > Tringa > Tringa solitaria. The sequence continues at coordinate 62,113,447 of JAOXJM010000001.1, read as the reverse complement.
CACTGCAAACCAAGGTGAGCCTTCATGGTGCTGGTGTGCGAACGGACCCCGCTACAGACAGGAGCTTCATCTAAAGATCCCTGCCCCTAGTATCAGGGATGAGGTGTCTGACTGTAGGCTGAAGCAGATGTCACCAATTTGAACTCACGGGGGGAAAAAAAGCCAGTAATTACAATGATCTGGTCACCAAGCCCACCTCTGAGACCCAATGTATTTGAAATACATTTCTTCCACCTCTGATGGAACAACGCTCGTTCCCTCCCTTCCCCTCGCAACAGGCAGAAATGACTCACAACCTAACCGTGCTGTCAGATGTATAAAGTAAACAAACCAAAAAAATATGATTCTTCTCCCTTTCTGGTTTTTTTGCAGAGACAAAAATGTCAAGTATTACTTATAAACACTAGTAGATAAAAAGGGAAGCACAAAGGTATGGATTTTAAGATGCCCTCTGAAACTGAACAGTTTCCCCCCCAAAAAGTGAATCTCTGCTTTTAAAAGTACTTCTAGTAGCCACAATTGACGGAAATTTGTGGCCACTAATGTCTTTGGAAGGAGTGCTGTTTATTTAATTATCATCACTTTTTTATTATAGGGTTATGGGGAAAAAAATCTCACAAGTGAAACAACATTATCTTTACTTTCTCTTTGCCCTACTAGTTTTTACTATTTTCAAGGTACATCAAACAAATAAAATGATGTCTGATCCTAAAATGGAGTGTGTACCATTAGCTATTTAAATTATATTACAATCAAATGAAATTATTAAAGAATAAACCCAATTCTCTCCCAACACAGTGATGACAAAAGCCTTTTGGAGGGAGCAGCTTTGCAGTAAACTCCTTCTGTGCACGGATTAAACGCCTCAGCAGCACACAGCTCTTGAGAACACTTTATTGCTCTGTGCATACACGCATAGAATATAAATTATTGCTTAATTATGTACTGTTCCAGCAGAAGCAGCTTGCAGCATCACCGGTAGGTTGCAGAATAGCAAGGGGTTTACTGGAAAATTGCCCTTATAAAAAAAGCTGAGATGGAAAGAGAAGTCTGATGGGGTGATGGAGGTTTAGTGCAGTGTCCTTGTGAGGCGATAAGCCCACCTGGGTTGGAACTCAATACATTTTTATTTTATACTAAGAACCAGTGTAAACTGTGGGGTCTAACGCGGCACTATGATATTGCATTATAGCCGCTGTCAGAATGAAGTTTGCATTTGGCCTTTGGCCTCCTACCTCAAAATGTACCGATGGCATCTGTACCCCACCAGAGCTCTAACGCCTGCTGCATGTTTCTCCAGCAGCAGGGACTGTCTATTGAATTGCTGCTGCACAAGCTGTAATATGTTCTGGCACCAGAGGACTATGTAACCTCTGTCACAACTGCAAGTACTTAATGGGTACCATCCTTGGAATCATATAAATCAATGTAGTATATGGAACAATATTACAGCAGTGATGGGGTGATCTCCAGTTTGCTATGCTGGTCCAACTGACAGTCAGTCTATATTGCACATTATAGCACCCTGCAGACTTGCACGTGGTGACACTTCTGCTACCGCACCCCAGAATGCACGGGACTGCAGCGGGAGCGGATACCCACGCTGTGCACCACAGCAGCCAGAGAGCACCAGCTATGAGCAAGCACCCCATGAAGACATGAGTTGGCACGTAAGGCAAAAGCCATTCTAGTTAGCTACAGGCACGTTGTTTTGATAAAATGGGCTAGGGAGAAATAGGGGAGTTGATCAAAGCCTCAGCTGAATAGCTCCCTGATTACTTTTACAATGGTGATTCCTATGACCCACCCAAAATAACCTAGTAATAATAAAGGGACTTGACTACAGCCATTAAGCAAACACAATGGCTCATGAACTTGCAGTCGCAACAGAGGAAGCAGCAAAAATTGTGCCAGTTGTAGTAGTGCGATGTGATTCAGTATTTTACTGGGAGCAGAAGGGAGAGAAAAGAGGAGGATCTCCATGTCAAAATGAAGAAACATCCTAATCAAAGGTTAGTGAAATTATCCCATCACTGCACTGGCAAGCCCCTTGCTTGGTAACATGCAAAGGCTGCCAGCAGGCTTCTTTCATCACCTGCAGCATGGACCTCCCAGGATGACCCAGTCAGAGGCTAAAAGATTAAATGGAAAGGGGCACTGGAGGTCTGAGCAAACTCGAGTGACTCTATCACACCTCAGATTTGCCAGATGACAAGACACAGAATTTTAGTATCAAATTGTACCTCAGTCAGGTGCTTCCCAGCCTAGCATTTGCCAGAGCTGAAGAGAAACTTATGGGGCCAGGTTGGGTTTGCCTTGCAGACGACATCTCCCATAGCATGAGGAATCCACGCACCACATTGCATTTGGTCTTTCAGCAATCAGGCCATTCTGCCTCTCTCCAAGCAAGGACTTTTTCTTCCAGTCAAAAAATTTATCCTCTCTCAGACAAAACCTCAGAAGGAGCCTCAGAGGCTTTGTAGAATCTTCCTTTGTAGGAAACCTTAAACTGCTGAAAAGTCTTCAGACAGATGTTCTTCAAGACAAGTGAGACCGGAGAACAGACACAGCACAAACAACTTCAATGCAGCCTTCTTCCACATTGCCTAGTGTGTGCTACTAGACATATTCTTAGGGGGAATACTTTCAGGGCTGAAAGGGCAGAGTTGCTGGCATGCCTTTTTAATCCTTTTCTTTGCTGAAGGCACTACTAAAGAAGCCATTGGGAGCTCTGGGTGATGGTGGTGGCTACCTGATTTGGATATTTTCCCCTTCAGGTGTTGGAGAGAAGCTTATCCATTCATTTTTTCGAGTGACCAAAGGACTCTGGTTGTACAACTTTCTGTTGTTTGTACTGAATGTGAACTGAGGATCTTTACTGCAAAAGGCTCCGGGCTCTGTTCCCTAAGCTGACCTACCAGGAACAAAAACATCCTTTCTGTATGTGCTAAGTTATTACTTAATAAGTACAGTACTTAATAAACACAGTTATTATTGAGATATAATAGCCAGAAATCAAAATAAGAAGTAATTGTCTCGCCAACAAGGACCACTGGATGCAGGCTACCCCTGTAAAGTTTACATCATTCATGTTGCTTGCAAGCAACAAACCACCCCGACCCTTTTGCTACTCCCTTAAAGGGTCACATGCTGAAATCTTCTTTCCTATTGCAGAAGACATGCCTCTGCAGCCTCTGCAGCCCACACAGGTACATCGGCATGGCGCGTCTCTGTAACCCCTGAAAGAGTCAGGTTGGGCAGAAACAAAGGCGGCCCCACTCATCTAGTTTCTGCCAGGTCCGGGTGCTTTTTCTGTGGATTTTCCAGTAGCCGATTGGACTCTGTCCAGGCAGATTAGACTAAGCAAGCGTAGCAGTGATTTGTCCAAGGGGAATGTTGTTTTTCTAAGTTGGCAATCTGATGAGACAAGAAGATGTATCTAAACCTTGCTTCGGTCTCTCCATTTAACAGTAAGATCTGCCACACTCAGAAATTTGCTCCCCTTTCTCCCTGTAAAGAATTCTTTTTGTTTAGCAAATCATGCCGGTATTACTCTTCCTTCTGTTGCATGTGTAACAGTCTTCTTTCCTTTTTGATGCCAGGCATGCAAACAATGCAGTAAACTTTTTTTTTTTATAAAAACAAACCCAGTAATAAATGCCAGTTTTGTTTTCCTTGTCTTCCTTTGGCCTTGATGCATCTTGCCATTGGAATTCAGAACCTAACAGCTGATCAAAGACCCGGTGACATTATTAAGGGATAAGGAACAACCACAGAATTTTAAAATACGTATAACTTGTTTTCCAGGGCTGTGTGTGTAGGAAAGCCTTTTGTATTTCTATCGGATCTCTCCCCTACTTTGCTTCTACTTTAATTCACCTTCTGTCAGCCTCTCAAAGACCTAATGACATCCCTGAGAAGCAAACTAGATTGCGTGCCCTTCATAGACTACACTAGGTTTTCTGTTCTCGTAACTCTAGAAGGTACTGATGCTTCTGTCAGTACCTCCCATCCTGGTGAGGGAGAAATTGCAAGCCAGTACAGCTGACTTAAAATGAACACACAGAGGAATATGAAGAGTTCTTTTTGCTGAAAAGCCAGAGTGAGCTGATTCCTTAATTTACTGTATGCTCAGTTCAGGGACACTGATCTGAGTTAAGACTCAAAAACAATGAGTTTATAGGTACACGTACACTACTTGCCCCGTCTTTTGCTCCAGACTATGAGATCTCTGCACCTCATTACAGAGCCTTTCCTCTCCTTCTCCTAAATGCCGGTGCTCTTCTGTGATCAGCTAGAAGGCTGCAGAAATTGCTTGTGTTGGTATTTCTCCCCTAGTTTGCAAGTGCACATCTAGGAGCATCAGAAACAAGCAACCGGAAAAAAAAATCCTGCACATTTGAAGGTTGACTTTGAAGTCAGCTGATAATGTTTCCATGGAGATCAAATGCTATGTAGTTGACAATGAATTCTCTCGTTGTGCCTTTCCTTCCAGGAAAAAAAAAGACCTCTAAATGACTACACACTGCAGTACAGCTGTGTTATCAATTTGAAAAAAGCATTTCTATATCCCACCCCCATTCTCTTGTGGAGGTATTGACTTTTAGGTCCTGGCTTTTCAGGGCTAGGTCTGTCAGTATTGACCTAAAGAATCAGCTAGATACCTGAGATATTGAAAAAAAAAAAAAAAAAAAGCATGTAATGAAAATAACATTCTGTGAGAAGAAGGACATAAATTTGCTTTTGAACTTATGCTGTAGGGGATGCAAAGATGGGTGTTATGATTCCCCTTGAGGAGCATTACAACATAAAATTATAAAAGAACTTTTCAGTGGCAAGTACGCAGTGACGCACAGAAGGCTGTACAGTGAAAGTAGGTGATCTTTCATATTTCCAGAAAGTCTGCTGTTTTGTTTTCAAAATGGGTGCCGATATTAATAAATAAATGCAAAATGTGTTCTCAGTGCACCATTATGCATAGAGAAGTACTAGAAGTAAAGGCTTAACATGCTACCCCAGCTCTGCCTTTTAAGTGTAATGTGTTGTGAGCCTTGTCGTGCAGTCAGCTGAGCAACTGTTTCCTACCTTGGAAATGCTAAACAGTCCACCTTGACAACATATTAAACCCCCAAAAGATTGCAAGCAGGATGTATGTTGATGTTTATTTTTGACTCAAGATAGGAAATCAGATAATATTCAAAAGGAAATGATGCTAATTTCTATAGGGTGATTACTAATGGTTAGTTGGTCAGGATGAAGAAGCACCTCCAGGCCTATCCGTGTAGGACACATATATGTCCAGTGAACCCATATCCATATATATATGGATATATATATATCCATCAGTGTCCAGGTTTTGAAATACATAAGAAAAGAAGGGCCACACTTCAGGGCCCAGAGGCATAGCCTGAAATGGGACCAAAGAACATGACCTGCAGCCCCATCTGTGAAGGATACCACAAGCTGTGTAGGAAAGCTGTTTGAAAAGAGGGACTGACAAATCCCAAAAGTGAGGGAAAAATATATTTCTAAAACCAGGCTAAATCTTATTGTATTAGTATGCAGCGCTCAGCCTTGTTACTTTACTGGCTGATGGGTACTGAGGCACAAAGCCTACATGGCTGCTCCGGGCTCTGGATCTCATCACAGGTCCATAAGGACCTTCATCAACTCCTTTTCTGCCTTCTCCAACACCCTTGTAATGTGTTTGATGGTTTTAAACAATCAAGAGCTTTAGAGAGGTTTAAACATTTAAAACCTATTAGCGCTGTACATTAACTCAAGTTCATTCCAATTTGAGGCCTTAAATCACTTTAGAGCATAATGCAAAATTTAACCAAAAGCACAAGTAGGAACAAGAACGTACGTGTGTGGTGTGGGAGGCATGGCAGAGGGGGGACCGACCTTGTCACGCTGAGGTTTGTTTCAGAGACTTTCATAACCAATTTATGGCATCTCTTGATACAAACCAGCCTTTGTCTCCATCTGGAGGTCAACCCACATAAATAAGTCCTTACAGTGGTCTACAAGGAGTTTTGCTGAATTCTCAAGTTCCTCTGCAGTCATCACTGATTTAGTATCTCTCACAAGATTAAAACGTGATCAGCATCTTATTTTTTTCCAGTGATCCAACATTTTTTTTAAGTATAAATACTTTTCAAACTGGCAAAAGGGAATATGCCTTTGTGCAAACTATATTTATGCCAAGCTTCACAGCTCAGGTTACAGCTACTCATTGTAGACCTCAATTTTTTTAAAGATCACATGCTGTTGCTTAAGATCTGTGTGCATACACTTCTGCACACACATGTGCATTCGCACTTGCCTTTCCATATTTAAAAAAAAGATTTTATGTAAACTTTCTCATGCTATTTCTTTGGGGAAAGAAGCACAAGAAACTGGATTTTCAAAGAATAATGTTGTAGAAAAGAAAAAAATAAACATGATCACAGAAAATATCTTCAATCTTCAGTGTCGTGATTGATCATGTCACCACTGAAGAATGGGTAGAGACCTTGATCATTAGGGAGGAACAGAAACCCTAGGTGTCCTGTGAGACCCGACATATTTCTACATGAACTCCAAAGAATGTCTTCTACTTTCTCTTTTTGCTTATCTTTCTCTTTGCCTCCTCTTGGCAGCTGCTATGAAGGTACTTCGTAACTGCCTAGAAGGTGTCAATCACAGAGCTTTGCCTTACACTTGCTGTATTAAATTGCTCCATTTCTGTTTCTTAAATTATTCAGCAGCGGAATGATTATTTTGAGACGGCAGGACCACAGTTGTGTAGAATAAACACTCTTATTTTCTGCCGCTATGTGCTATTTTCAAAGTACAGTGAGTTAAATTTGGGACTCAAATGACTCAACAGCTGGTAACGATCCACGGCTGCAAATACACAGATGCCTCAGTTGTCATCTACTAACATATGCAGAGCGCGGGCGAAGGAAGCACAGCACGCGGGCTTGGGGGTTTTGGAGGCGAGACTCTCCATGGAGGCGGGGAATGAAAGAGGACACAGACGTGCGTGGTACATCCGTACTGACAGCTCTGCTTGCACGGGCTCCCAAGCCCTGTTTTGAAGTCTCCCCTTCTGATGGGGTTTGCATCCCCCAGGATCAGCCTGGTTGTCAGCTCCCAGACGCAGGGAGTAGTGCTCTGGCAGCTGCTGGCCTCTAGTGCACAAACCCCTCAGCGTGTCCTTGTCCCCCCAGCACCTTGTGACAGACCTGCATGAAGCGTGGCAAGGCTGGGGCAAGAGAAGGTGACCTAATGTAAATGGTCCACCCGTCCTCTGGTGGTGGGGATAATAATATTTTGGAATCACTTCTGAAAAGGGAGGAGGGTGAAAATGATTTATAAAAGGTTGTTTCTCCCTGGGTTAAAATACAAAAGCAGAATGCACTCACACATTCGTAAGTGGGTTGTTCTTTATTTCTTTAATAAACATCTTTTCTTGCGTATCTGAAATAGAGCGTTAAATTGTGCCAGCACACCTGCATAACTTTATTTTTCCTTGCCTCTCACACATCTTTCCTGCCTGCTTATCTCTGCTGCAGCAGCCAGCACTGGAGAGAATAGGTGTTCACCTCTGCTGCGGGAGAAGGTTTGAAGGTTTTGAAACCCTGACATAAGTCTTGTGAGTATGGACGGGCCGCAAAGAGCAGTGTCTCCGCAGCGCTCTTAGGTGGGTCATAAGAAACCCAAATCAGTGGCAGAAGAGAAGCTGGCAAATGGTGCTTGAATCCCCCAGATTTGCAGATCATCATTGGAGAGGAGGGAGGAGGAGAGGATGAAAGAAATTCCTGAAGTTTCTGAAAGCAAATGCTAGGACAGAAAGTCATAGAGGAAGAACTCCATAGCGCTGCTGCACATGTACAGCAAGGATTTCAGGCCTTTCAGTGCCAGCAAAAAAGAGAATTTCAGACTCCCAAGCAAAGCCCCAAGCCCAGTATTTCATGCAAAAATTTCACCAGGCAAAGACAAGAAATGAGCTGCTATGTGAGATCATTTTATTATGGATCTGCATGGTGAAGCTAAATCACATGAATAAGGGCATTTAGCAGCTGGAATAATTTCCAAATAGACTAATTAGAGACTGAATTATTAATGGTAAAATTTATAATTGGCTCAAAGCAAGGTTACAGCAAGAAACACACTTGACTTTGCAAAGAATAATGAATATTTGCAAGCCTAGTAAAATTACATGCTTCTCTAAGGAAGCCGTTAGCAAATGGGGAAAAAACCCTAAAGTGATCATAGAATCATAGAATCATTTAGGTTGGAAGAGACCCTTGGGATCATCGAGTCCAACCATCTACCCTACGCTACAAATGATCCTAAGTGATCCTAAAGTGCATGTCACAAGACAAAACTGGCAGAGACCAGATAAGAGTGAAGAGAACAGGTAAAACAGTAAACAACTGCAGAGATGATTTATTGCATTTATTCGCAGTAAATTTGGAATAAAATGAGACAACGCAGAACTCTCTCCCCAAAGGGTTTCCTTGTTAGGCATGCGGTAAAACCCCAAACTATTTCACTGCAATGTGTTCTCAATCCAAATCAGACTTTGCAAAAGGAAAATACAGGACTGTGCAGCTGAAGGATGGAGCTCTGATAAGGATGATAAAACATCATTCTTTGAGAGTCCTTTAACACATTTACAAAGGAAAGTGATGTCACTTTGGCCAGGGATGTAATCTGGCCAGGGATGATTTTGTGCTGAAGCAAGTAGGAGAACAAGATATTGGAAGTGCCATTTTATATTTCCAGCTGGGACAAGGGACAGCACAGGGAGGTGCAGGTAGGGAAGGGGAGGATGCAACCACTGCTGAAACGTGCCACCATGGGGCAGCTCTGTCACCCACTTTCCTCTCAGCAGGCACTGATTAAGAGGAAAAGGGTTCTGCAGCATTTATGTACAAAGTCAGCCCTGCCTTCAAAACTAGAAATAAAGCACGTGATGTTTCAAAGCAGCTGACTGAAATGAAATCAGAGCTGAACTGGGAAAACAGCAGGCTATCAGAGATAATCTTTAAATGTTGATTTTAAAGGGCCTACACAATAACAGAAGGTGTGGTGGGGTTGGGTTTGCATGGTTGTGGAAGGACAATCAACCTAGCAGAATCTGAGATGCTCAAACAAGAAAATGAATGCACTGGAGACCAGGTGGAAAAGCCAATAGTTATATGAATTATCATGATAAGCTTGTCTGCTTATCATGGTAGAGGAAATATTCTTAAACAACTTGATGAAGAACTGAAAGGAGGGATTCCTGAAGATACAGGAATTTGCCTTGGTAGAGTTGCCAGTGTGCCAGTTCGTAGCATCCCAGCTCTTTCGGGCTGGAAGTAGAACTGAAATTTGACCTTGACCTGGCAATAATTCTACCTACTGTTGAGAGAGTGCAGACACAAACCAAATGAACTGACAGGCCTGCCATGATAATAAAACTAAACAAATCAAGAATTTGGATAAATTCAAAAGAACTTCTGAAAGCCAGAAAATGTGAGCACTGCTTTGTGGGAACTGAAATTCAAAAAGCAAAGGCATGGTTTTGGTACACATGTAAATATACTTTGGTCAAAACACACTGTATAAAATGCCCCACATATATTTCTTCAGGTAGGTGTTTAACTGAATTCCATTTAGACTACTACTAAGTACTTTACGTACATGAAAGCACCAAGCTTGCCACAGGACTCCTACATTTGGAAGTAGTGTTACAGATGCTTTTAAGGTTCCAGAAATTATTATAAAATTGCAAAATTACTGGATGACATGCCCAGTACAGAGCTTTTACTGGTGCACGTATTTTCATAATTTGCATGTAGAGAAAATGCAAGAAGCTGCAAGAGGATGTGCTTGGAGTCATGTATAATTTGAGTATGACCCACTTCTGTAATAGAATTAAATAGTCTCAAACAAGATGCATAAAATGAACTAGTCCTAGAGAAATTTAAGAGCACAATTCCAAATGGAGAAACTCTCTGAAAGAGCTCTCCCACCTTGAAGGATAAAATAATACTGACAATATTGAAATGAAACTACTACAGATAGTGCGACTCTGGGTACAGGAGGCTATGCAATAGGTAGCATCATGCAAAATGAGGTCAAAAAAACTGCACAAAATTTGCAGTATCCATCTGGCTTTGTACAAGATGAGGGACTGAAAAAAAATCCTACTGTGGTCTGGCAAATGCTGTTGTTCAAGATAAGGAATCCAAGTACAAATTCTACAATAAATACAGAAAATTATGCAAAAGACCTTGAAGCCGTAAGAGACCTGGGATTGCTGTTGATACAGATACATTTGGACTAAACAGGAAAGATAAATTATTAATAATTTTTAACTTGTTACAAAACATGCTGAATAACAGTGTAAAACACACTCGAAATCACAGTTTATATGTCCTGGATTCCAGATGAGCTAATACCAGATAACTGCCTGCATTTCACAAATGACTTATTTCAGCAATTTCCTTGAGAAATTAGACCAAGTACACTAAAGCAAGTCCTTATTCGGCACTGCCACATAGGCTAGCAAGAAGACTGATCAGTAAATATAATAAAGAACCAGAGGTCCAAGGAAACCACGTCTGGCTTTGTTAGATTATCACAGCACACTTCTCAGCGTTCCACTGAGATTTGCCATTCAAAAATTATGGGCAATAAGGGATAAAACCCATAGATATGGTAAACCAGGAACATTTAATCATTACAGAAGAGCTATTTGTCTAGAAATTAAAACTGAGCAAATGTTACAAACATAGCCAAGACAAGCAATGTGGCAAATGCATGCGAAAGTTAGATTTCAGGCTGATTATATAGCTACCAATTTAACACAGTCTCCTCTCATCTGCAACGAGGTCAGATGTGATAAGCCTCCCAAAGCATTTCTCCCATTATTGGACCAGAGAAAAAGCTACGGAATACTAAGAGGCACTCTGACTCCATGCATTTTGAGGGTGAGTAGGATGATATCTTGACAGCATTTAAGCCATGATGGAACTAATGAGTTTGTATTCAAACACTGTCCAGCAATAAAAAGATTAAAATTTAAAGATTCATTGGGTGTAGAAGGAATGGCCATGTAACATATGACACAGTCTGAAAACTTTGATAGCTACTGACTTTTAGATTAGATGGCTTTAGTTGTGTTTTTTATGAACTGATTGCTTCAGTTTGTAGGTCTTACTTCACACACATTTGCTGTTAAAAGAAATCAGGGAAGGTATAGCAGTTGCAGTTACTTGTGCAAAACAAGAAGGAGAGTAACCTTTTGTAGCCCTGATCCATGTGTCTAGGCTGGAGCAGAAAATAAATTTGATCTCCTCCCAACACATCTTTATTAAAAATATCACACATCTTGACAGAATTTGGCAGTTGAAATAATCTGGTGCCTCTCATTTCAATTAGTTTCAGATTCCAGCTGCTGGATCTTGTTATTATTTTGTCTATTCAGTCAAAGAGCATGGTACTATCAGATGGCTTCTCCTTGCATAGGTATTTTCACACTGTGTTCAAGTCAATTATAAACCTTCTGTTAAACAGTTTCAAACAATTGGCTTTTTGTGACATGCTGTGTTTTTCTTCTTTTTCAGACCTTGAGTCATTCTTGCAGCTCTTTTACAAACCTCTCCCAACCTTTCCACATCCTCCCTTAGTATGGACATCAGACTAGGATGTCCAGAAATAGCTTTGCTTTGCCCAGAGATACCCCCACCTCATGCTCATATTGCACATTCCCATCACAACTGGCACATTTAGCAGCTGAGAGCTCCTGTGCAGCTGGATGACCCCAGCAAGCGTGATCCCAGAGACCCTTTCAGAGCTGCTGCTTTCTGAGAGGCAGCCTCTCACTCTGCGAGGATGACTGGCACTTTCTGTTCCCAGTTGCATGACCTTGGCTCTGTCTCCGCTGAGGCGGGTATTGTTTGAGCGTACCAAAAGATGGCTTTGTAAGCTGTGAGTGACCCGTCCCATCACACGTGGCTATACCCAGTCTTGTTTCACCTGAAAACTTTTATCGGCCATCCTTCAAATCACTGGCAAATAACATTAAACCAGTAAGTAATTGCTGCAGCTGCCCTAGAAACTGTCTGATATATAGGGATAATTTCCAATTAATAAACAAGACTTAGTGTCTAATAAATTTACGTTTTCTGCATTTATTTAGTATAATCCTAATGTTTCGATCTGAATATTTTGCTGTAGTAAGTTAAATGCCACACACATACCTGAGCATATTACAGAAAGACAGCCTCCTTCCAAACTAAGCTTTTCATATAAAGAAATACCAAGCTAACGTGGCAGACCCATTGCCCATGAAGTATTGACTCCCACACCAAACCATTTACTGACATCCACACATAGACCAGTTTATGCTTGCACAAGGTACTAGCAGGCTTCAAATGTGTTTGTGGGCACCGAGAGAGCTAACATGTATCACACCAGCACCAACAGCACTGCAACATAAATATGTGTTAGTCGAGCACTTAACTCCTCTTCTGGGACTACAGAAGCTCTCCTGTATTTCACACACTTAGCTGTGTCACACCACAGTATACAGATGAACAGGAGACCAAATGCATTGAAGTGATGACCTGCCTGGGGGAGCAAAAACCCAGCCAAAGAAAAGCCACCAGCAGAGGAAAGAAGAGAGAACAGAGGTAGTGCTGTTCACTTTGAGACATTCGCACAGCGCTGGGTTTGGGATCTGACTCTCACACCCTTCATTTCAAGTAACTGTGTGCCACGAAACCTGCTGGTGACAGAAAGCTGGATGACATCTGTAGTAAGAAGGGCTGAAACATTACATGGGAAATGCTGGGTGACCTTGAGAGCTGGTGTAGTAGAAATAGGAAGAAGCTCAAAAGCACGGAGTGCCAGGGCATGTACCTGGGGAGTAATAAACAGAGCCTCTGCTGTAAATTGGGAGATCATCAGTAGGAAATTAGAAAGGAGGAGAGAGGCCTGGATGTATTATCCAACTAAAGGATGACTGCGGGTTTCCAGTGTGACGCAGCATTAAAAAGGCAAATGCAACCAGAAAGTACTTCAGGCAAGGGATTTCCAGCAGAGAAAGGGAACCGTCACATCACATACAAGGCATTGATCAGACCTTGTTTGGGAACAGTCCTTCTCATCTGTATTTGAGAAAGGCAAGAACAAACAAGAACAGAAACGGCTGCTGGATTGATAACTGGTCTTACAGAGAAAAGTCAACACGAAATAGCATATGTAGAGCGGGAAAAGGAAAACAGAGGATACCATTGCTCTCCGTAAGTACATCAAAGAAAGGAAAGAGACATACAAACTAAAGGTTATATGTGACTCAAGAACAACTGATGAGGAATAAATATATGTTCAAACTTTGAGCATAGTTATCTAGCTATCAGTGCCCCATTACGAAATAGGATAGTGGTGGGAATAACATCTGTGTAATCTTCAGATTTTTATTACTAAATTTATTAAGCTTATTAAGTTTAAGTGTGGCAGCATTACTTGCAACAATAGAGGACTGGATTAAACAACTTAGAAGGCCATTTCCAGTCCTGTAACTTACAGACACAGTTTTGTGACAGAAGTAACATGTCACTATGGTTGGGTTATCCTTGATGTACACCACAAGGATAATGAAACCACCAAGGGTAATGAAACTTGGAATGAAATCAAGTCCAGATCATCTACAACAACTCTGAAAACATGTTTTCGGTGACTTAGAAAAGGAGGGTCATCCATAAAGAGGGAATACAAAAACATGAAGGAAAAGAAGACATTTCTTCAGGCACCAACATCCTTACCTCCCATGAGGAAGAGAAGCCCTGCCACATACTGCATAAGGCCTCGATCCCAACAGCACCCCAGCACCCCGATAATCCATCCGAAGAGGATGATGGCCACAGCCATGCCCATGAAGCCAGCTGTCATCCTGCGCAGATCTGCAGTGGGGAAGACAGAAAAACACCATGCTTGTGAACAGTGATAAATTATCATCATTGGAAGTTCATAACAGTCTTAATCCAAAATGTTGCTGATCTGCAACAGTTTGTGTTGGCACTGGGTGATTTGAGTAAGAATGGTTCAGAGGGATGAAAACCCATAAATTAAGATAATAGCTTGGGCTAGGGAAAGGGAGAAGGTGACCGTTTTCAACCCACAATGAAGCTCAGCACAGATGCACCCAAGTAACCTGTGACAACTTCCTCAGGAATGAGAATGTGTAAAACAGCCTCAGTGCAACACTTGTGACCAACAGCTCTAGTCTCTGGGTACCAGCACAGCATGTGTTTAAGTCCTGCCTTCTTGTTTGCACCCTTTACTCCGCTGCATCCAATGGCTGTACCTGCTCAAACTGCTGTGGCAAAGCGATCTCTATGCTTTGCTCCAGCGCAGACATGACGGGAGATTCACCTCAGTTCTGACCCCCCTGTGTGACCTTGGGGACGTCACAGGGGGAAGCCCTTCTGAGACGTGGCTTCCCGTGTGTAAGTTGAGGCAGAGTGCCTTGCTGTCCAGCGGTGGTGTGTGTGAAACTTGGTACCTCCAGGATGGTGAGGCACGTGGATATTCTGGTGTCAATGACAATAAATGCACTGCAGGTACACAGCTGGGGCACAGGACACTTTATTGCCCTCTCTTATATCTAGACAGTAACCTTGTCCAATGATTTCTGGTGAGAACATTTTTAAGTACTCCAGGGAGCACTGAGAGTAGGAGGAGGGCAGGGGGCTGGAGCGAAGCATTTCGTGCTCTGCAAGTCAGGACTGAGTACTGCATCTGATATGGGTGTATGGGTTTGACCTGTATTTATTTTATAAATAAAAGATCCTTGAGACCTAATGTAAGGAACCCTTAAATTCATACCAGACTATATCGCATATTTGCCTTCTGCAAAAAGGATGGGACTACTGGGATCCCTCCTCCAGCATGTGCTGGGGGAAAAAAGTCTTCACAGCTGGTTTTGATGTGAAATCTGGGCAGGGAGACCACCTGGCAACCAAAATAGCAAGGACTATGAGAGCTGAAGAGCGTCTTTACACCCTCAAATAATGGAACAGATGGGGGCATCTTCTCTAATATTTGATTGTTCCTTGTCCCCCTCATAGAAAGTTTAAGCACTGATATGTCAAGATGATATGTGCAGGGAAAATTCCAGCCAAGTCAGGTCTCTGAATATTTGTTCCCTTCTTGAAACCTTTTTTTTTTTTCTTTTTACATAGCAATGATTTCACTTTCTTTCAAGAAACAGAATGCTCATGACAGGGGGAAGAAGATTTGAAAACTGTGAATCATCCACCAGTCTCTGTGGCAGCTTTTCTCCTTGGCTAGCCTTTGACTGTTTCTCAATTTCTGTTATTTTTTACCGTTTTCCCACAGTGGATCAAAAGGATTACCAACACCAGTGGTGCAGACTCAGTGAAATTTGTAAACAGCAATAAATTAGCATCATCAGAGATTTATAAAACTCCTTATCCAAAATACCGTGTCCACAAGATCTATAGGTGTGCTGGGACAGAATGATTTGCTTCGGTGGAAGGCAGTTTACTCGGGGCTGTGTTCATTATAGAGATACTTATGCAAGATTTAGTTGCAGAACGCAACTGTCGGGTTCTCACATCCAGTTTCTCACACTCCCTTGAAACTATCACCGGTTCCTGTAGATTGTCACTGGTTTTTTTTGCAAAGAAACCTTCTGACAACATAAATATTAGCAGGCCTTCAGCCCAGGCCCTTTTAACAAGATACACTTCTTAAAATTCAGATTTTTATTTTAGGTTTTGTGATTGTCCCACCAAAAACCCAAACAAAATCTCCCCACAAAGCATTTGAATATGTTCAAGGAGGTCTGGTGCATAAAAAAAATAAATACATTTCCTCCAGAAAATTCTACTTCCCACAGGCAACCCTAGCCTCTGTTCCTTGGGAATTTCTGAGAGCTTTCTAAAACAAGCAGTGAATGTTGCTAAGCATCTTTTATGTGTCTTCCTGCTTTTCAGTCCGTGAAGGCCTGGGCTCAACTTGAAAGATAGATAAAAACATAAAGTGTTTACTGTTTCCTATGTCATCTTCAATAACAGCACAACACGTCTCTCTGGAGCGCTGCGCAGCTGTCTGTGTCAGCTCTACAAAACCCTTCCATTTTAACTTGCGACTGCTGACTCCGGGTAACGGCACTTGCTTGTCCTAATGGAAACATACCCTAACAACCCGCTTTTAATGAGCTGAATTTAAATAGCTTTACTCAGCGGCAAGTTGTCAGTAACTACTCAGACCTACCCCAATGACTCGCTGATGGAGCCAGTTTTCATAGGTCCCAGAGGGGATCACAAGCATCTCCACATCCTATATACCAAATTAAGGAATGGGTTTTACCCCAATAAAATCAGTGTGAGTTTTGCCATTGAAGAGAATAGTTCAAGTAGCAAGTCCGAGATTTCTAGGCCCAATTTTGAAGTTTGTTTCATTTGACCTCTCCTCCTAATGGAACCTAAAATTCCCTTTCTAACAACACAGCAAAATCCATCAGCATCTTAACCCTGGGCTTACATTATCTCTTGAAAAAAACAGAAAGCTAACCTCTGGCAGACACTTAATACCACATACAAAGAATTTTAAAATTAAAATTCTTTATGAAATCATAGTTCTCGTAAACTAAATGGGCTTAGTTTAAGATTGCCTCCTCTTAGGTCAGTTGCAAGTCTGCTCCTCACAAGCCCATCCATTAGGGCTTCTCTGAAATAAATAAAATACAAAATTCCTTTTCTATTCAAAACCATCTTGGCTTTTCTCCTGCCATAACCTTCCTCAAGGGCAGCAAATGGCAGTGCTGGGAAAAGGGGTTGCAAAATTGGTTTTATAAACAGCCTGCACTTGTCCAAGATAATCTTCCAGGTGCTCCTCACCTGTCAGAGCCCACATGAAGCTGAGGTCAGCACTGAGAACAAGTCTATTCAAAATGAGTCTTTAGTAGGAAAGCACTTAATGTATGTAACCAATTACCCTCAGGCTATTTAGTGAGGAAAAACCCCGGGGAACAGGAGCCTATATTCTCTGGACACAAACCCCTATTAGTGGTACTTTTTATGATTACTGTTCTGTTGGTGTGGTGCTTGACATGGAAAGGGCAGCAGAACAGCAAAGATTCTCATTGCGTACTAGAGGCAATATATAAATTCCTTCTGCTAATTTAGGAGCAAGAGTTGCCATATAAATAAACAATAGCTCATCAGTACAAATTGATGGGGTTTTGTCTGAGTTTGATTGGCAATGGTAAGACCTTTCCTGAATACATCCTACAAAGGTAAAAAGGGTCATGCTTAGTCAAGTAACCCCACTTTATGACATTTGAGCACATCCTGAGTGTTTTTTTTTAATTATTTTTCTGAAATCATTTTTGTTTATTTTTAGACTATGAAGTGAACGGTTCTTTACATCTGTCTTTCTTTAAAAACCTCTCCGAGTAACCGTGATCTCAGGATCTCAGGATCACAGCAGGACAATCCCAATCAAGAAGAGTGACTACGCCATTGCAAAATGCATTGTTGGATCTCAGGTAGCCAAGTGGGAGCTGCAACAGCAAATACACCTTCCCTCAGCTCACCCATGCACACTGTTTAGCTGGTTCTACAGCTGATCCTCTCCTGGATATCCATCCCAAGTCCTCACACTGTGGCAAAGTCCACAGATTGCTACTATGAATCCCCCTTCTCCACCATCTAGGACCCCAAACCTTTAAAAATGTAGCTAAAGGGTGGAAGTAAGGAAGGTATTACATTGCTTGTTCTGTAAGACCTGTAATACAGAAGTTGTTTTTCAATGCCTTGCTTCTATGATTTACCACATGGACTTAGATACCACTTGTGGGTGAAAGTACAACATTATCTTTCCACTCATGTTTTAGAGACACGCTTTTCACCCTGTTTTCTCTTTTATATTAACTGACTAAAAGCTATGTGTGAATATCTTCCCCTTGGGAGTACGTCCCGTGCCTAGCACTGCTACAGGTGCTGCTGCATGTAATAGGCAGGGAATTCAATCCTGACTCAAAAGCAACATGGATCATCAGGCAAGGAATACAGGCATCATATTCATGTAGGCTGGAAACAACAAATTTCTTGACTGATAACATTAGAGAAGGGACAGGGAATGAAGTAATCCAATTCCCATGGCTGAAACTGAAATGGTAAATTTGAAAGCCACAAGCTTTGTGAATCGTGATGAAAAAAGAACCATTAGCATTTTAGACAACCTTCTTAAAATAGAGACAGATTCCCATAAAACAACATGCATTTCCTAAAAGCATTTTAGTCTTCTGCTGGAGAATATTAACTCTAAAGGTTTTCTGAAGATAAAGAAAGGCAGAAGAGCTGATTAAGATCTATTTATTTCCAAGCAGCATGTGGTAGAAGGTTCTTTCTGACAGTCTGCAAATGCCCCTGCCCTTCATTTCACCCTGATATCTGTCCATCTGTATTTGTTGTGAGCAATGAAGTAATTCATGCTGGTTGTCATATCATAGAAGTTTCACACCTCAGCAGCTGCAAACATAACATGTTGTGAATCAGCATTACTTCTTGAAAATTTCAATATGCCTTTTTGACTTCTGATGTTCTGGCCTCTTCCTTGAAATTGCAAGTCATCTTTCTAAAGCAAGGGCTCAGTCTTCCTGTTGATATCTATCTTCCTTTCCACAGAGGGGTTTAATAATACTTCCAAAATATTAGAGATTTCTTTCCTCACAACAGAAACAGGAAGAAAAATATGAACCCCTTGTGAAAGATGGGCAAACCAAGACAAGATGAGAATAGTCAGCCTGCCCATGGCTACATGAGAACTTTGTGGAGGAGCGTATAATTGAATCTCTATTATTGGGCTTTCTGGCCAGCCCTTTAACCACACAGCGCTGCTTGTGCTTTCAGAAATGCTTGTTCTCAAGTGTTTGCTAACAGATCAAACCACAGTGCTTGTAATCAGGCCATCAGAAAGTGCAATACTGCTGCAAATAGTGTTTCAGGTACTCCATCCTACATCTCCTCCTTTCCTATAATAGAGAAAGGTCCATAGGTACAGGACCCTGAAGTCTGTATCCACCATATCTACAATAGCTTGAAAGACATTCTGGGTATAGCACCATTCTTTGCTGAGATGTCCTCAAAAAAGGGGAAACTGAAAAGGAAATCACAAATGTGTTTCTGTGCTCATCTAGAACCAAACGTCAGAATATAGTATTGCCACAAGCAGAAATAGACTGGGATAGCGTAATTCTTTAGCATAATCCTTCACTGCAGGTCATTTTGATCTATGCCCTCCTGTACGAGATTTGTTCTAATTTGTCTTTACCAGAGAGAGATTACAAACATTTGTACTTGAAAAGAGTCTATATCACTCCTTTTTCATCTTTTTCCAAAGCAATATATGTATTGGAAATTCTTCAAGAACTGCACACAGCCCAAGCACACAATCTACCAGATTTTACTAAGCTTTGTTTAAATGACTTCTCTTACAAAGAATCAGCAGCATAGAGGTACCCTTCTCTGTCATCATCCTTTCTCTGACCTCACCCCAAAACTACAGGGGGGGGCAAATTGTAAAATTGGGCAGATGTGTCTTTTACTGAATGCCAGCCCTAGCATCTCCCAGCTACAATGAACAAGTGAGTATTAATGCAGGTGATTTTGAGTGGCATCTTCTGGCTCTCATGATTCTCTTTGCACAGCTTAAGACTGTATTTTGGATGAGGTTGGCAAGTAGAGGGTAAGGTTTTAATCTTTTCTTTCTGCTTCAGGTATGGAGAGATAAGAAAAGAAATATGTATTAGTCTACCTGAGACTCAGTTAAAATCTCTGAGTGCCTTTTACTGGATCATGTAGCAACTCAGTCTTCAGTTTGAAGATTACTCTAATGCAATCACAATGCATACAACCCACTTCAACAAATATTTATATGTCACCAGAGAGTGACTCAGAAATACGCATGTCACAAACACACACACTAAAGCACAACCCTCTCAAAGCTGAGACAAGGAGCAGCAGAAGGCCTTTGCAGAAAGAAATTGGCACTCTGAAGGATGTAGGTAAGCCTTCATATCACAAAAGGTGCAATGGTGTTTATACGATACATGCATAACTTCTCCTAAACCAGAAAATCCCATCACCTTCTCTTGACTAGAGTTTGTTGGTTGTGTGATAAAGTGTTAAGTGTTTGGTTGCCAGCATGTGATCCAAAACTGACCAACAGGGTATTCGATCCCATCTGCCTCATGCTCAGTATAAAAGCTGAGAGATGAAAGAAGTCAGCCTCTCCTTCTTCAATGGCCAGCATCCAAGGAAGACTCTGCCTATTCATCTGCCTTTGATCCTGATCTGAGTGTTCCTGAATCCAGTTCCTGAGTTCACTCTCGTCCATCACTGAGTCCAGTCTGGGACTTTCCCAGAGGCTGCTGGTGACATGATTATCATCCTGGGAGCTTGATATTGGGTTTGCACATATTTCATTATTTTTCTTTAAAATATTCTTAATCTTGCTTTTTATTATTTTATTATTACTATTCCATTAAAGTAGTTTCGATTCTTTTCAACACATAAATATCTCTCTCTCTCATTCTTCTCTCACTTGGGAGAGAAGTTAGGGAGCATCTGTTGTTGGTTTTAGTGGCCAGCCCAGCCCAAACCACAACAAATATCAAGTCGTCATTTTATTCTTTCCATTTGCTTGTGTATAGCAGAGAGGAGACAAAAGACAATCCCTAGATAATAGGGGAGAGATTTAAGGAGGCAGAAGAGAAGGAAGGAAACAAAGCTTGTTTAAGTGCATGGGGGAGAAGGCAAGAAAAATTGTCTCGTGAGGCTGAAAAGATGGATTTGTCTTTAAGAGACATTATGATGTAGATATTAGAGAGATCAAGGCAATAAGAAGGCATTAGCACAGCAAAAATTTAACACATCAGATGCAGTTCTACTGTAGAAAGCAGAAAACTTATGTTAGGTCTTGGGAGAAAGATGGCTGTGAATACCATTCCATAGAAGGGTTCAGTCTTTTGCTCCAATTCTATTTCCCCTTCTGCTAGAAAAGAAACTTTGGCCAGAGAAGAAAAAGAATGTTTTTTATTACCTGCTGTGTTGCTGCTCAGCTCTGAGTGACAGCAGGCTGGGAAGAAACAAAAGTCGTGCCCTTACAACCCCTAATGTAGTGAGCCAGAGTAGCTGAGCCTATGCCAAAGCATTATTCCACTTCATTCTAGCTACCCTACCCTACCCTACCCTACCCTACCCTACCCTACCCTACTCGAAGCCATTCCCTCCCCTTTTCTCATTCTGGAGAGAAGATCTTTTTTCCTCAGAAAGTATCTGAAGTTGATCATTTCTCCTTATTCAGTGATGTTCAAGAACTGATCTTGAGGAGTCTTTCTCTCTCCAGATTTACTATCCAGGCACTGCAATATATGATCATCTAGGAACATTTCCAAGCTTCAGTCCCAGCAGGCCACACTTGTAATTTGCCCAGTCAACCCTTTCATCCTTCCTCTTCCTCTGTCATTCCCTAGAAACAGGGAAGACAGTCTGAGGCACCTGCATTTTTGGCCATTCTTCTTTATATTCATAACTTTAATCCTTCTTGCTCCTGCTAGGTGAGGCCACACAAAGCAAACATTTCCCAGCTGTAACCATGCCAAGGGGCTTTTCGTTACACAGCTTTCACGGATTATGCAGGTGTTGAAGAATTTGAGGCACATATAATAAAATGGCTTCTGCTCAATTTTAATGTGAATGTTGGGACTTTATCAGATCAGAGCTGTGCTTTTTTCATTTTTCTTCCTTCCTGTTCCCTTGAAGAACTCAGGGAGTACACGCTTCTTTATGCTGGTCACCTCTTACATTAAGTGACCTCTCCTTTGAGCCACCACACTACAAGTATGATCTTGCTGGGGAGGAAGAACAACACAGTCTCCCAGCACCAAGTTTGCCTAGCCAGAAGGATCATTCCTGAAGGATGTGTAGCACCATCTCCCTGCACCCAGCGACTCCAGCCCCGGTGGCAGCGAGAGAGGCCAGGTGGAAAGCCCAGCTTCCTAAATGGAAGTTTTCCTCCATTCTCCAATGGTCTGGAAGAAAGCTGCGGTGGGCTCTGGGATTCAGGGCAAAGACGACACCCTTCATTGTAAAGTGCTCTCAGTGCTTGTGAGAAGTGCTGCTCCGACACCACTGAAGACTGAGCTACTCCATTTATGTCCACTAAGCACAGCGCACAGGAGGAAATACAGAGCAGGGCATCAGGGCAAGCTTCATCATGCAGCTCTGCAAGGGTGTCACAGGCATCTAGAGATACCTTGGGGGCAAGTGGTCTCTCCAGCACCCCTACTTTTGAGGGACTAAGCGTCTAGAGTGAAGAGCTCAGTGAGCTCGGCTTCCCCTGAAATCAGTGGGAGGGCTGGGTGCTCCAAAGCTTTTCTCTGAAAATCAGGTTTTTTTCCACCTCCCAGGAATGCTGTGGAAGCCAATTCACCACTTTTTTTCCTGGAGGCATTCAGATTATTATCTGATGTATAAAGTACAGTAACCGTTGTGTAAAAATAATCTGGATACAGAAAGCCTTACATCCTATTATATATATAAAGTCATGATTTTATTGTCTAGTTTAGAAAAAACGGCTTTCACAGAGAGCACACTCTGCCCTGTTACACTCTGCTTTTTATATGCCAGCCACCATTGCAGTATCTACATGTCTACTATATTTAAAATCTAATCTTCAGTTAGTATGTCTTGAACCACTTCTTGCAAAGGTGGCCAGGGCTCATCAGGGCTGGAAGGAAGCCGAAGGAAAAACAGTAACACTTTTTTTCTCCCTTTTTCTTTCAGTGAGAAGAGAGGACAAAAACAGATGGAAAATGGAAGAGAGTGATGAGGAAAATTGAAGAAAAGTTTGTATTAAAGATGACAAATGGAGTGTGACAGGAAGCAAGAAACATAATTGTATGTAAAACCCCAGTATCAGTCAGTGTTAAGGGTCTTCTGTAAAATGCAGATTTACCCTAAGCTCCTCCTGAAAATAAATGAGTTGGAAGTATGCGGGAACAGACCACAGGAGGAGTAAAACAGAAAGAGAGAGACTTAGTAATGCCTCCCCTGTTTTACCTTCTTCGCTTGGCATTTGACTTCCCTCCCCTGCTGCCCAGCCCAGCCCAGCACCAAAGCCTTGCTCACATTCAGGAGTGACTAAAACATTATCCTAAAGGTTTTTCTTCCCTTTCAGCTCCTGCCCCAACCGCTGGTGCAATATTATGCAGCACAAGCCTAAGAATAATCCAATCATAAAGCATTCAGGGCAGTAGGTTTGATAAATGGCTGGGATGAAAAGGCTGAAGGTGGAGGGATGGTATCTCTGCTTTATCAGTGCCCCAGCACTCTGCTCAAACATACTCATTCCACGTACCCCAGCATTAAACATTTTAATTCAGGAACTCTGAAAGGTGTATTCTTGCTTTTTAAAAAGATCCTTTAATGCAAGTGAAGCTGGGCTGGGGGCTGGGAAGAGAGGAAGGAGGATTGGGGAGAAGGAGGGAGGAAGTATAGAAAGACATTTAAAGCTGTGAGAAAACACTCTCTCTTATAGAGAAATTTTGATTTTGAAGTTTACTCTTCTATTAACATTTAAATTGAAAGGCGTTTCTTCCAAGCTTCACATAGGAAACCAGAAAATCTGCATTTAAATAGACACCATTTAAAAGTGGGGAAAAATATATATCAGCTTTGAATGCTTCTCCATTTGTCTGAAAAGAACTTCACTTATGGATGATTATTAATTTTTTTCCTTTTTCTTTGTGTGTGCTAAAAAGAGAAATTGGAAGTACATTAAAATTCTGCTTGGCACGAGAAGGAGGCGGGGGGATGGCTGCTTAATTGCCCAAAACCCAGGGTTTGAGCTCAGATGTTCTGCAGGAGAGCCTCTGGAGCCTGCAGGAGGCATTCCAGCCTGCTGCCAGGGACAGAGGCAAGTGGGTCCTCTCCGATTTGGTCCTGGTGCCACAGTGCTCTTGACCAAGGGGCTGCATGCTCCCACTGAAATGCCTACCTCCCTGGGGATGTCATAAGAGTCCCCAGTCCCAGCTGGAGAATCAGACCTTCTGCAGTTTTGTTACACACCTCTGTACCTTCAGGGTACCATCTAGAAAGCAGGGCCATGCACCTTCCCAAAAGCCACCTAAGCACAGCTGTTATGTGTGGTGTTAACTGGGGTGTCATAGGAGGAGAGCTCACAGCCAAGGAGTCAGTGGCGTTTGAGGAAGATGTGCTGAGGGTTTGGAGAGAAGTCTTGGGACAAGAAGAGATGTCCATGTGTTGATGCCCATTTCACATCACACTCACCTTGTGTGTTGGCACCTAGGGCTTTGCGCAGCCCACCACCAACCCAGAAACCTTGTATGAGATTTGGATCCAGGGGTTTGCACAGTGCTACCTCCTTTCCTGCAGCAAAAGCAGCAAGAACAAGAAAGAGCAAGAGCAGGCTCCTGAGCAGGGGGAAGGTGAAATCCCCAATGCAGGTGGAAAGCTGGAAATGAATAAAGGCAATATCCCCACGTTGCATGCAAGTTCTCCCTACCTCCTGCCCTCACCTGCTTGTCCCTGCCTCCTCTCTGCCTGAAGTGACCACTCTGAGGCTCAGCCTTGCCACATGCCAGTGCCCCACACCCCATATCTTGGCCATCGGCTTGCGTACAGAAGGATGGGCAGCAGCATGAGGCAGAAGCAGGGTAGGTCCTGCCTTGAGAGAGAGGGGCCTCTCACTGGCTGTTTCCGCTGCAGAATCCCCATTTCTTGTTTTTTTTGTGGCGAGTAGTGAAATTTAATTTCACTACCAGCAGCATTCAGGGAGCAACAAAGAGCCACCTGCGCGTAATGCTCACTCTAATTCCAGGGCACAATGGGCTTCATTGCCAGTGAAGAATCCCTGGGACAATCCAATTATTAATATTCATTCCTTTTTTCTCTGCCTCATTTTCAAGCTCATTCCTACAGAAAAGGTCAGACATATACTACCCCCCAGCAGTACATTATCGGCCACCTCGAGGGCCTTTTCTGCCGTGTCAAAAAAGGAATAATCAGGAGTGAAGGAGCTTTGGTGCCTGAGAGGCTCAGTTATGGACTCTGGTGGGTTTCACCTTCAGGTCACTGGTCTAAATCTAGGTCAGGCTGATGCTGGCTGTGATCTACAGTCCAAAAGCTGGGCAGTGTTTCCTGTGAAATAGCAGTTCCACACAAACCCAAAAGACAAGTACCTGTACAGCGCTTTGGCTCTTTTTACATAGTAACAATGAGACGCAGATTTAACTTCTTGGTAGGGTCTGGGGCACTTTTCCTCCTCCTCCTGCCTCTGTAATGGATGGCTCCACTGCTTCCAGCTTGACATTAGGTTGACTTTAAAAAACCAAGGTCGAAACACCAAAGGAAAAAATGAGGCATAAGAAGGATATTTCAGTGATCCAGGTGCTAGTGGAAAGTCTATAAAGATGCAGATACTACTCTTTGCGTGGCAAAACAGTCAGGCTTTCTGTGCCTCAGTTCTCATAAACTGGGATAATCTCATCTCACTGGGTCGTTTTGAGGATTAATACATAAAAGATTGTGAGCTAGGTTCCCTGCAATGATGGTACAAGAAGCCCTAAAAATGCCTTGAACAGATAAACACTTTGCAGTTAGGATATGGGAATTTTTTTCAGTGGTGACCTTGAATACAATCTGATTAAGTCTGTAAAACCACAGAGATGAAAATAAGGAAAACAGTAGCTCTCACCTGTATACAGGCACCTGTAAACTTAGGAAGAGCAACCAGACACTATGACTATTTCTTGAGCCAACCTGAAACCATGGAACTAAGACCCACGGTCTCACCCTTTGACACTGGGTCCCCATCAGACACAATTTTTGCAGTATGATCCTGTCTCTAGTCACTGGGTCACTGAAGAGGAACGCCTCTTGCTGCTCAAGACCCAAATGAATTTGGCCAACTTGCTCTTGTTGCCTCCCGGCTTGCCAGGATCTCACAAGGAACAGCCTCGTTCTTCCTGGGGTCTCTAGCTAATTTTTTTTCTATGCAGATAGCAACCACCTTCTGAAAATATACATGTGACAAGAAAAATGTTTAGCAGAAGAAGCAGGTGCCTGGAAAATGGATTCCCATTTGTCCTTCCCTCCCCCTCTGCAAAACCCAATCATTTCCCTGTTAATAAGCTCGCTGACTATAATGTGGCACTAACCTTTCACAATTGATGCCAGTGACATTTTGACAGTTCCACATATGGGCCTGCCGACAGCAGAAGGAATATAAATTTGCAATTTGGTAAAAAGCTGGGTGAGCAGCCAAAGCAGCTTGGGGGAAGGAGGAGAAAACCGCCAACCAGCCAAACAAAAGCCCACTGCACAGATGTTACACACAGCGAAAAAGAAAAGCACATCCACAGCTGGATGTACCCCAGCAAATACATGCTCGGAAAAAAAGCCTTAGGCATCCATTAAGCCTGAGATGCCTCCCAACAGATTCTCCTCACGTGGCAAATTTAGGGAAAGTTTTTCCTAGCAGAAGGGAAAGGGGACACGACATTCAATCTGTGCAAACTATCCAGTTAACATCAGATGTCACAGGACTGGGCTATTGCTATAACAAGGAATCTTCAATATTTCTGCCAGTGTGATCAGCCGTAGGGAAACAACTATTTTCTAACACTGTCTTGTGGAGTGCCTTTGAATTTACTTTTCAAGGTATCGCTGCGCAAAACATCACTGGCAGTTCACAGATTGGCTCAGCTACTCAGCACACGTGTCACACACCATACATCTTTCCCAAATTACATCTGTATTGAATCCCATAATATTTGTCTGAAAACTAACTTCCAGAAAGGGCTCCTATCAGCATGTGACAAGATGAAGGTAAGAAAAATGCTGCACTTAGTGGCTTGTTCAGGTGATTAATTACCGCCCACTGTTAGAAAAACAATCCTATTCTTTCATTTGGATATGTCTGGTTTCTGCTTCCAGGCACCATTACTGCTACGTGGTGAGGTACGTGGCCCTGTGATCACACCTTTTCTTTCTGGTCCCCACTTCAACAGCACTGAAATAATTTTTCTGCTGAAACCAGAGGACTGTGGCTTTTACCATGGTTTACTGATGCCTTGGTGGAAAACATGGAGATGCTGTATATGTGTATGTAAATAGTCATGTGTAGTAAAGGAATAGGTGTTGTACGTGACTAACGAGCGATGCAAAATTACTACTTAAATATAATGGATTATTAGAATATGTGGGTGCTCTGGGCAGACCAGGCAGAACAAGGATCCAGATAAGCATACCCCAGCTTGCAGCTGCGAGGCAATGGGGCATGCCCTTCCCATCTCCAGAAGCACAGAGCCAAATGTGGAGCCCAAAAGAGCTCTAATAAATGCCAAAATGCTCCCTAAGCAAGGGCAGTGGGAGCCACTGGTCAGCGGCTGTTGGTTGGAGTGTTGACACTGAAAGCACAACCTCAGAAAGCTGGGTCTGTGCACTGGCTGGGAACAGTAAGCCTGATGAGAAAGTCAGATTTACTATTTTTGAGTCATTTTCCCAGAAGTGTTTTTTGTGCCGAAGAAATAATAGTAGGGTAGCTGCTGGATCACTGTATTAACCACGCTTGTGGGGAGTGTGAAGCCTAAGACCTTTCTGAAGTAATGTCACTTGATAGGCAGGGGACTGTGGCCAAGGCTGGACCGTGCGTGGGTGTTTCAGGCGACTGCAGGATACAGATGACTGCTACCAGCGTGACTTTTGTAAGGGGTTATGCTTGATGGGATTGGGAGGATGATGGGGGTCAGAAGTGCAGGGTGTTCAGCAGTCGTGACAGAGAGCACGCTGGATTTCACCATGGCATGCTTGATGTGAAGTCATTCACCTGTCAGATTTCAGGAAACAGCATGAAGTTGCTTCCAAAGCCAGTATATCATATTTAGCTCTGACCGCTTCTGGCAACACATTGCTTCATCTAAAATAACCAGTAGGATCCAACTTGGCACGTGAGACTACCTGGTCTCATCAGATAAAAAAAAAAGGGGGACTTTTTTGGCTTCAGCTCTGCAAGCAGGTAGGTTTTCCACACATGGCACAAGACAGAGCAAGCCCTGCCTTGCTCTAGCAATGCTGGTGACACAGAATAAAGCTTTCTCCATCATCTAAAGCTTTCTCCTCAAGTCAGCTCATTCCCAGCACCCTATTCCTAAACCCCAGGGAGGCCTCATTTGCTTCTCTGGCTTCCCGAGCTGCTAACGAGCTGTGCTGCTATTTGCACATTTTCAGGAAAGACCTATCTTTGCACAGGCTCCCCTGACGGCAGCCGCGGTGGAAGCACCAGTCAGTGGCAGATTTTTCTATGGCAGCATTAGCGCTCCTGCTGCTGCTATCGTTACAAAAGCCTACGCCAAACTGGTGCAACCGTGGGAGATTTTCTGAGAAATGACCGCATGTTAGTGGAAGTTGGCCAGTTTAAACAGCCTCCGCGCGCTGACTGGCCGGGGTAAGGGGTAGGAGGATGAGAAATCTTGCAGCTGCCTGTGGTCTCATAAGCCCTGTTACCTTTTCACGAAGAGCACCCCTTGATCTTTGCTAAGGAAAACAGTGAGTGCTGCTAATGCAGGAGGGTCGGGCAAGCAATGCTCTGCTTACAGCTCCAGGGTGATGCAGAGTGGTGTGAGGCCGTGAGATGGGGCTTGAGATCTCTGCAGGGACTGACGCTTGCGTGATAAACAGGACAGAAGGGCTCTATACTTGCTACGAGATTATCTAAGGTTACCTAAAACCAACAAACAACTCCCTCAACACCACCAACATATCCTGGTGGTGTTGCTTTGTACCGCGTGTTTTTCAGCTGCCATTCCAAACTGGGTGATTGTCACTGCCATATACCCACCAACCCCGAAACTGAAGTCCCCGTGCGCAGAGTCTCTGAACTCTGCAGGCTGCACAGCAACAAGAGGACTAAGGGTGCTATCAGACTTTACCCTACCTACCTCATCCATCAGCCAGGAGCAAGGCTGGTTATGTTGTTCAGAGACATGCAAAAAAAAGAAATAGAGAAAGAGCTGACAGTTATAAATGTTTTGCAACCTAAATGTGACATTAATGTATGTATGCAGTGTGTTCACAACATTAGGTATTTGTGCACAACCCTAATAAATACCATGTTCGACAGCAGTTTCAGAAAACCACTCAATGATCTAGAAGAAATTGCCATCAAACAGACTCTCTAGTTTTACTGAGAAAAAGGGAAATATCCCTGTACTTAGTTAAATCCTTTAGGCAGTGGAAATCTAGAGCAACTCCAATGAGCTCCACATAAAGTTTAATTACTCACAAGTGCATTGAAATGACCAGATAGCCAAGTGCTCAGAACCTGCTCCATAAAACATAGATTTGATTCTGTGCCCCAGAAGAGAGTTTTATTAAGCTTCTAAGTCCAGAAATACTGATACAGGATGCATGGCATTGTAACATTTGCACCCAAGGGACACTTTGTGGAAGGGACGGCTATCCTGTTTCTCTCACTGGGTGGTGGTCCGGTAGCTGAACGCAGAAGTCAGACTTTTCACCATACTCCATGGCTTTCCTTAAGTGTTCACTTTAAAGGCTGAGTCTGTGATACAGGGGTAGTTCAGAGATGTTTCTACCGCAAGCTGGAAGCTGATTGCCTTGACATTTTCCTCATACCGCCCAGGTGTTGTGGTGCTGCATATGGAGACATGAACACACATGCTGTGCTGCTCTAGGTGGTCCATTCCCCCTTGCATGGTACCAGAGAAGCCTTGAGGTTGCTCCTGTTGATGCAGAGCTCAGCCACAGCCCCAGGATTGGACCATTCGAGTCAGGACCAGCTGAGGCCAAATTCTCCATTTGACCAGATATACCATCTCCTGCCCCTTACTGCAAAAACCTCTATAAGAACTAAAGGAAGACAAGATCCTATCTTAAATCTACACGTTTATCTCGGGAACAGTGCAGTTGTTGCTGGTGGGGAGCAGGGAGACACCCGCTAGGCTGACCCCCAGCCCTTGGGAGCTGCTTCCAGCCAGATGACAGCCCTTGCCCCATGAGTGCTATGGCCTCGCCACCCCACAGCCACAGCTTGGCCTGGCCAGAGATACCCCATATCTCAATCAGGACACTGCCCCCAGGCTGACTTCCCAGATGGCTGTCAGACCTGCCTGGCCACTGTAAGTCTGCCTGGATGCTGTCATCCCTGAGAGGCAGCTGGCCCTCACTGCTCCCTGGCAGCAGAGCACCCCAAAAGCAGTGAAACAAAATGTCTGTGGGGTTGTCTGCTCAATTCTGGTTTTCTGCTGGTTTTGAGATGTTAGAAGAGAGGGAAATTTAAGTATGGCTTAAAAGATGTTGATACGCTTCATATAAAAAATGTTGATATGCTCCATATAAAAATACCAAAATGTCTTATGTGGGCATTTTCTTGGAATAAAACTTCTGACTTCTCATTTCAAATGAACATTTTTTAAAATTGCACTTACATTAAAAAGAAAAAGGCAAAAGGATTCAAAAGGGTTAAATATGACAATCAAAGCATCTCAATTCATTCAGCCAAAATTCTCTTGTCTGCTCCAAAATAAATTGTTGTTCATTTTGCTGAAAAACTTCTAAAAGCCACCTGCAGCCCTTCCACCATGCTGTTTTATTCACTTTGCCTTTCCAGCCAGAAAGCCCTTTATTTCAACAGCTCTGTCCATCATTGCAGCACCTGAGCGGTGGCAGAGGGCTAATAATATCACTGGCAAGAATGAGAAGGCTAAACTTGGAAGCCAAGCTTTGACAGGCAAGTAAAAAAGGAATCCGTTCCCAAATATTTTGTTTCTCAGATGACATATGGTTTCATTTTTTGTACCTACCCACGAGTGATTCAATTGATTTGGGATCTGAAAACCATGTAGCACATTTTCTCACTTTTAAGAAGCTTTTCAGTTCGCCTGTATTGGCTGGTTTGCTCACTTCCTAATGGGTCTCTCCAGATCTGATGCAGTGTTTGAAGCTGTGATGGGTACATATGCGAAGGAGGGGGAACAAATGGAGGGAAAAGCCCAGTGTGCATTGCTAACAGTTGCACGTTTCCGAAAAGCTGTGGTTAGGAGATTCCTAATTCAGTTAACCTCTTTGATCTCATCATGCAGTATGAAATATCGAAAGGTAATGAAAAGATTTCAGGCGAGTCTGCTATGTTTGCATATCAAAACATGTCTCAGCCTGGTAGAGAGCAGGAGACAGATACAGTAAATACCTTTGTGATAGATGGAAAAAGCATCTTTTGACTGGGAAAAAATAGTTTTCTTCCTGGTTGTGTAGTGCAAGATGGAAAAAAATCCAGAAAACTCGTACTGTATCAGGAAGCGATGCACAGTGGGGCCAGGATTCAGTTCTGCTGCACTCCTCTGGCTACAGGCATCATTTATCTCCCTTTTTCCCTTAGTTACCAGCAGTAGAGCAGAAGGCAGAAGGCTATGCCTCAGACGATGTCCAGAGCCTTGAAAGAGCCTATCCTGCCAAATGTTCAGTCACCAAAAGATGGGACACATTTTATCAGGGTCCAGGTTCCCATTCTCCTTTTCTTTAACTGAGACTTGTCCAGCTACAGAGCCGAGGCGCGTGTCCAATGCAGGCAAATATCTGTATTTTAAGAAAATATACCACTCTTCCCCTTACAGCTGCCAACCTGCCCCCTCCAGCTATCTCCCTGCCTTTCCTCCTATTTATCCCTCTATCCCCATCTCTGATGAAAATCCCCTACTTTTCTCTACCTGCTCTTCTCTGCCTTGTAGCTCTCTGGTTTTTCATCATCTTTTGCTCCTCCTTTCTTAATGCACACCTCCCTTCCCTTTCTAACTTTCCCCTATAATTTCTTCCCATCTCCTTTCTCTCCCTCTCTAGGTTGACACGTCTTAACATCCTCCCAGTGACTTTTAAGACATCTGAAAAGCTGTAGTCAGGTATCAGATTCCTTATCAGGTCAAAAGAAAATATTAGGGAAGTCAGTAGACAGATGCAATGATTATGGTTCAGTGTGGACAAGAGTGACACCAGTCTTTATGGTCCCAGATGAGATTTAAATTGTTGGTAAGATGCAACATCATTGATTTTCCACTATCTCCCCTTGTGCTATCTCTCCAGAGCTGAGGTAAGAAAGCTTGGGTGCCTTATCTCTATATTTCCTATCTTAATGGAGTTGCTTTCTCTTATGCATGAACTCAGCCATGAATATCCTCGATTTCTGCTGTTTGATATCATCCTCTACTATTTTTACCCATGAAGTACTGCTACTCTTAACTGTAACACCACTTGATGTTCTCTTAGAAATTTTCTTACTGTGCTTACTTTAATTTTATTTTTTTAAAATCACATGAAACAAGATCTATAGGAAAGCCAAAGAGAATCCTACCTTCTGATATTTCTAATGGCTGGATGACCTGAAGTACCAACTTTACATCAGTCCTCCTAATTTAACCTTTTTTAGGACATATTCACTGTGTGGCTGCAGTGTCACACACCCAAAGCATGCTAGTGACTTTGGCTTTTCGTCTTTGAGCAACGTTTTCATCTAGGGGCTCTATAAATGAGCCTACCTCTACAGCCAGGGGTGCCAAGGAGTCTCAGTGTCTCTGTGATCCAGGCTCCATTCTCCCAGCGGCTGTGCCCCAGCCATGGGGGTGCCACCCCCCCATCCACGGTGGGTTTCTGGGCCCTGGCATACCTCTCCCAACTAAGACCCCTTCCGTCTGGGGAGGGACATCCCCAGTACCACCAAGTCTCTGCAGCCCACTGGCCTGCTGTATTCAATAAGCCACAGAGGATACATGGGGACTGCTTGGGCTCCTTTGTCTGGACCTCCAAGCGATCCGAGTCTGGCACAGACCCTGATAACCACAGCATCTAGACACAGCAATCATTGACAACTTAGCTTAATTACATCCTAATTTCTTCACGTAGAGCCTATGAGTAAGATTTCAATTAACTGTAACTATATATAAGTTTGATGCATCTCTATCATTCCATTAAGATGATTTGGGACAAGACAAAGATAAACATAGATGTTAACATTCTATAAAGTATGAGATTTTTTAATTAATTCTAATGAAAAAATTAATCATCAGGTTATTTATAAAGGCTCATAAAATTCTCTTTCTAGTCACAGAATGTACTTTCTGTACATTTGGGATAGGTTTGTTTTGTATCTCAAGAAAATAGAGATCCTGAACCCCTTTTGATCTAATTTGGTTTTGCTATGGAGCCATAATCAGCAATTCTTACTAGAAAGAGCTTTGGAATCCTCAAATCAAAGACCCATCTAAGTGCAAAGTTCTATTAGAGCTTTCAGTGAACATATTTATTAGCATGAGAAGAGCTAAATAAGGTTTAGTTCAGGGTGTAGCCTACTTGACTGAACCAAACCTCTTCTTGCTGGGAGGAATAGCTGGAACTACACCAGACTCTTAAAATGAAGCCCCTTTAAAGCCAAGCTCTGCTATGGCCCATTACAAAGTCACTGCATCCCCGAGAAAGGCTTTGAAGCTCTGCTGGCACATAATTAAGTAGGCATTTTCAAGCGAAGAATTCCATATGATAAATCTAAAGACAAATCCATCCGTGGAAGAGGATGTGTCCTGAGTCGGGACTTTGGATTCACTTATTAAGCGGGCAGTTCGGCTTCAGGAAATGCCAGGTCAGGGTTTGCTAACCATCAAAGCTGCCCTGTTTGCTGGCTATTTCTTAATTTTAAGCATGACTGCAGAAGCAGCCAACAGCCTGCCACGTGCTCTAGCACTATCTGTTGCTGTTCAGCCAGCAGCCACGTTTCCTGGCTGCAGAGCTGCCACTTGGAGGGATGCTCAGAGCCTGGGGGTGGCGTCCCATGGGCCCCACACAGGGACAGCCATTGCCCACACATAGGGCAGCATCTGACTGCATCTGCCTGCAGTTACATTTCTGGGGACGTTTCTCAAACCGTGGGCAAGTTTGTTAGTCCCTGCCGTCTCCCCACAGATGGTTATGAAAACGCCCAGAGGATTTGCTCCAGTGGGTGCCTCTAGACTTCTCTCTCTGGCTGATGGCAGATGCATCCATACTGCTGGGGTCAGGGTGCTGGGAAGCCCTACCCCTGAATCTCCTTCACTCCCCCCAAGATAGGCATCGTGATCGAGGGGAAGGGCTTGGCTCTCGGGTCAGAGGCTGAGTGCTGCCTTGCGGCAGCCATGCTAGCTGCCATCCCTGTAATTAGCGCCGTTAGCGGGTTGCTATGGAATTTCCTCTCCCTGGAGAAGGTGTCGGGGCACCGCTCAGAGGAGACGAGGAAATTAAGGAGGAGGAAGGGAAAATGCAGATGACTGAAGGAAAAACAACATTGCCCATCAAAACTCCCCCCAGAGCGTTATCTCCTTGGCCAGAGCAGACCACACACTTTAAAGTCAGGACTCATTGACTGTGTATTTTGTCTCTGGAGAAATATTCGCCTTGGCATGAGTAATACAACAAGCAAACCCAGCACAGCAGAAATGTCACCAAAGTCCCTCCCACACAGGACCTGTGATTACCATAAGCGAGCTCTCTTAACCTGCTTCATCTTTAATTGATAGCTAAAGAAAGCTGGGAAGGAGGAAAAAACTACGCTGAATTTTTGCATCTTCTTGACTCTCGGTAAAAACATGGCTTCCGAAAAGAAATAAACAAACCATCAGGCAAGT
Organism: Tringa solitaria; assembly: GCA_026413425.1. NCBI lineage: Eukaryota > Metazoa > Chordata > Aves > Charadriiformes > Scolopacidae > Tringa > Tringa solitaria. Next base: position 62,078,685 of record JAOXJM010000001.1, on the reverse strand, counting down.
TCAATTCCCTTTGTACTACTGATTCGGAGTTTCCAAGCGCTGGAGAGAAACAGAGCGAATCCCTTGCATGACTGTACCTCCTGATTCGGAGGAGAGTGCAAACAAGATTGAGGGAGAGATTTAGTTCCCAGCCCACACCAACTGCTGCACCGGTGGGGAGAAGCAGCTGGGGGGGGAAAGCTGGGAACGAAAGTCTCTAAATGGTTTTTGTTCCTCTGGAGTCACAGGGGGTGAGAATCCATAGTCTAGGTAAATCTGGATGTAAAACGAGCAGGGACCCAGCTGGAATCAGTTTAGTGATATAAAGACACATAGTCTTAATTAAGGGAATTGTGATTTGCCAATGAAATCCCAGCAGGGCGTCTGTCTGCCTGATCAAAGGCTCGACTTTCTGATGGAATCTTAAGTGCATGAGCCATGAAATTACTTTTTGAAAAGGGAACATGCGGCACAAAGAGGCAGAGCGAGAGGGGAGGAGGTGGTAGGGAGGAGAGAGGGAGGGAGGACGGAGAGCAGAGCTCCAAGTGATGCTACTGGGAGCCTCCATTCCTTCCCTCCAAAGCCAGAGTGGGGCAGGCTGGAGGAAAAATGGTGCGAAACTGTCAGCAGGGTCAGCATCTGAAATCATTACCCAGCCTTCTGAATAAAGACAAATTCCTAATTTGCTCTTCAAAACTATTTAAAAGTGCTTAGCAGAATTTGGGGAGAAATTGTTACTTTTCTAAGTAAATCCTGTTTACCCACCCTCATGCCCTTCCTTATTTGCCACAGACTAGACAAAGGCACCTGCTATTTCTGCTCTGAACCTGATTTCTTGGATATCCAGAAAACAAAGTGGCTTTCTCCAAACATTTCCTCTTTTTTCTTTTTTTTTTGACAGCAACACAACATATTTCCCTCCATTTTATTGCGTCAATAAGAAATGCTTCAAACTATCTGCTCTGAAAGATACCAAGCTTTTATACATAGGGAAGAGTTTTGGATCGAATCCCAAAGTAGGCAAATTCAACACGATCTGGAATTATAATGCTGCGGGTCCTAAAACACTGAAAGCTCTGTAAATCAAGATACAAAGCTGACAAAAGAGACACAATCTACCAGCTTCGCTGTTTATGTCTGTACCACATGAGGATTCCCATGGCACTCAATCAACTTCCCAAATCTCATCTTCTCATGTAGCAGACTCAGCACAAGGCTACACGGGATTAACCCAGGACAGCCTCAGTTTTGCTTCTGAAGGTCTGACAAGGCATCCAGAGGACACCAGATTTCCAAACATCTTACACAGGTTTTCTCTCCTCTGATATTTAAACGTGTATTTTTCAAAAAACTTTCTCATTGCCAGAATAAAACCCAATGCAATGATTAGGGAAACTATTGTATCAGAAAAAAGCCAACTGTCACCTTGCCATGCCATCTTCCTCAAAAGTGTCTAAACCAAGTGCTTCAAGGGAAGAAATAAAACATCCACATGCACCTGCTGTGTAGGGCAGGACATCATTTAATGGAGGAATAGTCCCAAGCAAACACACTAGTCAGGCAACAGCATGGACCTAATAAATCACAATTGGTGTACTGATGGCATGCCAAGATCTAAAGTAAAAGAGAAAATAAGCAATCAAGCTCCATGAATTTCTAGCTGTGTTCAAAGCATCTGGAAGAAAGCAAGGGATGTGGTAAAATAAAAATAATAAAATAAAGAAAGATGAAGCCAGTGTAGGAAAACACTCCATTCTCAAGCATCTCCAACAGTTCGTGTAGCAAAAAGCCTGAAGGGTTTCTGACAAGTGGCTGCACAGCACGGACTGCAGCGCTGATCCCAGCATAAGCAAAACGGTGCCCCCACCGCTCCCCAGTTTGCTTGGTTCTTACTAACGTTGCTAGACCTAAAAGGAAAACAAATCTCAGCACCATTCACTGAGTCAGCTTTAAAGCTCCGCTTTAGGACTGTGTAGCTCTTACGAAAAGCTGCAAGTTGAACGAATAAACATGTGGGTCACAGAACTCAAGCATTTACCATAGTTACATTATTTCAACATGTGGGTGTCCCCATTCAGTAAATGTCAGTCACCCAATCTATTCAGTAAGGTATGGTCAGCTATGGTGGCTGCTCATTGCCCAGTTCTTGAGCATAGTGAAGGCTTCCCCAAATCAGAAGTGGGCGTCCTGGGCACAGGTGCTTTGCTTGCACTGATGGAAGAACTTGTGAAGCTTGCATGGGTGAAAGAAGTATTTTCCTCACTGCTTTTCCCCCCACATCATCAGCTATCACCAGGCCCCTCTCTGCACAGCTTCACGGCCATGGGATGAAACAGCCTCCTTCACTGCAGCTGCGGCCACCAGCTCCCATCCACTCAACCACCTTCTCACTTCTCAATCTTTTCACATCTCAGGGAAATGGATTTTTTCTCTTGCCTCTTTCCTTTTTTCCCCTGCCTCTGCTCCTGCATGCAGGCTGTTCCCGTACTCTAAAATTTGCAAGAGGAAACTTATATAAAAAATACAGCTCAAAGTATAAAGGAAGGTGCTTTCTAGGAGACTATAACAAAAAAATGCAGGGTTTTTAAAGAGGATTTACAGCCATTTCACATACACGGCTTCTTTAGAACACTTTCCTTCTCACTATCAGAACAGGCTTCACAGCAAAGCAGCAATTCACAAGCCCAAGTTTTCCAAGCAGGTTCTGTGCTGTGCTCGAGGGCCTAATTAGAAACACCAAAATACACTATTAATTTGTGTATCTTCAGTCATAAACTGCTGGGTCTGCTGCTCACCCTCAAGCATGCTTGAGATCTAGAGGAAAGTATCCCACTGTAACAACTCCACCAAGTTCTCATCTGAGTCGCTCACAACTTATTTTCCAAGCCAAAGACCAGTGGGTGGCCGGTCAGTGTCAGGAGGAAATCTGAATTTCAGGTTGCCTTGACAGATAGAATTCCCTGTGCCTGGGTCTTCATGTTGTCGCAAGGTTTCTGACTCAGGACCCCCCAGCGCCAGCTGCTGAGCCGTCACACAAGCCAGGATGCTGCACGTGGCCAGTTCCTAACACCATGCGTGGTTAGACCTGGACTAAGATCAGCAGAGCTCCACTGGCTCAGCAGAGCTGGAGTGCTTTCCAGCAGTTGAGAATCAGATTCACGATACACAGCTCCATCTGCGTGCCTGTGTATGTGTATGTGGCAACTGTGCACCTATAGGTACTAATGCTGATGTATGAGGCTGAAGACCCCACAGTCTTTCAGAAGTTTCTTTGCAAGGTTTCCTTTGGGATAATCTTCTGTATTTCCCTGAAAAAACTAAATGGCCAGAGTCTTGTAATGCCATGCCAAATGCCCTCTGTCATTATAGGATCAGATTAGCAGGAGGATGGTTTTCTAGTAAAGGCAGGGAATGAATACTTGGGAAGTGGTGAGGCCTATTCCTGGACTTTAGCCCTCCACCCAGGAAAGCATACTTTGCTCCTTCCATCCATCCATACCTTCTTCTCTCCTTCTCTCTGCCCCATGTATAAGGCTTGTCTCCTTTTCAGATGCTACAGTTACACCAGACAAAAAAAAAAGCCACAACAGAAACCAACTGGAATTAGGTGCTCCTGCCCTTCACAGACCATGGGGTTTTTTCTGCTCTTCTGGATATGTGCTTCTTAGTGCTTCTGCTTTCTTAGAAGAACTCTATCAGTTTAGACAGCAATTTCTCCTGTAAAGAAAAGGGGCTGCTTGTAGAGATGTGATCAGCAGTCACTCCCTGCTTGCAGCTTCTAGCTCTGCTGGAGTTCATACCTGTTTTGCTCATCCGCAGGGATCTCCTCTACAGTAGATTCCCCCTCCTCTTCCTTATATAATGAAAAAGTCCTAATCCATCCTTCCCCACAAACACTCTACTTAAAATCAGTGCTCATTGTAGTTAGTCCCCTGTTCTCAAAGGGCATTAATTGCTTTGGGCTTCACCTCAGAGCTGTTGAATACTGATAATAACTGGTTTGCCTGGGCTTACTGCCTAAATAGCTGATAATTACAGCCCAAGAACAGCAAGGAGCATGCTGTCTTTCTGTCACAGCCGTCTGTCTATCTGGTTTGCTAGGCATCTTTCCACCTGTCTCTAGGCAATTGTTCCTATTTCTATTTGACTTTCTTCCCCTTCTCCATGTCTCTCTCTATTTTTTTTATTTTTTTTTTAAATTTATTTTGCTTTTCAATCTCTTTTTTGTCTTTTCAAGAGCCCTGACATCTTTGATCTCTTGTCAACAGGGAACACAGCGTACTGGCTACACATTCAGAGATCCAAATATTTTATCACCCCCCAGAAGTAGCTCAGGATGTGACAGGTGAAACGTCAGAAACAATTATGGAAAGAGAGAGGCTTTCCAGCCCCCCGGGGGAGCCATCCGGTCTGCATTCTGCGCTTCACCTCCCAACTCTGCGGGGATCGGAGAGCCCAGTCGCCCCAGCACCCATCCAGAGAGACAAGTGAAAAAGATACAGACATACAGGCAAGATGTGGAAGGTGTGGAGGGCTGAAGGGAGAGATTCCTGCAAGGGAAACCAGTTGGATCATCAGCCAGATTCCTCGTTAGCTGTTGCAAGATGCAGTCATCAGTGCATCCAAGACAAACGTGCCCTCATCAGAGGCAGTTTCCGTATAACCTCATTGCGTTATTATGACCATCTGCTCCCCCACCCTGCCAAGCTCCCACGGACCTTGAGGATCACCGTACGCTGACCGGGAGCCAGGCACTGAAATAGAAGCACAATGTTACAAGCCAGAAGGGCGATGCGGGGATTTGGTCTCTGCTGTAGCCCACTGCACTGGAAACCCAGAAGGATAAAAAGAGCACAGAAGCCTATTGGGAAAGTGGGCCAAAAACCAGGTTGCCATATTGGTTTGCGGACCATGGTATGAGGCCCACAGAAGAGCAGAAGCGTGTATAGTGGCACATATCAACAGTGTCTGAGGTCCCTATAGCTCACAAGAACGCAGGTGAAGAAATCCATGAGAATAAACGCACACAAAGAAATTAGTGGAACCTCCGATGTCTCCCAGAGTCTGCTGGATGCAGTCAAGAGAAGAAAAGATTGCCTTGAAACAGCTCTGTCAAAGTGTCTGAAGAGTCACAGGCCACCTGGGACTGCCAGGATGTGTTGATCGCACAACCTGGAGCTACCCTACTAGGACTGCCTAGGGCTTTTCTAGCAAAGGAGCTTATGGACCATTCCATCCCCTCATGGTTGCTCAGACAGTGCAGATGAGCAGCAGAAGGAGCCCTGGACACTGCCGCTGCCAGAGAAGGACTAAAATGTGTTTATGTAGAGTGACACACTTAGGTATTTTGGATGAGGACCTGGATGGACTTTAAGGAGCTCTGGGGGAAGAGCTCTCTCACTTCCATTATTAAGTCCCTCTTTGCAGGCCAAGAGGCCAGAGGCTGTCCCTGGGAGGCCTTGCTGTCCTGTACTGCCTCCTCCACTGCCCTCCTGGACACAGAGACCTGAGGGACAAGGCACTACTGCTTTTTGCTGAGGGAACAGAAGGAAGCCCCACCACCAGCCCATCCTAATGGCTGCTGCTGAGCAGTTGCCTCAGCTCTGGGAGAATGGGCAGGAACCCGTTCAGGTCACTCTGCGCCAAGTAGGACCGAGCTATGCCCTAAAGGGTGGCACAGAGAAGGGTGCAAGATTAGCACTGACCATACAGCAGAGGTGTAGTTGTACTGGTGTTTCCTAACAGGGGACCGTGGGATGTCACACGCCTCTGGAAGCATGATGCCACTGCGACGTCACCCCGGCAGTCCTCACCAGCGCAAACAGAAAGGCTCCAGGCTGGGAACACACAGGTATGTCAGGGAACGTGATATACCCACAGGGAGTCAGCCGCCCACCCACACATGTTGCATATGTATTAGCCACCAAAGGCCAGGAAACACAAGTGCTCATGAAATGGGCAAATAATAAAAGGAAAAAAAACCAGCCCAAATCTTCCCAAAACTCTAAAAAAGTCACCATTTAAATTCTCTGTGGAGGTTCAGCTCCTAACTCCCCTCCTGCCTTCACCTCTCCCTCTCACACACAGCTTATAAGCAGGCAGCCACTGGGTGCTGGAAGGAGCGGGTCACCTCTGCCCTAAGAAATTATCTCACCCAGCTCCTGTCCCTGCCAATTGTACAGAGTGGCTTTCCTGTACCCTCTTCTCCCCGCTCTTTTCATCCATAAAACTGATAGGGCAAATAATCCTTTTGCTTCCTGACAAATATCATCCATTTTCCTCCCGTGTGCATGCACCCTGCCAGATGGCAGGGTGAAACCACTATCTGCACAAGGAAGCATTCTGGCTCTCTATGCACAGGAAACGAGCCAAAGAAAAAGGAAAAACACTTTCAGATGATGTGCCTCCTGACACAAACTGATGAAAATCCAGGAGTCTGGTAGTTCAGCCTCTTTGCACTTGTCCCTCATTTAATTTTTTCCTGTGCTTTGATCTGTGGGAGTAGAGGACTGCCAATCAATAGAGGCTGGAGGAGAAGCAAATGTAAAGGTCCAGGCTCTTCTGGATGCTGAACTAGTGATACAGCTCTATGTCTTTGCTGCTGTTTTCCAGTCCACAGTTGTTTTCAAAAGTGAATGGGGGAAAGGACAGATCCCTTCCCACTCCTGATTGACAGGCCTTCTCCATAAGTCATGCATCCACATCCAGAGGCGGAAGGGAGGCTGAGTTTGCCTCAATATTTGTTGCAATGTCATGGGCAGTAATTCCTTGTTCCCTAACATCAGTCAGGATATCTGGGACCTGAGAGATGTTAAAACACATTCTCGTCACAACACTGCGGTCCTTTGCTACAGCTGACTGCAACGGCTTTGGTCCTGTCTTCTCCATCTTCTGGTGAAAACAGCCACAGCAGAGCCTGTCTCCTCATCCAACCTGACCTTAAAGAATTCAGTCCAGATTTACACCTGGATCCAGAGCTTGTGGCAACAGAGCTTTAAGCTGATGCTGCTCAGTGTGTATACAGCAGCACCAGCAGCAGTGCAGACTAAGGGTACACACCTCAATAATACCCTCCAGTGCCCTGATTTAACCAGCTCCTAATCAGCCTGCAGGAAATATTCCATATTTGAGACTCACCTTTAAAAATAAAGTAACGGGCTCTGTGTGTGTGTGTATGTGTGTGTTCAGATATGACTTTTTCCTGTTGTTACTGAAAGAAATTCAGCTTGAAAGTCTCCTTCAGTTCACACTGTACCTGGGAGGGCAAGCGTAGCTTGCTTGGGGAATGTAGATCTCTGTATTCCTAGACCGTCTGGAGAAGAAAACAGCCTGGCAGCTTAAAATTTTGAATGATTGAACCTTTAACAGCAGTGAATGCAAAACAAAACGAGCCTGACGCCATTTTCTCCAGTGATGTGCCATGGCTTATTAGGAAAGGGTTATAAGCTGCTTTCCAGTGAACTTGTTCTCGGAGAGATAAGCTGACTAGTGGGAAATCAATCACTATGAATTTTGATAGCCGTGCCTGCTGAAGTAATTACTTCAAACATCAATAATTCTGCTCACCTGCCTGTGCAGTTTTCAGTCATGCTGAAGGTTAGATTAGCGCCATGGAGCTCCTGGGGTCTTTTGTTTTGTTTTTGTTTTCCTATCTTTTTCCATCTACTTCCTTAAATATATTTTTTTTAAAAACACTGATGTAATTGAAATGTCATGTTGCCCGCTCCTCTTTTTCCTCTGTCTTCTCACCCGAGTCATCAACATGAGTTTGCTCCTATCAGTGAAATTGTCTCTGCAATTCTGTGCATGCAGGAGCTGCCGCTGATCCTTCCTGTCAGACTTAGCGAGCGTTGAACACTCACGTCGCATCTCTCCTTGGCTGTTTATGCCTGTGTTTAAGTTAATATGTATTTAGAGAGAAGGTCGAAACAACCTCCATGCCAAATGCTCTTAACTGAAGACCCTCACAGTGGCCTCTCTATGCTGTGATTTTAGTTCCCACGCAGATAAGCATGTCGGTTCAGGTTTTGCCAGAGTACACAGACCGGGTGCACAGATAAGTCATAACTTAAAGTGCATGTTACAAAAATGTTAAGGTGATACAACATCACCTAAAATGTCCCTGACTCAAAATTAATTACCCTTGAAAGCAAAAAGAGAACGGTTGGTACAGCATGTGTGTACATGCTTGCTTGTTCAGCAGATGGTAAATTAAAGAGGGCATTACTCTACAGAGAGGCCAAATATTTCATCCAGTCACTAAACACCATGATAAAATTATAACATTATCCAAAATGTGCATCATTTTCATTTTTAATATAATGTATGATCTGAGTTTTGGACTACTGTGCTTCACAGACTGCGACCTCCTCCGTTCGCCACATCTCCTAAGCTCCTGGATATCTCCTGCTGCCTTATGCTAAATATCCTCCAGGTCTCCCACTGCTGCCCCTTTTATACCCAAATTTCATGCAGCCTCAGTAGTTCTGCTCTCTCTGCTGGAGCAGCAACACATTTATTACTATATTATTATTGTATTTCAGCTCCCAGCTATAGTAAATTCCATCCTGCTGTAACCCCTACCTCCATCTACCATTAGACAGCCTGGGATTCCCACAGACTTGGCAAATCTGATAGATTTGTTTATCAGCTCATCAGAACTGAAGCATGCGTGGACTTACTGGCTGACTGCAATTGAGAGCTGACAGAGCCAGGGGGTACTTTCCTCACTTGCCTTTCCTTATCTTTCTCCATCACATGTGGGGAGCAAACAACAGCGACATTCCAGATTATTTATTTGCACGTAGGCTTCATTCCCATAAACAGCCCACTCCTCTAAAATTAAACATTTAAAAAATTCCTTTTAATGTCAACTATACTGAGCTGTGAGGCCTAACTTATATTGATGTCCTTTGTTTATAACAGTGACTGATTGAACACACAGCACGGCTTTCAGCAGAGAAAGCCCTCTGCAGACCCCATTTCAGATCCAAAAAAGTGTCCTGCTGACAATTGCCCACATAAATCCAAGCAGGGAAAGAACGAAGACTAAAAGGAAGTGCTTTCCTGTCTGAATGACAATTCAGACTCCCAGCAAAGGATGACATCCATCACTCTAGCACCACTTAGCCCATCGCTGCAGCCACGGTGGGAAGGGGAGGGAAGAGCGCTCGACACCACGGATCATCAGAACCCTTTCACTCAGGGCTCCTTACTTAGCTAAGGCAGCCACACGTGAAAACAAAAACTGCACCTCTAGCTAAATTCTAGTCCCATTATCTTAATACGGCTTTGCTGAAGTCAGGTAACCGAGAGGTGAATTTGGTCCATATTGTCCATAATGACAAATCGATATTTGATGACCTCCTGTGAGAATGTCTATTCAGTTTATTAACAGCAAAGTGCTCTTGGTTGATCTGACAGTGTTTATCTCATTGTTATCAAACCTCCTCTGAAATTAACTGTTAGGAGAAAGGAGGACATCTCTCCAAAGAGAAAATTAAGTGAAAAAAAGAGAGGCTTTTAGTGACTGAGGAGAAGGGGATTTCAACACTACCCTGGCCAGTGAACAACAGGTCAGCAGAATGGTTCCTAACTCCAGATTTTAAAACAGAGTTTACACTGCTCCAAAATACATTTTGGAATCTCAAAAAATTTCCTTTCAGTCTTTGAAGTAGTAGAAACACTGCATGGCAAAAGATCTGAGATCTGTGATACTTGTTTAGTACTTTAAATCAACAGGTTTAGTAGGGATCTACAAAACAGAGTGAAGAGGGAGGTGATTAAACCTCCAAGCGGTGCTATTTATTCAGTTTCATCAAGAGTGAAGAAGATGATGAAGACTTTCAGCTGAACCTGGTGAAGATGTGTGAATGACCACAGACAAGAAATGAAACTCAGTGCTGAAAAATGCGAGGTACCAGAAGGAATCATCTGAACTCATCACCCACATTACTGGCTTCTAAATTATCTATGAACTCCACAGACAGTTCAGTGTGCAGCAGAAGCAATCTTCAGGATGAATTAAATATCAAGATATATGAAGAAAAGAACAAAGAACACTTGAAATATTATAATTTCATTATAGTAATCCATGACAACCATGCGCAGGGAAGAATTTAGTTTAAAAAAAATGAAATTTGAAGGGTATGGCCAGAAGAAAAAAGTCACGGGGGCCAGTTTCAGAAAGAGCAATTGTTAGAAAACTGGAAACACTGAGGGGAAAAAAATAGATTTTAAAGACTAAGTCTATGTTCAGAAGAACCAACCCCATCCCGGAGGAGAAAATGCCATGAAAACAAGAAAGGGTGAAGATAAGTTAAATTAGGAGATCATATTTCTCTCTCTTCTTCCTATGAGAAAAAGATAAGTTAATCACTGGGTTGAAAAATGACAGTTGCCTGGAAACCCACTACAATGACCAGATTACATTCAATAAAGGCAACAAAAGGTCAGCACCTACTAGAAATTCTTAGGTATGCGACCCACACACATAAAAAGTACACAAATACCTACAAATACTCTTAAGGCTTCAAGAGAAGGTATTTGAAGATAATCTGAGTGAAACTGATAGGGACTAAAAATTAGACAGTTAACATGACTGCAAAGTGGAAGCACTTTATAAAGAAGAGTTAATTAACTAGTCAAAATGCTAGTCTTGCAGTCAAGAAAGCTTACAAACCAGGATAAGAAAACAATGTTTGGTTTGATGGCAAATAAAGCAGTAATTTGAAATAAAAGCAACATATGGCAGAATGTAAGGCAGCAGTTACAGGTAGCAGTCAACATAAATGAAAGTTATGGGCCGTAAGTAACTGATAAGGGAAACTGAAGACATTAGGGGAAAATGCCTGTCTGACAGAGTTAAGAATGACAAAATGTAGGTGTCTGGAGATACTCTGGGAACAAAAGAAATCTGAAGAAAAGTGAAAGTGTGATACTAGTTAGAAGTGGTAAAGTTGTTAATGCCAAGATAGCAAAACATCTTATAACCATTACTATAACTATTTAATATACCTGTTCTGAGTTGGCAATAATTAATTCCATTAGTAAATAATTAATGTATCAGGGAGCAGGGACAAGTTCTGTGGGCCAGACAGCCTATATCCACAATTCTTAAAAAGCTGGCTTACAGACATGCCTGGCCTCCTGATGTTAATTTTTAATAAGTTGCAGAATATCGAGGAACTCGATATGACCGGGAGGCTCCTCGTGTTGAGTCAATAGACAAAAAGGGCAGGGGAGGAAGGAAGTGTTCTCAGCCTGACAATACTCCTGGGACAGATCACAGAAATGCTGAATCAGCATTAAATACTTAAAGAATTAATGGCTATCAATAAAATTCATGCCAGGCAACACAGGATTATGGGGAAAAAGTCTTTTTAAAGCAGTATGTTTTCATACTCTAATTAAATTACAAATTCAGTTGACAAAGGTAAATGAATACCTACAAAAAATTTGGCTTCTGTAGAGCTTGTGACTTATTACGTCTTATCATTGTGATTTAAATTGCATTATACATTAACAATAAAGTATCTATTCAATGGATTGAGGACTGCCTGAGGAATCTCAAAAAGAACAATGAACAGGGAATCATCATTTCGTAGGAGGATTTGGTGTAGGTTCTTCATAGATCGTCAGTAAACAGAACATGATTTTACATCTCATCACGGATGTGGAAAAAAATGCAAAATACTTGAAGTTTGCAGAGATTGCTAGAGGAACAGATATATAAAATGGATCCTATAAAGTGGATCACTTTTAAATTATACCTGTTCAAACTGAGTATGTTTTAATTTAGCCAAATATAAAGTAATATATCAAGGACCAAGGAACGCAGACCACATCTACAAAGCAAGAGACTGCAACTGGGAAAGCAGGCACTTGAAGATTAAGGCTCACTGTGGATAAGCACAACGATGGAAAAATGGGTGAGTGGAAGTCTGGAAAGTGAAGCAAGACATCCTCAAACTAGAAATGAGGCACAAATTATACTGCAAGTGTTTAACTACTGGAACAAATTACCAAGAGAAGCAGTAACTTCTCCATCTCTCACATCAAGAGTTGATGCCTTTCTGAAAGATATGCTTTCACCAAACACAAATTATCAGCCTCCACACAAGTGGAAGTCAATGATATGAAATAGCCTATGTTCTACAGAAGGTTCCTCCATATGTCTTGCCATGGGGGACCTAGGAGAGAATATCTGCCCCACAGCGGAGAGCTCAGCAGGATGTCAGTGCATGGTCACATAACCAGAGGAACTAATGGACTCAGGCCGGCAACTGATCTACATCTCAGGGCAACTTTCCCAACCAGATTTTCTCATGTTCAAGGAGGTGTGGCCTTCTTGAAGCACTGTGCTCCACAGCAGGTTCTCTAACTGATTTGGCATCAAATTTAATTAAGAGGAAGAAGAGGCACTAACTCCCTCTCTCAGTGTTAGTATGTGAACCATGTTTTCCTAGAAAACCAGAGTAGAAAAGATTTGGTATTTGTAATTTTGCTTCACACCTACACTAAGCCCCCAACAAAGTGAAATGGCCAAGGAGCGAGCATAGATTTCATTTACTGTAAATGCCTAGAAACAACCTGTGTCTATATATAGTAAATACAATCACCTCAAATACAAATTAAGCTATCTACATATAGTTTTAACAAGTATAATTCAAGGTATAAAGCATCAAGACACACAGGCCTTCAGCATGCACACTAAAAGGATCTCTGTTGTCGGGCGTGAGGGCAAAGAAGAGGGTAGTACGGAGAGAGGTGGGCAAGAGGGAGGAGTGGGGCTTCAATGAGTGTCTGAAGTTGGTATGGTTCATCCTGACAACTCTCACTGCCCGATCCTATGTAGCTAGACACACACCTGGTATTGCACTCATCAGCATGGGGCAACTGGGTTTGAGGAGTCCTTTCTCTTGATGTTAGTGCCGAAGTAAACCAAACCATTCTCCATCCTGCCAAATCATAGGCAGTTTCTGAGTGTGAAAGGTGTACTGCAAGAAGGCACTGGAGAAATTTAATCATGGCTTTGAGCCTGAATCCTCACATTAAAGCAGGCAGCTCATCAGCTACAGTAACAACAGCACCCAGGACAGATTAATTAGCTCTGGTTTGGAATAATTTTTATACATATGTAATATTATTATTATATATGTATTTATATACATTTATCTATCTGTGTGCACATATAAATAAGTACATGTGTATCTATAAAAGTGGGACCCTGGCAACGGGGAACACCAAAGCAAGAACCTCTGATAGCTGGCCAGTGAAAACAAGTCCAGGAAAAGCGCACAAATGGGTGAGAAATTGTGAGAGAAAGAGAAAATACGAGTAAGGGAGAAACGGAGGTGCTGGTTATGCTGGTTATGTGCAGAGAGCCTGTGGAAAAGGAGGAAGGAAATGTAAGGGAAAGGGGTTTGGAAAAGGGGTTTTGGCTGAAGCAGAACATGGGGAAACAGAGGCAAAATGGAAGTACAGAAGGAGCTGAACATAAAGAAATGCCAGGGAAGCCAGAGAAGTAAAACAACAAACACCAGAAGGGAACTCACTGATGGAAAGATAGAAAGGTAAGGGGACATGTTTCCCTCCCTGCTCACTGGTGTAACTTCTGCATTATGTCTCATATCTTTTATTCTCTCTCATACACCTCCTTCTATTCTTACCAGTCCCTTATAGATGTTTCTCTTTAGAAGCATTAATCTGCATAGGTTCCCTCACTATGCCCCTGTCTCTCCGCTTCACTCCCACCCCTGCACACAGCCATGATAAGAGGAAAGACCTCTCACCTCTACCTCTCCCCAGCGTGAGCTTTTTTCAGCTTATGAATCACTGCCAGGTACACAACACAAAGGCAGAACAATTTACCTTCAAAGAGAAAGCCTCATTCTGACAAACCCAAAGTTTGTTTCCACCACAAGATGTCCCCCAGGGGATGGAATTTAGCAAATCATACGCAGTGTAATATTAATTTTTGTGTGTTATTTCAAGCTGACATGCTGTCTGTTAGATGACTGTTTTTCCCTAACAGGACAATTCCACTGGGAAGAAAATTAACTCTTAATAAGCATTTCTCCTGTACTCTGTCAGGTTCCCATGTTCTCTCTTCTTCAGACTCCCTTACATACTCTCTCCATTTGCCTTCCTCATCCTCTTCCTTGATCTCTGTGTCTCACTTCCATCTTTGTTATCCTTACCTTCATTCCTTTTCTTCCTCCATCCTGCCCCTTTCTCCTTTTTCCTATTCTATACTTTCCTTCTTTTACTTTTTCTTTATTCTTCTATTTTGTCATTTTTGCTTGCTACCTCTCCTGTCCCGTTCAATCCATTCCCCACAACTTGCACCCGGAGAAGTACATGAGAATAACATTCAAGGTATTTCTGTAGCCACTGAGCCATAAGAGGAGCCAGCCAGCCTATTTAGAAACCCAGCCAGCCAGTCCTATAGAGCCTCCAGGGTCACACTTTATTCTGCAGGTCAGTAATATCAGTTCCTACAGTCCTAAGGGAACCAGCACCCCCTGGCACTGGGTGTTCAACATCTTTGAGGACCCAACACAAGAATCTGACTGGGGCTACACAGCACTCCAGGCTTTAAAATGGATGTGCAGAGAAGAGATTGGGCAGGATTCATTGCTCCTAACTTCAGGTGACTTTAAGGTAGGTTTTTGTCTATCCCTGCTGTATGTTTGTGCTATAACCAAAAAGAAGGGGGGAAGGGGGGGAAAACGACACATGGACATGACACTTCCAAAGAATGAATTATTCCATAATAAATAAGCCAATAAACAAAGAAAGAAATTCCCTAATAAATAAACCCACTCGAGGTGGCTGTCAAGATAGCCTCAAAAACAGCTTAAATTAATAGCCTTTCAGATAGTAAAAGCTAGTTAACCTAAGATAGGGAGAAAATAGAAGGGGAAGTCTGCATGAGGGCAGAAAAATGGCAGAAAATGGAGGAAAAGCAGGAAAGATGGGGAAGTTACCCTGTTTACTGGTGTACAGACCAAAAAAAATCTTTGCTAAATCAGCAGTACATCGAGGGCCAAAGCTGCAGACAAGCTGAAGCCCTACAGCTCCCATTGATTTCTCCCGCGTTTCAGACTGCTCAGCATTTCTAGAAGGCAGAACCCTAACACCTCTCCTGAGCTGGGAACTCATCTAAGAGACTTGCCTTTCACGGCTAATGCTCTGGACATGTCACCCCCAAAATGCTGACTTCATTACATTTTGCACCTAACTGCTACTGAGGAAAACACTGGAGTGAAAGACCAGAGAATTAACACTAACGGGTCTCACGGAAAACCGGTCAATATCTGAGAAATCTGTCTCGGGCTATTTCCCTCACACCGTTTTCCACTCGTATAATTTAATCTCCTGACAGCACGGACTGTCAAGTCCCAGCAGGGAGTGTGCATGTATGTGCACACACACACACACACTTGTGCATCCAGCTGCTGGAGCGTCAGTGATTTAGCTCTAGAGAGCTGGATACAGCCAACTGCCTCTTGCCAAAACTGAGAAGCGCAGCGCCCTTTCCTAGGGGCGGGGGATCAGTGCTGCCTTCTGCAGCTGGTGGGATTTGGCATCTCCATGCTTTTATCCACCGCGTATGAAGACAGACATGGGATTTAAATCATCAAACACGGAGTGAAGCTGAGGGCAGTGCTGCTTCCCCAGTCGGTACAGTCTGCTCAGGTTCATATTCAAAAGTTCTCTACCAGGCAGGGCACGCAAGAAGCAGGTAGGAGACAGGGTGACAGGCAGGAGATGGAAATGTCAATGAAATTAAAGAAGGTGGAGGCAAACATAAACCTACAGTTTGTGCTACCAACGGTTCTGTGAATAATCAAGGCTTTCTCTGTGCAACACATCCCAAATCATTGCAAAATTGGTATGGTTTATAAATAGCTTAGACCACAACTAGTACATAGGAACGGTTTTCACTTGGTTTCTGGAGGTGAGGGACCAAAGGCAATGAGAGCAACTCAGTGTTAAAAATGTTGACTCTGACTTAGAAACAGCATGCCTAATTGCTGACTGTATCAAGTCACCAAATGGTGCATTTTCAATATGCACCAAAAGTGTGGGCCCTACAGCCTCCAGAACTCCAGATCCTGCCTCGAGGGTGGCTGGGAGAAGAGCTCAACAGAGATATCCTCTTCAGTTCTTTTGGTCGACAGAGTATTTGTTGCACAGTACCTGGGGTGGTACACCTTCTGTGAAGTACAAAATGTATCTACAGAAAGAAAAGACAAGCAACTTCCAGACTGAATGTTTTCAAAACGAAAAGGGGATGTAAAATGCAAAAGAAAATCAGT
The DNA here is from genome assembly GCA_026413425.1 of Tringa solitaria. Classification (NCBI taxonomy): domain Eukaryota; kingdom Metazoa; phylum Chordata; class Aves; order Charadriiformes; family Scolopacidae; genus Tringa; species Tringa solitaria. The sequence continues at coordinate 62,062,381 of JAOXJM010000001.1, read as the reverse complement.
ATAGTGTGGGGTTTGGCTCTTTATTTTATTATTATTTCATTTGTGTAAAGCAGTTTCAAACCAGCCTGTGGGGTAGTAAATCAATATAGCTCTTTGCCCAGAGGTGCATTTGGTTTGGTTCCTGTGCCTTGCCTCAAAGCTACGCTGCCTTTTCACTGGTTTCTGGCAAGTGAGAACATGAGGACTTTTGAGGCGATTTCTTTAGGACATAATTAGGGATAGTGGCAGAGGGCATCCCAACGACAGACCCTCAACCCTGAAGCTCATCTTCTTCCTTGGCCCTGCCCAACCTGAATTTGATCAGCATTCATTTACATGATTTATAAGGAATTCTGGAAATCTGATTTTAGCACAGTAAGTATTAGAAAATGTCCATTTTCTAATACTTTAGAAATGTCCATTTTCTAATACTAGCTGGTATGTATAACTGTGTGCTATTCCCATCATAGCCTTATTGATTAAATAACTTTTCTGTAATTGTATATTAATCGTTGCTTGTGACTTTATTATGTTCTCATGGGTTTTCTGCCATAAAAGAGATTTCATTGGAGATACTTTAGAAAGAAAAACAATAAAATGAATCGTGGATGCATCTAACTATTCTGTGGTCACATGTAATCTATTAAGTTAACACGTAACTAATTTGGAACATTAATATGATTTTTCTTTCTTTTAATTCAGTGTTAATAAGTTTGCACAGGAAATGTTAGCCTTGGTTAAGAAGAACCAGCATTTGAAGGAAATGCAATGGCTGGAAAATATCTCAAAGGAAGCAACAAGGGTGGGACAGTAAAGATTTGCCTCACAAGCAGTGGGCCAGTGCAGAAGCATGTACTGTGCACAAGCCCAGAGACAAAGAATCATTGAAGTGTTTAGGTTGGAAACTATCTTTAAGATCATTGAGTTCGATCGTAAACCTAGCACTGCCACATCCTACATCACTAAACCACGTCCCTCAGAGCCACATCTGCCCATCTTTTAAATACCTCCAGGGATGGTGATTCCACCGCTTCCCTGGGCAGCCAGTTCCAATGCTTGACAACCCTTTTGGTGAAGAAATGTTTCCTAATATCCAATCTAAACCTTCCCTGGTGCAACTTGAGGCCATTTCCTCTT
>JAOXJM010000001.1:62039629-62061102 GCA_026413425.1 Tringa solitaria | reverse complement strand
AGATGATCTTTAAGGTCCCTTCCAACTCTAACCATTCTATGATTCTATGATAATAGCAGCGATTTCTCTATTAAATATACCTTTCTGAAAAAAACTGGCACCAACAATGAACAAGTATAAGAGGGAAGAGGGAAAAAAGAGACAGTGTTTGGGCTGGATCACCTTGCTGGGTGAAAGGAGCCAAGCCAATATATATGTGTAAATAATTCAGTGGTTTGTGGGAAATTCTTCCCTGTTTTACCTTTTCTCTCTCCATTTCAAGGCAAGGGGTGATACACACTCTAGCAACTATGATAACAGCAAAAGGTGTTGTCAGCAGCCAGAGAGACAGGTGAGCACCCACGCAGCCAGCGACTGCCTTCGACCTGTGTCATCACCTCCGTGCTCGCCAGCCAGTTCTAGTCGATGGGGACAACTTACACCTCGCATGTCAAGGGGCACATTAATTAATTAATAATGCATAATCTGTACTGATCTGCTGATTAAAACACACCTCCGCCGCAACCTTTAAGAACAACATGACTCAACTCAGAACTTGCCAAGTCTTGTCCTCCAACTCATGCCAGTCACCTCCAATGAAGAGGCAATAGGGATCTACCATCCCAAGCGGTGTGTTATTTTTCCAGATGTATAGCTTCAGAGAGCCATACATTAACCATTAGACCATTAACACATTTTCTTTCTTCCTCATCCATGTTGTATATGCATGTCCTACTATAAATATAGGTAATGATGCACGATTATGTCCCCTCAAATTTCCTTGCATTGTACTTGATTATATTTTTCCAGGAGCAAATGGAAAATGGAAAATGAAATTATTAGAGAACAAAGAACCCAGAAGGGCAGGTACTTTTTCAAGCCCAACAGAAAGGAAACGGGGCGGGGTGTGTGTGTGTGAAAGCAGGGGTGGAGTAGGAGCACAAAGGAGAGAGAGAAGCTGAGCAGGTGACTCCAAGGGGAAGAACCAAGAGTGAGGTAGGATGAAAACAATGAAAAGCAGGGGAGAAAGCACTGCTAATGGAAACAAAACTGATGGGTAAAAGAATGTCAATAGAGAGAAACACAGAAAGCATTGCATTCAGGGAAAACACAGTGGAAGGTAGGCATGGATTTACGTGGAGAGGCTGAAGGGACTGAAACCCCTTTGGTTCTACTTTGGTCTGTGCCTTTCCTTCCAAATAAAACTACTGGTTCTGGACCAAGCTCTCAAGTCTCTTGTCACAGACATATTGACACGGCTAAACAAGACCTCTCCACACTGCTCGTTCAGATCAGGGGGAGGAATGTGAAGAGACTGAAAGGGAAGAGGCGACACAGAAAATGGAGCAGAGATGGGAAAAGGACATGGAAAACAGGATGATAGAGTGACAAAGCCATTATACTCAAGAATAGAGCACTTCACTCTCAGGAAAGTAGGTAATTTGGGGCTGCTCAATAGAATGATTAAGGAAAGATAAGGACTATTACCTAATCTAATTTATTTAATAGGGAAAACTGAAAAAGCTAAATAGGATGGCTAACTAAGGAAAATCAAAAAGGTTTGGGCATAAGGTATCCTTTGTACAGCTGCACGACAGAGGATGTTAGTCAGGTGCCTGGAGCCCACTGTGCAATATCGTGAGACGTGGACCTCAAAATTCCCTATACACAAGGTGACCAACTAAAAAGCACGTAGGGAGTGCAAAAGGCAAGCAATGGGTGGTGAAGGATAAGAGAAATTCCCCAGATGGACACAAGTGGGTGCACATCTATCTGCATTATTTTTTTCTACCATGTGCACTTAAGCAAATATCTAGGAACAATGGGATTAAAATGAGCATAATAAAAACCAGAGTGATCTCCATGGAAGCTGTTCTGATTCCAAAGCCTGCCTCTGACCCAGGCAAAAGCTCCCTTGCTTCCATATGGACATTTAAACTGGAGTAAAGACTGTATTTGAGGAAACAATCGTGAAATGTGTATTACCTAGGGAAAGGACATGCAGTATCACCGGTCCTTAGAGAGGAACCTCCTAGATCTTCATAGTTCAGTTCTGATTGGCACCGTCTCCCTCTCCTCCTGATTTCACACATAGGCTTGTGAATGATGGTGAGGCTATTAATCAGCATCGAGTCCCCAGAGCACCTCCTGCTCTGGAATGCCACTGATGAGCAGATGGGATTTTTGGCAAGAAGTGACCTGGCATGAAAATGAACAGAGGAGGAGAGTGGAGGGGGAACTGCCTGAAGCTCTCCATTTAAAAGAAAAAGAGGAAAAGAGGTTTTTCTTCTCTGCTGATACCATATTCCAGTCTACAGTCATATAAGGAATTATCAGAAGCCACCTGTGCACATTAACACAAGCCAATTTCCTTCCTTAAGAGCCTGGTATATCTATGTTTGTGTAGACATATCTAATTTGGGGATTTCTAGGACCTACGTACAGTAGCTCACTACAGGTCAACTAAAAAATGTTTACACAGCCTCTTGGGTAGGCTTTGCAGCTCACACTGATGTCCAGGCAGATGTCATGCTAGGAAGACTCTATCTGGCTATTTTAAGCTAGTGTGGCCACATCTTTATAAACTACAGCAGTGGCAGTCTAGAAAAAATGCCTGACCCAAAGTCTTTTGAAGCCTATTGCTCATTGCCCTTCACATATCCTTTTGCTCAGAAGATAACAGACAGGCTTCCCCATGACGCTCCCCAAATTCACATACAGGAGGTGTGGGCTCACAAATCTTTCAGTCATGAAATGGGAAAAAGACCTCAAGAAAGTCTTCCACATCAGGAATTACAGGAATTAGTGTCACTGTGAGCGCAAAGAAGATTCAGTTCTTACAGGTCAATGGACACTCAGTTTTCACTCTGTAAATCTCACTGGTGGTAATGGAAGCTCAGGAGACACATCCCAGGTTACAATCTGCACTTTTAGAGTGCTACAATACTGAAAATCACTGTTACACATCTTGGATTCAAATGTGAATATAATATTTGAAAAAGCACCAAAGACTATTTCTCTTAGTCATATTCCTTCCTTTTTGAGAAATCTTACATCTTGTGGAGTTACTAAATTAAAAACACCATGGCAGAACACAGAGTTAGTCTGGAACAAAGCAGTCTGTGTGCAGGCAGCCTACGAGATGAGCACCTGCTCAGGGATCATTAGTGAATGGAGATGGAAATACTTCATTGCCCCACGCTCCCACTTCACACGCACTTTGAAGAGACATGTGGTGCATCGTTTGGTGATGCACATGGCACAGTAATGCTTCTTTCTATAGCTCATGCCATACAAGGCTTACAAACCAATTTACAAATACTAACAAATGAAGCCCTGTCTCTACACCATCAGTGTTATAATCTCTCTTGATTTTATCAAAAGTCCCACCACTTTACTTGTTCTACTCTGTTTTACGTGAAGCCCTAATTCTCAGAACTCGTCTCATATGCAAGACCCGTAGCATTGGGCAGAGTTGGTGAAAATCAAATCTTATGATTTAAAAATCTGAAGGTAATTGAAAAACAGTTTCCACTTAAGAAAAAAAGAAAAAGTCTTGCTTCTTAAGGCAATTCTCTTATTGCATGGCTGGCTTCTGATTTCTAATTCTTGGGCTGGTAAATTGGAACATTTCTCCATTAATGGGCAAGTACTCTTATCCTTAGCTGGAAGATCAGAAAATTACAAGGCAGCACTAAACCTGGCCACAGTATAAGTGAGTTTTCAACGCAGTTAAATTCCTGTTACACACTGCAGGGTTGAACTGTGCCTATAAAAAGGGCAAACGAGGCATTTAAGAACAGAGCATGGGCAAAGTTTGAAGTAAAATCCAACTGTTTTACTCTCGAGTCCAGTGTCTTAACCAACAAACATGCTCTTGTCTACACATGGAATTCAGCAAAAATCCTCCTTTTTTTAAACAAAAATCTGCAAGCCCACCTGCAGAGCTATTTGAGGAAAGAAAAACCTAGTAAAACCATCGGAACTCCTCGTACCTAATTAGGGAACTGAAGAAGAAACGGAGTACATTTTTAGAGCACTTCGAAGATGTTGCCTCCTATTTAGACTGCAATAAAGTAGGAAGAGTTTCCTAGCCTGAGCATGAACAACAGCAGCAGTTAGAGACCTTCACGCTGCGCGACGGTTCGAAAGACAGAAGCAGAAAACAGCAGGAGGAGGGAGCTGCCCAGGAGCTAAAGAGTTAAGCAGATTTCATTCCCATTCATTGCACATCCTTAAAAAGTCATTATAGATACATCTCTAGTATAGCTGGGACCCAGAGGCCTTTTGTTTAGCTTGCAGTGTAGGACACGAGATGGAGCCCACACCGTGTTGTTCAGTGCCTGCTGAACAGGGTGATACGAGCTGTTTCATGCAGTGAGAAGGTTGCACATCATTCCCCGTGAGTAGATGGCTACTGACTTTTCAGGGACGATACCTTGCTGCACAAACAAAGCAAACACCACGCACTCTCCCTTGCTTCGTCCTGCTGTCTGCCTCTGCCCCACCTCCCCCCCGCAGGGGACTGAAAGCTGGAAATCTGGAAGAACGGAACAATTGGTTTACACACCATCTGAACATGAAGGAAAAGAAACAGCAAAACAAAAATTAAGCAAATGCAAAGAATAAACGAGCTCTCCCTAAAAAAGCTGCAAAAATAAAGAAGCCTTTGCAGGCAATTTAATTTCAACACCTATCTTAAGAGAATAAGAGGACTGGATGGCGCTAAGGTCCATAAAGCAGATTATAAACAGTTACACAAGAGCAGCACCATATATTGTAACATGCAATTTTATAGATGCCTTTGAATGAAAATAAAACACTGGGTAGTTGCGGCTCTCTTACACGTCTGCAAAAAGTCAGGAAAGAAGAGATTGTATCAAGGATTTATAAACTGCAGAGGAGCGAGAAGACCCAAGAGAGAAAGAGCTAGTAAACATTTTATTTTAAAATATCATTTTATTTGTTTCAAAAATAATTTGGTGGGTTACTTCAATTCATTTCCCGGTTAAACAAACAAGTAAGGCTTCTGTGAGCTCTCTTCAAGCTGTAGCTGTTAAGTAACACAAAACACCCCTTGAGTAATACCTAATCAAGGCAGGAAACAGGGAGGGATATTGAAAACAAAATACCCCACACAAATTAGTGTGTGGGTAACCAGATGTCTTCTTTTTTCTTTCTAACCCTGGGGAAGAGAAGGGGTGAAAGAGATAAAGAAAATAAAATTAAAGAGAACGATGTTTTTCCCATCCTTGCATCTGTCAGGACAAGATTAAGAGTTTTTCTTGGAAGGTGAAGGTCAGGGTAGACAGCTACAACATACGGGTGTGAAACTCCAGGAAACCAAGGGTCCTCAGACTTCCCATGATGGAGGAGCTTGACCTCATGTACCCTGCATTGATCCGCTGGCTTTTCCACACATAAAAAAATGACCAGATTGAAACCAGGCAGCTCACCCAGGGGACTCTGCCTCTAAGCCACTTCTGTTTGCTCCCAGATCAGAAGACAAGGTACGCAAACTTGTCAGAGCAACAACGCAGAGATTATGGCTGGGCTCACTGCACATGACTCTTGTGCTTGTGCCTTTTGAACCGGGACGTTCACAAATCTCATCTCTTCACAAACCAGAGCTGAACCCATGAGAACGAGCACTGAGTTTACACCAGATAAGGAGGACCTTTACAGACTGTAAAAAACTCTGTGTGAGCACAGAGTACCCCTTCCAAACAACCTATAGCTTCCTGGGATGTCACCGCAATCACCCACACTACACATATCGACCACACAAAACTACGCAAAGTCACTGAGGACAGAGGCCAGGCCCTTCTGCTCCCAGAAGAGCAGCTGCTCACAAACCGAGACAAAGAAGGTCTAGCTGAGTGAGACCTACAAAAACACAGGTAAGATGTTTAGCCTCTCTACGGTAGTTAGTGGCACCCCCTGGCACTTCATTACAAATGCATTACTGGCTGTAAAATGGTGAGAGGCTGAGACAAGCACACCAGTTTATTACCCTGGGCTGCATGACCTCCCCGTCACCAGAAGCGTTGGAGGGAATGGCAATGGGAGAGCCAAAGGCTGCTGAGGACAAGGCAGGATGGAGAGGACTCGTGCAACAATAGCACCGTCCCTCATTCCTTCTTAAACTCCTCCTCCTCCCCCGGTTAGATCAGGGGTGTCCACAGTGATGTGGCACAAAGAGGAGCTCCAGGACAGGCACTGTTTCACCTGGTGGCTTTGTCTCCTCCGTGCAACCCCCAACAGGCACTCCATCCCAGAGCCACAGCCATGGGCTCGAGCTGCACACCCCTTGGAGCAGGGCCCTTTTCTGGCACCTCTGTGAAGAGCCAGGTATGACTATAGTACAGTACTGGCACGATGGTGGCACTGACACTGGACAACTAAGGAAAGACCAGAAGCATCCCAGTAATTTAACCTGACTCCTGTTTGTCGTGGTGCTTTCTCTCTGATGCCATTTCATTACCCGCAAATCCAGTACTGCTGAGCTCTCTGCTGGCACGGGACAACTCAGCAAAACTTGTCTTTTAGAGCCTTTTGAGAGACAAGGAGTGGATGTAGGAAAAGGGCACTATTTTCTAGAGGAAATGTTAACCCTCAGCTGCCTCTGAATGTAGTGAAGGAACTGAAATACAGGATGCCGACTATGGCCATCTGGAACATTCGGACCGGGTTAATGAGAGGACAGAAACCATTCATGCATGTAAGGAATAAAATCTGTCCTGCAACTGAACAGTTGAATCCCTTTTTAAGAAAGTGAGCTTATTGTTCCCTTTTTCCACAATGGGAAACGATAATCTTTCTTCGTTTCTCCCTTCCTTTCAGCTTCTCTTTTTCTCTCCACCGGTGGCTATTTCGTGCTTGTGTCGACCACATTCCCACCTCGTGCAAAATCTTCTGACTGTAAAAACAGAAGGTTGCAGCAAAAATACAACTGGCACCGAGTGCCGATCCCCTCATTTCCTCCTCTGTTTCTTTCTCTCCATGAGTCAAGCTCTTGCTCCCTGCTTCCACACATGCACACAGCACGGCACAGCACGCTTTTACAGAAAAGCAACATTTTGTTAAAGCAGCCCAAATTCTAAGTGAATTCCTATTGCAGCTTTTACCCTAACTCTACTCTCTTGTCCTAAAATGCGTAGCTTTCATGTAGCTTTTCTCTAGGTAGTTCCAAAATTACAACACTTCCTAACTGTACCATATGGCTGACAAGGGACAGCCAGCCACAGGTCACACTCAGACAAATTCCACCAAAGGCTTAATCTGTGCAAAGAAACATTTGAGAACCTTTTATTAACACTGCTGTTTGCATTATGCCAGGGGGTCACAACCTCAAATAACAGGAAACATTTGCCAAGGAGGCAAAAGACAGGACCGGCAGCCTAGCTGAGGTCTAAATCCTCACTGTTTCACTCCTGATTATGGTTTCAAAGCCTTCGTGCCCCTTTTTTTAACTAACTAGCTTTTTACACCTACTAGTCCTACTACTAAGATTAATTTCCTTTAATTCCAACCAGCCGGCTCAGTATTCCTGACTGCACTTACATAGGAAGAGGTAAATATGCAATGACAAATCTGTCCTTTTGTTGTTCATGTCATTTCATCTTTCACAGATGCCAGTCCTCAATATCATATGGAAGATAAATCATCATCTCCCAGGAGTCCATAAGAACAGAGCCAAGAAGCTTATTCACTCGAGACCTTGTTTATCTCCAGTTCTGATGATTAAAACGGTGAGCAATGCATAGCAAGGAGGGACTGATGCAATCTGGGTTAAAACCAATATTCATTAGGTGACAGTAATGACCCCCACTCCTTCAACAGAAGCGTACAGATGCTGTGGGTCAGAGTGTTGCTTTACTCGTGTCTTTTATTTCAAATGAGATAATGCTGGTGAAAAGCGCTATCCTGACAGTCTTGGAGATACAAGTCCACCATCTGCACATCACAGGTAACACAGGAAAGTAACAGCAGTGATCAAACGTCTGGAAAACATGACCAAAGGGGGTCAGAGTTTGAAGGGAATTCAGGGTGGTTAGTCTCCAGCAAGCTGAAAGGAGATATAGCAGCCTTCGGACATGTGAAAAGTGGCTGCAGAAAGGCAGGCAATAAGCCTTCTTCATAGAGAACAGGACAAGAAATAAGTTTGAATTGATTGTGGTGAGCAAGATGTGGGTTAGACCTTAGGGAACCTGTCTCCAGCTGGGGCTCACCATGGAAACAGACTGTCTAGGCTGACTGCAGGGCTTCCAGGGCAGAACAAGTCATGCAAACACCTGGCAGAACGGGTGTGAATGTGGCTGGTCCTGCCTCCGTGCAGAGCGATGGCCTGCCTGGCCAGCAGAGATCTGATCCAGGCCTTTTTCCTGTGACTCTCAGATACCATCATTATAACCTTTGCCTTGCCAATGTTCTTCTACCCTCAACTGGAGACGCCAAAACCAAAGTTTATGGGCTATCTTGCTGTCCATACCATTCAGTCCGTGGTCACACTGCTCAAAGCGCCAGCAGAAACACTAGCCAGTGCAATTTGCACTTTAGTGTTGTTGGCATCTCTCTATTTGCGAAAGAACTCAGATGAACTAATGCACAATATGGCTAGTGATCATTACAAAAAGCCTGAAACAAACCAGAAGGGAGATGCAACCAGGAAGAGTTAAGGGACACCTGGACTCCAGGGGCGTTCAATCCACAGTTTGGCCCGACAAAATTGCTGTGCACAGCTGAGAAAGAGACTTGCCAAGAACTTTTCTGAGTGTGTCTATCGCTTTCTTATAATCAGGGCAACTCCTGATAGCTCTGAACTGCACTTTTACCCTCCCCTTTTGGTTATGTCCCTTGTGCCTAAAATCTGAGCTGTAAGTATCTACAAGCCAGCAACTCAACTTTATGCTAGTTGCTTGGTTACAAAGACTTGCTGGTCCTTTTCCTCTACAGAAAGTAGTTGGAGAGACTTTAGTGATCGCTTGCAGCTGGAAGAACAGTGGTTGGCAGTGGAAATACTGGGTACACCTACCCATGTCTTGTGGAGTGTGCAATGGAAAAAAAACCTGATGACAACACAAGAAAAGCAACTTGTTAGAGCTCCCATTTGACTCCAGGAAGGTTACCATCAGCCTCCACAAAGGAAAAAATTCCTTTATTTTTACCAGTGCCACCATCATCCCTGCTGTGATTGCCACTGGGACTCAGTGCTCTTGGAAGCAGAGTGGTAGGAATAGTCTCCGTGATCTCTGGCCCAAATTTCTCTGGCTTCCAGACACCATGTGCCTTCTGACCACAATATGTTGGGAGAAGCAGGAGGAAAACAGAAAGATGTTGGTGTCAGTGACAATGGTCTCTTTGCCGAGAATGATGAAAAATAAAGAAGATGGCATTGACACATCATGACTACAGTGATGATTATTTTGCCTGGAGTTAAACAGAGGAGGGAATAAATCAGTCCTGTCACTGACAGGCATGACAAGAGGAGTCTGTAAAGCACATGTAAGTAGCACTCAATTTTCCATTTTGACTATTTCTCATCTTCCAAGTTCCTCCACCTCTGAAGTTGTCTGTGAGTGCAAAGAGAAGTGGCACTCTCCAGTCAAGGATAAGCTGACAGAGTTAATTTGCTTTACTTGCTCCCAAATCCCTGATTCATCCACTGCATCTTAAAAGGCAGTTACTAAGCCACTGGTCTAACTAAGACATTATTGTTATTAAAGCAGAGTCTTTGGCATTGTGGTGCAAATTAGCATAATGGCATCACACCCTGTGGGGGCATTAAAACAACTGCTTTTATCATTCTAGTTTAGGTCTTCAGAGATGGAAGCCTCTGATTGTGAAACTGCTCTCAAAAGTCTCATTGAAGTTATCCTGCTGTGTCCCATTAGGATGAACCAAACTCCAAAGACCAAATTTGTGATTTTCTTTAGATAATACCAAAAAGATCCAGCATGTCCTAGCTCTCTTAAAACATTAATTTATTTACAACTACCTTGTTTTTCCAGTCCTGTAAATACATTCCATCACAAAATGATAATCTCATTGGTTACGGCGACTTGCAGCAGGCATAAAGCCAGTATATAAGTGGTTGGTCCTCCACTTGGTAAATTGCCTAAAATGCAAACTGAAATTATTCTTGTACACAACTGCAAGAGACTGAGCTCCAAATCAGCAGTTTTTCAGTTGCTAAATAGCTACATATTATGCACACACATGCCATTGTTTGTGGGGTTCTTTTTTGCAAAGAATAGGAATTCCCTCCTCTGAGTGCATGAATGTGAGGATCCCTGCTACACAGTGAGACTGAGAGCTTCCTGCTTACAAGATGGTCCAACCCTATGGAGATGCCCTAACTATACCATAGAACTGGGGAAGCTCCAGTTCTTTCTAATGACAAGGCATTAGAAAGACCTGGTCCACTTTAATTACCTGCGAGTAGACTTCTTGGTTTGCAAACATACTGGACAACAGCACAGGTACATGAGTTGGCTCTGTCTAGATCTATATAGATCCAACCAGCTTACCAGCAGGGGTAGCTATCATGCAAACACACTGTTCTGCTTCCAGAGCAAAGCTGAATCTGTGCATAGCTCAAAACAAGGTTTTCTCTGTCGTTTCAGTTGTGTAGAGGATCCTTCCTTTCTTTGCAGAACATGTCTCTGCTGGTGGAGCAGCCAAGAAACCTTTAAGCACAGAAGTCTACCCTGCAGGACAAAGCCAGTCATAACTGCCTTCCCAAGACTCACTACGCTCTTTTTAGGCAACTCTTCCAGCCCAGCTGCTCTGGGAAGTTCTGCCCAGGGGTGGGATATCTACCAATAAACTTCCTCTTTCACTGGGCTGTGCATCTGTAAGCTCTATCTCATACCTGGGTAGCAGGTACTGAGCAGGGCAGACCAACAAACTTGGTCAAAGACACTCAAGCTGGGTTCTGGAGCTGATTTGCTTTTGAGAGTGAAAACTGTAATATGGTCTGTGGCTTTCCATATCTGGACTACATGATAAACAAGATATTAGGGAGTTTTCAAGTATGCAATTAGCCTTGATACACTGGTGCAATTGGTAGACTAAGCTTTCAGTTCTGTTCTCCTGACTATTTTAGCTGTATCCACTTCAAAACAGTTCTTTTTCAGGCCAGACCAATTCAAAAGAGAAGCAGGCCTTCGATGTAGGGATTTCTCTTGAAGCCTAGCCCTTGGATCTTGCTGAGTTTAAGCGGTTAAGAATAGCAGCTGCAGCATTTCTAACTCTGGCCTGGGGACTCCCTTTCCACTGCAGTGCTCCACTTCTCAGTGCTAGAGTGAATATCGCTTCTATTCCTGGCTTTTGAGTGAGTCTCCCAAAAACACTGAATTCCAGCTGTGACACTACTGTACTGGGTGGCAAACTCCAGCACACAGGTTCCCCAGAGACGAGCTACAAACCGTGCGTGTCTTGCTGAGCATCAGCTCTTTGTTTGCAAAGAGCTGCCTGTTCAGAGTGCACGTACTCCCCACCTAAAAATACATTGCATGCCCTCTTAAAATCACCTTTTTCCTTGGTAGGCAGTTGCTGCTGTTGCTGCCACAAGGAAATAAAGCACTCTTCAGCAACTGGGGGAGCTTGTGCAGGATGGCAAATTGGGAGGAGGAGTCCACAAGGCACTCTCTTTACGTTAAAATATGGTTTACAGTTGTGAAGGAGACTGAGAAGACCTGTAGTGCAGAAGCTGAGAAGTGGTTGATGTTACGTATTACACATAGTCCAAGATGAATAACAAGTACTGTTGTAGTCTGGCTAAAGAGGACCACAACAGAACATGTATCACACGAGGCTAAATACCATTTCCACTCTAATTTGAGTGTTTGAATGAGAACATCATATTGTGTGCTTTCCAAGCTGTTAGATAGGTGATACAAAGTAATTTTTATGCTTCTTGTCCTTGCTCTTCTCCTGCCTTGCAGTTATGTAGCTGAAATATACTGTTTTCCTGTTCTGACTTTACAAAAACAACAATGAGCGGCTCTAGATTGCACGTGCATCTTGCAGCCCTAACAATTAACCCCAAAAAGAGCCAAGGAGGTAAAGAGGCAGTATGTCCTGTTCCTTTCTTCAGCTCTCCTGAAGACAGCCTGAGCACACCTGAGAAGCTTCCTTAAGAAAACACATCTCACAGACTAGCAGCAGACCTACCACCCAGTGCTGCTAACGTACCTCTGTAGCCTAAAATCCATGATCAAAACAACAAATACTGGCCTGTGGTGTCAGCTCTCCAGCTACTGTAATGACAGCTCAGAATGAGCTGGCACCACATACAGCCTTGATGTGAAGGTAGAATAAAATATGAGGCGGGAAGTGAGAATATCAAAAGGAAACATGAGAGTATGCTATGCAAGGCAAGGCTCTTTGAAAATACGCTGAAGGATTGCGTGTGAAATAAGAAAGGTTTTCAACTTCCCACTGTGAAACCTCTCTCTCTTGCCCTGCGACAGGGGCTCAGTAGGGACTGACCCAAGCTGGGTAATTTCCACCCTGTTGCCTGCACAGCTCGCTCCTGGAGTCTGACAAATGATCTTTATGATAGCCTTGCAAAAATAATGACAAATGAAAAACAACAGCAACCCAGCTGAAGCAGGGAAATGCTAAATTCCTGCAAAGTGTGGTAGGCAGCACTAGCAAGGACAAGGTCTTCGCAAAAGGCAGCCAAACAGGGAAGACCATCAGTAGAAAGCTGTATGGGGCAGGTGAGCTGTGTATGTTGCATCTGAAAATGAAGAAAAAAGAGCTGGGTAGGAGGGAGGAGAACAAGGGCAGGGCTAACGCAGCCACACAGCCTGATTCATTTAAATGGTAGCTACAGTGGCATAAACCTGAGAAGTAATGGAGTGGTGAGTCAGTCCCTTGTAATTAGCCCTAATCGGCAACAGCTAAAGACAGAGGGGGGTAGAAATAGCAGAGAAAATTCTGTCCTATTTACACTGATGCAAATCCATAATGCTTAGCTTTAAAGAAATTCATCTTAGCAGTGTTTTGTTCAGAAAGACTAAATAAACCCCATACTGTATAGGCAAAAGGCTTTGCAAACCCCATGGAGAATCCTACAAGCTTGCCATTATCCTATCACAGTGCAGCCACTTTCAGATCTTCAGGATTAATATCATGGGGGTTTCCATATTTTTAGTAGTATTGCAGAAGACATCACAACTGGAAAGGAAGTTATTTCTCATGGCACAACACAACCACTAAAAAACAGCATCAAACTATTTTCCATTCAATACAACCTATTTACTTGACAAGTTAAATGTTTCAATACAAGTTGAGAACTATATTTCTTTGAAGACAGATAGATTTTAGTGGGAAATTTTTGTCAACAGCTATTTTACAGAAAAGAGATAGCCCTGTGAGTCAGGACACTGGCCTCTGGGAACCTGAATTCACACTTCAACTGAGCACAATGAGTTTGATAATTTCATTCCCAGCCCAAAAGAACATCAATACATCTTACACATTCTTACCCAATATGAACGGCAACTTCTCCTCAAGACCTAAGAGTGGAGCACAGAAGCAGTTACAGCAAGTGAAATTGCCTGGCAGATTTATTATATTTGCAACGGGGTCTTTCATCTGTCTACCACATGGCAGCATACCAGTGATATCACCTCTGTTCTCTAGCTAATTGAATGAGAACCAAACACAGTCATGATGTACTTGCTAAAGAAGAAACACCTTTCATCCCTAATTGGTGACGAGGCCATTCCACCTCTATGATCCCTCATGGATGCTGCACTACAGTCAATGTTCTACTATCAGGAGTAATGAGGGAGAGGGGTTGGGTTATCCCAGATAATGCAATATTCGTCTTGCTAAATCAGTGAGGAATGTGATACAGAAACATCCTGGGTTCTCTGTATGGAGCCAGCTTAAGTCCAAATAGGTTTATTAACTCCAGATGAACGTTAACCCTCCTGGACTAGATTACTTGCCACAGCGTCTCTGGGTGTCCATAGCACACCTAGAGCCCAGAATCTTTGTACCAGGCAGAGGACAGAACTTCCCCATTCCTCCAGCTTCAGCTGTGTATGGAGCTCAGCTGGGGCTGGAGTGGCTGGAGCTTCTAAAACCAGCTGGATCCACAACAGCTCCATGCAGAATTGCCCTCCTGCCACCACTCCCTTCCCCGCTTCCCCCAAGTCCAAGAGCAGCCCAGAGACACCCAAGCGATTGCACTCTTTGTGGAGGGGATACGGCCCTGGGTGTAATGCAGCTTCATGCACAGAGCACTGTGCCTCACGTAATAACCCTTCTGGCTTCAGGCTGCCTCCACATCCAAACCGTGGAGAACCAACAAGCCAGGAAACACCGTCCTACATGTTCACCCTCCATCTTGCAGCAACAGAGGCAACGCTGGGCTTTCCCAGTCACTGAACTCACAAGGGGAAACAGGAGCTTTCCCAGACTACTCCATCCATGCTGACAGACCCCAAACAACACCCGCCAACATGCAAAGCAGAGCCCAAACTTCTCTCAAAAGTGGAAGAGAAAAGTAGAAATGATGCTGAGGTAAAGGTGGAATTTATCTCTTGGGAAGTGGAAAAATCAGCACAGTGCATTCCTTGCTGTCAAACTCATCAGCACTGGGAAGGTATCTGTTCCAGAAACGCTACCCAAAGGCATTTATCTCACAGTTATGAGTACAAGCTAGTAGCCTATCTCTGGATGACAGTTTTTTACAAAAAAACACACCCCATCCTAGCAGAAGGTCAGAGCAGAGGTGTGAGGGGAAAGAAAGGAAAGGGAGCAATAGAGCAAGGGAGGCAAATGAAGGGGCAATTTTTATTTTTATTTTTTTAAAATCAATTATTATTCCTGATTTAAAGCCTTCAAAAATCAAATGGGCTCAATGGTGCAGGCCACCTGCTGAGCCAGAGACCGTCACGCCAAACTGACCTCCAAATGTGCAGGTTATTTACAAACTAATGGAGGCAGCAAGCAATTCCACTGCTGCAAGGGTTCTTTCCAGAAAAAGGCAGATCAGAAGATATCGTGGGCTGATTTAATAGATCATCAAAGGCCAGTGATTGAATTATCACATCAGACATCAATCTCACTCCTCGGTCAGTCTTTATTACAGAGAAACAGTTATAGAAGGACCTCTGTGAAGAAGCCGGAGAAAGACCTGCATTTCAAAGCAGTGGGTGAGTCAAGGTGGTGAAATTATAGCTATGATTCACCAGAAAAGAAAACTATTCATTTCACTCAGGAGGAATTACTGACCAACTTGGGCAAAAGGGGAGGCAGGAGAGTGGGGTGGCGAGGGTTGCAGGGCTTAACTGTTCTTTGGGCTTTTATCAGTGTGTAAATTATTTCCTTCTCCTTTGCTAAACACTCATCAGCATCTTTGGAAGGACTTGTAATGGAGTCTCCTGCTGGAGAAAAGGGAAACTTAATTTCATTTGAAACCCATCTTCCTTCTTTCTAATTCTCCTCATTTAAACAGGAACAGATGTCAATAACAAATGCATCTCTGTCTCTTAAAAATACTTATTTCCTGCTTGGGCCCCAAGCCTGGGAGATAACAAATGTTCTCAACCACTACCGGACAGTGAAGCTCAGAGGAAGGCCTTGGGGAGGATTAGACACCAAATGTCACCCGTCCTGATTATCTCCCCACCACTGACTCCCACACAGAGCTTGCAGAGAGAAGGTTGGGATTGGGATTCCTACGGTTGGGTAGGAAAAGGCAGGCTAGGGAATGCAAAAACAAAGCTCTCAAACAGATTAAGGCAATCTTTCCACAACAAATGTGGTATTTTGATAGGACTGGAGCTAGTACCATAAGAAATGGTGAAAGAGGAAAATCAGAGCCATTTGAGGACCTGGGGAAAAAGGGCAAAACTTTGAAGATTTCTGTTTCTGACCTTCTATATTTCACCTCCTTGTACAACAGTTTTCTTGTCTCCTTGGTCTTTTAAGCCAGGGCCTAGAGGGTGATTAAAATGATGTGTATTAGTGCAGCATTTACTCTGTAAGCTACCTGAAATACCCACTCAGAGATGTGTAGGAGTGGGGATTGAAACAGGAGAAGCAGGTTTTGAAGGACTGTGTTTGGCTGAAGTTTCAGATGGGAAGTCTCAGCCTGGCTCTTGGCAGAGTGCAGCTTCAGGAAGGCTGAAGGCTGAGACTAAGAAGTTTTTCCTATGGGATGCTGTACGCTGATAAAATGATGGCAAAGTGTGATGATCAGGGGGAGCCTGGTCACAAGTCAGTAACTGAGTCTCACTCCCCAGCCCTGGCATTCAAGCACCAAGGACCAACCTGGGATATTTTGTGGCAAAAGAGTAAATATAGAAAAGCCTAACAGAATAGAAGCCTAAATGGAAAAGAAAGCATCATTTTTACAGGACACTGAAAGGTCATTTTGTCCTTTTGCCTGTTGCTTTTGTGACTTCTAGTTCCTCCGAACCCTGACAGCACAAGACAGAAGAGTCACACATGTAAAGCACATGTGGTTTTAAAAAGAACAAAACAAACTGAACATCAAGAACTTCTCTGGAAAAATTGGAAATCTAGAATGAAGTTGAAGAAGAGGTAAAGGATAAATACACCGCGTTCCGCCTCCCTCTCTCCTCTTCCCCCAAGCACACCCGACAGGAAGAGGCAGGTAACAGACTTTGTCAGCTCCTCATCCACATGCTCATTTTTGATGGCAGAGAGAGAAATTAGAAATTCAGCTTTCACCCACCTCCACCCACCCACTGGAGCTGAAAGCGATAGTTCAAATTAAAACGATGATACTTCCTTTTAGTTTCCAGGGGGGTGGAGAGTTTGGGGAGTGGGAGAGCAATTTCACACTGTCTTTTTTTCTGTCTTTTTTCCTTTTTTTTTTTTTTTGGACCAAGTGTGAGACAAAAAAAAAGCTGTATTTGTTTTGTTGAGTTGTGAAAGGTGCGGAAATAATCATTCCATGGGATAAGTAAAGAGCTGCCTCCCCCTTTCCATCAAAGCTACTACACCTACAGCCTGTGAAGAGCAGAAACCAGCAAGAATTGGGTTATGGGAGTGTGAAGGGCAGGAATACCCTGTTTTTAATTCAGAAGTCGTAGTCTCTGGCAGTCTTTTGCTTCTCTTGTCTCTGCTGGTCTCCATGGCAACAGCAGCCCAGCAAAAGCATCCTTCTCTTGCGGGCTCCAGCACAGATGAATTCAAGCAGGGGTCAAAATCAACCCCTGCTTTCAGGAAAGCAAGAAAACATGCCGTCTTCCTTCCTCTTCCTTTCCACTGCCATCCTCTTTTCCGATTTTTTTCTTTTTCTTTTTGGTGCATTTGGGCGGGGGCTAACCTATCACACTTGTTTTTTCTCAGACAACAGCAGAGAGAAATCTGTTTTCTTTTCAGGCGTCTCTCCAGACAGCCCCATCAGCCATATTGCACGCAAGTCGGGATGTTTGCGAGAGAGACACGCCAAGAGAAACCCAGGCCGGGACATCACGCTCCAGCCTGGCTGCCAGGACACGCGTGCCTTGCGAAATTCTGTGGAAGGGCTGCCCAAGCAGCACCCTCACTGGATTTACGAATAAAAGCACGGGTGAACTGCTGAGCCATTAATAAGTGCTGCGTTGTTCTTTGTTATTTAAAGATCTCATTTGAAAACCCAGGCAGTTCACTTGCCGTTGTCCAAACTGACAACAGAAATTTGTTACTCTCTATTCTCCCTTTGCATTTCTTCTGCTGAAAATGTTTCACACATGGTCAAAGAGCAAAAGCGCTACTGGAAAACCTATTCCAGGGACGAGTCAGTCATTCAGCAGATAGCTGCAACTTTCATTGAGTGAAAAGACACACTCTGCTTGGACAACTCTCAGAAAGAATGCTGCATTAGCCATAATCAGAATCAGTTTGCAAACAGAAATGAACCATATTCACTGAATATTTTATCTGGAGCTAAAAACTCTCCCACTTCTTTTTCTGATTTCTTTGGGTTTGATAACAAGCTTTGCTTGTAGAGACATGAAGATAAATGGCTAAACATCTCAGTGTTTTCTGAACACCTCCGTCACTACAGGGCATCCATGAATATAAATATAAGAGAACATTAGTCCTGCATCCAAAACACATCACCCTCTGCTGTTCAGTGTCTTGCTTTACCTAAAAGTGTCCCGGGAGAGAAGACGGTGGCTAAATTGCGCCCCTTACTCTTCCATCTCTTCCCTCGCTTTTCCACTTTGCCTTTTATAAACTCACCCAGTCCTCTTAGTCCCTACCACAGTCTCTTACTGATTTTGAGTTGGTGCTATGGGGAAGGCTGAAGTCAGAAGAAATGTCTAGCTCTGCCCTGGCTCCAAGGATGAGCTGTTTTCTGTCCCACCCTTGATCCTTGCTTCTCTTGCTGGGATGGGCAGGAGAAGCTGCCGCTGGGAATCGGAAGAGCCTCAGGCCAACTCAGAGTCACACGTCCACATGACAGGGAACCACCCCCGGGCAGCAGGAGACTAAAAACTGTGAAACAAACATTTTTAACGCTGTCACCACACATGATGCTGTGAGGCTCTGCTGCCAAGAAGCGTGGTACCTGACGGCATCCCGGAGTCTGGTTCCTTGCTGGAGAGCGAAGTATTTAAATGTTTCTGAAATGTCTCCTGCCCTTTCCCCCTTCCAGGCTGGGAGATGCTGCCAGCTGCCTCTCCCCATCCTCTCATCAGCTCCAGATGCACTGCAGAGAGGACGCTGCTCTCCCACACCAAAAAGAGAGGAAAGCTGTCAGAAATACAAGCGTGGTCTTTAAGTGGCTGTGGGCCCTACCCACTCTTGCTCTGTTCCCACTCATTCCACCCGCTCCAAAACTTGTTTTCACATGTCAAAACCACTCCTACTCCACTTCCACAGGTCCTACATAGTCTTCCTTAGCTTCCACCTGCCTCCCCCTTGTTTCCTTTCCGTCTCCACTCACCCGACCCACTCCTGTTCCACTTCTGTGCGTCATCCCACTTCTGGCATGGGGAAGAGTTGACAAGCTTAATGCTGAGCTATTGCAGACTCTTCCCTGCTCCCATCCCTTTTCCCTTTCCAACCTTGCACGTATCTATTTATATTGATGATATACTTTAATCTCCCCTTAAGTACTGTCTTGATGGCCTGTTTCTCTAACAAGCATGCATAACTACTGATTTTGATTACCCGTCTGGTCTCCGTTTCACAAGCAACCATCACGGCAGAGACTGCGAGAACATTTTGGAAAAGCTTTTAAAAAGCCAGTATTTCCTTAGCCCAGAGGTCACCGCATGAAGCCCCAGGGGTACCTTTACAGGGTTAAAGACAAGATGACCCTGGAGTTTGCATGAATTTTCAGGTTTTGGGTAAGGGAAGCGATGCTGGGAGAGAAAGTAAACAGCTTTGTTTCCGCACGACAGTCAGTATCAAACAAAAACAAGGTGGGATGAAAGGGGGCATGAAGGATAGGAAGGATTGTGACAAATTGGCAGGGTCTTACTCCCTCACTATACAGCTATATGTGTGCATGCTACAGTGAGGTACGCCTTTTCACGTGTGTGGATTTTGACTGATATCTAGCATACCAGTTAATAACCTCAAGAATAAGAAAGCCTTGGATGTTTGGACAGTAAAGCCTTCACTCATAGGTATCCTCAAGCTGCAGTGGAAACAGATATCAATTTATCTCAGCAAGTTTTATTGTAAGAGACACTAGAGATGTCCTGAGAGGGTGTATTGAAAGACAGGAACACACACAAACACACACAGTGTCACCTTTCACTTTTAAATAATCACAACGGTATGGTGAAGGTTTTAAATCGTCCTGCTGTTGAAGGGAGAGGTGAGCTGACTGGAATGAGGTTGACCCAGGAGATGAATTTAGAATTAGAAGCCAAGATTAATATGTCTGTTCTTCTGATTTCCAAAGTAGAAAACAAGGTGGAGAATGAAGAAAGAGGGAGGCTGGAAGAGAAGTGGAGTATATAATTGCCTAATTAACAGGATTTTCTCCACTGATTATAATCACTTCCAAATTAAAGAGAGTTTAACTGCATCATAACCAAAATTTTTCTTATGCTTTTTTGCATTAGAGAAGTGCCAGCAGTGTCAATAAGACCACTGCAAGGTTGGAGCTCCAGTGACAGAGCTCTCATTAGTAACCTGGGGCCAAATTTTCACAGCTGGCCTAACCTGGCACAACTCCAGCCAAGTCAGCAGATTAAATATGACCTCGAGACTCACTCGCCTACTGTGCTTTGGAAGAGGGAGAGTGAAAATGCAAATCTTATCTGGGTTGTTAGGCAGTGTCCAAGAATGTTCAATTGAACTGCAGAAAGTATTTCAGCAATTATTCTGGGAAAAGATACTCGGTAAACCATACATTATTATGCTCTGAGATGAGAGAAAGGGATATGCTTTTCAAGGCAACAGCTCAAACTCCGTAAGATGAAAATTTCATGTTATGCTCCAAACTGCAGCATTTTCATGCGTGTTCCTTTGCTGCTGCAAACTGGTATTTGGGCATCCAACTTTGGATTAATTGCATATTAAGACACCACTTCTTTATGTAAGTGAAAACATACTGTAAATTTACACGCATTACCTTTCAAGCCTAGTCTGATGTTGCTTATTTTTTCAAACGCAAGCAGGTGATCCTGACAAACCTCTTCAAAAGTGTCTTTCTGAAATTTCACCTTAGTTTTGGAAAAATTTAAAATATGGCCCCAAAACAGTTGGACATTTCTTTGCACCAAGTCTCTGAACATTTCAAAGTGGAAAAGAGTCCCCTTGCATACACATGGTGTCCACAAAAAGGGCAGCATAGAAGGCTCTCTGCTTCGCCTGCTTCTTTTTTTTTTTTTTTTTTCTTATGATAGCCACAAAAAGATCCAATGATAGCTCTTTTCCAGCTGAGGAGAAGCACAGGGCACTTTAAATTAAAATCTTTATGGGTGAAATGGGCTTTCATCATTTAGACGTGAAATGACCTTACACTGCAAAATGAAGAGCCATCTTTAAATAACAAACTGATGGCTCCCTGTGGAGAACATAATGCCATACGCTGTACTACACCGGATTTTTCTCTTCCTTTGAGAAACTATCACAAACATTATGAACTTCCCAGCAGAAAAGAAAATAAAAACAACCTTAGGAAAATATACTCAAATGTCTCTATATTTTACAATAAAAATGCCCCTGTATGCATAATAATATTTTTTACAACTCCACAATATATGGCAGGTTGCCCCACCTGAGCGCTTTTCTCTGAAAAGTATAGGAACACAAGACGACACACATTTATGGAATGCACAGCGTACATATGTGTATCTTACAAGGTAAATTCTTACCTATACCTGAAACACCTACAGGTGCGGGTTTGGACATATCTTCACACGCATGACTAACGGCCATATGTGTTACCCTAACAACCCATAAATACGATGGTTCCACGTGCTTATACAATAATACATAGAATCACAGAATCTTCTAGGTTGGAAGGGACCTTCAAGATCATCTTGTCC
>JAOXJM010000001.1:62025431-62039529 GCA_026413425.1 Tringa solitaria | reverse complement strand
CTGGGGTTGTTGTGACCCAAGTGGAGGACCCGGCACTTGGCCTTGTTGAACCTCAACCCGTTGGTCTCGGCCCATCGATCCATCCTGTCCAGATCTCTCTGAAAAGCCTCTCTACATCAGCATTCCTGCCCAAGCCCTGCCCCGCACATCTGTAGTGCACTGTGTTGCGATCACACAACTCTGAGTTAGCATCGTTACACTGTGAGCACGACGGCCACAAGTAGGCACGCACGCCATTCCTACAATGCCATGCAAGGATCCTGTGCCCTTTGCTAAAATGTGCACATGCAAACAATCCCCAGGGAGTAAAAGAAGGGTATTACACATAAGAAATCTCTTCAGGTTACCTAACCCATTCTCAGCTAGTGCAGCATGACTACTTCTAGATTAATTCCTACTTATGTTGTAGATAAGCAACAGGCTCATCTGACCATACATAGAGATGCAAAGCACTTCTGAGAAGCACTGGGAGCCCACGAATATAAAAAAGCCAAGTGCACCCATCAGCCCTGATAGAAAGCAATATACAGAAGCACACCACCTACGTCTTACATATAGCCTTTCTCCCCGGAATAAAGAGATATTATGATCGTCTGACCCTGGTCTCCCTGGGGAGCTGAAATGACATCTCTACCTGCCCGTTTATCGCCTCCAGCCCTTGACAGCACTGGCAAGGCCATCCATATTGCTGACATGTTTCTCCACCCTCCCCTCACTGCCACCCTTGCTTGCTACGGCCGGGTAGTCCCGCTAATGTTGCCATTTACAAGAACAGCTGAGACAGTAGCGCTGATCAAGCACTTCTGCGACGCCATTATCGATTCAACAGGCGTATGAAAAGCCGAGGGGGGCTCACAATTTTTCTGTGCGCTTGCGAAGAAGGAGGGAGGGTGGCAGAGCACAGAGCAGCCCTCCCCCTGCGCCTCCCCAGCGCGCACCATACCCAGGCTCGCCCTGGATGCTGAACACGTCTGCCAACCCCATCAGCAGCTTGGCCCCTTGCCATAAATCAATAAGTTCTCTTTAGAATTCCACCTTCCAAAAATATTTACTGTACATAATTTAATATAATACTCTCCTGGATAAAGAGCTGACATGTTTAATTACCTGGCTCAAGTGCTTGCTTTCTACAGAATACTGTGCGCCCAGCCGGGAACGCGGACAAACACACGGCAGATTTTTAATCTGCTGGGGCCTTGGGGTGGGAGAAATTTCAGTTTAGAGACTCTCTTCTGACAATGTCCTCCCACTCATTGGGTGAGCTTGGGTTTGACCCTAGGAGGGAGCAGTCTCTTGCCCACACAGCTCGAATAGGCTCTGTCTTTGCCTTCCCAACACCCGAAGGGTGTTCAGGAAAGGAAGGGTGCTGAAAAGAAAGCCCGTATCTTAATCATCCATATCTTAATCAATGGTAGGACCGCTTACTCCAGAGGGACTCCTCGACCAAACAGCACTGGCAGAGCTCCACCACCCACTACTGCTTTGTATATGTAGATATGAGTGTCCAGGACTTTGTTGATAGGGCGGCCTAATTACACAGGAGCAATCCACCATTTTTTCCTTACAACTTTTAGACTATAGTTATGTTTGAAAATTTTTGCTACCCAAACCCTCATTTACCTTTTGTTTTTATCTTCTGTCTTGGCATGTACATGCTGCCATTTGTCTAATGTGGCATCCTAGCCAAATGCACTGCATCCCCTCCTGTGCTTATAATGCCATCCTAGAGACCACCACCAGTAACTGGGGCTTTGGTTTAGCCTTTCTGCAGTCTCCTTATGAATAGCCATGCATAGCTGACAGCCCAGTCGGGGAGTTTTCATTTCAAGGTCAAGTTTTTTGACCACTTATTCCATGCTGCCTGCTCCAAGTTGTATAATCTCAGTGGAAGGCATGCTAGGAACCAGGTATGGACCACTGAATACAGGTATGTGAAGTGAAGGTGGCACGTGAATGTGAGGACAGTCTAGGAGTCTCAGCAAGTTCAGTTCACACAGCTTTGTGCAGGCTTTGACTTTCGAATATCCAAAAGCTCCAAAACTTAGGAAAACTCACCAGCGCACACACATATAAATTAACTCCCATTCAGATTTTCTGGGAATGAAAATATTCCATTTTGCATATGCTGCTGAGAAGCTCTGAGCAAATTCTGCCAACTGCTTCCCTTTGATGACCGGGCAAAATGGCAGCTCTGCACCAAAAGCCAGAATCAAAGTCAACTGCAGCTTAGTCTAGGTATGTTGAAAGAAGTTGTCCTTTCTTCCCTGCATGATACATGTCAGCAAATATGTATATCCCAGTTCCACTACATTTGTCTCACATTTTCACAAGAAGGTCCCACTGATCAAGGAACATCACTGCCATAGTTTTCACTTACATCAGCTAAAATATGCGTGGCTTTTTTAATGACAAAATCTTTCTCTGAGGCTTATTGCTATATTGAGTAAAATTTCCTCTACAGTTGCTAGGGACAAGCAATCTAGGGGTACAAGTGTTTGAAGTGAAAAGTTGAGTGCAGATCTTATCAAAGCTGTTCCTTTGTATGTTAATGACACTTGTTCAGCAATTCAGAATGGCAAAATATCCTGTATTGTTTCGGTTTTTTTCAAAATACAGTCAATTTATTCCTTCAACTAACCTGATCTAGATCCCCTATTTGAAACAGAACCTAAATTTCATCTAGTTCTCGTAAGAACCCTTTTACCTAACCCTCAGTTACTTCTGATCTCACTCAGTCAAAGCTTGATGATCACTTCCAAATGCAAATCAAAACCTACTTCTAAAGAGGCGGATGTGTACTCTGGGCAGAAAAGTATAAATTTAGACCCCAAATGTTTTAACAGTAGGGGTTTCGTCAGGTTTTCAGACCTGACAAATTTACTCCCTCTCTCAGTAATTCAGGTAGGTTCTCAGCAACATTTGATTTTTTTTTGCTTTGGCTGCTTTGGGGATTTTTGCAGCAAGGCAGGTCTTGGTTGATCAGATTGGTCCCTAGCTTAAACAGAGTCTAAATCGAAATGTTAGTGGAAGTCTCCCTCCCTCCCTTGTCTCTGAGGAAAGCAGAGTGTCTCACACAGTACCGTGGCAGATCTGACACCTCGTGTTGCAACGCTACCGTGATGCTGCATTGGCTGCAACGTTGTCACGCGTGACATCCCACGGTGACGGTGACATGCATGCCTACAGCTCACAAAGCTGTGAGCAGGAGTCGCTAAGTAGCTCTTGAAAGGCAAGCAATTTGAAAGAATTTGGAACCCCTTCTGCTAAAAGCAGAAGTCTGAAACCTTCAGAATGGCATATCTCTGAAACGGATGTAGAAGCGAATGTTACATGCTCTATCCAGTCATGCACCGTGCAAATTTTCTACACGCAATAAGAGATCACTGTCAATGTACCCCAGTCTTCATCTGCAGCGTTTTCTGCTATTCTTGTCCCCAGACTGTCTTACGCAGAGGCTGCCTATCACGCCAAATTTTCTGCTAGTGACAAACATCTCGCAAGTAAAAATAGCCCTGAACCAAATATCCTTTTTCTGGCCAGTTCCACAGGGCTGAGAGAATACAGATTGAGAAGAAATACTTGGATTTCGCAGCTGAAGTTAAAAAATTCTCCTAAGCACCGTCATAATCTATATTCAGATCTGTTGTCTCCAGATAATCTCTGATGGCCAGGTCTACAGCGAAACCACAGATTGGGTTTTCTTGTGACCTAACAACAGTTACTGGAAGCAAAGAGTGCTTTTCTGCTGCCTTCAGAGGTCTGAATCAGGCACTATATTAGATCATAAAACAGGTCTAAGATGTAGCCAGCGTATTCACCACTCTGTACTCACGCATCCTTGTCTTTGGCCCTTCTCTAAGAGAAGAGAGCTCTGCTCCTCTGTGACACACTGCGTACCAGCTCCCTGCTTTTTGTGCAGGCTAACTCCTACTCTCCCCAGGAATAACTTATCAGAGTCCCCGGCATTGTTTAGCTGGCTATAAACCAGCAAGCAACTTCTGTCTCCATGGTGAATGATTCTTTGTCATCTTTTCCTCAAAGCTTTCTAATTAGGCATCCTGTAATTTGCAGCTTTTCTGTAACGTATTTGCAGTGGTGTGTGTGTGCATGTGTGCGCGTGGAGAATAAAAATTAAAATGTGGCAGTGAAACAGCAGTCTGTAAATAATTGCAATAAATAAACAAACAATTTATTATATATTTTTTAAATGAGACATGGACTGGATCTTCCTTTCAGACAAGCAGCTGATCATAGTGTTGCTTCATCGTTAAAACCCCAAAGGCGCTCTGCTGTAACAAAGAATGACATCAGTTTCCACCTATTATCACCATTATGGGATACATTTTGGTGATCTGCCCCACAGCCTGTGAGTGAAGCAAAGAACGGATGCAGAGAAAGTGAGAGCACAATAAAATATTGGGCCTTTTAAGAAAACATTCACTTCCAGTTTAGCGTTTTTTCTCTAGTCAAGAGCTTATCAAATCTGTTAGCATTTACTAATCATCTAGCATCCTTTGTGAAATGAGCTGCTGATTTCATCTAGTTCTTGCTGGACAGGTATTTACCTCACAAAAGCAATCTTTGCAGCAGGTATTATTTATAAGACCACGGAGACGTGCTAAAATGAAAAAGGAGATTAAAAAAATACCAAAAAGGGGGTACAAGAGGATAGTGGGACAAAGGAGAAAAGGGAAAAAACAGAACTAGCGATTCAAATGGCTGCTTTTCCCACTAAGGATCCAAATAGCTAAACTGCTTATGGCTGTGTCCCTATTCTCCTCGTGATTGCTTGGCCACCCAAAACATAGGGACCTGAACACTGGTACAGCCTCCTCTGATACAGCTCCTGGGCTGCACCACGGGACTGAGGAGTGCACCATCTGCCACACCTCCCAGGGAGTCTCCAGGCATGAAGCTACTTCAAAACTTAGACCTTCCCCATGGCATACTCACTTCTGACAGAGGAATACTTTCTGCTACCCAAATTAATGACTAAGAGGTATTCATCCCTTATTCAAAGCAATGAATAAGCTCTCTGCTATTGCCTTCTGACCTCTTCAATAAAATATTCACATAAAAATAATGCTTTTTTATACATTACATAGGCTCGTACATACATCATATATGCTGTCTCAAACTTAGTTGACATTGCTAAGAATCCTGCAAAGAAAAATTGAAATCTCATCTGTGTCTCACTCATTCCCTGGCTGCAGTTGCAAACCCCTGCTTCTAGTAACGCGATCAACTCCATAGAAATATACTGCATTGTCACAAAGAGGGGCTTACGATTTCAATTTGGGAATAATTAGATGGAACAGATGTGAATGTCAAGAGTATCTGTGTCTGCAAATTCCTCCAATAATGCATCTGATGACCACAAAATGTTTTATGAGGTTCAAGCCTCATCCACGGCTAATGGCTCCCAGTTAATAGAACCAGTCAAAGGGCAAAGAAAGGAGAGAGGGGTGTTCATGAATATTTATGATGCAAAACAAGCAGCAGAGATATTCCCTTTTAACAGGCTTCATTACTTCTTCTTCCACTCTCCTGATGAGGTAACTGCATTAAAATCCAGGCATTTGAGTGTTTCTCAGCTGCCACTCACAATCAGACTCATAAAATCATTTGAACATATATATATTTATATCTACAAAGGGAAACAGGAAGAATCAGACAAACTGTATCCTTTTTAAACAATTTTGTTGCTTGAGGACAGGACCAGATTGACAGACAGCCCTCTTCTGTGCCTAATTCTGCAAGCTGCTGAGTGCCTCCTGAAAACACTTGAGCCTTCTCAGAGCCATGAATGGAAGATGAGAGTGCTGAGCCTCTCTGAGGAGATGTTCAGCAGTTTGCAAGATTACTCTCCTCATCCTCAAACCAAAGGTAGTCTGGGAAGGCTTTACCAACATGGCTTGTGTCCGTGCCCTTGGCCAGCATGGCTAACTTCTAATGGAAGTTCTAATTCCTCATCAGCCTTGTTTGGTCCTTAATGGTTCTAGTGAGAGAACTGATGGGAATGGACCCATACAACTATAGGCATGTAAAAACCTGGTAAGATCAAGACCTATCAACACTTACTATATTTGTCTATCACTAGCAATGACTTACTACTCTCAGCAGGCTGGAGTTGCCTGTGACCATATCAACCTGCTTGGTTCAAGAAGTTGACTCATACCATCAAGCAAGTCTATAGTTGGATTTTCTAAACTTGGTATGGTCCCTGAATGTCACAGGTTACAGGAGGACTTCTACCTAAGTCGTGTGCCAGGCAGCCATCAGCATGCTGGAAGGCAGAAAGTGATGGGTATAGAAGTGGACAGGCCCACTGTGTGATGGCGTTCCTGCACAGCACTGTTACAGTTCACAACAGACTGCTGGCAGAAACTGGAAACGCATCAAATCAGGGATGAAGCTCTGAGTTCCCTCCCAGGTCTGAAAGACTCACACTGCATCTCTCGCAGGCAGGCCACAGACTGTCAGACAAGTGTACATCCAGAAAACATATTGCATGCATCCCTGCAAGACACAGAAACGTATCTAAATTCCAACCACAGCACACACAGATTTGTCACGGTTGTAACTGCAATGTGCCCTCCCTACTGGTCTTGACTGCAAGCTCAACAGAGGAATGGCAAAGTTTTTGCAAAAGCTCAAAGGATAGTATTCATAACCAGTAATCACAACAATCTATCTGATAGAGAGAACATTCCCTTGGCTGAAGTTCAACCCCAAGACCTTGGGAAATGAAGCCTGATCTTCCAACCAGCCCTTCTCTGCCTCCCCAGCAGTCCTTTCACAGTCTTGATCCTGAAAATCTATGGTAGGAAGAGGGTAACATGAGCTCCATGTATCCAGCCACATCCTTGCAGACCCCAAGGACCAAACACGTCCTTGACATGTTTAACTGTCAATACCAATAGCCTCTGCATCTTGAGCTTTGAAAATAAATCTGTTAGTTGCGTCTGATTCCAGACTTTTAACCCTGTGGATGAGCTGAGACAGGAGGACCTCAAACTAATCCCCTTGATAGCAAGATGGTTGTAGCAACTGTATAAAATCCCCACATCCTGACCTGGCACTGGTAGCTAGTCCTACCAGCTTTCTTCTCTGAAGAAAATTAAAGAAGGAAGACAGCAAACGAGATAAAGACCACAGCATCTCATCTCTTGGTTATTTCAGTGTCTTGATTACCGTGCTGAAATTCAGGTGGGAACCAACACATTTATGCTCATTTCCCCAGACAGCACTGCCTAGGCTACAGTGTCAGCGATGCAGAAGGTTTGAAATGGCATCCTGACAAGATGCTTTTTCATAGCTCAGCAGCATATGCACAGAGAAGCCTACTGACACAGTCTGGCAGGCCCCCCAATATAACAAGCCTTCAAAAGCTCCCCAAACCGTAGTGTCCCCTAGGCACATTCGCTCAGATCGAGGCAAAGCTCCTCATTGAGTTCTTGAGCCTCCAAGCTCTACAAGACCGCAGGAGGCTGGAACATGGTTTCCTTGGGTTTTTTCCTATGAACACTTTGAATTACAAAAAATAATAATATTCTTTTAATCAAAAACTAGCAATGCAAAGTTTCATGAGAAAATAAAACTTATGATATTTTATTTTTTAATTAAATGCTTATCTGTGTGTTCCTGATTTTGGCTAATGATTTGTAAACATCAATATAATCTTGTAAGAAAGTATATATTTTCTGGAGACAAAAAACGAACAATCATGGTCTAGGCCAAAATCGAATTTGACATCAAAGCAAGCCCTTGACAGTGTTTTTTTTCACCCAGACCTATTCTGTGCAACAGATGAACGTTTTTGGCACCTCTTTCACACAGGGATAAATTGGTATATCTTTCTAGCACTTTCTGCTGCTAGGGCAGGTTTTCTCAAGCAGATTTCAGCATCCATGGCCACATACCTGACTGTTCACACCTTCTGTTTGTAAATCTTTCAGTCGGATTGCTCCCAAATTATCAATGCCTATGCTTTTTCATAAATGTAACCGGTCCTTTTAACAGCTTCTTGACCTCAGGTCTTTACCTGCACATGTAAAACACATTAATTCTGGAGATTTCTAGCAAAAAGTAGACAGTTAATGGATATTTTAGAATTGAGGATGGATTAGCAAATCTATGTCATTTTAACTCCCTGCCACTAAATCTGAAATGCCGCAGCAGGATGTTTACCCTCAAAAATCCCACAGGATCACGTATGGTACAACCAAAATTGTCCTTCTTTCTTTAAAACTCCCTTTAGTACATCATATTAGCTAAATATAATTTTTTTTGTATGAAACAATTAACTTTATCTTCATCTTGCATTAACATAATAAGCATGCGGACCCCATGATTTCCAGGGAGCTATTTTAAATTTATTTCAGTAAAAGAGAAAAGGCAACTAGGTATTCATCCTGAACTTATTTCTAAACACAAGAGACATTTTTTCCATAGAGTCACCACTCCTGATAACCAGTTCTGTCTTGACCACCAGATTGTATCACTACTTTGTCTAACACACAACTTTTTGCCAATATGACAGAAATAAGCAACAACCTGTGCTTCAGTATAAATTCAGATTTTTTTGGTGTTAGCAGTACACATCTGTTACACTACACTCAATACCACAATACGTATATAAGTCACTAATGAATTCTGAAATATATACAGGTGGCCTAAACTAGAGTTCATCCATAAAGTTTTGTTCCCAATGGCTAGAAATATTTGGTGTCAAGTAAAGGTGAAGGTTATTAGTCACTTCTAAGCTCTCAGACTGGACTGTTAATTCCAGTCTGCTCCCAGTGATGCCTAGTTCCAAGCAGCAGTGGCTTCTCAAGTATTTGTGCAATTGTCTGTATTGATCTCAAAACTGTCTAGAACATTTTTAAAGCATTTAATAAAAGTAAAATCTTTTGTCAAGTAAATTCAAATGGATGCTTTGTAAATTGTCAACGTACAAAGAAAAAGTTATGGTTTCCTTTTGATTTGTAGTGGCACAAGTGTTGTTTTATCTACTGATAGTCTGAAACTTATTAGGAAACAGTCAGTTTCCCAAATTAATAGAATACTGGGAGTCACAATTCTGCAATTTCATTTCTGAAGGACTTTTACAAGGCTCAAGCCTAAAAGAATTGTTTCTATGGGGTTATGTGTTAATTAAAAAAAGAAACATAACAGTGGAGACTTTTTAAATATAAACTAACAATCTGCTCTGGTGATCGTATCTCTGTGATGCTGCATAAAATCTAAAATTGAAACTGAGCAGAAAATGACTATATAGGCAAAAATGAAAATCACTAGCACCTCATTAACGGAGAAAACTGCATTGTGGTCAAACAATATGAATACTGACAAATGAAAACTATTATTTTAATCTTCAGTTTAAATATTGCAAGGTTATTTAAGTAACAAAGTAAGTACATTTGTTTTATTATTGCATTTAAATATAGAGACAAATTATTTGCTGGAAAAGCTCTGTGGTGTACTAGCAGCCCCATGATTTCTACTGTGACCAGACCCTTTTAAATCCCCTGTTTGTAGGGAAATTCTGCCCTCATTTTTACAGGACTCAGCCATTATTTAGCCTGAAATTGTTTGGGTTTTTTGTGGGATCAGTCTAAGACATAGTTCAAGAAATAAACTATTTGGAGATACAGAAGCTCACTATGAGAAATGTAAGGTCAAAAGTTTCTGCCAGAGCTTACTAGATGATGTATCAAAGGCACTCCCCAAATAGATGACTCAATTTCCTTTGAGAACTTCTTTACTTTATCAGAGACTACTCCTAATAACTCCTTTAGAAAGTCTGAGACATCTACACAAAAGTACGGGAGAAGCATTTCCCTACTTAACTTTTTGTTCATGAACCCTTTCATAAACCTGCACTGCCACCTTTCAGCTCCAGAAGCTGGAAAGCACCTTTGTAAGTTGTCATCACACTTCGAGAAGAGGGTCCCAGCACCCAGAAGGGCTTCATGGACTCATCCAGAGGAGAGAGGCTAACTAAGGTCACCGTCTGTGATTTCTCCTACTAGCTGGATGGGAATTGAGAACATATTCGCGGTTTCTCCCACAGAGATGATGGATACCTGGTTTAGCAACTGAAGAATCTTGTTTTAACTATTAGGCAACTGGGTACTACAGAAACCATACTCCACACTAGTGACCTCTCAAGTCACCAGTCTCCCTTTTCAAAGCAAGTAAGTTGAGAACCTGGCACAAACCCAGACTTGTGTCGGGGCACTGGATGCTGTTTGGTCACCTTCGGACCAATGCACAGTCCCAGGACAGGACCTGCTGCACTGTGGGATGAAGGGCGGGCAAAGTGCACCTCTGTTCTTCTGGGTTATGCTGTCCTATGAGAGGTTGCAGGAGCATACAGGGCCATGCTTGAAGCAAGGTTTATGGAGAGAAATAATATCTTTTATTAGACCAACTTATATAGCTGGAAGAAACAGAGAGACAAGGTTTCAGCCTGAAAAATCTGTTTTTTTCCAGCTACACTAGTTGATCTAAAAAAAAAAAAATTCTCTCCCTATAAAACTTGCCTTATTTATGTATTTTAGACAATCATGATTACAGAGATCCTACCACTACTTATTTTAACCACTTCAAAATGGCCCAGGGTCCTTTCTCTCAGATCAAAGACTGATGGTCACTATGGTTAATTTTTTCTTCCACCTCCACAGCCCCTTTGGGTCCATTCCTCCTACCCAGTCTGCTAGTAGTAATGATAAAACCATACAGCATGAAATGCAGATTACTCTAAGGTGTATTATTTTCCTTATAACTAAAATAAATAACATTGTTCCCAGGTTTTTCAACATAGACTTGCAGAAGGAAGAAAACACATCAAAGACCTTTCTTCCTCTAACACTGCAAGTCTTCTACCAACATGTTAAACCCACATGATCTTGCAGTCCACCTCCACAACAGGCAGCCTTGCCTTCCTGGCTCCCAGCCATTCATTCTCTTCACTGCCCTCTCCCTGCTGGCAAGGGACAAGATTGAGAACCAATCTGGATTTTAAAATATGCATTTTGTATATCTTAGGGTCATTGAATACTAAAATAATGAAGTCAGGAAAAATGTAACCTATATCCTTTTGGCACTATAGGGATTGCATCCTATCTCATCAGACATAACTGGCTATTAAGGTTCAGGTATCCATGATGTCAATATTTGACCGTGACAACTCGTTGTAGCTAGTTATCCAGCCACATAAATAGAAGAAGCTTCAGTGCACATAAAATGAACCTGCATATTTATTATTAGCTATATCAGGTCATTGTACACATCAAAGACTCCTCATTAAGTTTGAGGCCATTTCAACTTTTCTGTCCTCTGCTCAAATTTGGGCATTTTTTCCATGCTACTGACAGTAGCTATTTAAGGGACTCCCCTATAACCTTCAAGATAACTGCATTGCACCTAAGCAATTACACCACTGATTATCAGTGGAAGGCTCACAAGATACAACTTTTCCACACTATAGCCATCACTCACATATTCATTAAAAGTGCAGGTCTACTCACATTCTGAGCTGAAGACAAAACACATCCGTGTAACTGCCTTTCCTTCTACAGAATTGCAAGTCATGTGTTTTCCTGATGCAATATACTCAGATATATATGCATGCACATGCAAAGTTTGTGGAATGGGAAAAAAGATTATTAACATTATTTCACTTGTAATATCTTAGCAAAAGTTTGCACACTTTATTTATGAGGTCATATAAACATTCTTTTGATAGCTTGATCAATCAACAGATCAATAGCTCAAGTGATCATCTGTCATCTTTCATTCTTTCAGGATTATGTATCTTAAGACAAAAGACACATCTTTCAAATACTTTACAAAAAACCCCAGATATATCAGCTGTTTCTCTAGACTAAATGAATATTAACTATCACAGGATCCGTGTAAGTCTCTACTCGTCTTCCGCATCTCCATCATTTCTAGCAGCACATTTATTTACTGTATGGAAATAGATGCATTCACATTTTTCACTACCAACACCATGGGTTTAAATAAAGCCACACTTAAGGTCCGTGAAAGGTGCTCAACTCATGTCTCATTGCTTTTTATTGTAGCTCATGTGGTAAACTAAGTTCTTTAGCTGGGGTACTTGACCAGAAAGAAATCATGAAACGTTGATGCTTCCTGAACTACCTCACATCTCTCCAACCATGAGTCAGTCCGGCAATTACAGGAGCAGAGTGGATTCTCTGGTCCTTCTCTTCTTTCTGCAGTTGATTGCCATACCTTTTTAGAAAAAAACATCCAGCCTTACTCTGTCCCAGTTGTTCAGCCTGAAGAATGGGTGTGTTAAGTCACACTACGCACAGCAGGCATTGCTAACCAGCATCAATGAAATGCAGGATGCAGCAACCTGCATGTGAAAATCTCATGTCTGGCTCACAGCAGTAACTGAACGAGGGCCTTGCAAGCACTGCAAGACATGCAATTTCAGGAAGATGAGAGGTTTCCTATACTATCATCTCACCCTGAGTAGGCACAGGGAAAGGATGCACACCCTACATGCTGCTTATGGATCACCCTGGCGCAGAAAAGACAAAGATCCTACAGGCTTCTGTGGCTATAAAAGGTCCTCGGCCCTGGAGAACAGCAAGACAGTGATGCAGAAGCAGAGGCACAATTTGAAGACACCCTTCTGAAGGCAAGTCATGCTCTGGGGAAGCTCACAGAGTCAGGAAACACGAGGACCTGCAAAAGGCAGGGGTGCAGAGCAGCAGGAGCTGTAACACAACCAGTGATATGAGATCCTTAATTCACAGTGAAAGAGCAGCACTTGGGGCAGAGGCTGGCGCTTCTCCAGTGCCAGAAGAAAAATGAAACATGCAGAAGTGATGGCAGGTCCGTTCATCATCTTTGGATTTCTAACCGCTACATTCAGAGTGGAGGGCCCACAGTGAAAGAGGCTTACCATGTTTCAAATGGAAATATTCAATGACAATTTTCCTTACAACAGAAACTGCTACCTCTTTCAGTTGAGATCACATCTTGACATGAAAATCAGTGTGGTGAAGCACCACAGTAAAGAGTTAAAGTCACGTGGATCATTTCTAGGAAAGTTGTGTAATGAACAGAGAGAGCAGTAAGGATAGCAAGGGAATCCTCTCCAGTAAAACTTTCCCACTCCTGCCAAAACAGCTATAGGTTGTGTTTTTCAGGAATTCATTTAGCCTCAGTAAACTTAATGCAGAATTGGCCAGATACTCAGGTCAGCATAAATCAGTGGAGATCCCCTGATTTCTGCTAGCCAAAGCTCAGCACAGGGTACATCCAAAATGCAAGACATTCATCATTACTAACATAACACATCACTGCTCACTGAAGGAAAGGCTTTAGTGCTGCTTTAAGACCCACCCAACTACAGTACTTTTATCTTTCCTGTTGTTCAGTTGTTCTCTGCCTCCTTGAAGTTAGTGTGCAAGTTTGTTAAAACTATCGGTGTGGTAATGTGCCTTACTTTTACTTACTTCTGGAAAAAGTTACAATTTTCATTTATCTCACAATACACACAGACACTCAGAGTGTATACAATCAGTTTGCAAAATGTCGTGTGACCTAGCTGGCTGAAAGGTACACTATGAGTATCATAAATCATTCTTTATCTGCCTTGGCTCTTTTTATAAATAGCACATCTTGCCTTTGTATGTCTTAAATGCTTTGGACCATTTCTTTTGTTTAGGGGAAAAAACAGCGATAAGAATTTGTTTATTAAAAGGGAGAGAAAGACAGATATTAATATTTTTGTGCTGTTGCTGAAAGCAAAGTCCCAACAGGGACTGAATTTCCAATCTTTTGTATAAAAGCCACCGATAACCTTTTTCACTAGGATACTCAGGATGTTGTTTAAAGCTCAACGCACACAAGAAATTTCATGTAAATTAGCCACCTGAGGGTACCAACATGGACCCATGATTGTAATAGAAACATATTGACATTGGCATAAAAAAAGGCTAATTAACTGCTTCCTTTCTGCCAATTGCACACTAGATTCACGCTGCTGCTCAGCATCTCTGTCCTGGTTTGAGGTAAAACAGAACTAATTTTCTGTTCAGTAATTTTACTT
>JAOXJM010000001.1:62011020-62025331 GCA_026413425.1 Tringa solitaria | reverse complement strand
AGGGGGGAGGAAGGGGCCATCTGTTGTTCTGGTTGGTCAATTTGGTCAAAACCACTACAATCTCCTGGGCTGCTGCAGATACGCCAGCAAATACTCTCATTCCATGGAGTTCAGCACAGCAGCTGCTTAAAAGGTCTGCACAGAAGAGTAGGGGAACAGCAATATGAGGGGATGAGTGCTCTGCAAGCAAAGGGATAGAGAGTTCAAAGTATATCCCCTTCCTTCATATGGAGTAAAGCTCTCTTCATGCGTGCACCATTTCTGGAAAATCAGACTTCATGTTTTTCTTCCCCAGTACAAAGAGCCATTGAAATGCTGTAGTCCTATGCAGCATGTTTTGGGCTGATAAGAATAATAGTGGGGGGGGAATTTAGCCCTTCATTTCACACAGAGGAAAACAGACTTTGTGGCATATTTTGACTGAAAGACAACCCCAAAGAAGGATGTGAACTCACAGCTTCTAGAGGTTAAAGTCAGACAATTCATCCAGGGAGTTGCACACTGATTAGAGGATCTTAAGGTGTTAAGTAAAAACCTGTGCACTTCCATGAATGCAACTGAAATAAACTGTGAATTACTGAAGTAATTCTCAAGCGGTACAGGGCTTGATTGCCTTGTATAGTGATTTGCACCCACACATTTTGAGTATCAAGCAGGTGTAAAATGTCTGCAGTGGAGGAACACAGAATGCTGATTTAAGAGTATTTTATACACACATTGCCCTGAACTTAATAGGTATGAAAGTATCCTACAAGGTAAACTGGAAAGAATTCAGTTCCCAGAACTCAAAATACATGTCCTTTATGACTATTAAGCCCTTTATATTTGCAGACATTCTGATATGAATGCTTAGTCTTACAGTGTACTAGAGAGAAGTCCATACCAAAACCCCGTTCTAAGTCCCACAAGGATCTGGAATATCTGAAACCCATTCTTGGGCTTTCCTGTTCACCCCCATTTTTTTTTCAGTTCCTAATATTTTCATTCTTTTGACTTGCTTTTTTCCTCTGTTGTACACAGCAGAACATGAGCTCACCCTCAGCATTTTCCCTGTAACTGTTCTGCATCCACATCATCATCCCTCACAAAGGAAACCTTTATCCAGCCACAAAGATGATATAAGAAAGCGTGACTGCGCAGGTCAGGTGAGTGCTAATGGGACAGTAAGCCTTTCATCTGAGGTCACCGGAAAGATTCCAAGTCATCTCAACACAAAATGAAAGCAAAATGAGAGTTGTTCCACTTTAATGACTTTTTGGTCAACTGTGAGAAAGGAGTTAGCAGTTTCACAACAGACTGAGCTCCATGTCACAGAAAACAAATAAGTAAAATACACAAACAGAAAACAGCGCAGTTAATTGACGCCTATTCTACCACCCAATAATGAAATCAGGTCTGAAAACCAAACTACCTTCTCACCTTTTATCTTCTAGGTAAGGATGGAGGTGCTCTGGTGGGAAGTAGAAACACATTTCTGTTGGCTGTGTTACCCTCATTCTGAAGAAAAGCACAGAACTCTGTATGTAAAGCCCACACCAAAGCCACCACAAAACAGCAGAAGAGATGAAGGGAATGTAGGGTACCAGAAAGAAAGATTCTCTGTTTGCTCCTTACACAGCTGCAGCCCAAGGAGGAGCAGAGGACACCTCCCTGTGAATCAGCTCCTGCCTACTTAGTATTTGCTCGCTATTAGATGGGTGTGCACACTTCTACGGTAAAGCTCTTTACGTGTCAGAGAGCACCAAATGCAAAAAAAGTAATTTATAAGCAGCCAGTGCCCCTACCAAGCTAGCTCATTTCACATTTTTACTTTCTCCAAGCTCATCTTAGAGATAACACTTTCCCCTCTGGCTAGAAATTAAAACATCTTTTTTTTCCTCTCCCTTTTATTTCACTGGCTTTGAAAGGAACCATTGGGAGGAATATGGATGCTGTGGCAAATGCCCACTGAAAACGTTAAGAGTTAACAAAAACACTGGCTAGGAATAGAAGATAAGGCTAAGGGCAATGACCTTCTTTTTGCTCCTGAAAATGTAGAACAAAGGTTAGCTGTTCTACTAACCCTTCTCGCTGTTATTTTTTGACTCCTCACGGCCCAAAGAAGGCCTTGAAGCAATAATATTGCCTCAAATCTCACGGACTGTTTGAGGTGTGCATTCTTTGAGAATCTCTTCCTTTCATCAGATACAAAGCAGTCACCATCACCGATGAATGGAGCAAAAAGGAGAGATGCACAGGAATGCACACTGGGCTTGGGGTACTTGGAGCACTCTGACAGCCACCAGCAACAATTAGAGAATTTATTTCTCCTGTTACATCCCTTCACGTTAACCAGTGCATGCCCAGCTGGACTGCTCCTAAGAAAAGGGTCAATGCTTAATTCCATTAGTAATCACCAACTTGAATTCCAATAAAACAGTCCAGGAGAATAAAGCCGGAAGGCATACTGATATGTCACTATCCTAAAAAACCCCCCTGTAGTTGACTGTAAAATAGAAAAGGAAGCAAATCTCTCACATAACACCTCCCCTAGGCCTCCAGACTCATTCAGACTGGTATGGCCTCTCTGAATTGCTTCCTTATTTTATTAACAGCAGCAGTGACGATCTGCTTCCTCTGTCTCAGAGCTCTGCTTGATACTGGAGACTTGCTTTCAAACTGCAAGCAGCTTTTGTGCGAGAGGCTTGCTTGCCTCTTTTCTTCTCAGATCTCTGTCTTTAAATGAAATTGTAAGGCTGGCAGGGTTGGACTGAAAAAGAACCATTAAACCCTGATAATTTTCTGCTAGAAGAAACAGTTTAAGCAGAAACGACAGTCAGATCAGGAAAAAAACATCCACTTTGATAAGCTGGTAATTAAACAGCAAGCAAGCTGGTGAGGCAATGTGATCAGTCAACCATGCTGGCCAAGATGTTACTGTCAAATGGGACAGCAAGTTTTAAAGGCAAATTTTGCTCATCGCCTACTTAAAAAGAAAGACAGAAGATGCCACAGATAGTCCATTGCAGAGGAGAGGTCACGTACAGGAAAAAAAGGAAGGATCCTGGTCTTACAAGAGAACCCAAATGTTGTCCCAAAACTCATGGTATCGTTTACCTGGCATGCAAGCCAATAACTCAGAGTTGAGGTATTAGCTGTTTATTAGCAGTACTGTGCAGAACTGGGTGCTAGTTGGTATTTCTGCAAAGCTAGCACACACAGCATTGAGACAGTCATTCATTGACACATTGTAAATTAGCATAATTAACATATTCATTGTTTATCAGCTTTTTACTGGTGCACATAATTCCTTATCTGGAAGCTGACTGGTGCAAAATGTCATCATCTTCACTTAAAGATACAGTGTCTCTTAATTTTACCGCTCAAGCTCAGTGAGTGAGGATCCTCAAGCAGAGGCGGGTATCCTAACTTCTAGAGGGGTGGTTTTCATATTATAATTACTCAAGTTCACCTAAAGGGCATATTTTTAGCTGATTCATGTGGATTCGCCACATTTTTTGGTCAATCAGCTTACTAAAGTGTCTGGTTCCTGGTTTTAGGTCTGTTTGTTCCTTCTATCCCATTGTTTTATCAAAACCTGTTTATTTACCCAAGTGATTTACAGAGTTACAACCATAGAGGTTTCAGCATCACAAGGAACATGCCAAAGGAATGAGAAAACTGAAGCAGAGAAATGTTTTTAGTATTATATTGAATTTGTCACGTCTTGTGATGTGTGAGCTGAAGGGTAACTGACTTGGAATCCCTCAGACAGGGTATTAAGTATTTCAAATATCCCAGGGCAATAAGCCATCAGCTGAAGCAATCATAAAGCTGAAGATTTGGGAAAAAATGGGATTACATGGTATATTTTGTGAGGACCAGAAGTGGCCCTGGAGGCCAAGGAGACTTGGAAGTGTTATGTGCCAGAAGAGTCAAAGAAAGGGACAGTAGTGAAATCTATGCAGAGGAAATGGTTCTAAATCATATCAGCTCAGCCTGCAGAAACTGAGCAAAGTCAAGTGGGACAGTCCATAAGACTCACGCCTGTAAAAACAACCAACTCACATTAATGTAGCGGTTAAGCTTTGCAGAGCTTTCCCACCCACTATGTTTGCTAATGCTACTGAAGCTGTTGCTACCAGTCCCTTCACCTCCTTCCTCACTCAGCACCAGTCCCTGACATGAACAAGGGACATCTGGGGACCCTTTAGTTCAGGGCTGAAAGCTGTGCTTGGGAATTGGTGGTCTGCTGGCCACCACAATGCCCCATGTGTCTGCTAGGGAGGAGTGAGGGGTTGAGAGAGATGTCACCCATTCGCTTTGTTTTAGCACACCACATATTCAACCGTGAAAGAGGCCACCACGAAGCCCACGTGGTACAACTGAGGAAAAACCCTAAAATCCCACCTTCTGCCATTTCTACCTGTTTGTATACATGTCCAGCCCTTCCCTGCCAGAGACTCGGCATGCCAGTCACCCACCAGCATGCACACCAAAGGTTCCCTGCTCCTGGCAGGTTTGAGAGAAAAACAGCTGTATGGCAATTGCAGCCCCCGTGACATTACCATTTCTGTGTGTGGCTATCCAGAGATCTCAGTTACCACCTATCAGACAGATGGAGAGATCAGCACCTCTGGCATAAAAAGGCAATTTTTAATGGCACAAGCTAAAATTATAAAAGTCTATTCTTTGTAGCAATACCAGGGCTTACAAAGTCTATGTATATAACAAAGAGCAACACAACTGGTCTATCACCTATTTAATACAAGACACAGGGAGTCCAGAACAGATTTTTCAGAAAGTCCAAATGATGGGAAAGTACAAAAATAACCTACTGAAATCACTAACAGCATTAAGCAATGTCTGACGTCACTGTCATACAGTTATGTGAATTACTGAACGTAAATACTTTATTTAGAAGTTGATACTCTGTTGGGTTTGTTTTGTTTTGTTGTGAACAGACTAACTTTTAAAATAGGTTTGCTAGTCAATACTCATGAGTGAAGGTTTAGTGCCAACAAATCTGACCTATGAAGTGCTTATTAAATGCCTTCCCTGGACAATTATGTCTATTTGATCGCTTTATTCCCATGAGCTGCCACAGTTCTCTGAATGAGATGAATGTAATTTTTAAGAAGATATAAGAAGTGGTTTAAAGACAGTGACTGGAGAGAGTGAGAAGTCTATCGTTCCACAAGTCTGTCTACTGACAGATGCATTGTCTTTCAATAGTAAAAAAAAAAAAAAAAAAATTGTCAACAGGTAGTAAAATCATACTTACAAGGAAAAAAGAACTGTGTAA
Source organism: Tringa solitaria (assembly GCA_026413425.1). Lineage (NCBI taxonomy): Eukaryota > Metazoa > Chordata > Aves > Charadriiformes > Scolopacidae > Tringa > Tringa solitaria. Next base: position 62,020,047 of record JAOXJM010000001.1, on the reverse strand, counting down.
CACATGGAAGAGGAATAATTATGAACCAAAACAAAATTTGTCAAATTGTTTCTTTTGCTACCACTCAACTGTTTCTGCTCATAAATTAGTAGTACTGCAATTCCCAGACCAAGTCAAAAAAGAACAAAATATTTTGAACAGTGTCCTTAAAAGGTACCATAATCATATGCAGTGTGTATTTAGGGAAATAACATTTTCGAGTTGGAATACTAACACAGCATGTTTTGATTCCTGACATTTTAGGTTATAACAAATCTCCATAATAGTCAGCAAAACCAGCCATTCAAATGGCAGGGCATTAAACAGCATCCTCCCAGGCATTGTGGTCTTTCAACCAGGGTTCAAGACTATAGACAAAATGACAAGCCAAAGATAGTATCTGAAAAGAAAATTACTGACAGAGGAGGGACAATCAGGAAAATTAAGACCTGTGATAAATAAAACCAAGCTCTCACTGTTCTCAGTTATTAGCACAGGAAAGAATGTCGTTCAGTTCCTCCTCCTTTATGACTTGCTGTCTCTGGTCAGGTCACTGGCTCTTTGAGTCTTGAACCCCGCTGCTGACTGATGCTTCAGAAGAAGGCAATAATGTACACAGTCAACCAAATAATAAGCTGCGGTGTGGAATGGGGGTGAAAGGACACCCATACTGGCTTCTGCACATGATCAAAGTTCACATGTTGAACAAATTTGTCTCGGAGCCTTCTAGCATGCTTAGGTCAAATTCATATATTGAAAAAGATGTCAGTAAAGAATGAGGATGGACCTATACATCTCCTGTTCCCACCATCAGAATCACTGCTCCTTTACCTTTAATTCACACACATACACCCCATCACAAGCATATTTTGCTACAATATTTCATCAGGGCTGTAATAACAGTGATTCTGACTAAGCACTGGAACTAGCCAGTACCAACCTCTATTATCTTCATAATTTCTGTTTTCCCACTGTTCCTACACAGTGAGGAAATGGTCTTATGAGCTTGCTCTAAACACACTGTTAAAAGGACAAACACTTCTCCAGAGCTCTTCCCAAATCTATCGTAGTCCAGGATGTTATTCTGATTTACACCAAATACAGTGCAAAGCATGTGGCAAAACCTGCTGGAGAACCATAGGAAAGAAAAGGAACTACTGACAGTTGCAAATGTAAGGAAGCTTCAAAGCTACAAGTTCCAGCCCAAGTTTCAGACCCTTCCAAATTCCACAGGGATTTGGAATCTGTAAAATGTAGCTTCAAATTCATAATCTAAACTTCTCCTCCAAAACCTCCAAGGACTTTGAGATTTTAGGTTTGCATTCAGGTAGATGGACTTCAAAACTGGTAGAAGTTTCCTTGTTGCCCTGGATAGTCTGAAACATTACCAACCAGTAACACTTTCATTATTGCTACTACAGTTCCTCCTGTAGCAGGGAGTAGTTGCTTACTCCCTGCTCTTAGAGAAGCCTCAAAGCTTCTTCAGGGTTGGCTGCTAAACACTTTATTATTATCCTGTGGGCTTCTCCCTACGTCTTCTTTTACGTATGCTGGCTGTGTATCTGCACAGAAGACAGGATGTATATTTTGCAGCATGGTGCTTTAGCACATGGCTCAGCATGTAGAATGCACAGTCTCTAGTCTGATTGTCATTGTTTCCAGCATCAGGACACAGCTAAATAGCTCTCAGGATAGGGCTCATTAGGCTCCACCGAATAGCCAAGAGGAGCAATAGGTTTCATGAGTGAAAACATTCACCAGGTGGAATATACTCATTACTGGATTTGAGCAAGGACACACATTGCTCTTAAAATACTTCCTAGTGGCTATAAAATAAAAAAAATAAAAAAAAAATATAAAAAAAAAGGTAGAAACCCACATCTGAATTAGTTCTCTTTGGCTTCATCATCATTACAGGGAAGGTGCATTCTGCAGTGCACCCTAAAGTCCTTTGGTTCACCTAAGCAGGGAAACCTGTCATTCCCATCTGCCCAGTGTTACTCCCAAAGGAAATAGGAATGAGTTGGGAAATGACATCTGCTCAGACCCTACCGTGACAAACAGTTTTAACACTACCAAAGCACCCACTGCAAACAGCTATGAAGAATTCCTAATCCCACTGTTTAGATATATGGAACCAAATCTTGTTCCTTTTACATTGAGCTTTCTGTCCACACTCCAGAGGCCTGAAACTGGCCATTCCAAACCACCAGCTGCACATCTTGACTGCTAAGATGCACAACTAAACACTTGAATCCACTGAGTACTTTGGAAAGCATAGGTGGAAAACAAAGCTGATGACGAGGTGTTAGGATATACTGTGGCTGTACAACTCAGAGATGCTTCCTGATGTAAAGCTATTGCAATGCCTTGATTCATAAAGAGGAGTTTTCTGGTACTTACACTAAAATTGAGAATCTTTCATGCCCCAGTGAGTAAATCTGCATGATACAGAACTAACTTATTAAGTGCAGAATGCTCCTACAGAATATGTTTTTCTTTGATTACCATTAAATCTCAGGACTGCTTTAGCACAGAAGCACATCTTTTTTTAGACCATGGGACTGTTGAACTGAATTTCCATTTATTGCCATTGTGAGAAGCAGACAAACACCAACAGACAGCAGGGGGAAAGCTCTAGGGATCTTCACAGGACATCTAGTGCATCAAGACTGAGGGAGATGTTCTGCTAAAAACAGTTCCCAGGACAGCCCATGTTTGCAGGGTGAGAGGCTAGGAAGTTCATGCTGGAAGTGTCTGCAGCAGCAGAACCTGCAGCTGCAGTAACATGTGGGCTCAAGGAATTTGTCTTCAGAAAGAGCTCTACCCGAACGGAGCAAAAGCAGAGAGCCAGCTCCTGATAGCAAAGGATAAATAACAGCTTAGAGACAGTCTGAAGAAACCACTGAGAGTGTCAGGTCAGGAAATGAGATCTGTGAGGAAACTAGCTGTGAAGTGACGAAAACTGCCACGCCAGAGGCCATGTCATGGGCACCTTCTACTGCATCCCTGCAGAGGAAGCACTGCCAGTGCCCCGGCAGATGTGGCACCCTACGTCTGCAGATAGAGGGACCGAGGGAGAGGGATTCATCGCTGCCTGGCCCTCCTCACTGCTGTAGTCAACTGGGTGGCATCGGGCTGTAACCAGCCCTCTGACACCAGAGCTCAGCGCAGCACTGCATTCCCAGGGGGGCTTTTGCCCTGCTGCTGTCAGTGCGGAGACAAGCCTGTGACACATCTACTGAGACTGGGAATGCTGGTTTTTATACTGACGCTGTCCCTACTTTGGGCTTTTTATCTTTTTACTACTGAGTGAGACTAGGGGAAGTCCCATGTTCATATGACAGTGGTTTCATTTCAGGATTTATTAAGCATGTTTAAATATTAAATAGTCAATAAATGCCAAATCAAGACAAATATGCATTTAAAATGTAAAAAAGAGGTTTCAAGTCAGCAAAAGCCAATGATATATGAGCTCACACTCAGGGGAGTACATTGGCCTGATAGCACCACAACAAACGTCCCATCCCAGAAACATTGTTTTAGCTTCTCTTGGCATTTTAGGATTTCTTTAGAGTTTTTGTTTTGATTGCAGCTTCAAGTTTATCCTTCTTTTAGAAAAAAAAATTATAGTAACAGAATTGCATAGATACAAAATGCATTTCACTCCCCCTCCCAGGTCCTGAGAGGATTTAGAAATAGCATATAAGTCATCGCAGCCCAAAAGCTTTCAATGACTAGTATTTCATGGGTGCATGGGATGCAGCAGGGCAGCATTGAAAAGGCCAGGTTTTGCCCTATCACTATCAGCTGCAGATGTAGCTGTAGCATGAGAGGAGAGTTCAGGCTCTGCAGCTTGCCTGCAGGCTGTGCTCAGCCTCTGCCACCTCACAATAGATGTGGTAGATACCCAGGCATCATTGAAAACCCCACAGCTGGTGTGAAAAGGTTGCTGAGCACAACTTTCACTGCTGAAAGGAAATTCAACACTTTCCACATTGCTCTGCCTGTCATGTTTGAGGTACCATGGTGTCCACTCTTCACAGATGCACTCTTATTAATATGGGAAAGCAACAAGGCTCTTTATATTGCAATCATGATTATTTATGCCATACGTAGGACTTGGCTGCATTAGGTTTCTTTGAGAATGTATGGGAGACCTAAAAATGAAAGATGCTGTATAGCAAAATGTCATGCCAGAGAAAAGGTCTTCTACGTTGGCAGAGAAGTATGGTTAGCAGGTAGCCTGAACAAATCACTTGAGATCCATGGTGAGATTCCAGTCACAGCTCCAGTTAGAACCCAGTGCTTGGGGTGAGGAGAGGGAAAAACACATGCAGGGTCTGATTGAAATCCCAGAGGATTGACTTCAAAGGACTTGGGTTCAGGCTCCTGTTTTACAAATCCTCCCAGGCTTGATTTCCACACCAGCTAGGTCTGCATGATTTTACATCGTTATGCAGCACAGTGTATGAGTCAGAACGCACACAGAAGCTTCCTAGAGGTTTTCTCTTAGGTGTCTGTAAAGAACCATGTATTTAAACTGCATTTCCTAAATCATAAACAAGTAAATACGTAAGACTTCCTGATTTACATTCAAGGTGTTTTATTTTATGTGAAGGTCACCTTGAAAGCTGCAGTGTAAAGAGGTAACTCACTTTATCTCTAGCATCATAGTCCTGCCTCTGCCTACAGTAGCAAAAGATCCTCACCACATGAGAAAGCCATTTTTAACTCTTGTGCAAAATTGACCTATCACAGATTTTGAATATGCATGATCAGAGAGCACCTGCCCGGCCACACTGAAGAGCTGAGCGGGTAGAAAAGTGCAAGGTATCTTGGCACTTTGCATCCTTCTGAAATAACTTCTTGGAGGCAATGCGGTTTGGAGATATGGTGGTGGCCCCAGCATTCAGGAGCCCTGGATTCTATTTCTGTCTCTGCCACTGACCTACTGAATGACTCAAGACAAATGGCTTCAACACATCTGCCAAGTTTCACAGAGCAAGTGTGAGACTCGCATTCTCCGATTCTCCCCCAAGCTGTCCCTTCGCAGCACCTGTATCCCACACATTTGCAGCCCAGTCATGGCCTCTCTTCTGCCTTGTGATCCCTTATACAAGCTGCAGCTCACCAACCCCCTCCTGGCATGCAGCCTGCCGTACCTGGAGTACAGGGTCCCAACGCACGAGGGAGGGTTCAGTGCTACAAGACACATTTTTCAAAAGCACTTACCTCAGCTGTCTCTCCATGTTTTAAGGCCTGATGTGTCCATGAAGGCTTCCTCCATGGGACACAACTCATGCACTACACCAGCTGCACACACTCAGTGTTCACCTGCATGTATTTCACAGCAACATGAGAAGGCAAGTCCACTTCCATTTGCAGGCATCTGCCAACTTTCTGTTCAGTGAGAGAGGCTCTTGCTTACACTTGTTGCTGTGGCAGCCAGGCTCAGCTGACTTGGTATTTTACCTGGTGGAGGGGTCACACTTGTGGGGAGAAGTGGACAGGACAGATGACCCAGACTGACCAATAGGGTATTCCATCCCATCTGCCATGCTCAGTATGAAAGCTGAGGGATCAAAGGGTCTGGGCTTCTTCAAGAGCTCTCATTCTTCAGTGACTGACATCTGAGGAGGACCCTGTCAGTTCATCTACTTTCGATCATGATCCCAATCCAGAATACAGTTCCCATTCATCACGGAGTCTAGGCCGGAACATTCCTAGTGCCTGCCTGTGACATCTCCCTGGGAGCTTGATACAGTTTTGTATACATTTGTATACATTGTATCTATTTCATTATTTCCTTTTTAAATTTTATTTTATTATTAATATTTCATTAAAGTAGATTGTGTTTTTTCCCTAAACTTATAAATCTCTTTCTCTCTCTTCTTCCTCTCCTTGGAGCGAGAGCATCTGTTGTCTTGTCATTGGCGAACCTGGCCCAAACTGCAACAGGGCCTCTATTGTTCCTGCTACCACTTCCACACACATGAAAAAATGCTTGGCACAAGGATAACATTTCCCGTGGTTTGCATTGCACAAAGAGTCCCCAGCTCTCCTGAGGACCCCAAGTTCCTCTGTGCCTTCATGACCACAGATTCATTTTCCCCATCCAGTAGAACCTTCCTTTATGAAACCACCTCTGTAACCAGTGAAGTACATCACTAGCGATCCCATTTCCCAGGGTTAGCACTGTTTGCTGGATGACTTTTGAAAACTATTTTACTGTCCTGGGCTTACCTAGCATCAAAATGCAAATACATGAGCAAGAAGGGAGCACTGTAATCTTTGAGAAAAAAAAAAAACAACACGTGAAAGCTATTATTATCATTATTGTTAAATATTATGATTATTTCATTAGTTACTCTGGCAGAGGAAAATATGTATGAATAGAAGTCACTAGGGGATTCTCTGCCCAGACTGATATCAGCCTGTTCTCTGTAAACATGGACTGCCTGCAGCATGTCGATTTTTGTTTACCTTTCACAAAGGAGAGGTAGAACTCTAATGCATGAGTTTCTTGATTTTTCCACAAAAAGGTGTTACAAGGAAGCATAACTACCTGTATGATTTAAATTAGGCTTCTGTGCATAAATTCATTAATGTTGCTTTGCATTTGGTATAGCTTGAAGTAAACGGAATTCTTGGTGGGAGAGGGGATGGAGATTCTCACATGTTTTGAAGGGAGAAAGACCCCGCTGTGAGCAGCAGGATGACCAGCCCTTTCTGAAAGTAATTTCAGCCACTTCTTGCATAATATAGTAACAAGAGAGACAAAAACTAAACCAAACCAAAACAAACCTGCTTCTCCAAAATACACTACAGTTTAAGTTACTTCATACAAAGTGTCTTCCCACAGCCCCTGGATACTAACAAAAGAGAGGAAAAGGTGTTGCATCAGGTCATCAGCATTATAAATGGCAAATACACAGACGGAGAGAGGGGATAACTGAACATGCCTTAGTGGGGGAGAAAATCTCAAAGAGAACCTCAGCCATCAGTGGAGAAACCCTCACAGACTTCTCTGAGCAGTACTTTTGCTCTATGTGTAATAACTGAAATGCCAGCAAAGGAAAGGGCATCACTGAATGAGCACTGTACTTCCAGAGGGCAAGGAGAGTGAGCCTGAAAAGTCTGAAAACTGCATGATGAAGAAACAGAAAAGGAAAACAGAAGGAAGGAGCCATCTGACAGAAGAAAAATTGTGGCCAAGAGATAAGAAGTTCAACATCACAGAGGAAGCCTGTTTCAGAGATAGGAGTTTGAACCCTGGGAGGAGTGCTCTCAACCTAGACAATGCCCTGACATAGGAAATGCAGGTTGTCTCGAGTGTCCCTCAGCAGGGAGGAGTAAGCAAGAAGCTGGGATGGACTGAGGAAAAAAGTTCACTTCCCTCTGTTCAAGAATGTCTGCATCCAGGAAACAAAGAAAGTGAGAGTTTTCTTTCCTTTCGATAAAGGGACATAACTTTAAGCAAAAACTCAAAGGCAAATATCTTGACAGAAGAGAGACAAAGCCCTATAATTGAAAGGTGGGATCAACCACTCACACAGGCTTCTCTGAAATCCTTGTGTGATTCTTTTCTCTGCGAGGACAGTAGCTTTTTACCACAGTTTTTACTAGCCTAAATAATCTTTGGTATTTGAAAACTGTGAAACATGTAGTTTCTTCATCCTGGCTTTAAACTAAGGTCCACGAGTATTGAAGAGAGACCATTCCTCCCACTGATCTTCATTCATAGGGATGCCAATAGCAAGAAAACACTCACTCCAGCCCAAGCCTTCTTCCTCAAACTTGCATGCACATTCCTTTGGTAGGACTGCTCAGTCCATGCTCATGCCAGCCCAAGATGCCAGGAACTCAAGCCTGGAGCTTGAGGTCCCCCTCAAGCTTACTACGTGCAGCAAGACTTTGTGCCTCTGCCTGCAAAGTGTGTTACCAAGGGTCCAGCAGCCCTTCTCAGCAAGCTCCCACCACTTACCAACAGAGCACATCAACAGGAAAGTCCCATTCCCTGCTTTACCCCAGTCCAGCAACTTGCAGCTGAGTGCCAGCACAGCAGTTCTCTCCTCGGCATTAATTTAGGCATAGATAATAAGTGTTAAACTACTTCCTATTTCGTGATCTTCTATTTCTGTAATGCTGCCAATCCACACTTACTGCAGGCTGTTCTCAGTGGACTCAGAGATTTATCTGGGGAAGCTTCTAGTTGCTCACTGCACGAATGTTAAACTCTGACCTTGGGAAGGCAAAGTAGTGCACCGGTAACTCTGTCAATATTTCAGGTCACTAGCATAACAGAGGTTGTGGTCTTCCTCTGGGGAACACAGCCACAGAGCAGTGAGGAAAGACTCTTGTGGCTGGGTTATTTAGGAGGGTCAGGATACAGTTATCTAACTGTTTACAGATGAAGATCTGTAACCAGGTTAGCTGTGTGTGCCAATAAGAAGAGGGAAGAGCAGGCTCCAAGGTCCCCTGAGAAGCAAGAGCTCTGTGGATCTTCCCTGGGCAAGGCAGCGTTCCCCTCCAACAAGCTCAAGGCTTCTGAGTCCTTACTCAAAGGTGAGTGAGTAAAACACAAGCACTGAAGAGAAAGGCATGACAGAAGGAGAATGGAGGATTACCTGGCTCTAGCAAAGCCACAGGGAACCCATCCACTTGAAATGTGAAATGAACAATTCACCAAAAAAATGTGCTGTGGATATAGGGTCTTGTTGTCAGCCCCTTCACTGTTAGCTATTGATTTTACAGTATTTGTAAGATTTATTCCCTTTTATTTTCACCAGGGGAAATTAGGCTGTCAAGATCTATTAACCCGAAACAAGCCATTATCCCTCTCATGATTATTGCCTTCCAGGGCTGCCTGCAAAGTGCCCCCAGGCTCCGTCTGCCAGGGAAGGAGGCTGCTGGCTCCTACGTGCCTCTTGCAGCCACCCTGCCTGTCCCGCTCCGGGTGCGGGTGGATCCAGCTGACTGACCTATTAATCAACAGCCTATCAATACCTGAAGGGAGCCTACAGAAGAGCTGGAGAGGGACTCTTT
>JAOXJM010000001.1:61970425-62001373 GCA_026413425.1 Tringa solitaria | reverse complement strand
CTTATTAACATACTTTCTAATATTAGATTTATATAGCATTTGAAGGAAATCAAACCATTCTTAAAGATTGTGCATCCTTCTCCCTTCACTTATATAAAGCAGCTAATATGCTGCTAGCCCACTAGATCCTGTACTTGGTCCTGACACAGACTGAACTCTGCACATGCACCTGTGTCCTTAGAGAAGATCAGAACTTACACTTCTCATATTTTTTACAACTGCTCTGGACCACTGCAGGTAAGCTTGAACACTCTTCTAAATCTACATGAATTGCTAGTTGTCCCAAAAAGGACACAGGAAAGAGATGGTGACATCCATTGAACCTTTACCTCCACGTCGCTGGCATCAGGAGAGATCAGAGTTAAGCCAAAATGCTAATATCACCAAAGACAACAAATATTACCTTTTCTGCTGCAAAACTTAACCAGGTGGCAACAAGGAGCATCTATGCCAAAGCATGGGATTTAGGCCATTACTGCTGTTCAAATTCTTAGTATTTGCTTCCTTCTGAACGCCTGCTTTTTGTCTGGAATGCAGGAGACACTTTCTCAGACTTAAACCAACTGAAGGAAGCTTTTTGGTTTTAATCTGTTTTGCATACCCAGCATTACAACCTTAGGCACTTGCAAGGCAGAGGTTTAAATAAACTTTATCTTTTCTGAACAGCATTTTGCTAATGACCTTGCTTTCCCCACCAGAGACTACAGACGGTTCAGAAGTTAGAAGAGGAAGCAAGTTCATGAACCTTTCTAAAAAGCCACTCTCTGATATGAACCATGGACACACAACACGGAATAGAAAGAACGTTTGGATATACATCAGGCCAGAGCTTGTTCAAAGGTTCTTAGTTTTGTGAGTAAAATTTAAATTTTGAGCAGCAACAGAGCAGGTTCTGGGTTGAGGAGTAAGAGGCAGTGGATACCAGAGGGGTGAAGAGCACTGGGAGTGAGCTGAAGGCTCTCAGAAGGTGGTGGATCTAGGCAGGAGCCAAGAGAGAAGAAAGGAGTTTAGGGAACCTCTTTATTGGCACACAGTCTGTTCTTCCTCTTTGGCCCTCTCTTCCTATCCCCATTCTATGGGATACAGCACTTCTCATAGTTTAACCTGAGATCCCTATGCTGTCACTTCCAACCCACTTCTGCAATAAAGTTTTCTCCTCCAACATTTCTCCCCACAAACCTCTTTTTACTCTCCTCTGCTTCCCCAGCTGCTAGAAAGGGCTTAAGAGGAGGAAAGGGCAGGGCTGCCATCAACTCCACGCTTGCATTGATACAGGTAAAAGAAAGGATGGGATCAGGAGGGGCAGGGTCCCCACTGAACAAGGATTTCCTTATGCCAGGAATGTGGCAGGAGCAGAGGTGGAGGCTGTGATTTTTTGCAATTAGGAGATGTGACACCTCACAGCAGTCGTTGTCCCCTCCCAACTCCCCCTGTCCCTTCCGTGGCAGCCTGAACAGCCTGAACCCTGCTTGGGTATTGGCTTCTTGGAGAAAAGCAGCTGCTCTGCTTTGGGGCTGGTGGAGCAGGCTGCCAGGAGGGCGATCAGCCTAGTGACAGAGAAGGCTAGGAGCTGTCATGGAAGTGCGGGGCCAGGAGGAGCTCCTAAAAGGCATTTCAAAGCAGAAGCAGGATGGAAGAGCTCCTCACCATTTCTCCAGGAAACCAGGCCAGCTGCCATCTCAGCCAGCTGCCAACTTGTCCTCTGCCCTGGGTCAGCTCTGGACAGCCTTGTTCAATATGGATTTCATAACACTCCAGCTTTGATGGAAGAGTTGCTTCCGCAAAGTACCTCACGGTGCGAGGTGGGTCTGACACCACGCACAGATCATCATGTGCGCTCCAACCACCAGGCTTAAGAAGTAACAAATCATGAAAAAGTGCCAAACAGAAGGCATCTCCACAACGGGGACTGCACAGCGCAGTAGATAAATGGGCAATATATTAAAACAGAATAAATCCAACAAACTGCAGCTGGACTACAAGGAACCTATTAAAAAACAGCTTAGCAATCCCTGCTTGAGACACAAATACATAGGCAGTTTGCTCTGAGAAGTGAAAAAACTAGAAAGGATAGGAAGAAGATAGCCAACTTTTCCAGTGTGGCAAGAGAGAAAATATCAAGTGCCATATTCCAGAGCTGGGAACTAGGTATCAACTTTCATTTTGTCATGATCACAGAGAAGCTGGCATCAACCCTGCAGTCACATTAGCTTTTAACTGCTGCTTCTTCTAGCTCTAAAATTGATCTGTTTTATGAGATCATGCAAAATGTCCAAACTATATGTGACTCAGTTTCCTTAGCTACAAAATACAGATTTTGCTTCTCTTCTTCATTGGGACTTTTTAATTAATGTTTGCAAACTGCCTTGGCAACGTAAGTGCTAACTATCGGTACTCCCTGAAAATGTACCCAAGAGAAAAACATTCCCATTGATGGTGAAATTAAATCTAAGGAATCGGGCAAAGAGAACCATGTTCATCACAAATTTTCCTTCACTCTTGGGCAGGCCATTGTCTCCCTAGCTAAAGCCACTAATCTTAAGAAGGTTGCACCTCTTTCTTTTTTTTTGTTCAGCACAAAGCCAAGCTGTTAAAGGGCTTCTTTGCCACACATTCTTTTGCTGAGGAATGCAGAGGCCAACTGGAGGGTGAAAAGGCACAGTGGTTGAAAAATCCAAGAGGAAGGCTACAAGGTCACTGCCACTCTGCCAAATCCACAGTCCCTGGATGTTTGTAAAAAATTGCTTGGAAAACAAATAAATAAATACCCAATTTCATTCTAGGAGTTCATATAAACTTGGAGAGTTTCCTACCTTCCCCTACCTTTATTTAAAACAGAGAAGCTGAAAGAGGAATGCAACGGGTTTAGGTCTGGAAGGTACGGTGCTTGGGAGGGACTGCAACCCATTTCTAAGCCAGCAAACCCCTTCTCAGTTCCTTCCCGCCTGGTTCATCTGCCTTTCTGTTTCCTGTGTCTGACTTCACTGAGAAGGAGAAAGACCTCCTATAGCCTTTAAAACCCAGGTCACAAACTGTGACAGAAACACTCTGTCAGTCCTCAAAGGGAAGCAGAATGCAGTGGCTTAAAAATCCCAGAACAGTATACAAAAGCACAGGCTGGCAGAGCAGCCTGTGGACACAGGCACATCTAACAACGTACCAGTTTGGCTACCTGGAACCAGCCTGCTCAGAGTTGGGTGAGCAGAAAGAGGGCTAAGTGAAAAAGAGGTGATTTAATACTCTTCCTGCCTTCCCTCCCTTGAAGCAAAAGATCAGTGGTGTAAAATGACATCTGTACCCTCCCTTTCACCGCAGCCTGCTCCCCCAGCTTTCCTCTCATACATACACGTGGCAGCTTGATCCCTGTCTGTTACCCCTGCCCCTGCTGAAAGTTCAGACTTCTATCCATGCTGCTACTCCCAAAATGGGAAAAGGGGGTGGAAAAATGAGAGAAAGCAGCTGCTTGCAAAGTAAGCCAGTCTGGGAGATGCTCCCATTGCTCATGGCCCGGGGGGTGACCGTCTCCATCCAGGAAGGGAGAAAAAGGTAGTGAAAGAGGAGACGGAAACCAAAGAGGAAGAGGGAAGGAGACTTAAGACAGGTGTGAAATGACAAAAGAGCCATAAAGAGACAGAGAGAAGGAACACAGGAGAGGAAGAGGAAAAAGGGGTGAAAGGGACAATAGAGAAGGAGAGTTATCTACTGAATTTAGAGTATGAGTGTGGCAGTCCTACTCCCTGCGTTAATGCATTTACCTGTGAACACCTGTGGAGTCTGGGCAGGTCTTTTTTTTTTTAATATGGGTGCCATAGCCCTTAAAGGGATACATCTCTTAAAGGACGGAGCACAACACCAAATAGGGTTCACAGTTTCAGAACTAGTTCTCCAGATGCCCCTGAGCACCTAACAGTTGTACCTCAACCTTTGCATCCTCTGCAGGAAATGAAGAAAATCCAGTTAACCTCACAAGGGGGTACAGTGAGCCCAAATTCAACTTTTTGTTCCCTAGGAACCAGAAGGTCAGTTCTTAGCTTTAAACTTGTTGCAGAACAGCAAAAAAGAGTTGACCTGTACTAAAAATCAAGAGACCTGCATTTCTCAGAACCAATACAGTCATACCATTAGATGGCCTGAAAATTTAACAGATTAGCCCTGGGTAATGCTAACAGATGGCATGGCAGGGCACACACATGGCAGAGCAGGCAGGCACCACTTGGTCATCTCCCTGCTCTGCTGTTACACTTGTGGTGCTCCAAAGTTGTGTTCAGCAATGGGCATTGTCCCCAGTTTGCTCCACTGGCAAACTCAGCTTTGTCTGGGAATAGGACAAAGACTGAATCCCTGTGCTGTCAAGCAAAAGAATGTGGCTCAAAAGCCACTCTGGGACTCCTTGTTATGGTTCCTGCTAAGAGGACTGTAAAGTGAAATCAATTAATATCAGAAGAGCAAGGAAACTGGAAGAAACAGGGAGCAATTAAAGATGCCAGTCAGAAGGGGGCAGGGAAGGAGATAACAACCCAAATCATTGTTAAAGGGTCACAAGCACACAAAGAAAAGTGCACAAAGCCCCTTCAGAAGGGGACTGCAGACAATTTTCCAAGACAAAACATCTGTTGAGAAGACACTGCCTATATGTTGCTGGGGCAGCCTTAGAAGAAACACAGGGCCAGGGGAAGGGAGCAACTTCTCTCTAGCCAGCACAGTATGGTGGCCTGGCAGCACAATGAAGTAATAGTCAAAGCAACCTTTGCCACCTCTCAATTTCCCTCTGCAAACTTGCCATCCTCTTCACCTGTTCCCAGCAGAACAACCTAGCAGAACAAGCCCTGCTGGATTCATTACCGGCATCCAGGGGAAGGAAGAAGATGGTCTTTCACTTGGCTCTGAAGCAGTAATACTGTGGGCATGGAGTGGGAAGGTCTATCAATCCCGCTATTTTGTGAGTGAAGTATACCGATTTTTCCTTTCAGAAGAGGTTTTTTCTCATTGCCTGCAGCGGAGCTAGTGCAGTGCCATCTCGTGGTACTTTTGAATGTTTCATGCTAGCTAAAAAGCCAGGCTAAGCTTAATAAACAGTTGTCAAAATGGAGCTCATCACACTGCAGTTGTGCTGGGGCATAAGAAGTAACACCAAGGACCACAAGAAAAATGCCAGTGTGGGAGAACCCACTGACATTGCCATGAGCAGTGGTACTGGCCTGTGGAGATGGCTGGTTTCAAAAAGGTCTCGTCCCCCCCCCTATTCAGAGAGCTCACCAGGCACGCACCCAAGCAAATGTAGCCTTCCATTTCACACAGAGATCCCAGACAGACCAGGACCAATGACACGAATTCAGGCAGCGACACGAGGTGGAAATATCCTCCGGCACAGGGCAAGCTGTATTTACCCCAGAGAGTAAACAACACTCTGCTCACTGCCCACCTGCCATAAAACAGACTCTGTACTGCAGCGTGGCACTGCATTAAAAATGTCCCTAATTTCCTCCGATTACAGCCCAGTAGCAAGTGCAAAAATCCAAAGCCCTAGAACTGCACCCATCCTGCGCAGAAACTTCTTAAGACCAGCACCTTCCTTATCTGAGATTCTGAAGATCCAGAGAGTTAATATAAACCAGCAGCAAACTGGGAATAAAGATTTTGAGTATAAATATCTCATCAGTACATCGAAATAGAGCTATGTGAAAGTATAAGGAAGCAGCCTTGTACTTCTTACTAAATTTCATTCAGCAAAAAGTATTTTTAGGATACAGTGGTGATCCCAAAGATTTTCTAGAACTACTTTTGCTCCTGAAGATCAACACTGGATGAATGGGTGCACAGTAACCAGGCTTGCACATATGCTTTGGTTATGCTCTGTTGTTTTAAGCTACTGGAATGGCACTAAATCCCAAATTAACCTGGCCCTAGAGATTTCATTTCACCTTCATACAGAAACCTGAACTCTGGATCTCACAACTAGCAAACAGAGCTCATTGCTGCACCTAAGGTGAGAGCCTCGCAGACCTTTACTGCCTTCATGGTGTCTATTTCTGCTTCTGAGAAAATACACCTGCCCCTTCAGCACTAGTCCTTCTAGCTTTATCTCTTTTGCGGGTCAGCAGACCTTCCTGAGGAGGAGTGAAGGTAAAATTAACTGAAGTTCTGCGACCAGTGAAGGTAGATAGCAAAGCCTGAAAAACAGAAGAAGTTTTCTTCAGTTATCTGGGACTAGGCTATTAATTCTCTAGAAAACGACAAAGAACATGAAGTATGTCCCCACATTTTCTCCTCGCATATGCCTACATAATCTTTCCTTAGTAGATGCTACTTTTTTTTTTGGTCCATGCTCAGCACAAACACCACTCCAAGTAAGCTTTAGAGATTGGAAGAATGAGCTCACTTAACTCTACAAAAGGCTATATAGATGCACTGCTTGTCTCTTCACCCCCCTCACACGCTTTCCTCACTCCTAATGCTCTTGTTAATATATTCATATACCTATCGTCTCAATGTGTCATAAAAATCCACATGCTAGTAAAACAGTGATTGGTCAAGTTCTGTGTAACTAATTCAGATTTGAAAAAGCTTGAGAAAACAATAAACACGACATATGAAATAACGGCAGCGCTGGCTTATAATTGAAAATGAAGACACTAAACTAATATTTTAAATGACCTTCTAAGGAAAATGTCAAACTGTTAATGAGCCATAAATTTTTGTCTCTTTTTTAAAAGGGCAGAAATGAGAGAGAGAGAACAAGAATCTCAAAATTGGTAGAGGAATGGGATTGACAGAATGACCACAATGGATACAGAAACACCCCACACCCCCATACACACTGTGTGAGGGGTGTCCACATGATCTCGACCTTACCAGCCAGAAAACCCTACACCAGTTTTCACACACAATAGGCTTCAAGGGTAAGGATTCCCTGGATTTTGTGGTGGGAAGAGATGCAAAGCCTCATGTACCTCAAGAGTGCAAGCAACCAGCAACAAGCTAAAAAAAAAATCCATACAGCCTCTGAGCCTCATCAGGTTTGCAGCCAGAGGAGGGAGAAGAGAAAGCTGTAATGACTTTCATTACAGTTATTCTCTTCCTTGTTTAAAGTTATTTAAAAAAAAAAAAAAAAACACAACACAAAAGGGAGGATGAGGATGATTGTGGCAAAGATTGCCAAAATTTACAGCAGTCTTAGAAGATGCCTACATCAGGCTCAGGGGGTCTTTAAGCTCTCAGCAATAGCTTAAAAATCTATGGAGTGCACACAGAGTAAATAAAACCCTCTTCTGGATGTACAGCACAATCTAATCTTTTGTTACACATTGTCCCTCCATTTACATTAGTATACATGTATGCTATATTAACATATACATGTACACAACTGCACACATATATATGTACTTATGAAATTATTTCAAAGCTTTACCATAAGAAACACTGTAAACGGCGAGAACACCATGAAGTTGTCAGGTGAATCTTATTTCAGTGACTCTCACCAGATAAAAAATAGTTCAGATAACTCCCTACAGAAAACAGTCCATATGGAAAATCTACAGGTTTTGTCAGAAATTTGCCCTAAGCACAGTTTAGGCTTATAGACCAAGTCTCCCGGTGACCCACAAGACACAAATTAGCTACCAACAACAACCACGGTGCGAGACCTATAGGATGGGTCTATTCCTCTTCTGCAGCCTTTTGCTCATGTCACAAAGGAAGGATGTGAGAAGTGAGGGCAGTGCCTTGCCCTAGCAGGCTTTGTGGCTTTAGCCCTTGTGAAGGTTGGAGGATACGGACTGAAAAACACCTTGAGTAAATATGTCCCTTCATATTTAACAGACACAAAAGAAAGTATGTAACAGACGTAGCCTCAAGGAGAGGAGTAAATTAATTTATTGTCTGCCTGGCAGAGGGTACACAGAATGGTAAACTGAATTTTTTTTGCGCCCTTCTCGCCAGCAGGGATGAAAGTAAATGTGCTGGTTTCGTGGGAATAAGTGTCTGTAATCCTTTACTGAAAGTGGTTCCATTATGCAAGGCTTGAAATCTCATTTAATTTAGAACTGTTGCATTCCGGTATGGGTCTTTACACTTTCTCCCTTACTTTATATCTCATGCTATATCTCATTATATATCCCAGTGAAAAACAGTGTACAGATATGGCAAAACTATTCAGAGGCCAGCGGGCATGAGCAGCCGCGCCCTGATGCCACAAAGCCACTTCCCCCCATGTCACACCACTGCCCCATTGCGCATCCCATGGGCTGTGGGCATCTGTAATAATCTGGGGTGGGAAACTGATTCATAAGAAAAATAAGCATTTTCCCCTTCTCGGAGTCCTTAGGAATAGGGATCAGCGCCCTGATCTAGTTCACTGCACAGGCACCCCCAGTTTTGCACTGGCAGCACGAAGGGGATGGGTACAGAGGCAGAAGCAAGTAGACAGGCAAGAGCGCACCACCAGCAGAAACACGCACATCACAGCGCTTCTGCAGTGACGAAACCACAAACTGTGTAGCGCCTCTATTCTGTACCAAGTAGACTGCACAGCCTACTTCCAAAACTTTATACTATCGGATATTCTCTATATGTTACACGTTAAAAAGGTCTTCCTGGAACAATACAAAGAGCTCTTTAAAGTGCTGCTAGGACTGTGTTAGTCATTTTTTCAGCTTGAGCACCAGGTGCCTTAGTTATGACAACCCCGACCACAGAGGGCTCAGAGGGAGCCATTAAAACCACAAAAAAAGTTACTTAAAAATAGCTTTCCTATACCTAAAAATATGTTAACTCTTGTCTCAGACCTTTTGAAAGCCGTAGGAGAGAGTTTGTCCCACTGGGAAAAGAGGGTGAGTTCCCTTCCCAGTGGCACAAAACTCTTGCTTCAAGCTCTACGTGACTGCAAGTTATCTGACTTACACCATTTCATATTATGTCCCAAGGATCAAAGACAAAATATTGACCATTTTAGGTCATTTTAGTAACCTGATGGGAAAAAAAAAAATATAAGCATATTATAAGAGAGTAAACACTACTCTGGCCAGGGCAATTTGTTTTTTTCTTGTTTAGTGTCAGATTTATTTTTTTTAAAGATACTGGAATACACTCAGAAAAAATAAATTACTGAACAGAAGCCAGTTGACATATGTGTTTAATTGGTATCACATGACTTCTCAGTTTAATATCACCTCTACATCTGTGAGGGGACATCCATGTGTATCTAACCCACAACTGCTGCCAAAAAACATTGAAAGAGTAATTTTCTCTGTTTATGTAGGTCCTACCTTGTGTTATCTTTTCCAGATTCAAAACAAGCAGAGGGAGCATCTGTTAACCGAAAAAAACCCCACAATTCCCAGAGCAGATAAAACGTTATCCAACACTGTGCAGGTGTTTCAATAATGCACTAAAGCCAGGTTAATTTTACACCTATTGGAAACAAAGAGCTATAGAAAAAACTTTAAATGACACTGATATAAGGCATCTCTATCCCACACATACCCTGTGGCTATAATGGCAAAGGATGGAAACATTACTTATATCCCATGAGAAAGTTCACAAATATGAGAAAACATACAAATTCAAAAATAAAAAGCAAAGTGAAATCTTAATTTTCATGCCAAAAAATCTGACTCCATATTAGCAGGTGTTTCAAAGCTCCCTTTACATTCAAGAGCCAGAATTTCACTAGAACCCGCAAAGCCACTATTTAGAGCTTTTCTCTCTGGCTGTCCAGCCATAATCCAAAATACTGAAATGCTGCGTTTTTATCATCACTGCATATTATACAAATGTAGGTAAGGAATCAGACTGAAGAATATGCTAGCAATTTACCACTGGGATTAAACTGACTCTTTAATTTTTCTTCTTTCAAGATTGCGTTGCTTGCAGAGAAAAAAAAAAAGGCAGTGCTCCTGCCTCTATTGTATTTTTTTTCCCTTTGAACAGTTGGCAAGCACAGCTCTATTTCCCTGTTCTTCCAAAGCCTTAGATGCCAACATAATTCCAGTTTGGTTTCTGCTGCGTCCATACATAAGTATTACTGATCCTTGCTGTTCCTTGGACTTTCTGAAGTGCCTCTGACAGTAAAAACGCAACAAAAATTTTAATGTATAAGGCTTTTTGTTAAGAGCAACTGAGAGAAATGGAAAAACCAAGATGCAGTCAGGCATGCAATCCCTTCTCCAAGGGGGAGACATTACCTCTTCCTACAAGACTTGATGCAATTATATCCTGAGACCATCATATCTAAAACAACATTATCAAGAGTATTTGGGTGCTGTTCATAGATTATACTCTGATCACATTCATATAAGACTGCCTATGGTTAAGCACTTGCTTCTACTTTTATACTCATAGCTAGATTTTTCCAGCTTCCCTTTAGGGAAGTTTTCAATGAAATGGCAAGTCCTGCAGTGAAACATGAAAGCAGAAAAACTTGGATCTCTTCTTGCTTTAAGACTGGAAGCTTTCACAGAGGATGCTCCCCACTGTCACATTTCATGTACTGCATCTACATGATAGACCATGTTTATCTCTCACAGGTTTATAACCAGGCTCTCTCTGCTGCAATACGTTGAACAACTGCAGCTTTTTTGCCAGGTCCTGGCAGGCTTTGAGATCATACAGCTCCCCCTTCCACACAGGACAAGTCTCATCACACCACCCATCCATTTCATAAGCAGAGCCATAGCTTCAACTTCAAGTTGGTGCGGTCCTGGAAACTATGGAGTATCTAAGTTCTTCAGTCTTTTGAGTTCACGCAGCAGAAATGAGTGCATTATCACCAAATACTGTTTATATTCAACAACAGCAAAAAAAGAGCAGTCTTTTTAAATGTTATTTTTAAAAGTCTGCCAGTATGAAAAATATACTACGTGGAAAATTTAGCTCTGCAGCGCCAGTTCTCACCAACATCCCAGAGATCTGTGCTTCTGTGCCTAACAACAGAATTTAGTCCGTACAATTTGAAAGCAGGTCGAGATCAAAATACAGGTTTTGAACCTAAGGCATAATCTTAGAGACGTATTTCTTAAATAATAACTCAAATGTCAGAAAATGAAACTGAACCAACTAGATAAATATTTTAAATTATTTAGTGTTAGAGATTTATGTCTAACTGACTAGCTCTACTCAGAAAATAAGTGCCGTTTATGGACTCCCATATATTTCCACTCAGCAGACTGGAATTGGGCTTCAGGTTGAACTTCTTTTCATTCTACTCATCTTTCTCTAGTTATGCTCATCTACAGCTCTGCATTATTTACAGGACCTTCATTTACATAGTGTTTAAGTACCTTATAATTTATCACATCAATCAGGGAAGCAATATTTACCCCAGTTTTACAGGTAACAGCTGAGGTGCTGCAGTTACATGGCTTGCATGCAGCCACCTCAGCAGGCATCAGTGATGAAATCTGGAACTCGAGACTAAATCAAACCTGCACACTGCCTCTCCTTCCACCTTGTTTCTACAAACGTTGTTCTTTTTCATGCTCCTGGTTTTCTAGTTTCTCCCCTGACTGTCAGCAAGGTATGTTATCAGCATGATTTAAAAAGCAGTATATCTGACAGCAATGCTATCTATCCAGATTATCAAGCGGTAGTGACTGACACCCATTACCTCTGGGCTGGACTTAAGCTAAAGACTTCGAAATGAAAATTCATCATCCTTGAAAATGAAATAAAAAAAGGTGGAATCTGCAGCTGACCCTATATTTTTACTATACCGCCATCTCCAGTCATCAAAGGTCAAAATCTATCCCACTGAAAAATGAGGAAGAGCGATAGTCTTCCAGAATGCCCAAACTGCACTGGTTTGCTGGAGCCACAGAAGAGGAACAAAGGAGCCAAAGGCTGACTCCCCAGTGCCAGACCAGCCTAAACCATGACAGGCTGACAGAGGAACCAACCCTTTCTAGTCCCATCGTAAGGAACGTGCCAGGGAAACTGAGCTCCAGTAGAAGTGGCTTCTGGGGTGAAAGACATTCGGTAGCCCCAGAACAGCTTCTAGGCCTACCCTAAATCCTGTAAGGTTACAAACTCATCTTCTCTGCCTTTGCCCAGTTGAAGCTTGCACCTTTCTAATACACAAGTGGCTTTGATAAGAGTGGAGCTGGTCCTTGGCACTGCATTGCCTACTTAGAGCAGCAGTAAACACAAGGACCACGGATGACTGCAATACCTACAGCAGGGACATGGAAGTGCATGTTACCTCTTGCAGAGAGTGTTAATGAGCGTGAACGGGAATGGGACTGCAGCAGAGCATCAGAGTAAAATGAGATTTTATCCAGAGAAATCCCCCAAGCCTCCACAGGTGTCAGTGTTGAAGGAAGTAGCTTAGAGGCATGAACCCAAGCCCTTATGCCTCCCAGATGTTGTGTAAACAGAGATGTGATGTGCAGCATGTAGGTTCTTGGGCTTTGTTAATGAATAAAAACAATTCATCACACAACCCACTCCTAGGTGCTTTGTAGGAGGGTTTCCAGGGCTTGCTACATTGCCCCTTTCAGTATGGATGAGAGCCCCTCTAGGCATTGCATAATACCAGCATTTAGATGACAGCCATACCAGAAGCTCAGCTTGAAGAGTGGAGAACCAGCAGAGAGGCAGGAACTGCTCCAGCATACAAGTGATGGCAGATCAGAGGGCTGTCTCTCTTTGATCAAAAATCAGATTCATTTCCTTACCACTTTTTCAGCAGAGGATTGCACGGACCAGGGTAATTGCTAGCTATCAGGCAAGTTTTACACCACTTTCAATACTCAGATAAAAAAAGATAATAAACTCATTTTCTTCCTCTCCTCTTTATTCCCTGACTCACTCTCCCTTGCCTTCTCCTGCACTTTGACATTCCATCCTTCGCAACCAATTTTCACTCCGTTCACTGATTATTTTTAGCTTGTGCTACTGACTCTGTCATTCCTTCTCTCTTTTTTGCGCTCTCTTTTCCCCTCTATCTCACTCTACAGACTCACTGGCTTCTTCTCTGTCCTTTGCTGTCCTTCCCTCCTCTTATCTCTGCTCACCCCTATACCAACACAGAGTCTTTTCCTCTCTTGTGCTTCCACTGGCTCTTTTAGGAGACACTCTTAAAAATGAAGGATGTAAATAATTATCTGAGTCAAACCTTGACAAGCTAAATTAAGAAAACAACCTGGGAAGCTTTTGGCAGGTGCATTTCATGGGCAGGAGTCATCTTCTCTCAATTCACTAATATGCTGAACAGTGCTGAGTGACCCAGACACGGGAGACACTCTCCCACTATTTCATGCCCTTCCGTAATGCCATAAGACATCAGCTAACCCACCTGACTGGAAAGCAGGGCCTTTACAGTGTTCTGGTAAACACTCACATTTGAAGCAAAAAACAAGAATTTTGTTTCTTTTTCAGAACATTTCTTGCTTTGCATTATTAATAATGTTTGGCACGCTGTAGCCCTTAGGTAACTAATCCTTACAACCACTTCTCACCTCCAGCCTGTCAGGTAGGGAAGTGTTATCATTTCAATTTTAACGTTACAGACACTCAGAGATAGCAACTGAACTGGTAGGAGCCACTGGAAGAGCAATGTCAGCGTCAGGGGAGAAACCAGGAGTCCCTGCTTCCCAAAACCACTATTTCATCCAATTCTCTGGAGAATAAGGTGGCACTAATAGCATCTTATTAGCATATGTGTAGGAAAGCTCAGTGGGAGATGTAGCTTGCTATATTCCCCTGGGGAAAGGCAAAGAGGTGACCTGGAAGAGGGATCTTAAGGGCTCTGACACACCTCGTATATGACAATCTAGAAGCAGCCTAACTGGAGGAGAAGACTTAAGTGTAAATCCATCTCAGGGACGGAGAGACCCAAGCTGAATCTCCACATTAAGCCTATAAACAGAAACACCGAGGAGCATCAAGCAGAGATATCGAAGGCAGCAGCACACAGGCTAGCTCAGGTCTGGGTGTTCGGGGGCTCCTGAGTGCATGCAGGGTGTCACTGGGAGACAGTTCTCCTGCCTCAGGGTGGAAGACGCGTCCTCCACTGGGTTTTTCACGGGGCTGTAGCACATGAAATAAATGGAATTGATATTGCTTGGGGGATCCTGCATCATGCCCCATCACACAACGTACACATGATCTTGGATTCAAGATGGTGTTGGATTATCTTGACCATCTTAAAACCAAATCTCAGGAAAAGATAAAAATGCTAGTCCTGAACAAAATCCATGCAGCCTTTGTTAGCTCTGTAGAGCATCTGGTTGTTTATACAGCTTGCTGGAAAGTACTGTCAAAAATTATTATGTTTTAAAATGGGAGCCTTTTAACTCAACGTTACTCATCAGAGATTGTCAAAATTTTTCTGTTGAAACATCTTTTTAAACAGATAATTAGATTTTTGACAAAAAGCAATGTGGAAAGCATTCACTTTCCTTGAGGAAAAAAAAAAAAAAAACAAACCACCACCACCCAACAGCTTTTGTTGGAGAAATAAATACTAAAGACTTTTCAGCATTTGTCTGTAGTTTGGGAGGTTTTATCAGTTAGTAGTTAAAAAAGATCAAGACTCAAAAAGTTTTTGCCTGAACACTATGACAGAAGTGCTGGGAAATGTCAACATTCTCCTCTCAAAACAAGCATCAATTTTTTTTTTTTTTTTTCCTCAGGACTTCTAATGAAAAAACATTCTCCAATCACACTTATTAATCATACCTGGAGCAGTTATAACTTGATTCATTTAAACAAGTGGCTCCAGTTCATGTTTTCTCTTGTACGTGATGTTATACTACCCACTTGTTTTATTCATGCAAACAATTTTTCTTCTACTATGCTAACACAAAAATGAGTAAATTGAACTGTATTCTGCCTTGCACATCAAAGTAACTATTCACTAAACTCTCTGGTAACTCTCCTTCTTGTCTTTCCCCAAAATGCAAAAACCACCCTCCTTGTATTTCAGAACAAAGGTTTGTTCTAAACATTTTTGCAGTTGGATTATATCTTAAGTAAATTCAATAGGAAAGCCAGAGAAGGTAGGGAACACTGATGCTCTTTCAACAGATACTTTTCTGTCTACAGATTCCCTCATTACAGCTCTTTCATACCCTATCTCATTGCCAATGACCTGTGTGGAACTGAGGAACAAAAAGCTGATATCAGATTTTTATGAATAATATGAGTTAGTTTTAAAAAAAGGTAACTTTAGAGGTGCATTTCACACAAAATCAGCTAAAATAGAGTTTTGAAAGCTATGGCAGAAGAATTTTTCTATTCAGGTCTATTTATTAATTATTATTTTCTTCTCCTTGTTAATGTAGTGCTACTGAAAGTTGCCAGATTGAAAGCTCTAGAGGCGTAAGCCTTATTTATTCCCAAAAATAGGTCAAAAAGAGTCATTGAAGCAAACACTTCCCCACACATATCTCAGCCAAGAAAGCGCTGTAGTTTGTGCAGATTCAGTGATGCCAGCTTTTCTGTGCTCAGCTGCTAGCAAAGGTATTCGCTCTGATTAACTGTGCTATGGACATCTCACTCCTGTGAGCTATATTCGCATGTCAAATCTTTTAAGAAGCACCACATTGCAAAAGCTTTTCATTAATTTATGACCTGATGATGTACCTTGAGGCTCAACCCCCCCACCTCGGGACGATAGAGAAATACTGGTCTTCCAATGCTCACATTTCATTCCAAACATGTCTGTATTTTTGGATTTGTT
The DNA here is from genome assembly GCA_026413425.1 of Tringa solitaria. Classification (NCBI taxonomy): domain Eukaryota; kingdom Metazoa; phylum Chordata; class Aves; order Charadriiformes; family Scolopacidae; genus Tringa; species Tringa solitaria. The sequence goes on along the minus strand of JAOXJM010000001.1, from coordinate 61,985,697 downwards.
GGAGGATTTTGTACAAAACAGGCATATGTACAAAACAAGAAGACATCCTACTGCTCTTTCTGGTATACTCACCTTAAAAAAAAAATCCCCCCCCCCAAAATTTTGGTCATCTAGAACCTGGAGTTCCCGAACATTACTAGTCTGCAGTTGACAACAGAGACAAGCCTTCATTAGAACACATTCACTTCCATCAGTCTCAAAACACATCTGGTTCAACACAAAAATACCACTCTGCTCATCTACGATTTCCACACTCACTCATTCTTGCTCTGTGTATCCTTTATAAGTATGTACTGACATTCAACAACTATAAATTAGGTTTGGCTGTAAAATCACAGCAGGAAGCATTAAAGTCGCAGCGGGTAAGAATTAATCTCTGTGTTGAAAAGAGCCTATCTGACAAAAAAAGAAAATAAAATCCTCTGGCAAGAAAGAAACTAAAAGGGAAGTTACAGCATACCAGAAACTGGTATCCTCCATCAAAGAGTATGTGTCTCAAAAATGGAGGCACCTTCTTCACAAAGATCATGTCAGTAACAAACATCCTCATCTGTACGATGACAAAACGCAAGGCAAATTTCTACCTCCCGTGAGACGAGCTGGGCCTCAGCAGGCTTGCAGGGAGTGAAGCAGGAATTGCAGAACAGCACAAGACCACATTGTGCCCGCTCTCCTCCACCCCACTTTTGGTGAGCTGTGTCAGTTTTCAGAGGCTGGTGAAAAGCCAGAATGATCTTTCGTATTATTATAAAGGCCCAGAAACAGTTTACAATGAGTAGGCTTGAACGAGGCACATTATTTATTTATTTTTTTTAATGTAGTTCCTTGCACTTGTCTTTTTTAACAGCACTAAACAGAACACCTGCCAAAAACTTTCAGATAGATGAGATGCTTTCTAGTTGCAAACAAGTGAAAAGATGGATGATGCCTTCATGCCATTACACTTTTACATCTTAAGTAGTTCCCTCAGTACTGCTGACTCCCCACAATCGAAAGGGGATTCAAAAACTCAAAAACTGCAGCAGTTCCAGTATACTACGTAAAAGTACTCACGGGTCAAATATAATACACATGATATAAACATGTCCAAGCCTGTTTTCACCAGTCAAACTGTATTTTAAGAGGATTAAAAAACAAGGTATGTTATTAAAAAATAATTAAATAAAACAAAACAAAAAAAACCAACCCTGATTTTCACAAGACATCTTTCATACACCCATATCAAAGATGGGTGTATGACAGGTGCTTCATATATGCCACTTAGATCGCACAGTTTTATTAGCAGTTCAATTTCCCAACTTCCTCAAAAACACTGTGTAAAGAAAAAGTCACTCTTCCCTCATGTGATCTGCTGGGGGAGAGGGAGGCAAAACCTCAAAATTAAATTCAAGTTCAGCTCAAGCGTGTTCTCTGCATTTCAGGAGAAGTAACCCTCTTCAGAACCTGTTTCTGGGGTTCATCTCAAGCAAAGTTATCCCAAGCCCAGTCCCTTGCTCTCTTTATATTACAAGTAATACGTTATATATTCTTCCACAAGCCAGCAGAAAGAAGATAACCTCTCTTAGCGGCACAAATATCTGCAAAACATACAGGATGACGCAAAAGAAAGTTGTTGAGTAACTGCTGTTTGTGAAGTTTAGTGCGGGTGAAAATTTGCTGTACCGAAGTCCCCAGTTTATTCGCACAGCAGAAACAGCTCACAGAGTGGCATCTTGCAAGCACAGTTAAAAAGAACAAGAACTCATCTCAGCTGTGACCAGGAGGGAGCTTAACTGCCAGACTGAGACCAGCGCGGTTTTTTGATTGATTCAGCTCTTGGCCTCTCTCCTGAGACTGCTCCAAGGTGCCAGCTGCACAGGTAGCTATGAGAAATGGTTGGGGAGCTCTTGGAATGAGAAGGGAGAGCACCCGTCTCTCAACACCCGAGGCCCTTGCTCTTTCTGTCTGAGCACAGGGTAATTCACTGAGGTGTTGTATTCTCACTGACAGCATTTGTATATCAATGTTAAGATGCTCGTTTAAGGGCATTAAACCTTGAGAAGGCATAAAGAAAATGGGCAAAATGTCAACATATACGTGACAAAAGTTACAGATACTGTCAAGCGCTCAGACTCTCCAGTTGCATTGACTTCTACAGTTTTTCAGCACAGACAACAGTATCCATAGTCAGTAGCATAACAACTGAATGTTTATTTATATTCACCTCTTGCACAAATGGGACTTCTAGGCAACATCATGAGTTTGCTTTCAGTCCTATATATATATGCATGTGCTACAAATAGATGGGAGACAATTTGCAAGAGTAACTGCAAAGAGACAAATTCTATCAGGAATGAAAACCAAAGATTTCAGGGCTCTTTAGGAGGGCTAATTTATTAGCTACATTTCAACTCAGATGATGACATCACATGGAAGGGAAATTTGGAGCATTTTAAGTTCTTGCTTGAAACAATAAAATACCAGCACCACAGTCCTGTGATGAGCAGAGCACCGGGGACCAAACAGAACCCTGTTGGTATGACAGTCATCCCCCAAACCAGAGGATATTTAGGACTCAAGAGGACATGATATGTGAGAAATGCAGGAGGAAAGGCAGCCTCATTCCACATGGACTAGTTTAGGTAAGTTCAGTGGGAAAGACAAAGCCCTCCTCTGGAGATTAAATGGGATGTGAACTGTGAGGAGAAAAACCCAAGGGAGTATCCTTAGATGTCAGTACAGTTCTGCTCTCACTGCCCTGTGAGAAATCACATTCAAATACTTGTAGGATGAAAAGGGAGTATCGAAGAACAAAAAGAAAGAAGAAAAAAAAAAAGAAGAGGGAGTGGAGGAAGTAGTCCTTTAGAATATTTATAGAATAGGAAAAGCTAGACAATTGCAGTATAAGGAGATTGCTGGAAACTGAAGAGTTTATTCAGACACTGTAAGATTCCTGTCACTGGGACAGGGGCAGCATCACTCTGTACCCAGAACCACTGAGACTGTAGCTAAAAATGTCTGCCTGAATAGAAGTGCCTCAGTCAGACTGCTTTTAAGAACACACAACCCCCACACATACTTCAGAACTTGAACTGATGTCTGTGGATAAGGAGCTGTATTTCTAAATTTATCTCTAGCCACTTAACTAATTCCAAATAAAACACCTCTGATATTTTGTGCAAGCAGTCTGTTTAAATTAAGTGTCCTGAAGAAACCCCTGACTACAGATTAATCCTTCAGGCAACCCCTGGTTAAGAGTTGTTGTTTCTTATGCTTACGTATTCTTCACAGATTTTTAATATAAAACAAGACCTGTCTTCATTTACCAAAGGGTTAACAAAATTTCCAATAATTAAGTTAACAGCAATCAGCTGAGGAGCTCCCCAGTGCGAAGTCTAGTAAATAACAATTCCTCTTCTCCTCCAGGATAAGGGACCAGCCAAGAAAACTTCCAGCTGTCCCCTGTAGGGCTGCAGCTAACAGGCACCAATGTGTACATGTACTGTCCCATCTCTCTCCTTCCATCCACAGCATGACTCCAGCTCCCTGTAGCAGATGTGACTTTAAATAAAATGGGCCAACTTGCTTCTGTTTTCCCTGCTTTCTCCAAGGCTGAATCTGTCTACCATGATAACTGCAGCAAGTGGTCAGAAAGTGAGGCTTAACAACATGGTTTAAAAGATCCAAAATGCATTCTGGTCCCAGAAAATGAGAACTTACACATGAGCTCAGCAGAGGACTGAGAACAACTCTCAGAATCCTCCTGACTCTCTGACATCCCTATGAGTGAAATCTCTGAAACAGTCTCTCAAATGGTCAATGTACTTTCTAACTGAGCAGAGAGCATCCCTCCCCTCTCCAGATCTTAAAAAGCCAGTTAAGATCACAGAGTGGGGAATAACCACCACAAAGTTTGATCTCTTGTACCCTTTGGATGATGCATGTGTCTTTTTCTGATTCCCCTCGAAGGAGGGCTATAAGTTGGGAAACAGAGCTTTCAAGAGAGTCACATCCATGCTGGGGAGGCGTCCACAAGAGCCCAATGCGGCATTTATTGAAAAACACCACCAAGATGTTCTTGATCAACGATTAAGGGAACCGTGCTGCATCCTGAGCAACCGCAATGCAAGTCACACGTATCAGAATATTTAGGACAGAGCAGGATGCAGTCCCAGAGGAGGGGGGCAGCTGCTTCTTTCCCCGGAGAGGGAAACACATGGATTTTTTTCCAACCAGAGATCCGTTGGCTCACTGCTGCTGAGGGCTTCCCGAAGACATACCGCATCAGCACGTTCACCCAGCAGCTTCGCTGTGCTACTGCCTGAAATAGTCTTGTTTATTTGTGAGCAGCCACAGCTGGAACCCAAGGTATTTGTGTGGCTTGTGCCATTATGTCTTAATCCTGGCAGTGAATGAAATCCACAACAATTATGAAAATAATTTGCTCTTGTGATGTAAATTTATAAAGCACAGTGCATGCTATTTGTTTTGCACTAGGGAGTGTATATTTGTTACGGAAAATATGACAGTGAAAAATTATTTGTTGATTTTAGCATTTCCAAGTTGATTTAAACTTTAGACCAAACATTTACTATAGTAATTTCAAAATCGGCAAGAATAAACAGCAATAATCAATATTAGCTCAAAACATCCACCTTGCAACTTACTTAAAGGATACTAAGGAATTGAAGCCTTAAATTTGTCCCTAAGGGAGTGTGAGGTGACACACGACACTCAGTAACAGCAAACTAACTCGATCTTTATCATCAATATTTTTAATGTAAACTGAAAAAGACAAGCTTTTTTCAACATTAACTACATCAAAACAGAAGTGCAAGCACATAAAGAATGAATTATCTGTGCATTAGTGTTAATAAATAAATTCTGTGCACTGTTAATAATAAATATGCTAATAACATTCAGTTCGTAATGCTGATATTCCTCAGATACTAGAGCTGTGTGACAGCTGTGTCTGAATTTTATTCTGTAAGTGATTCAACTAGAATAATAACTAACTAGTTATTTTCTACTCTTTTGTAACTAGAATGTAACAAAAGGTATCCCTGTGATAAAACTAGCACAAGGTTAAGGAAATGACATCAAAAGATTATAAAAAGAATGCCATCGTGCAGATAATGTCCTCGCTGTTAGATTTTGCAGCAAGCACGTGTCAAAAGCTCTCTCTACAATTAGTGCGCCTCTAAAACTGAGGTTCACGAACTCAGACAAATTTCCCTGCCCAAGAAATAATTTGCAAGAAATTCAAATTCAAATCACGGCTTTCTCTACCACCCGCTCCGTAGGACGTTGTGTCACTGCGGTACTGGACTTTCTGCAGCTCTAAAGATAGAGCCGTGCAGTCAGAGCCCGGGCGCTGCCAAAGCAGCGCGTGAAGGACCTGGGCAGCCCCGGGCAGGAGCACGTGCAGATTAACTGCTGCCCGCGGGATCCCGAGGCTGAAAGCATGGGGACAGGGGCAGGGCGCTGACGTTACCTTGCGTGCAACATCAGATCGTGCCCAAAAATTTATCTTGGAATCAAACCGTTGATGAACAAGCCTGTCAGAGGTGCGCTCTGGAGCTTGGCTGGTAAGAAAGTAGAAGCCCAAGTCACTTCTCAACTCAGGTACAGGCAAGTCCTTGCCTGCCCAGCCACCACCACCACCGTGTAGCTCCTCCTGCTTCCCAGAGACATCAGGGGCTCACGCTGGGCAAATGCATTGACAGTGACCCCTGGAAAACACCCCGTCCTGCACGCTGCAAGTCTTATCAGCAAGGTGCTAGAGTTTGCCCTTCTACAGAGGAAATGGTGATGGAGAGAGGACATAAAGGAAACAGCAAAGATGAAATGTACAGACATGTTTCATCCTTATAATATACGGCGTTCACAAGAACTGCCCTACTACATACTTTCTAGTAGCAAATTGCTGACTCTGTCTCCCTTAGGGAAACAGAGTCAGTAAATATTACCCATATCCGATGGATAAACAGCCAATACCCAAACATCAGAGATGATGAAGCCAAGGAAAGCACAGGAACAGGGCTGACGGGAAATGGTACGAGAATTTAATAACCATATTGACTCTTAACAGGAAGGATTCGCAATGACTTTTTAAAAGAAGGATTTTAAGAGGCGGGCTGTTGCAACTTTTGCATGGCAACTTCTAAATCCGGCTAGGGACTTACAGAGGAATTTGTTTGTTTCTTTAATTGTTATGGATTAGAAGCCAATGATGGGAAAAAAACCCAAACTGAGTACTGGTTCATGCTACAGTTTGAAGATAGAACAACAGACGAGTATAGTTTCTTTCTAAACATATAAATTTGAAAATTCAACTCATTGCAAGTATATGCCATTTTATATAATTACAATCCTCTGTCTTCTCCTGAAAGACAAGTTGTTTTTCCTATGTTTGGTCTACAGGTAATTCTGGGATTAAGCATTATTTTCTTTTCTAAAAATTCTGGATTATCCCAGATTTCTCTGATGTGCTCTCATAAAAATGAAACTAGGTATGACTTCATGATGATGCTGTCAAACATCTTGCTAGGGCACACAAAACATTCATGTGAACTGATCAAGACAATAAAGCCTGTTCTGCCTGAATAAATGAGACTTTGCCTGCAGTATAATTATTTTCCATTTGGAGCTTAACCAGAGAATTTCACATTACTGACCCACTCCAAAACCCGAAACAGGCCTGTGCTGGTAATCATGATGGTCTGGCAAGATGCTGTTTTAGATTGAAAATGGGGAAAGAGGGCAAAAGTATAATGCACATCCCAATAGGAAATATTAAGATCTGTTAGTAGTTCTACGTTTGCTAAAAGCTGATACCAGGAGTAGCAGCCACACGCTCCAGCAGCAATTGCTGCCACCAAATGTTGCTCCAAAGCCCTCTACCAGCCCCAAAAAGGGCCCCCACCATATTCTAAGTTGTCCCCACAGGTCCCTCTGTGAGATAGTCAGCAATCAAACAAAGAAGGGGCAATGTGCCTTTAGTTGAACATTGCCTGCCCAGTTCTAGATGATAGTTTAAATGGCTCATACTGAGAATTATCTAGAGCTCTTCACCTATTCATCCTGCTGAGAAGTCAGCTTGCCACTATTCACCTCTTTCAGATCAAAGGAAAATCTCTTCTCTGTCCTCTGTCACCACAGGCAGAGGAAGGGAAATGAGCCCAAGTATCTGAGATACCATTGTTCAAATAACTAAAAATTCTTTTATCAAGGGGTATCCGGCACCAGCATCGTTGTCTACAAAAAAACCCCCAACACCTGGCAAAGAAAGAAATCAGCTGCAAAATCACCTTGTAGTTACATACAGAAACAACGGGGTATGCTTATGGATATTAGATAATTTAAAGGGAGAAAGGATAAAAAATGGATGCATTTGGGACGGAAGGAAAAAAAAGCAGGAAAGGTAAAGAAACATAATTCAAAATGTTTATTGGAAGGTGGGAGGGAAAGGGAATTCTGCCTAATGAATGACCCACTCCTCCAGATCGATACTCAAGCTCATGCTGTGAGATCATTATTTCAAATAACATTTCTGAAGGAATCTCAAGTTTTGCAACATGAGCTACAGATGTAGCTGTAATTATGACTACTCATCTCAAGAGAGTAACTTGGTATTCAGGAGGTCCTTTAACTTCAGCTGCCATTTGCCATGTGTCTCCCGAAGCCAGTTCACACCAGGATCACCAAGACAGTTTGCATCCATCAGTTTTTATGTTGCTTCATCTACTCCAGGAACAAAATATGGGATTTTCAAAATTTGCCTGTGACTTTCAGGGCCATTTGGGATCCCAAGTAGTCCAAATACTTTCAGAAATCAACACAGTATGGTAATTTGTCCCAGAATTATAATTCTCCTGCTTTTGGAACACCAACATCTATCATATGTGTGGAGGAAACACAGCAAAAAAATACCCAGTACAATGGCACAATTTTGCACACAGCCTTTTCTCCAGGAGTTGTTTCCTAGCCAAAGTTCTCTACTCCAGTGAGAAAGCAGCAGCATCACTGGAAATCTCAGGTCTAACTAACACAGAAGTGACAAATACAGCCAAAACTGCCAAAGGGACACCTTTGTTGCATGAGTGCCTATACTAGGAGGTATTGATGCACTTAACCATAGCCAGATTCTGACAATCTTACTCAAGTTCTGAGGAATGCTGAGCCCTTCCCCAATGACCACAAAGCCCTTTCAAGCATAGCTCACATCAGACATCTCAAAATCAGGTACCCCAATTCATTTCCTTCTGAAAAAGCACATGCTTTCATAAGTAAATATCTCATTGATGTCAAAACCATGCTCCAGATACAAGATTTCTGTCAAATCTAACAGGGCAGCTTTCTCCATGTGCTTTCCAATGGCTGCATAAAGGTCACATTTTTCTCTACAGCCACTAATTTTGCATGTACAACTGAGGGTGTAAAATAAGCTTATGAGGTTTTTGTCTCTCCTTTGTAAATATAGCCTGGAATTCTAGTCTATGCACCTGTTCTTAGCACCAAAGAGTTCAAGAACACGGAAAAAAAGACCATCCTGCCTAGCCATTTCAAGGCCCAGGGATAACCAAAGCATCATGGCTTAGAAACGGATGGAAAGCAATACCAGCACCCTAGACAAAATGATTTACAAAAGAATTAATAAACGACTATCATTCCTCTTGCCTCAGGACTTTTCTGGGTAAATTATTACTCTTTAAAGCAGTGCACTAGGAGTAAGCTGCCTGACTCCCATTAACATTAGTAGTGGTGGCATAGCATAAGCTTTATGTGCCAGTTCTGAGGATTAATCACAGAGTCGTATCTGTAGGGCACTTGCTTTGAACTCAGCAAATCTGCAACAGAACAACTCTTCTTTGTCAGACCCTTCTTTGAAGAAAAATCACAAGAAAGTGGGTGAGCTGCTGGCTAAGCCCCTTCTTAACCCACCAGCCTTTCCTCCACAACTAACAGAACAGTGAAGCAACAAGTGAAAACATTAAATAGCTCTCCCTTGCTGCATTTCCAGTAATATTAGTCAAGGCAGGGGAGCAAGAAGGGACTTTTTTTTTGGAGCAGGAATAAAGGATAAAAGAAATCACACAAAAATAACGTAATAAATGTGCTATCAAGAACAGATTGGGTTTTGGGGTTTTTTTTATGCAGGATGAAAGCTGGAACACTTGAGAATAATTTCCATGCATGGATTTGGAAATCCAAAAATAACACCTCATTTAATACAGAAAAACGACAACAACTGACCCGAGAATAGATGGTGATGAATACATTCAACATGAAATTTTCTCTATTCTCTCTTCCCTTCAGTGCTCGCTGGCACCTTTCCCCCAGTCCACCCCTTGTCATTTCCCTAAAGAGGGAGGAGAGGTAATTGTTTCTGAGCAGCCCCAAAGTAGCTCTATAGCAGAGCAGGGCACCCATGATGGCTAAGGCTTCACAGGAGGGTGGCTTCATCAACTCCAGGGTTGTTATTGTTTGCCTGAGGTGCTGGGAGTTTGTCTCACTTGATGCTACAGCAGAAAATTTCCACCTCCTGTGGTTTCCACGTGATGTTGCTCCATAAGCTTTTAGACCTGCCTTTTCACAGCTCTTTTGTTCTCCTCCACTCAGCAGCAGTGCATCTCCCTGGCACAGGCTTTTGGTTTGGTAAAACCCCCAGAAGGATCCACACAGGGTCACCGCCGGGGAAGAGGCGAGTTCAGGGATGCAGTCAGCTCTTGAGCCTCAGCCTTCCCCTCCCAAGGGCTAGAGACAGTCCCGTGGCCGCTCGGCACCACTCCAGTTGTGCTACAGCAGGACCTTCAGCCCATTCCAGTCAGCTTGCTTGCCTCCAGCTTACAGAAAGCCAATATCACCAACTCCATGCTTAACACTGTTTGGCCCACTTTACAACTGAATAAGAGCTGACCAGCGGGCTCTTGTTCTCCAGTGACATTCACCAGTGCAACAAGTTCTCAGGGCCATGTCTGCCAGGTCCAGTTACAACACAATCACATCGGGGGCCAAAGTGCTTTACTATATGTATAATCAGAAGCATATATATGCATCACACAGGTACTCTTTGCCCCCAAAGTAGCGACTAGATAAAGCCAAGGACCTAAAGATTGGGGCTGTGTATCGAACTCACCCTACAAATGGGTAAAAGTCTACAGGTTCTAACTTCCTCCAGGAGAGCATGACACTAAAGCAACACATGTTCTGACATGAATGGCAGCCCCGGGAGCAGAGCTGCATGGCTGCAGTTGCGACAGCGCTATGTTTTGGGAAAAGCAGGGCAATATTGCAAGGGAAGGCTCGATACACTGCAACAAAGTTGTCTGAAGGCAAGAGAATGCACCACACCAACAAGAGATCAACTCGCTAGAACAATAGTTTATACATTGCGATTAAGCACACTGGTGTGGCTGTAACTGGGAAAGTGGCCAGTACTTGCCTGCAGTACGCCTGGGTTTAGCCGGTGCTGTCAAGTCTCTGTCAAAAAATACATTATTTCAGCCTTCCCACACACATACAACCCCAAATAAAGAGAAAACTCATCTTATTGCAGGAGCCGATATTCTTTTCCTACTGGCTGTTCACTCACACCAGAGGCCCACCAGAACGGTCACATCCAACTGCATCTCATTTACTTTTATTGATGATGCCAGCTTTGTAGCAAGAGAAGCAAAACAACACATTGAATTCAGGACAACTGAAAAAGCAGTTTTCCACTCCTTCATAAAAGGAAGAGAGTCCAGCATCAGCTATTGATATTTTCTAGCAGTAATATTCCACTTACACTACTTACTCCTGTGCCACCTGTTGTTTATCCATCCTAGACATTCACACACAGATGGGTATATACACTAGCTCCATGGACTAGGGCCTACAATAGTTTTTTAAAACTGGGTGCTTTAAGTAATCAGTGATCCTACTAGAACAACTATTTTCTTGACAATACTGTGTACCGAAAGACCTTTTAAAACTACTTCACCGAGACCTATGTTTTGATACTTGAATGCAATAGTGCCTTTCAGTAGGCAGCACTCAGTCAGGAAACCAAGTCCAGTGAATCTCATACACTGTCTAGTCATGCTGCCTTCGAGCTATACCCATAAGGTTTGCTGGAGTTCGATGCACTGGCATGGCTATGTCCCACATGGCTGACAATGATCTAATGGCACTTAAATGAACTAATCATCCTAGTCCTAAACTTTGATATGTCAGTGCACCAGATGTTCTTTATTACTTGACAGCTGCATGAGATCATAGAATCACAGGATGGTCAGAGTTGGAAGGGACATTAAAGATCATCTAGTTTTAAGTCCTTCGCCATGGCCATCTCCCACTATACCAGGTTGCTCAAAGCCCCATCGGACCTGGCCTTGAACACGTCCAGGGGTGGATGGGCATCCACAACTTCTCTGGGCAACCTGTTCCAGTGTCTCACCACCCTCACAGTAGATATTAGGAAGAAATTTTTCAATCTCAACCTTCCCTCTTTCAGTTTAAAACCATTACTCCTCGTCCCATCACTACACTCCCTGATAAAAAGGCCCTCCCCATCTCTCCTGTAGCCCCCTTTAAGTACTGGAAGGCTGCTATACAGTCTCCCCAGAGCCTTCTCTTCTGCAGACTAAACAAACCCAACCCTTTCAGCCTGTCTTCATAAGAGAGGTGCTCCAGCCCTCTGATCGTCTTTGTAGCCCTTCTCTGGACTCACTCCAACAGGTCCGTGTGATCTGGCATCAATCGACGCTACAGATACACTAAGCTACAGATAACAGCAAAGTACAGGCCCATCCTCATGTCACCTGAAGCTCTGCCCTGGATGCTGTGGTCTAGGAGATACATATGCCCAAAGCTGTACGGCACTGCAGCCAGCGTCATGGACCACTAGTAAACAGCAAAATAACAAACCTAGCCCTAGTCAAATAGTTTGGCCAAGATCCTCCACACACATGCCTCAAGGCACATCTACCTGCTGTGTGATCCTCATGTCTGTGCTAACATCATCCTTCTGATGGGGTCAGTATGAATAATATGCAGGCCAGAGCTCCATATGTCCCTTGGTACTTCGGTTTTGGGAGCTGCCCACTAGCTATCGGCATCAAACATACTTTTAATTGCTGTTTTTGTTTTGTCATTCAGTTGAAATGAAGAGATTGATCTCTATTGATCTGTGGAAAGGCTTGCTTTGTTTTGCTTAACCTTTCTGTTGCTTATCAGGGTTGTGCCAAGAGCTTGACACACAAAGAATGAGAAGTAAATTTTAAAAAGTAATCGAGTGAGTGATGGCAAACTCACGCCAGTCTCATTCACTATCAGACTTTGCTGCAAAAGGAAAGTCAACAGCTTCTGGTTATTGTCTCAGTGGTGCCAGTGATGTCAGGTATTTGTTTGATTTTCACATGAATCTAATGCATCCATACTGATGGATAATAAACAGAAAAAGGTTCTCTCTATAAGCAGAAGAGCATCTAGACATCACGTTTTTATTTCCCCCAGCAGCTTTTCCATTATTCTCTGTTCTCTCTTTTAGCTTCTCCCCAGGTGCTTACACACATCACCTTGGCTTGTTTATTCATATTCTTAAAGGCACTGCTAAAAGCTCATCCAACTGCATCTTCACAAGAAAAAAAAGAAAAAGCAAAAAAAAAAGAGACCACAAGGTACCAGTCATACAACGAGTTCTTCTCTTCATTCAGCACTCTCCAAGGCTGTAAGAGTCCTGCTGCTATACCTGTGAGTGTTTTCTCTGCTCGTGCCTACAATACAGGAGAAAAATACTTGGAAAGCAGCTATGTTCTTCCAGCTGCCAATCATGCCACTGAACAACCACCCATCAGATGTCTTTCTATCAACATCAAAATGAAGGTAGCTGCAAAGCAGACGGCTTTCTGCTCCAGACTAGTTTCCCCCAACTCTACCAAGATGCTGTGTGGGTCAGAGCCCTCTGCAGATAACCTGGGGGGCTGTGTCAGCATCCTACCTATATCCTCTTTGACTGAAGCTCTTTCTACCAACTTCATAGCCAAGTTTGCAATTCTTATAGGCCATTGCTGCCTGGGGATCAGCTCTCCCTGGTTCCTTATGCAGGTGGAACCCTTTCAGCTAATGCACCTGTTTGGGGGACTACACCACCAAGTTTAGGGCCTCCCAGGCCTTGCTACAGGGTCTTAGCCCCTACAACAGTACCTATTATTTCTTCTCTAAGCATTGCTTTTGTACAGCAACAGATCAACTCTTCTGCTCTGTGAGAAAAGGACAGCAAAACACTCATCATGAATCCAATAAGCTGATGACAAATGGCTTCTCTTTTCTGGCTAGTAAAATACTGAGTCTCCCCCAACAGTGATTAAAAAAAAAAAAAAAAGAAAAGAAAAGAATATCCTTAAATTGTACTTGGTGTCATCTGACTGCCATAAAATGTGGATTCATTTGCCTCTGGAAATCTTATCTCTTACTTGCGTGGGGATGCTTCCCATGGAAAGCTAATGGCAGAACCATTAATCAAAGAATCCTATGAACTAGCAGCCAGAGTGATACATCAAGTGATCTAAACCATCTGTGTATCACAGACTTTCAAAGTATTCCTGCCTGTACTATCCTTGGTCCATCAAAAAGCTTCACCTAGAAGAGCTGTCAATTCTGCTCTTCAGAGAGCCACTGATTCCTCCTGGAAATCTTTGGGAAGACTACTCTGAAAACCTAATCTTATTAGCATATCAAGTAGGTTTTTCCCTGTTCCTTGTTACAGAAGGCTTTTGCCTTTTTTCCACCCTGGAAGTGATGTCACCACAAACTTTTCCATTTCATCAGCTGTAGTCAGCAGAGAGAGTTAGTGCTACAGTGAAGGGTTAAGTGTTAGAGCCAAGGCTTACTTATCAAATAAAAATCCTGCTTTCATGCAAAGATCTAAACAGCAATAAAATACATCAGAAACAGTCAACACATAGGTCCTGATATACCAAGTTCTATGAGGGATGAAGATACTCCTGAAATGAGCCAAGGACCAGTTCAACCTAGGTTTATATTGGAATAAATCACAGGTAACTCTAATATACCCTAGCAGTGGATGGTTCACAGCTAGTAATCCATGCTGCAGGACTACACTTGTCAATTAATCAGTTCCTCACCTGTGCCATTTTGAGATGAGGTGCAGAGCTGTCTGTGGCCACTCTGCTGGTCCAGGAGGATCCACCATACAGGACAGGTTCTCCCCAGGCCACATCAGGAAGGTCACTTAAAAATTATTTGCCTACAGTTTTCCATTCAGTGTGCATATTTTCTTACAGATTATTTTATGGCTCTGTAATAGGACTGGTAATTATTATCTCTCAAAATGTACTCATTTGATTACTTTTCAAATAAAATGATAGCTAAGATTACTTGCAGGTAAAATTCTGAGTAGCTGTATGGTATTTTGCTGTGCATATCAGTTGTCATGACAATCAACAAGGACCTTGGTTTAGAGTCCAATTCATATATGGCAGAAAATCCACAGCACCTACATGTATTCTGATGCAGACAATTTTCAAAACTATTATTGATTCTGGTTGCTCACCCTCCGACATCCCTCAGGACCTGGTTTTCAGCAGGTGCTGAGGAATCCCCACTTTAATTCACCTTAATTCACTACCAATCTTTTAAGGTTCTTTGGCCATTATTTCTAAGAGAAAATCACCACTAATGTATGTAATGGATTTTAGGTTTGGCCAGTAAGCTTTCACTTCAAAATTGTGTTTTGTTTTGGTTTTTTTAATATCTTTAGAAAACCCATTATCCTTGATACGGGGTTTTGCAATGGTCTTTTCAGGAGATATGCTGCATAATCTCTGGCACTACAGGAGGCAGCATTGTCTAGCACTTACAGCAGTGGGAGTCCAAAGACCTGAGTTCTGTTTCTGGCTCTCCCACTCACTCTCTGCATGACATTTAGCAGGTCAATTAACTTCTCTGTAACTCTTTTTCTGCATGTGAAATGGGTGTACTTGGGTTGCATTCCTCCTTTGGCACCCTGTTTAAGTCAAAAGGATGCTGAGTGAAAACCATTGCCCAAGTGTTTCAGATGTTAGGGTGGAAGGCACACTACACACTGTCAGCAGCAGCATTAATAGGAAAGCGTAATTGTGGAATCTGAATTTTCACTGAAATACCAAAAAAATCTGAAATATTTCTCTTTATAAAATCTATTGAGGATTTTGCACCCAGATGCTGATTTCACAATATTTTTATCTCAAAGTATCTATTGTTGTTTCAGTAGATTAGTATTCTGGTACAAATATAAGAACTACCAAACT
>JAOXJM010000001.1:61933532-61970414 GCA_026413425.1 Tringa solitaria | reverse complement strand
AGCCTGTTGGTCTCTTCTGATTAGGATTTTTGTGTATATGGATTCATGCCACTACTGAGTTCCTCCCAATACTGGAAAAAATATTAAGGCTTGCCTTGGTAGTTTAACACTTTTCTTCCCATGGAAACACAATCAGGCATAAGAGCAAGTTATAAGGAGTGGCATTACATCATGCTCAAATATGTGATTATAACATGCTGCTGAGTAGATTCTACAAGGAAGACTGATTTAGTATGTGCCTATGATGATTAGTGAAGAGAGACAGTACCAAGCTAATGCATTGCTAAAGACTGTATCAGATAAAGCCAGTAATTCAGCCACCTCCATGTCCCCTCCCATAAAATTTTAATAAACCTAATCTTATGGGAAGAAATAAAAGACAGGGACCCTACTGAATTATTTACAACCTTAGTTGTGTATGGCAAAGAAGTCCCTCTTAGGTCAGTAAGTGATATTCTTCCATTGATTTTCTTCTCTCAGAATATCTAGGTGAGAATCAACTTTGGGGGGGGGGAAAAAAACACCAAACCAAAACAAAAGAAACAGGGATGCAAAGGGCAAGCCAGAAAAGACAAAGCTGATGGAGGCAGAGAAGAGAGTTTGTATTTATGAAAGAGATATTGATCAGTTGCACAGACCAGCAGCAGATAGACTCAAATTAGCTGTCATAATTCCAGTGATGCAGAGGGACACGCAGGCTCTAGCTCCATTAAATATAACCTACATCCAGAGCAGCCAGATGAGATTTGCGAGACTGAACTCTGAAGTCCCACAGGAGATACCTGCAGTGATTTATATTCCTGATTTCCTATTCCCTCACCAGCTGTGCAATCAGCTCCTGGAGGTGGGCAGGGAATAATTGAACAGCTAAACTGTGATTCACCCAACCAATTAAGGAGTCTTGGGATAGGCCTGAAGACAAATCCTTCAGCTTCATCCAGTCTTCCTGGGCAAGAATTGTATTCAGCTGCAACAACGTGGCCAAAACCATCATGTCCCAGTTAACAATATAACAATCTGGGGATGTAAAGCTGCATTATAGTTTTCACATATTAATATTCACACATTTTAGACCTTTTCAGAGCAGCAAGTAGGAGGATGTCCTGGTTCAACATGAGGATTAGGTTTATTCTGTAATTCAGTGTACAAAGCGCATCACTGCAAAACAGTAATTAAAATGGCAACCACTGCCTAGTAGCTATCAACATGTAAAAATCACCTACATGTTTCAGCCTGCAGCTTCTGTCAGGGTCAAAGCCAGGCTGTTTGATTCAAAGTTTGTTGGCATCTATCTCATACTGGCTGCTGTGATGTTCCCTTGTAGATGGTGCATGGCTTTGTGAACAAATCACAATAATCTCATTTCCAAAATGTTCCACTTAAGTCTTTCTTCTTTCACTGAAGCAAGGAAGCACTTACTTCTCATTACTAACCCTGTGTGTGGCGTGTGGCATGTAATCACCTTGAAATATTTAACTGGCTGGCTTTCATCTTGCTAACAGTGTGGGGTGGGGCATCAGATTGGGGTACAAATAAACTGCAATATAAATCATCATAAACCAGGCATTAAATTGGTATATAAATCAAAAATTATAGAAGTCAGATGGAAGAGACCCATTAGATCATCCTGTTTGTTCTTTCCTGTGTTCTCACCCTAAGAATGCACAAGGCATCATTCTTGATTAGCCAAGAGACATAGAAAAACGCCCATCTCTCCCCCTCTGTGTCTCTCAAGAGGGAGAGAAGGGAAACGGAGAGCTCTGTATGCATATTCATAAAGATATATTTTGACTGGCTGAATGACTGGAAGTGATTAGCGATGGTATGTTTTACCTGTCAACATCTCTATACTGCAACAGGCAAAATGTCTCTAAAACTCCATTGCAAAAAAAATCACCAGTAAGGCTGGAGGGGGTTTGCTCTGAGTTTTCCTGCGTTTCAAACAGCCTCATAAATATCCTAAGATTTTTTTCAATTATGAAGATTATCAAGATAACTGAAGGAAATCTTCAATTATGAAAATTAAAAGATGTCTTCTTTTTTCCAATATAACAGTGGAAGACAACGTAAAACATCACCTAAGCCAAGGTGAATGCAAGTGCCTGCACCAATAAATAACAAAAAACAAAAGCAACAAAAAAAAAAATCAAAACATTATGAAGGCCGCCAAGTCAAGCATGACAGTTCAGAAATACAAGAATGTGACTCTTTGAAAGGGTCGGTGTGAAAGATGAGAACGCATGTAACACTGTAGCTAAGAGCAGTAGGAGCTGAGATCAGTAAGTTGACATACATCTCCTCCTCACACAAGTGCTTTCTTTTACACTTACTGCAAAAAAGTCCTTAGTGATAAGTCAATTAGTCAAAGAAATCCCTTTAGAGGTGGTCCATAGCCATGTTTTCCTCATTTACTCTGACCCAGTGAGAGCTGGGTGACCATTTGAAGTCTGATTTACAGGGTGTGGAGCACTTAGAGTTGCTCTGAAAGTCAATGAGAAAGTCAACGTATGCTCAGAACATACAAAGGGTATTTAATGCTAAGTACTGTAATACCCAAGTCTTCATCATCTCCAACTGGACACCCAAAAAAGCCCAAGACAGGGGCTTAACTTTGATTGTCAGGCCTAAAATGGAAATTATAGCTCACCTCAGAAGGTTATTGGATATTAACATTTTTATCGTCACATGGCATGCTTCAGTGCAATAGTCAGAAATGTGACAAAGCTCATAAAGTGGTTAACTCTGTTTTTGGATCAGGAGTTGTGTGTTCTGCAATAGAGAGGCCAGCAACCATACATTAAGCAGTGACAAAGAAACCAAACATTGGAGACACCGCTGAATGGAAACAGAATATCCCAAATGTATGGCACAAGGCAGGGGTCCTGTGAAAAAACACAGTATGTGATTACAGTAATTAAAGACTTCATAATGGGTGTGCTCAGAGGAGATAAATTAAGGCCAAATATGCAGCCTGAACTGTGTCATCTCCTAACTTCACATGCTTGTATTTGCAACCTTTAAAATGCTAATCTGATTTTATTTTAAGTTCCTAACTTTAAAACAAACTGCAAAAGCAGGAATTCTAGTGTAGGGTTTCTTACTGATTCAGAAGAGTGGCGAGTGGATCCTCAGCAGAACAAGACTCTTCCGATTCACCTCTGAGCCCCCAGTTATGTGAGCTGGTGGAAGCAGCTGCTGGCTGAGGCAGCAGGGTTGATACCCCCCCCACCAGTGTTTCACAGGTGTATTAGTGGTAGATGTACAGTAAGACTCCTGACCGGTGCACTTTGAAGAGGGCTCTGGAGGGAATTCTTCCCTGTCTGTTCCCTGCCCTCCTCCAACACACACAAACAGTGAGCTTGACTGTTTTTGCACCTTCCCTTCCAAATTGTTCCAGTTGGCCACTCCAGCCCTTATCCCAGTCTCGGTGTTCAGCAATCCCTTGTTTTACCTCTCCCAACTCACAGGCACAAAGTTTCACCCCTTTCCCTGTCTTGACCATGTTTCCTAATCGGACACCTCTTGTCAAGGCAGGACTGAGAGGTCAACTGACCTCCTCCCTTACTGCTGCCCTGCTTTTCTGTCTAAGAAGCAAAGGTAGTATGGGAAATAAAAAGTAGTATGCAGTTGGGAAAGCTGTTCACTAGTATAGGTATTAAGGTCACAGCCACATTAGCAGATCCTAAGATGAAGGCTCACAGAATAAAATCCCTTACAGATTTCAAAATAGGTCTTAGATTTTAATGCCAAAAAACTACATTTTTATAACTTAGCTTGAAATAGCAGGATATGAAAAAAACCCTACAGCAGAGAGAGAGAGGGAAATGAGAAGGTCTGTCACTACCACCTGGTCATTAGCTATAGGAATGATGAATATGATGGAGATCCAACAACACTAGACCTCCAGGCATGTGAGCACCTGCTGCCTGACTAACCTCCAGGATGCCTGCCCCGTCTGCTTTAATAACCAATGCATTAAGGAATGACATCATATTGTCAACCAAATGGCACTGACCAGCAGGACAGTGTCATACTTCAGGGTGTACCTCCATCTGGGGGTCAAGGTAGCTAATTAAAAATGAAACAATATTGCCTTGTGGAGAAAGGGAAGGATACCCGAGGGAGTATGGGAGAGAGAGTGGAAGAAAGGAGCAAGAAAAGTGTAATGCTGCCTACTTATTTCAAACACTGCTTTCAGTAGTGCCCAGGGGAAAAAAAGGTAAAAATTCTCTCGGGTCAGCACTTAATACAGATAAAACAATGAAATATTTATTGTTGTGTATAAAAACAGACAGGGTCAAGCCCGTAAGCCTACTGGTGTTACTAATGCATTGTCAAGCTATCAACTAAGCTTCCGTGCAAGTCTCAACATCTTGTTCCATAGAGTGAGAAGGCTTGGGAAGCCTGTAGAAATTAGAGGCATAAACATGACAGTCTTTTCCAGAGTGCTAATTGTTGCCCCTGCCATCAGTACCATAACTGACCTCCACAAAAGGAAATTTTTCCATCCCCCCTCAGTAGTTTACTGTTATAAGGAGATATTTGAGTGCTTTGTAGGCCTAAATGAGGAAGCCTTAATCTCCTGCAAAGGTTGAACCATTAAGGCTGATAAAATCCACTCAGCTTCCAGCATAGATGCCATATAAATTAAAATATTACCACTCTCTACATCCTGTAGAAATCCTTCATTTTCTTCAATAGTTGCTCCTCTCAGAACATGCCAGGCTATTACTTTTGACTTCACAATTCATTTTTTATGCAAATGTCTTTCAGACCACCACAAACACAGAATTATTGCAGTTTTCAACAGCACAGATGAACATTATCATTCCAATTAACACAAAGCATTATGGTGCCTCTTCTCTTGACAACGCAGCTCCCCTGCCAATGCTCTTAATTCAGAGTCCACATCCTGTGGTCCTGCAGCAGAAGTGAGGGGGTAGGAGACACGTAAAGGAGATCCCACAGTGCCAGACAAGGAATATCTCCAAAAAAAGCAGAAAATTCTAATTCTTCTCAGGAAGCATCAGTTACCTATTTGTGAACTGGTTCTCTCTAAAGCAGTCTGGTGACACAATTTCTAATCTGTGCAGGAAGAGATCAGTTTCCATAGCAATTCCAGCCACTTTCTACCCAGATGCAGCACTCTCCATGTTCCTGGACACAAAATACAGCTGCTGTGGAAGACAGGCCTAGGTAGCAATGGCAAACTGAAGAACACACAAACAGAAATTCCCTCTTTTGTGGACACGTTTAATCCAAAGTACAAATTCAGGTTTGTGATATACAGGGAGGAAGGAAAAATAACAGACTTAAAGACCCAGCTATCTATGTCACACAATAGGCTCTGTGAGTCAGCAAAATAAAAGCTTTTAGAGAGAAGGAAGAATTTTTCATCTCTCCTCTGATGTGGAGACTTTCATGTGATACAGTGCAAGGCACTGGGAGCTCTGCCATACAAAGGCTCTGGCTGCCATGCAGCATTTGCCCCATTTCAGCTACCAAGGCAGAAGAAAGGGAAGAGGCAGTGGTTTAATTTGTTGTGAGAGGAAAAGAAACCTCAAGTCTTCAAGAAAACACATCAGCAGCTTGCTTGTTTGCAGCTTTTTAAATCCACAATCTTTTCTTCACCTTTCTTGGAAAGAAGGTAGCCCTGGAAAAGCCCCCTTTTACCTTTTCTTTGCCAAGGCCTCAGTAAGGAAGGTTGCAATGACCCACAAGTGTTAGCCCTGAAAGGCTCCAGACAAAGAAGTCCCATGGCAAATACAAATATGTTCAAAGGTAAAAAATGAGCAAGGAATCATGAGGTCTAAACAAAAGCAGCTAGAGGCAAAAATAAAACATCATCATGCTAGATTGGCTCTAAGAAAGTATGAAGACAATCCCCTCTCCCCTTATCTGTGTCTTCCTCCCTTTTTTGTGCTATTTGGCTTCCTCAAAGTAAGTTTCTAATCCTAACTCTCCCAGCAAGACAATGAAATGTAGATAGCTGGCTTAGAAATTCCTCTCCATGTGTATTTCCTATGCTGTGGTTACCCTTTCACAAAACAGTTGTTTTTTTAAAGACTGCAGCAGAAGATCAATTTAGAGCCCGGGTTGTCTATAGCCTATTTGAAAGGCAAACAAACAAAAACCAATGGAATCCTCTTCCTACAGTCCTTCTGATAGTATAAAACACCATCAACCCAACGGGTTTCTGGTTTGCTCCAAGGAGTAAGCCAATAGACTAAATACTCTCAGGGTCTTCAGTGCCTTACCCTCCACAGTGGGGTACCAGCACTGTTGGTTCCTGAAAGATGCCAAACTGAATATATCACATCCCCTCATTGCCTTGGCAGTACTATCATTTCAAAGCAAACACAGGCTTTCACCTTCTTTGCCATAATATACCAGACAATGGTTTCCTGAATTTTTTAGGACAAGAGAGAAAGAAAAAAAAAATATTAGCATCAACAGAGCCTCCTTCTTATGGTCAACCTTCTTAAAGTACAAGCCTCCAGATAAAAAGCTTATTCCATTATCTGAAAATGCCTCTTACCCTTCCCAATGCCTGTACCACATCACGGCTCAAACCCCTGCCATAATCACCTTTCCCATATTTTGTGAACACAAATCTGTAGCACATTGAAAGTGAACCTACAAAACCAGCATAAAACTCATGGAACTAAATACGTGAATAAACATAGAACTGTTCAGATTTTTTATTTTTGTTCCAATATATATATCTCCAATTCTAAAAGCATCAGTGATGCTGCTAGAGTTCTTCAGAAGCCAGAACTATGGACCAAGTTTCTGTGCATAAGACTGGGGCCCAAAATGTGACCAGGTAAATGCCTAATACTGACTCAATCATATCATTACACTGGTATCTTCCATAAAGAGATAGTTACTCATGGTCAAAGTTGTTGGACACAGCTTTCCTTCCCTTCTTCTCCCAGCTCATATAAGCACTCATTTTGTCTAATCAGATGAACATTTATCTCCTGACAGGTGAGAGCTGGCAATACTAGTCATCCTTCCCTCCATTCCTGTTTAACCAGAGATAGTTGAGAGGAAGTGATTGCAGGGAAGTGAAGTCCTATTTCCCCAGCTCATGCTGCCATAGGCAATCAATTTAGAGCAAAGGTTCCATCTTGAAAATGTCAAACAGAATGAAAAAAGATAAAATCAAAAATTATAAAGTCAGTTCCAACCATTCTTCCAGGTCCAGCTGCTCCCCTGGGTTCTTCTAGCATAGCCGACAGCGCAGCTAGAGGAATATCTGCTTTCTGTGCTGACTGGTGCCATGGGGTCCTCAGTCTCAAATTAATTGTCCCTCACCCACTCCTGCGATTCAAGAGAAACTGCTGGAGCATCAGTCCTCCCTACCAGTCTGAAAACAGTAGTCTGCTGGGCACAGCTGGAGCCCTCTCTCTTCTGCTCCTCCAACCCAGTATGCAGGCAAAACAACAGATTTCCCTACCAGGCCCACAGTTTGCTGCCCATGCACCAGGGAAGCAAAATAACCACTGCTGAAATACAGATATGTCAAAGCACAGCAGCAGCTTAAGTCTGGAAAAGGCATTTTTTTTAGTAGGGTGATCAGACAGCCTGGTTTCACCTTTCCAGTTCCTCTGAAATTCTCCAGCATGCCATTTTGCTTCAGTGTTTTATCAGGACATTGGGTTATTTTATTTTTTTTGCTTTCTTCCATCTTATGCTACAGAACTGAGAAATTACCCATGGCAAGAGCATAAGGAACAACAGGCCTGGGCCCTGTTTCTTCACTGTTTGTCACAACACTAAGTGAAAAGGAAATTCTGAATAGAGAATTGTTCAGAGGAAAATAATGGCCAGGTTGAATTGGAAATGCTATTCTGCTGCAGGATGAGCACTGGTGGCCTGAAGTAGCTGCGCCCTGGATGAAGCTAGTCCAGAGGTACAAAACCAGGTCAGCTGCTAAGGCAGGGACTAAAATTACAGGGACTTTCTGAAGGGACTGAGAATCTTACTCCACTTTATGTCTACTCCATTGCAAGTGTTTTCTAAAGGGAGAACATCCCTCTCAACCAAAACCAGATTTGAGGAGATTGCTATTGCTCTTGTCTTTTAGAACAGATGTTTTACAGCAAGTTCACTGTTCCTACATAGGAACTAGTCATATAGGTTCAGTTTGTTCTTAAATGTAGTGATCTCCAGATCGTCCAGTGGCTGACCCGTATATCAAACACTCACCATTGCACCGAACTGCTCTGGAGAAGGGAGAACTTCAGCAAAGTGTTTCTTTCCTTTCCTGTCTTTAGACAGGGAGATTCAAACTTCAATTCCATCTACCTCTACTACCTACACTTATCTGACTCATGAACTAGCAAGAAAATCTGGGTCAAAAAATATGCATGCTCACCCACACACTCAGTGTACCCTCCCCAGGGAGGGAACAAACAGCCTCACCCTCAAAGTGCTTCAGACCAAATCAGATATGTAAGTGTGTGAGCACAGTGTGTCTAGACTGACACTTTGGAGACTGAGGAATGCCCTACTGAAGGCTCCTGTCAGCTGCCAACGCACTGGGCTCCAGAACTTGCTGATCCCACCAAAGAATGCACACACCAAGGGACTAACATGGCCAGCCATATTAGTAATTATACTTAAGCCAAAAAAATACAAATACAGCTTATGAATAGGCCTTTACCTGAGCCATTTCTGAAATAAAAATGAACTTTAATATATACTGTGTTAATTAGTGAGATTCCCAGTGGATAGATACAGAAAAGTCATTGTTGCTCAAAGCAGTGACAAAAGCATATGTACACAGCCAAAAATATAAATCAAAGACCCTTCCTACTGCCTTATGAACCTAGCAGAAGAGGTCTGGGTTGGGGGGTGTATTTCTTTTTGCCCACAGATCACAGAATCTTCTAGGTTGGAAGGGACCTTCAAGATCATCTTGTCCAACCATCAATCTAACTCTGACAAAAATAAACACCCACATAACAAAGTGCAACACCACCACTAAACCATGTCTCCCATGGTTTAGTGCTCCTAGATGAGCAATGTTAACATAAAACTGACACCAGCAGAAGTGGTGGCAGCTACTGGTGGTAGCAGAAAACCTAAAGGGAACCAAACTGCCTGATTTTCTGATTTCAGGGACAAATGAGTACAGCACATATTTTGCAAGATGAGCCTCTTAGAAGGTTGTAAGAGGCCTAAGTTCAATATTCCTTTTCTTCTTCATGTCACAATAAAAATATGTATTTATCCACAGACACATTTCCCCCCCAAAAAAATAAATTAGAAGTTTAGCAAAACCATGTAGAGCTTTCTTAATGCTTTACCAGATTTGACAAGGCAGGTCTACAAGCACCAATGAGTCTCAAATCAGGCCTGACCTCACCAATGCAGGAAATCAACTATACCATTACACCTTCTCCTTCCTAGAGCTTAAAAGGACCCTCCCAAAGCACCAGCCACATAAGACAGGAGTGAAACAGGAACTGAGAGCCCTGGGAACACCAGAGATCTTACACATTTCTCAAACAGACACAGTCTGGACAGTAGCTGCTCACTACCACCCTTCAAGGCTTTCAACCAGAATCAGCATCCCTCAACCCCTGCCATTTTCAAGGAGCTCTTACTGATGCAGGGGAGCTCAGGACATTCATCAGTCGCCATGACTGTCAAGTAACAAGAGCAAGTTGCAGTGGCAAGTTACAGTGGCATCCTTCCTTGTGAATCCCTACCTCTTCCATTTTACCAGTGAAACCCCTTTTCCATTTCCAAGATGAGGAGAAAATCTAAGGCCAGCCAATACATCTCAAGGTAATTCCATCCCTGTCAGATCTTGTTGCTTCAGCAAACATTACAAGTTGGTGACCACTGGCTACAATTATCACTAAGGGCTAAGCTTAGTTCCTGGTGCCTTAAAGGGTGCAGCTTTTCTTTTTCTAAATCTTCAAAGGAGAGCAATGCCACGCTCACCCAGAAGCTGCAGGCAGCAGGACATATTCTACAATAAAAGCCAGCAATGAATTTTGCTGGAAGGAGGAAACTCAGCAGCAGCATGAACTGCATGAGAATACACTCACGTATAGAGCATTCTACTGAATTAAAAAATAGGGCATTGATTTTGTTATTAATTTTTGTATTTAACTCAATATTCATCTCTGCATACGAATGCCTCTTCCCCACTGCCTCTTTTTCATGCCTCAGCAGAATTTATAGTTAGCAGCAAACAGAGATGTAGGTCCTAAGAACAAATCGATCAGTCTGCTGCAAAGACAAACTGTATGTGAGAAGAGAGCTCTGAGCGGGTTGTCAGTCAAAGCCTCCGTTCTCTTTTATCAGTGAGTATATCTCCCACAGTCCACACGTGAGGAAAACAGAAGAAAGCCAGCAACACTTACGCAAGGCATGCCACTCATCCTGGCGGATTGTCTTGGTGATGTTGTAGGTGAGGTTCTTGGGAATGGTCGCTGAGGAGTAGTGGTACTTGATGTACGTGCACCGCTCAATTGCTCCTGGGAAGGGCAAAATGCAGAAGAGATAGTGCTGTTAAATGAATGCAACACGTGCTCCCAGCTGTAGGCTAGACAGGCTTGACTACCAAATGCAAAGGCTAGGAGCAAAGCAATCTATACCATCAGTCCACTGTGACAACTAGAACTATCTTTAGCCCATGACAGGCACAAGCTACCTGTAGGGTAAGTTCGCATCCAAACTTATAATACACCAAAGGCCCTGCAGTAGCTGCCAGAGTATCTGCATTCACCATCATATATATATAATATACACGTGGCAAATCACTCCTCCTTTCCTTTATTTCCTCTGAACCATAAGCTAAAAGCAGGCATGCCAGCATTTACTGCATAGAAACTGTAAATTCATGTCTTCACTTATTGTGGGGCAATGTGTCCCAGTGCCCATACTCCAGGAGATACACAAAGTAAACAGCTTTGGTCTTTCCTTCAGTAATAAAAAACAGCACAGGGAAAATAATATATACAGATAGGGAACAAGTTTTCCTAACCTACTTCCATCTCATGGCCAAGAAGCAAGACAAGCAGAAGGATACGTGGCAGGCTATGATACATCTACTGAAGGTACTCAGACACTTTCATAGCAGGCTCAGAAATAGAATTTATTGGCACCCCTGAATAATGAGCCTCAGATGGCAACATGAATAGTTGAAATGGGCAATTTCCTCCCCGCCCCCCCACCAGTCAGGGTCTCATCTATGTTCCATGTAGAATAGCACCACATGCTGCTTCTGTTTGTCTTCTGGTTACATTATTATATTCTCCTTTAATAGCCAACTTTCCTTCCTCTACAATCAGCACACCTCCAGGACCTGATCTCCTGGCATCTCTCTGCACAGTTAGTGTCCTTAGAGGAACAGGTCTGGCATAGCCTGATGCTTGCCATGAATTATAGCCCAGCCAAATTTTGCATCTGATCAGAAACCTGTGATAGTGCAGCCATTCTTGCATTGATGAAAAACAGTAAGGTTTCCTACATCCCTTTTGCCAGCGTCCTCAACTAACACTGGCATTATTAGACCTTCTCACTAAGCAGTCAGATTCAAGGCTCATGGAGTCAGATTCAAGGCTCATGGAAGTAATTTTTCTATTAATATTATTGTATTTTGGATCCGGCCTTTAATAACTAAATAGGCATCCTTTATGTGGTTGGCCACACTGTTTGCTACTAGCTACCACTGGTAAGAGAAGCAGCTATGCTGGAAATGCTTTTATGTATTAAAAATACATTAAGACAGGCACTCAATAGAATAAATTAAATGAAGCAATGAATTATATAAATAAGAAAGAGTGCTATACACCAAGAGGTAGGTAGAGAATGCTTACCATCAGCCTGAACTGAAAAGGCAGAGCCATTAGCCTTATATCTACAGCTCCAAGGGGTTAAATACACTTTTATGGCACTAGAAATACAAGTTTCTACCTCAGGTTGTAAAATGTTACTTGGCATGAACTTCGATGATACACCATGAATTCACAGCATGAATAAGAAAACCCATGAAACAAAATTATTAGTTACATCACAGTCTACTAGCATCTTCCAAAGTTAGTGCAATACAAACATTTGAGGTCCTCATTGTTTGCTCCTCTTAAGCATTCTTCACATTCTGCCTTTGACAGCAATTAGATTAGACAAAGCCAAATATTATAGGGTAAAAAGGCAAAATATTTACATATGTATCCGCCTGCCCTGACAGCGTGATGGGCTTCTGTGTGAGTCTGCACCATCTGGGCACCAAATGTACGCCCAGAATTAAAGTTTCAAACCAAGAATAGTATTTAAAAAAAAAAAAAAGACAGCTAGTGTGCAAAGAGCTTTAAAAAAAGGCCCAAATCACAATTCAGTCTTCTTACAGGTTTTTCTATCCCTTTTTTCAGCTGCTTTCATGGATCAGAAGCATTGGCAAGAAAATGGAAAAATGCTTATTTGTCAGAAACTAATCTCTAAGTTATCAGATACCTGCCCAGAGAAAAGATTTATAGATAATAGCAGACACAGAGTCAAGATTCAAAATAAAAGCATACAGAAGGAAGGACGAAAAAAAAAAATCCCGTTCCATTTTCTGTAACTTCTTAAAGTAAACAACCGAAAGCATGTCCTCTTACACCAAAGAGGCTAATTTCTATCAAGGTCCATCAAACTCTTTATTCTTACTTCAAATACTGTTAGCAGTAATGCAAGCTGTTCACTATTTTATATCACTAAAGCCTAAAGCAGAAACAGAGATTATGGTCTGAATTCAGGTCATCGCTTCACCAGATATATAATTTTGGGCTTATGCTTACCATCACCATAGCTTTAATGAGACTTAAGTACATATTTAAAGACTGTCTAGAACTAAGAGTACAACTGCAGTAGCAATGGTTCAATGGTAGCTGAAGTACTGGCAGATTTTTAATGGTAAATTCCATTATGATCTCCTTCCCAGCCACACAATGTATTTCAACACTGTCCCCACCTCTAAATAACATGCTATTAGCCAATAAACATCATTACTCCAACCAAGAGTTTGCAGGGACCAGAAGGTAAAGTGCTCTTCAGTGTACATAGTGAGACATAGTCGCCTTTTTCCCCTACTTGTCTCAAATACCAGGTCTGGTCACGGCATGTACTCAACAGGGCTGATCAGAGTAGAGATATTTCACTGGTACCTGAAAAACCACTCCTACTACTTGTCTTAAGCAGGGAAACAGCCCCCCAGGTCAGACAGACAAGGATGCTGCTCCTGGATTTTCACCTTTCTCTGAAGCATTAAACATAGGTTCACTGCTAGAATAGGTAAGCCAAATTAATTTTTTGTTACAGGGCTCAAAATCCTTCAGTCTAATCCATGTTACTGGGCTCAATAAAGGGATAAATGGGTGAAATGTAATGGTCTATGATATACCAGAGGTCAGCCCACATGAGCTAATGGGCCCTTTTGGCTTTAGGTTATTAAACACTCCTGTGAACATTGAGTTTAATACACTCAGGAGAATGTAGTTCAGAGTGTTTCAGTGCTGTCTTTTGCTAGCTTCCAGCACTTCAATTACTTCAGACACTAGGACAGCAGCAACCGCTGAAGAGACCACGTGGCCATCTTCATCTGCAAGGCCACTTCTGATAAGAGAGGCATTTGGGATCTTACTAGGAACCTCAAGATTT
This sequence comes from Tringa solitaria, assembly GCA_026413425.1. Classification (NCBI taxonomy): domain Eukaryota; kingdom Metazoa; phylum Chordata; class Aves; order Charadriiformes; family Scolopacidae; genus Tringa; species Tringa solitaria. The sequence continues at coordinate 61,956,752 of JAOXJM010000001.1, read as the reverse complement.
TCATATCCCAAACTGACAAGGTTTGTGATTGCTTGGCATTTAAATATGAGTCATTTATCTAAACCTACTCTCAGAGGTATAGAAGAGTGACCCTGCTGAGTTAATGCAACTGCATCAGCATATCTAGAGGTGAGAACTAGCTTTTGAAACTTAGAAAAAGGCTTCCATTTGCCTAGACCTGCCAATAAAATTTAGGAAAAGGATCAGTTTACAGCAGTGACAATTTCATACTTCATGATGTCTCCCTTCTTGTCCTATATAGAAGGGAACTAGGCTCAAGACCCTCAAGCATCCAGTTCCAGGAGGCCCCTGGGAAAAAAAGAGGCAGTGACTACAGCAAGAATCAGAAGTACTGCCCTCCTGGAAAGTCCTATCAGAAAAACTCTAAGAAATCCTTATGTTCAGATGAATTAATAGCTATGCTTACTCCAGTCTTCGGAGTAAGAGGGGAAAGCAAGAGTAAGAAAGAACAAAAAAACCCACCACACATTTTCCCTTCCATCTCTCAATAGGGTAGCTGTAATTTATGGAGCATCTCCAGTAGTAACTTAAAGACACCAAACACAACCGCAGCTGGGCTCTGCTCTTTGCTCAAATAACTGGGAATAGTATTTATAGAGCAGATCGGTGACTGGGTTTTTTCACCTATGCAGCTGCCGTAGCAAGTGTATAGCTGGCCACAAGAAAAACAAAATAACAGCTCCACTGACAGATGCAGTATATTCAAATGTTCCTCCAATCAAAGTAGAAATATTTGCTGAAAATCCTAAAGAAAAGTGGCTGGCATCTTCAAATAGAGTGCTAGGAAAGGGATCAGCAGGAAGATGCAACTAGAACCATGCAGAGCAAAACTCTGCCGTTCTATCCTCACATAAGCACAGATGCTCAAAGGGGATTTGGCAGCTGTAACTCTGTGGTTGGCAAACCCCTGTTCCAGCAAAGTTCAGATGCCAAGTAAAACTGAGATAAGGAAAGCAGAGATAGCTTCAACCAGAGCAGCAAAGTATTCACAGCATCAAACGTGCCAGTCCTCTCACTGATCCCCTTACCTCCTCAGTTCCCCTCCCACATCCATTAAGCATTGTTCCATACTGTCACCTTAATATCATATAATATTTCCTCTTCTCTCCAGTACAAGGAAAATCCTTAAACTGTGTTACAGCAGGAATATCACCTGAAAACACTGTGTGATTCTTTTCTATTCAATTTTCAAAACTATCCCAACAACCTGATGTTAGGTGAGCTGCTAGTGAAACTCAGCTCCCACTGCATTACTCGGGCTGTAAACACTACACCAGCAGAGGCCCCAAGGTGTTTGGGGTCTGAACCATTCTCCCACTCTAGGCTGCACAGGGCTGAGAAAAATTAAAAGGAAAGTCATACTGCTGGTATCCATACTGTATTTGGTTGGTAAACAGACAACTTTTTTCAGAACTCTGGGGCCAGTGTCAACCCCTCCCCCCCTTTTTAAACATAATAATATTTCAAAACTCTTAAACCGCTCCAAGAAATAGTCTTTACCCATGGTTAATTTAAGAAATAGAAGGAAAATTCAAAATGCCACCAGGGTATTGGTCACATTAGTCCTAGAAGTTGGATCTCCAAAGTTCCCAGAGGCATTTGCCCTGTGAGGTCAGCTTGATCTCTGCAAAGTTGTCAAGTTTCAGGAACTTAGACTGTCACTGCGATCATACAATTTAGTCTTCTGTGTAACACAGACCAACTTATCTGATAGCGGGCAACAGATAATAGTCCTCCAGGTAGTCTTTCATGAAACTGGTAGCCTGTGAGAGCAGTCAGGTAAGCGTCAGAGTTACTTGCACAGGTTATCTAACTATACTGCCTTCCTTCCAACAAGGGCTACGAGATTTCACATTTCTTCCCCCCAACAACTTTCACGGCTGCAGATCATGGAACCATCCTTAAAGTGCAGGTACAGATTAGCCCAGTGCTTGCGAGCAAGTTACCTTTGGCAGCTGGAGGGCTCACAGCTACACAGAAGAATTTCTCCCACTCTAAGACTTTTTGCAGCAATCCCTGGGTAAGACCAATCAGGAATCTCAGACAGATGCAGGGAACTAGCAGCTCATTTGCTCTGGATAAACTGTGGCAAGGCCATTCCAGACCATGGCACTCTAGCACAGATATGACAGTCCCCTTGCTCTCTGCAACATGTAGAGATCTGAAAACAGGCAGTACCCATTCTCCTATTGTAGTCTATGTGTTGATTTCTAAGAAGGATCCAGCTGTACACCTAGTATTTGTTTTATTACCATTCCTGCCAAGGCTTTTGATGTGATGAGCTTCCCTGAAAAGACTGATGTGGATGTTCTGAGCCTTTGCTACCTGCAGGCAGCTTTTCCTTCTTCTGTGTTGTACATATGTCTGGATGAACTGTTTGTAGCAAGCAATTTATTCCACAAAATTCACCCTTTGTGCTAGCTCTAATTTTTACAAATCTGTTTGAGAATTACTACACAAACATTTCCTACTAGAAGGAATCTTAGCCTCCGGCTTGCAAACTGCACTCACTACATATATTTGCTATTCATGATGAGAAACTGCCTTCCGTATGAGAGATTGCCTTAATCCAATGGTTTGGTTACTGTTCCCTCATTGGGTGACTATTTCCATACCAAGCAGAAAGAAGATATAGATTGGTCATTTAGCCTGTAATTGTTTCACATTATCTTCAGAAAACCTGTAGAGCAAAGGAAGTTTACAGTTTTTTCTTAGCATAAGTAAGGTTTCCAGGGGCTAAAATCATATTTAGGGCTAGAATCAGGTTACACAAAGCAATTGCATGTGGCATATATATCCATTAATGTCTTGGAAGTCTTGTCTCACTCAGAGAAGTTCATTGTTAAATTGCGCTAGCATTTTATGCAGCCTCCAAACCAGGCTGGTGCAATTTAATAATTATGGCCTTCAACTGTATGTGCTGCCCTCAGTCTCTTAATTCATTTCATATGAATCATTGGAACTCATCTAGAGGTACCTTAATATAGGGAAGGTTGTTGTTGCAGTTTCAGCATGCATTAACTGGTCAAACTAAACCCTGGAGGAAGGTAGGAAGAGAAATTAGGCTCTACCCTGACCAGCTGCTATGACAGAATTGCAATCAGATATGCTGATTAGTTAATGAAGTCATGATGAGTAACTATCTTCTTAATGAAGGCAGAGACTTCATTAGAAAGTATTGCAACATATTTAACAGGATTATTTCATTACCTCTGGAGTAATACTAACCATGAAAGTATTGGTTACACATTTGTTCTCATCTATAAATACATTAATGCCAAAAATGAAGGAACACCATTCTTCTGCATTAATTGTAGAATCATTTATGTTAGAAGGGACCCCTAGATGTCAACTGGCCCAAACCCCTGCTTAAAGGAGAAATAACTTCAAAGTTAAAATCAAATTCAAAGTTAGTTCACAACGATCAGGGCCTTGTCTAGTCAAGTTTTAAATACCTCCAAGAATGGAGGTGCAGAACAACTTTGAGCACTTGTTCCAACATTTGACCACCTTCATCATGAATTTTTTCCCCTAATACCTAATCAGAATTTCCCTTGGTGCCAAATGAATATCTTGAATACTAGAATACCTAAGGGTAAAGGTCTTAAGATCTAGGAAGAATATGCAAATAACATCACCTTAATCAACATGTCTGATGAATATTCATTAACTTATATGCATAAATAGAAGCCAATGTTCTAATTAACGGAGCTCAAGATAGATTTTCAGCCACAGCACGGGCCTCATTTTTAGAGCAGGAGATCATATTTGTTCCTGCCTGGCTCTGGCATCATCCTCAACTGAGGTTCAGCTTGGTCTGCCAGTAGGACTTGTTGCTATTTATCCTAGATAAAATGAAACAACTTCTGGAACTGGTTGTTGCTGGCTGTGGGCTGCAAGGAAATTGGGCTGATGCTTCCCTTCAGTTCACAAGTTGGGGTTTAAGACTAAGGTATTAGCCTCTAGCTGCTACCTCTACAAGAGGGGAGAAGTATACTATCAGCTTCTACTCACCATTCGCAAGTTCATATAAAGGTCAGAGAGAGGGATATGATACAGTCCCCCTTTCCATTCACAGACAGACTCTGAAGTCGCATACTGGGAGAGACAATGAATGTGTCTATGGTAACACTTAGCATGTATCAGGAGGGCAATTTTGAAAGTGACCTCCTGATCATCTCTAGTTGCCATGCATTGGTTCATAACGCAATGTGCAATAAGACCATGCCAACCTGATTCTCCACAAACAAAGCTAAAATGGAAGATGAGATAATGGAAATTCAACTAATGGTGCAAGAGCAGAGCCAGCCTGAGGTACCATCCCCTCCCTGAAAACACATACAGACTGAACATCAGGGCCTAAGCACCAATTGTTTCTTACAAAACCACCTCCATTGTGCCACACTATTTATAAACGTAGATCTAACCTGTGCTGTGTCTCTGCAGTTAGAATCATCCTAGGAAGGAAACTGAGCTCTGGGTGAGCTCTAGGAAAGCCACCTTACCCACTTAGACGGTTGATTTCCAAGACTACAGAATTATATGGAGCAGCCACCATGGCACGAACACAGGTCTGCAGTCAGGTTCTGTAGAGCTGTAGCCACCACTGATATGTTCACATCAGCCACGCTCACAAATACAGGTGGGCAAATAGTCTGTGTGTTGGGTTCAAAGGGCAACTTGAAAAATTGGGAGGGGAAGCAGTGGAGGGGACACCAACACAATCAGGGAAAATAAATAAACCAGAACTTCAGATGAAAAGTTTTGTACAGCCACAAAATTGTATTCATCTGTAACTTATTTTGACACTTTTAAAGAATAATTTTAAAAATGTATTTCAATTGAAAGTATGAAAAAAATCATTTTGAGAATTCTAAAACACTGACATTTTTCTTAATTTCAACACTTTTTCCAGCTGAAACCATTAGTCATTTGATCAAGTTTCACAAGTGGTTCTGCTCCTCTGCAAGCTCTTTGCTTCAGTGCCAATTTTCTGCATGAAAATAAGTAACAGTTTGCTAACTGTACTTACTATAACTGTATTTAGAAGCACACTAGGCACCTACATCTTCCCTGTTGCATAAAATGCAGAAATCCTGTGAGGCTCCCAGTTGCAAAGGGATATTTCAACAGCCAGAACTCTACAATATCACCTAAACTTTTTACATGTAGATGTCTTTACTGACCACCAAAAGATATAATGAACATAGAACTTCAGCTAAACATACTCAGCGGATAACAGCATCCTCTGTTTTACCTGAAGAAAAAGCTTGCTTGTATTCCCCAAGTTGGCAGCCACCGAAAGGATGAGACATTCATGAGATAAATACTACTTTGTCCCTGAAATGGCACATACCCAGCAAATACATTAACACAGTGTACAGCTTAAAGATTTTCATTAGGAAAGGTAACAAAGGTTTTTTAGAGTGACAAGCAGAACCTTCCAGCTCTTTTTTCCTCCCATTTTTCTTTTACAGTTCATCTCACTTGATTTCCAAATAAAGGTTCTCTCAGAGCCTCTATAGCTTCGCAAAGCTTGTTAGACAATGCTCGGCTGGTGAAGAAGTCTTGAAAAAACCCAGTGAAAACATAGCAGGGGGGAATGGTTGAAAGGATCCACATACTGTATGATACTGTACTATATATACAGAAATAGGGTAATAGATGACAGTATGCCATTCCCATTCTTCCCAGGTCATCTGGGATGAAAACCTGCCAGCTCACTTTCAGTGCTGATCTATTAGACCTCTAGAGAGATATGAAAAAAAAAAAGAACAGATACAAAGTGCATATGAAATGAACACAATCCATGCAGCTTATGAATCTCCAGATGTACACAACAGCTTTGTCATCCATGGGCTATATGGTGACCAGATTCCACAAAGAGACTTCAAATATTTCAGACTGAAAATCCTACATTTCGATTTCAACACCTGTTTTTACACTGAAATACCTAAATTTCCTTTTCAGCTACTGTGTGAGTAAAGATAGAGGTGCAAACATGCATGCGTGCACCGAGCAGACAGCAACATTTTGAGAGTAGAGCAGAAATGGATGTGCCTGAACAGCTTTTGCCAGGCCTGTTCCCCACATGCTCTCTGGATGTCCCAGCAAATAGCAGCTTGCTTAAAGCGACCAGCTGGCAGAAGATAAATATTCCACCCATGATAAGAAAAGAGTCCAAGTATGGGACCAAAAGCTGAATTTGCATTGGAAAGCGATGAGCTCACACTTTCTCTCCAGGGACCAAGGAAAGGGGGCTGGCAAGGAAGCTGGAGCAAGAAGATGGTTATGAAACACTTTTTTACTTCAGCTATTAATAACAGTCTCCAAGCCACAGGGCACTTGAGGGGAGGAAGGCATCTCCTTGCTTCTATTAATCTTTTTGTCCACCTATTTGCATTGGGCTGGCCACAGGGGAGAGGGAAGCAGAGCACGAATGAAAAGTTGAGGAGGTTAAAAGGGCTGAAAAATATTTGCTCCTACTTGTTTGGAGGCAGAAATTAAATGATCAATAAAAAGTCCCTGAGACAGCAATTACCAGTAAAAACTCACTGATGACCCAATAGCTCATGGAACAAAGCATTATCTCAGCACTGCTGTCAAGCCAAAGAAAAAGCACAGCAAAGGCTATACCATGGACAGGTTTCTTTTCTATGAATTTACATCTTCTGATTCTCATAGTAAGACACTCCCACGAAGCTTGGTATTTATTGAACCAGCTTTGAAATCTATTTCAGAGAGATGTCTGGGAAGCAGGGCCCCAGATTGCCAAGAAAATAAGGATGGGTCCACTGACATCACTAATTCTGCAGAGGATCTGTGATAAACATGAAATGAAGTCTAAGGATGCCTATCTCTGTACCTTAGAAAGCTATTTTATATGCTTTTGTGTGCCTTTCTATACGTGTTTACTCCTCTTTATTTCTTAAAGTGAGAGGAACGTAAGCCCTTCTCTGTGTCTTCATACTGTCAGTTTGCAGCTAGCTCCACAAACTGCTGAGCTGGAGAAAGCACTTAGCTTTCATGTAGCACTTCAACCTCATGTTTAAACAGCAAAAGTCACAACACAACAGAGAACCATTCAGATGCTTTGCATCCCACATTAAGGAACTTAAGCTGAGACCCAACACAGAAAAACCTCCAAGAAAGCCCCACCTACAGGCTCAGCCTCATCCAGGACCTACAGCAGTCTTAAGAACAACACTTAAATAAAAGGACTTGTGTGCTATGCAACATATCTATATGACACTACTTTCACGTAGGTTTTGTCCCTCAACTGAGCTTGGGGCGAGGCGTGAGAATTTTACAACTTTCACTTGGACACGAATTGTTGTGAGGAAAACAGGAAAGAGAAGGATAAAGTTCTTGACAGGGGTAATATATTAGGGATTCACAGAAATCAAACAAAGACGACCAATTTTTAGAAGAATAACTACATTTTTCTCCTATCTTAAGAACTGGCACATAGTCAAAAAGCATTTTACTTATATGCTGGAGTTAAGATGTGTTTTCTTAACTCACATGGGTTATATGTAAGAGGGAAATTGGCTTGTCTTAAATTTTGGGAAGTAAAACACTATTAGAATGGATCTGATTTGCACTTTTTAAACAAAAAGTAACTATGAGGAACCACAGGATTTGAAAGGATTGCAGTTCCAAAAAATCCCACCAGAAGGCAACTAGCCTATCAAAGAAATAAGTCAGGAAGGAATTCAGCATCAACTTTTCAGCAAGGCTGTTTTGGTTTGGGTTTTTTTGCCATGAGAAAACTGGATGGATAGACCAGAAAGGGTGCACCCTGCTATGCCCATAAACTGTTCTCTCAATTTACTGTGCGCTGAGCCTGTGACCTCCTTTGCTGGTAAATCAGACTATTGCTACCCATTAAGAACTCTGATGAGACTTTAAACCTTTATGATCAGAAGACTTAGGACATATTCTTTTCTTGGTGGAAAGATTCTTTTCTGGATACGTACAGCCTTCCCTTCTAGATTCCCTAAGATCCCTAACTTTTTTTTTTATGCTGTCCCTATTCTACTAGTTTCATAGAACTGTTAGGGTAGCATGGCCCAAAAAAAAAAAAAAAAACAATTTTCATCACTTCATACATAAAGAAGTATTTCCCTGACAAAGTTACCCTGCAGTTATTAAATGTATGTGCAGCGCAAAGCTAACAGGCAAGATCATCCTTAAGTGAGCAGAGTTTCTCCTGCAAGCTCACGACGTCTGTTTTCCCGTAAACTCTACCAACTAAATATCTATGGAATTCACACAGCCTGGTAGACAAAAGCTACTAAAACTACCTTGAAATAAAGTGAAACACTTTACTGGCAAGTAGAGACCACTAAATTGTAAAGATAGTATGTATAATGGCTCTCCAAAGAAAGAAGTATTTTCACGTTTGACCATGCTCTTTCCCTGTAAAGTCATTCCCTGGATTGTCCTTGTTCAAATTATTCATTAAACTGGTGAGTTGCCATCCCTAAATTACAAGGATGCTCTATCTTCCTTTGTAAAGGAGTATGCTTTCAGAGGGACAGAAGATTTCACAGCTGATTGCCCTTTCCTTGCAAGGCCATTTGCTGCAGTATTGTAACCGGACTTACTATCATACATGAAGGCTTGAATCAAATAAAGGCCTGAAGAAATTAAATGTTGTGTAGATATTTAAAAAGTAGTCCTTGAATAGTCAAACAAATTGGAAGACACAACTACAGGAAAAGGGAGATGATGATAAAGATGGTGGTAAGAAGATCAGACAACTGTACTGTGAAATCAGAGATGAGCTAAAGCACAATTTGGTCATTCTAAAACCTATGAACCACAGATATTGTTAATCTCTCTGCAGCTGTCTGAAATCATAAGTGGTTTCTCCCTTACAGAAGGAAATTATTCTTGAAGATGTATTTGAAATAGGAAAGGCTGGTGGATGTGATCAAAAAATATTTTTCCAATTGACTGGACTGTGCCCTTACCCAGTGATGAGTTTTACAATACCATCATATGCCCTTGTGTCCAGAAGGCTTAGATGCTGAATACCTCTTCTAAAATACTACAGTAATTCATATTTTTGTGCTAGCATCAAGTTCTGGCTGCATTCAAATGTACTTAGTTCAATAAATTAGGGCTAGAATCTCAACATCGCTGCAGACAATCTGCACCAAATGAGCAACACATCTTCCAGAATGGTTGAAAATATTGAAAGGATAAATGCCCTTGTATGGGGGAACAGGGGGGCAGAAACTGAGAAGGGACAAACTTACCGCCAGCCCCAACCTTTCCTTTGTTTATTCTCAATACAAGACTGGGAGGACCATGGTATGCCAGTAGCTGCCAGCTACAGGAAAGTTAGTAATGAGCATACCTATTCCCAGGATGGTCTTCAACTGGGAATTAAGTTGCTCTAGCCAAATCCCAAAGGCATCTAGTCTGCAAGCACATTATCTAAGATTCATGGCATCCCTTTTCTTCTAAAATATATGTAAAATGTGCCATTTAATGCAGAAATAAAAAATGGCAGAAGCCAGCACAGCATATGCAACAAGGCAGCAAAACATAGAGAAAACTAAGTAGTTCTAATAGCATCTATTACTTATTTTACATGCCAAAGAAAGTTACAGGTTTTTGTAAAGTCATGTGTCCCTAAGATAGGCCCAGAGCCCTATATTTGCACGTAGAAAGACTATTGTGGGATGAGAACTTCTCATCCAATAGGTACACCATTAACTGCTGGATCAGTGCAGACTGGGCTTTTTCTGCTGCTGTTCAATTTGGGGTTTTTTGCAAGGAGAGTTAGATGTTGCTTTGCTTTGGGACGGTGTTGTGGCATGAAGTTTCCTTGCCTATAACATCCTCTTGTCATTTGGTAAAAGTAATCTATCACTTCTTGCATCTTCCTGTCTAAAACATCAAATCAAATTAGAGGGTCACAGCATGAAAATCTCTCACTCACTACACTGTAAGACATTCTGGCCAAGGCAAGCTGGACTAAATATTTCTGCTGCCTGTCAAGAAGCATTCATAGCTTGAAAGACATGATTCAAAATGCACAGAGTGCCATTAGTTAATATAACTATTGATGGCAGCAACATCTATTACCTAGAAGGTAAGCATCTCACCTCTGAAGACATTTGTCATCCATCCTGTCCCACCCATCCCTATGCCTAAAAGGCCAACAGAATACCACTGGGGCTTATAGCCCTAAGTGTTATTCAGCCCTTTACTGTTCAAGAACCTGCTTTATGACCTTCATTCTGAAACGGGAAGGGTCAACCATATCCCAAAAGACGCATCACCACACATGGGACCAGAGAAGAAAGCACATCCTAGTATCACTTACAAGGTACAGAATAGCCCTTTAACTCCACATTAGAATTTCACCAGTTTTGATCCTTGCTTCACATTTAGAGGGGAGGAGCTATGGAAACATGCATTTATTCAGACAGTCAGCTCAGGATTTATTTTCTTCTACTCTTTACTCCTAGTCTGATCTGTAATAAATGCCTGTGCCTCAGTAGCATTTGATAACACCCAATGGGACAGAGGTACTCTTGAGGCAGAAAGCTGTACAAATACCGTGAATACAATCTGTGCCCTGGAAGACTTTTACTATTCCTCTGTTTTGTATCTTCCCTCCCCATCTAGTTGCTCATTTCGTTTAATACGTAAAGATAAGTCTTGAACTATAACATTTGATTTTAGAAATTATTAACTCTATGATTCAGCATCCTATGTGCTTCTGGACTCGTATTTTTACCTGTACAATTAATTCTAAATCCAAGTGTTATTACAGACCTTGGCAGTCTATTAATGCTTTGCTTTCTGTTGTAATTACTACTCCAGCAATACATTTCACAGTGTATTTCTTAGTAATATCTAAGTGTTTAATAAAGACAGTATTGCTGCCAGTGTTAAATTGCCTGCTATTGCCCCCAAAAAGCCAGGCCTTCTGTTTCCGATCTTTGTATACTAACTTGTGGACAGTACAATCAATCCCCTTTGCAATAGATGCAAACTTCATTCAGACTTTAATCCATCATTCCATTAACTATAAATGATGTTATTTAAGAGACAGCAGATCTCTATCCTGTACCCACCCACCCCCACCAAACATCCCAATTAAAAATTAAGGCAATAAAAACGTAGATAACAAATAATCAGCCCTTCTCCCAAGTTAGGGACCAACATTTTATTACAATATGGAATTCTTCCTATGCTAAATTTGAACACAGCTTAGCAGAAGGACTGGGCAGATACTAACCTACCCCCTAATTTTTCCTCTTATTTTGTCAGGCACTGTGCTCAGCCTCTCAGCCTCCAAAAGCATAAGGCTTCAGTTCAGTGACTGCAGGATCAGGTGAAGAAGATCCAGGATGATTCATAACATGCCTCCACTGGACCATCAGCCACTCTGATGAAGGGTACGAATAGAACATGTCAACTTAATGGAAAACACACTCTTTGGAAAACATCCAAACCTTTAAGAAAATATGCCATTAGCTTTATTCTTATCCCCTAGGGTTCTTCAATATCAGGTTTAATTACAACAATTGTGACAGAAATCATAGTAAAGAGATATAGCTGCAAGCTAATCTTGCCCAGAGATTCCACCCACCAGGGTAAGAGCCAAATGCAGCACCAGGAAGAGACTGCAGTATGAGCTCTGTGAGCAAACTACGTTCAAATCACTTTCAGCAAAAATATTTCGAAGTACAGCCCACCTCAAAGGGAACAAGAGATTTAGGTGGCAGGTACATGGCTGAGATTCAGGGAAGCACTCCCAGAACAAGGGTGAAGCAAAAAGCTAGTCCCATGCTTCAGTAGAAAGGCAGTGAAGGTAGACAAGGGCCAGACTCACTGGCAGAACAGTCAATGCCCCAAATTGTCACATAATAGACTGGCTTTTCATGGCTGGAATCAGCTAAAGAAACAAACACTAACATAGCCTTCTCTGGCAACTGATTAGCCAGAGCACCCAAGCTTACACGGTTAACAGTGTGGGTTACAGCACTTACGCTTGTAGCTATGCAACTGTGCAACTGGCAAAAAACATAAGAGCTAGTAGCACAGAGCTCTAGAAGAAAAGGGCAGAGAAATAAATGACAAAATAACCCAGTTTCTGAAAGCGGTAACATCATCCTACATCTCTGTATAGCTCATTTACAGATGTGGTGGATTTTACATTTTAAGGATTAAACAGCTTTTCTGAAGATATCTACAGCAGCTGCAGGATGCAAGGATAACCACTCTCAGTACAGGCACAGTTTTGGTAAAATACTCCAATCCAACCAGAAAACGAACAGCTTGAATTTGCATGAATGTGACTTCCTCCACACAAAAGAGAAGTCTTTGCCAGGAGCATGCACAGGGGTGAGACGGGATGTCAGCACTTCATAATGGATCACATGAAAGAAGAGACACCTCAGCAATATAGAATCCCAGGTTTAATAATTATCTGTCCAAAATGAGTGAGCAAGTGGCCCAGAAGCAGAGAATCACTCAGTAGGTAGAAAACAGAATTTTCTAGGTAGCATTTCCCACCTCTCAGCAAACATCTTTCCTACAGGAAAATAACTGAGTTACCTTAAGGAGTGAGAAATAACATATTCATCCATTTTTCCACAGCCTTTCAGCTGTGGATGAAAGATTTGGCTATGAAATGGCATGACAATAAGTTAAAGAGAAATGTGCAGTACTCTATGTCATATAGGCTATAATATTTAAGAACACTTAGGTTGTCATCAAAAGGAGGGAGTAAGAGAAAATACTTTTGTTCTCTTGTTTAGATTTCCTACAGACTTGGAGACATTTATCATATTTCAGCTGTGCCATGGCAATGCGTGGGAGCCTCAGTCTTGGATGAGGTCCCCATGAGGGCAGGCACTGTGCAATCACGGAATTACACTTTCCTAGACCAAATTTCTCTATGGTTTTATAAAAATTTCAAGTGCTTTTGAGTGTTTCCAATGCCACATCTAATAAGCTGATTTTGGACCAGGGTGGGGAGATGTCCTTAAAAGCCAGTGAAAGAAAAAAAAACTATATATATTACTAATATTCAAGGTCCGAGAAAAAAAACTAACAAGGTGGAACAGTCTCATTATTCTCAACCATACATCTCACCTACCCACATGGCCTCATTATGCTCAACTATACATGTCACCTACCCACAAGAATTCTTACTTGAGGACAAGCCTGTAATTTTATTATTCATTTTATAGCAGGGCAGAAAACAGAATTTGAAATAGTCTTGGATGTTGTCAGCATCCTTTACCTCAAGAGGAAGTAAGTAATGGGGAAGTAGTAAATGGTCATAGAAGCTGCAGATTGCCTCTGCAGCCTTCTTTGAGCCCCAACGTGCTCCTCTGATTTAATCTTAAAACTGATATTGGATGCCTTTCGTCTGATTAGGATAAATGAAGCCTGAGGTTTTGATCATTCTGTAGCCCTGATTCCATACCACAAAGCACAAAAACACTGAGGGGGGAGTTACCGCAAATGATTGTACATGACCCATGGCAGTAGTGTAACACTTGAAGCATTTCAGCAGGAGATGGCTCTGCAGCTTCTTATCACTGACACTGCAGAACCAGAGACCCAAATATGCCACCCTAGGTATCAAGCTAAGCATGATTTCCTCTCAGTTATTATGCCTAGTACCATAAAGTGAATTCAAGTAATGCCATGTGGTCTTCATGCATGATAGCTGAAGGATGCCTGTCTCACTTCTATTAGGAAGACAGCAGACTCCTGTAGCCACAGATACTCCTAATAGATTTTTTTTTTCAGCAGGAGAAATTTGTATTTTTTTTTGTTTTGGAAGCTATGCTAGATATAGTCTGTTACTTATCTCTGTCTAGAGAACATTGGCACCTGCTGGATCCTGAGCCTACTGTTAGAAAAGACAGGGATAATCACTAGAGTGCCTTGTCAAAAATGGATACTCTCATACTTGCAGGAATGGCAAGATTTCTGCAACACCTGTGCTGCATCAGGGATGCACTCAGATAGCCCTAGGCATGGAGACAAGATATTCACACATGAGCTATACTGCTCTGCCACATTACATAACAGATAGCATGATGGCAAGTTTTGAGAGTATCATTCATTAGGGTTAGGGCTACGCTGCTCTCATCAGAAGGAAAGAGACAGGAAAAAGACAGGAAAAAGTCTGCATGCTGTCCTGCCAGAGACTCCGTAGTGTGTCTTGGCAAGCAGACCCACTCTCCTGCCACGAATTACCTGATCAGAGGAAGTGCAGCTTGTTGCAAGATTAAAAACAAATACCCACTTTATAGGTTTAACCTTTGGTTCCTTAGCCCCACCGTTCATCTCTCTGAACTACAAACAATCACAAGCCATGAGTATTCAGGAGAGGGCAATAGCTTCTCCCTATTCCAGAAAAGGAAGTTTAGTGTGAACTGCACTATTTAGCATGAACCCACACCAGATGATTATGAAATGAATTAGCAATAAAAATTTATTTCATGTATAAAAGCCTTTTAAAAGAGAAATAAGCCAGGCTCCAAATTACCATTAAAATTAACTTCCATCGATGCTCTGCCAGTGCTGCTGAACTAATGTTCTTTGCAGAAGCCGAGTGGATTGTTTGATGATTGAGTGATATCAATCAACATGAACTATTGTGCTAGTTGCTTCATCTGCAGATCAAAGGGTTTTAAGGAAAGCAGAAAAATACAGCACCACAAAAGGTTCCCGCTTCTGCATTACTCTCCATTTCCAATATATAGTTTCTGGCACGACTAGCATCCTTTCCCAAGCAGAATTCCCTGTATTTAAGTAACCACCAACCATAAAGGCAAAACAAAAAACCCATCCTCTGAGAATTAAAGCTCTGAATAGGACAGCTCACAGACCACGGGCAACTGAAGTGTTACATTACAAAGCTATCACACAACTAGCCATGGCTCAGTGCTGTTCAGGTGTGTGGACGCAGCTTGTCCTGGTTTCTTTCCCTGTGGCACCTTGGCAAGAAGTCAAATCTCTTGTCAAGGTGGCTGCCTGTTTCTTTCATAAATTTACAAGCAGCCCTATTGGGCCTTTTTCAGCCCTCTTCCTTGTTGACTATCAATTTGAGATAGTGAGGCTTATATTCTCCTCAACTTATAAACAATCCAGTTTTTTGATCCATGCCAGTGGGCTGCAGCTGGATGTAGTTAAGGAGTGACAACGGTGAACGAGCACCAAGAAGGGGAAAATTACATGTGGAAGAATTCTGACTGCCCCAGAGATTCTCACACAAATTCTCCCAGGTCACTCAAAACAGTCAAATCAGTAGGCTGGATCTAGTGTCTGGAGAAACAGTTCAGGAACTATTCTAGCCTTTGTGACTTGTGTCCAGACATCATCTGTGTATTTTGCCTTTAATTCACACAGGTTAGGACAGGTACATAGGCTTGGCATCAGAAGAGTTTATCTGTTCTGACTGCAAGTCCCACTGTAGTACCCAAAGTCAAATAAGTGGTCTACCTTGATTTCCAAGTAGTCAAAGTCACCACAACACAATCCAAATGGGGGAATATTAGCAAACACATCACCTACAGCCACAGGAAGGAGGTTAATATTTGCATCTTAATTAGCACAGAAGTTATGCCTGAAAGGACTGGAAAATTTAACATCTAAAGTGCATCCATTGCTTCTTTTTGTGGACAAAGAAGGAAGTAGTCCTGCAGCTGTAGTAAAACAAGACTTCACTTGGCTATAGCATGATCTCCATGCTAAAGCCCAAAACACCCTGAAGAGGCAAGTAAGTAACAGCACATACGGAAAGGAGTTAAGGGGCAGACAAAGGGTACTCTTTCTTCCGTGTTTTGAGATGAGGTGGTAAGTCAATAAGGCAGAAAAAGTGGATTCTGATGGCAACAGCTGCAAAGGAGAAGACACACATCAATGGGACAAGACTATCAACTATGAAGAGACAGATTAAGAATGAGGCCAAACCTAAAAAAAAAAAAAAAAAAAAAGAAAAAACCACAATCTGGTTAATTAACGCATTATTTTTCCAGGGAACTGCTTAAATGAAAGAATATTGGTCAAAACGTAGTAATTCTTCATAAATTATTGTTTTGCTCCAAATGAGGTCAAATCTTTTATAAAATGGTCTGCGTGCAAATGACCTAATAATCATTTATACCATAAGCGTGTTGAGGAGCTACTGTAATAGGATGTGGAAACTGGACAGCTGTGCACAAATGTATGCATATATTTACATCTTTTAACTCAATTTTATTTGGAGTGTAATATGATACTGTTTGCATCACACTATAAGCAGTAAAACTGCCTCTTTCAAGAACTCATTCCCATAAAATGCCACTTACAACAGATGGGGGTGGAAATAATGCTTTAAATAAAGAACAAATATTTACAGCTTTCAGCATATCATGGGCATCCATTAAAATTCAGCCATCAGCAGGCTTAGAGAATATTCTTACTGATGTGATATTTCAGTGTTTGAAGAAAGCATGTCTTCTCTGCTGTTACTCATCATTTGGCATATGATGTCACCTGATTCTAATAATAATAAATAATAATTACTTGGGTTTTGCTGTTTCAGTTCATTACATATTCTTAATAAAATCATAAGGCCATGGTAAAGATGTGACAAATTTTTAGTCTACCTTTTATAAACGTAGGATCTTTTTTCCTAGACTGTGTGGCACTATAAATAGAGTACAGGACATATTGCATAAGATTTTGTAGAACTGAGTTTTAAAGGTAGCAAACAAAAAGTCTACTCTTTCCCCAAAAATCTACTTCAATTATTTCAGGGATACAGTTCAGATATGCTTTAGCCTCCACTATATTCAGTCTTGTCTATGTGTACAATAATCTTTATTTCAATAAATAGTGTATTTTGAGGGTTAAAATATGTTAAGTATTTGTGATTTGAAGTCTTGCCTGTATGTTTATATTAGTCACATCGGCTTTAGAGTCACCAAACTTCACTATTCTACTGCAAAAAAAATTGAGTCTCAATGGACTTTCCTGTGGTGTCGTTCTACCATTGTGCCTTTTGTATTATTTTCTTTAAAGTTTCCTTTTTCTCTTGATCCCTGTTTCTCCTCCCTTACACGTTCCAAACCTAGCTTCGAGTCCATTCTCTGCCAGCTTCTTTAAAAAAAACCCAAACTCTTCAGCAACTACTTACAGTTTCCACTCAAGGGCCGCTGTCAAGAATTTGCTTCTCATGAGATTCATCAGATAGGCTGCTCCTTTTCATTTGGCTCCAAGGAACACACCTCTCATGTCAACCTATCAAAAGCTTTTAAAATGCTTTTCCAGGAAACTCACAACTGACATCATTACTTTGACAAGAGAATTGCTAACATCTGTTCCTTTAAAAAAAAATAAAAATAGAGCTAAATTGAAAGGGGTGTTATACTCCTCTGTTCAAGCGCTTGTATTACAATCAATATTTGTAGAAATGAAATAAAAATTACTCTAATTTCTCCAAATTCTGCAAACATTTTAAGTTGATAAATTGTTGTCCATTTTAGCAATAGTGAAAACATAACTTTAAATATGAATTGCATAATATTTTAAAATAAAATTTGTTAATCTCCTGAGAGATGTTAGCTGCTCTATTCCCAGCAAAGCATCCAACTTGAGAGTGTAAAAGAAGGAAATTTCTTAACAAAGTTAAGCTTCAACTTTTTTCTAAAATTCATAGGCAGGTTATTTATCATTATTTCAACAACAGGCTAATTGTAGGTACTTTTTGACAGTAGTAACATAAAAGCAACATTATTTTTTTCCTGCATGAAAGATAGCAGCTTGACATCCCTACATGTAAATATAATAAAAAGTGAAATAAAAGATTGGTTAAAAAAACTGGGTTTGACCAATTAATTGCTTTCCAAGAGCGAAGAGGAAAAAAAAAAAGAAAATATGATAAACAAAAATGTAATGAGGAAGACATTCTTCACAGTGACATGAAGTGATCCATACTTTCATCTAGAATTTTACAGAACATTTTCGGTGTTTCACTCCAAAGTTTACTAAATTGGCTGCAATTACCAGTGGAGGAAATTTTTTCTTTTATTTCAAGTATCCATTCCTTACGTTCAGATGGTATTATTTCACGAAGAGACAATTGGGAAAAGCAGTATAGAAGGACATGTTCTAGTGTTCCTGGTGCCAGGACTAAAACCAAACCTCAGTCAAATGTCAAAAATTTCAAAACACTTTTAATACAAGACTGATTGTGTAAATTCTTCTAAGCAAGACTCAAACTATGAAAGATACCCAGAATAACTTGATTGAAAGGGCGGTATTAAAGGAATTGAAACTTTGGAACTGTAGATTATTGACAGAAGCTAAGATAATCTTAATAAATAATATATCAAGGCAAAAGCCAATTGCTGTAGATGTGGAAACAAAAAGTTAAGAAAGTATAATAATATAAATTAACTTCTTTAAAATATTATCACAGAGTACTTAAGGATTTAAGTTTAGTCCCTCTATAGGAAGAGAATATTCCTGGGGCAGCTGTCAATAGTATTATACCAGAATGGTGACAGTGACAGAGACAGAAACCACAAAGGCAGAAAAAAAAAAGCAGTAGTAATACCCACATATAGGTTGGACAGTTTCTGGATATTAAATTTGTAGGAGGTAGTGCAGAGAGGAAATTACTTGCGTGCTATAAGTGATCTCACTTGGAGCAACCAGTTCAAGAAACAACTGAATTAGCTCCTCTTTCAGAGCAGGACTGGATCCGGCACTTGATGTAACTACTGAAAAAACCAGTCTAAAACAATGGTCACAAGGTGTCCAAACCGACCATTTTATATGAACGAAAAGCCAAAAGCAACAAAAAAGTCCATTACAATAACAGAACTGCATAAAATAAAACTACACAAAAAATGAGAACATTTGTTAAAAAAAAAAATAAACAGATCCACTGACAGGGTAGAAAGTTTAAATGCAACACAACAATTGTTTCAAGTTGTCATATTTAAAATTCAAAGTAAGCATATACTACTTTTTCTAGAAAAGTCTCTAAAATGACAGAGAAACAAAACAAAAGCAAAAAGTCACACCGTGTTTCAGTAGTTAATGACACAAAATAAAAAGGATATATTTCAAAAACTGGAGATTGTACCCAAAAAAAAGAAATAGAAGGGAACATTAATTCTTTTATGTGTCAAACCACAAAAAGACAAGCCAAAATATTACTTTGAAGAGCAGCTTGGCAAGGACATAAAAAACCAATACTAAAAACTTTTCAATCCCATCAGTAGAAGGATTACCTTCCAGAGAGGCCATGAGGCTGACAGACAATAAAGATGTAGAAGGATCACACCAAAAAGACAAAGCTGTGACACAAGAGAAATATAATTCTTTGTCTCAGTGACCACCACTGAGGGGACACAATACCCTGTTATCAGAAACTTTTTACAACAGATCTATCTGAGGAATTCTCTGAAACCAATGAGTCAGTAGAAGATATTTTAAAGCAGATTAGCAAAATCAAAGAATAGCACATTGCAATGATCAGATGGTTTTCATCCTGGGGCTCTAAGGGAACTCATCCACAGCAGTGCTGAACTAATAACTGTGGTATTTAATGTATTACTTGAATTAGTTTTTGTATTGGGAGGACAGAAGGTGGCCAATACAATTGCCATTTTTGAAAAGATGTATGAAGGTGATCTAGAGAACCACAGGTAAATTTTCTGACAGGTAAATGACGGAGTATATGTCCTCCAGACCCCTCACCAGCTCCGTTGCTCTTCTCTGGACCCGCTCCAGAATTTCAATGCCTTTCTTGTAGTGAAGGCCCCAAAACTAGACACAGCACTTGAGGTGGGACCTCACCAGTACAATCTGAGTGACTGAGTACAATAAATTCTCTAGCTTTGCTGGCCACATTATTTCTGGTATTTCCATCAAGAAGATGGACTTTTCACAGTGGTACATGACAGGAGAATTAGAGACCATAGGCATTAACTGAAACAAGAGAGGCTACCTCTGAAATTCAGGGAAACTTTCTCACCACCAAGAACTGGAAGAGGTTGCCCAAAAACATGATGCGGTCTCCATCCTTGAAGGCTTTCAGGATCAGCCTGGATCAGATGCTGAGAAACCTCATCCAAGCTAACAGCTAAATCTAGTTTGAGTGGGAGGTTGGATAAGTGACCTTGTCAGGTCCCTTTGCATCTTCATAATTCTGTGATTCTAATTAGGGATAAACAGGAGAAGGACCTGAAAAGTACATCCTGGTCTGAAACTAAAATAGTAATGTAGGTGAATCCCATAGACATGTATCATATACTGAGGTAGTGTTAATAAAAGAAATAAAGCATCACAAACCCTTCAGAGTTCTTGGAAATTGCCAAAGAGCATTCAGGTGAAGATGATCATGTTGCAATTGCACACACAGATTTCAAAAAAAATTTGGACACTGCCCTTCACCAAAGACTTTGATGGAAACAAAAGAGAAGACGCATGACTTTTCATGGTTAATATATTTTCAATGTATGAAATAAAGATAGAAATAGGCAATTAGGTTTTCTAATGGAAGATCAGCAGCATACCTCTGTGCTATAGACCCTGATGTGAAGACACTATGATTTCACAAAAGAAATGGGAAAATGATTGACAAAGTTCAATGCTGCTACCAGATTTTTCAAGTTAGTCAGTGTAATGCTGGCTTTAAAAAGCAATTGGATAATGGATATTGATAAAAGCAACATAAAGCGTATTTAGAAAAGAAACTCTAATTATGCATGGATAGTGATGTGTCTTAAATCAGTCACTAAAAGTCAATTAACAAACCTTAGAAAGACTTTTGATCATGTTCTGAAGTTGTCAGTGACAGCTGGAAGTGGTACTAGAATGTTAGAAAGGAAGTGGAAGCAAAACCCAACATAATTATACCATTTTATTAATCTTTGATGCACCTGAATCTTCAGGATTGTGTTCAAGTCTCCCTGTTTCCAAATGAACTAAAAAAGACACAGAAAACAATGACAAAAATGATCACTGGAGTGGAAATCAATTTCTGGAAATAAAAAAACAAAATGAAAATAATGCCGTATTAGGGGATACCCAATAGACTGCGAATGTCAATCTGGAAAAGACATAGTCACAAGAAGCTGTAATAGTGGTCTAAAAATATCATACATGATATGCAAAAGGTGAAAAGGACAAGTCTACCTCTTAACTCAAAAATCAGGCAACAGTCAACGTAACAAATAATGGGTTAAAAAGAAACAATAAGAAAAACTTTTTCCCATGCTAGATAATTGTATCATGGAGTTTAGAACTGAGGGCCTCCAATTTGTATTGGGGGCCTCCAATACAAACGGCTTTAAGTGGAATTAAACACACTCATGGAAGAGACTTTCATCAAGAGCTATGAAATCAGAAATCTAAATGAAAATATTCAGCTCTGAAAACTGCTAAACCTCTGGTTGCTAGAAACTAGGAAGGTATTTCAAGAGAGAAGTTATTTCAAGGGAAAAGGCATCTTCTATGCATGGATCATTCCTATTCTTTTATTTAAAGAGTTTAAGTTGCTATCAGAGGCTTGCACAACTGATTATAATTTTTTTTAATGACAACTGCCTATTTTGCATAACTTTAATATTTAATACAATGGAAATTCAAATCCAATAGATTGTTAAGGGTTAAATTGCACGTTTATATTTAAACACACCATTTATGTGGTAAAGCCAACAGCACAGAAGTGTGTCTTTGAGTGTCTTGACTTGGACAAATTATTATTTATCATTTTAACTGTGACATGGGTCCTTACTTTAGAAGAAGATGAGCATCCCATCTTCTGCAAATTGTTCCAGTTCTTATAGCTGCTGGCAACCCGATGAGCGTTTTTTAGAACCCTTGAGACAATGTAGGCTGATGTAAACCCTGCCCTTAATTATTAGATGAGCAAAATCACTTCTGCTGCAGATAACTTTCTGTTCTGTTGCTCCCCTGCAATAACTCCCTTATGCGATAGCGCGCCGGCAGCGATCTGTGCTAAATGACTGATCAGCACAAAGACGTGAGTGACTCTGCAGCCCTGCAGGACCGCAATGCTTCTCTGTACCCAACACCTGCTTAATGGACCATGGGACATCTGTAAATCTTATTACTGACATATTTTGGGAAGGCCACCCCAGTGTTAAACAGCAATGAAGCCGATCTTACTGAGACCAGACTTTTCATTTGCCTACTGGAAAATGAAATACGATGCATACAAAATATCTTTGAAGTGACTGTTGATGTTTCCCAGTACCTGCAGTGAAGATTAAATTAGTGACCATGGGATGTGTTTGTGTTTTTCTCAGCTGGAAATAAAGCATGCAAATGGTTTTTTTTTGCTACAAAGAAAGCTCTCAATGATTCTCCTTTCTCTTGGGAATATTAAGTAAGGAATATACTTATAAACTGACTATGTATTTCTGCATATTTAAGATGCACAGCAAGTTTGATAGCATCATAATCTTAAAATATCAACCATTTTAAAAATTATTTTAATATTACCTCCTCCATTTTATGTATATTGACATATTTCTTTGTTTTCATAAATCCTGAAGATCCTCCTATCTCAATGGTTTAGACAGCAGTCTTCCCAGAATCCTAAACTCAGAATATCCTGCTTTAATCCACCTGATGTACATTACTTAGGAAAATGTCAGTCATTCTCATATTTTCATTTCCCTTTGTCTCTTACATTCCAGAGCTTACATCTTAATACTCCAATCATTTCTCTTTTCCTCTGTTCCATTAATTTCCTTTCTCCTCTTTTTCTCTTTGTCAATTCCCGCCTTGTTAAAGAAATGGGAAATTTTTATCAGGTGCCAGCAGCATCTACAAACGTACAAGTAAAAAAATGTACTTTAAAGTTCATGATGGCTGTGAATCACATATAACCTAGCAAAAAATAATCATAATCTGCCAAATTAATTTAATCATATTCCTTTGCCTCCTTAGTCTCTTTCTTCTCATTTTAAAATCTTTTATTTTTCATGTACCTGCTTCAAAAACTACAGTTGCCCTTTGTCTGTGTACAGTTATGTGACCATATTGGGATTATAATTCTGAATTAGGTGGTGTTTCGAATTATACTAAATTGGAAAGTTGTGAGTAGGTAGAATAAAGGAGGCAGAAATATGTTTTGTTATTTGTGCAAGAAAATTTTTCTTTACTTGTCTGAAAGTGCCTCAC
>JAOXJM010000001.1:61919629-61930469 GCA_026413425.1 Tringa solitaria | reverse complement strand
AGAATTTGCACTGCAGAGTACAGTCTCTGATGCTCAATCAGGAGAGCATAGAAGTTTTGCTATCATTTGTATACAAGAGTATGCGTGCATATACATGTTTTAATTAAGCCTTATTAATGTAGCTACCCTGTTTTCTCACTATAATTATACAGTTATACAGAAAACCTTTCAAAAGTCTAGATGACTCAGGAGTTCTACAACAAGATATGAACTGCCAAATTTAGTCAATAGTACAAACCCAGCTTAAATCAGTAATCTGAAGCAGACTGAATAATTTAAATACAATTTTGACAAGTTTTGTCCTTTTTTCTTTGTTAATTGTCTGCTAACAGGCTGCAAAAAACCCTGAAATTTATTCATTATTCAAAGTGATTCATAAATGTCTTCACTGACTAACTCTTAGCCTACAAATATCTTAAGCTATGACTGTCACAACTAAGTAAACAATTTGCAATTCATGGTGTAACTTATGTAATGAATTTCTTCACCTTATGTAACCAGCTTGAACAGTTTAAACAGCTGACAAACACAGCATACATTTTTAATTGCACACTTGCAGTTAACAGTTGGGTGGTTACAGGAATCACCCTCCCAGGAAACAAACAATGTGTGATTTAGGGTTGCAAATAGGGAATCTTTCACTTGGGGATGTGCTTTGAAACTCCCTGTCTTTGCCCACACCCAATGAAGCATGCAAGCCTTCAAGCTATAAATGAGTTTTCCACATATCCTCCTGCTCTAGTAGTAATATTAAAAAACTTCCAATTTAAGCAAGATTTTCTGAAATTCAGAAAATGGCAATTTAGTTCAGCTTCTCTAGAGTATTCCAAGATTTGGAAAACGCACATTTACCAGGAAGCTGTTGCCTTTTCCATAGTATCACACAAAGCGTGTACGAACTCTGCATCAACCGTTGGTGCTACACTGACATCAGCCATGTTCTCCTCCTCTCCCCTTCCTCCCGCCGCACTCCACTTCAGGACTTTAAGATAAATACATGGAACTACATTACTGAAGATAGCTTTAAGCAGTTTCTCAAACAAATTAAGCGCTTCAGGCACCCGGGGTTTACCATTTATCTCAGAATCCAATTCCACAGCTTATCAGCACAGTCAATTCTGTCTTGTATCGAACTAAAATTTTACATTCCAGTTCATTATTAATCACTTCTTCTATGTGTTTCTCTAAACTTACCTCTTACTAGAGCCACGGAGAGTTTGATGATCTCCTGTCTTTCACTCCATTTTTTGTGCCAAGGTACAAGCTGGATTTTGATACTGTTAGTCTGACTCTCAGAAGTCACACTTATAACTGTGCATAAAGTCAGCAGAAGGAAGGAGACTTTAATGGGGCTACTACTGAACACGAATAGAAGCTCTGAAATCTGGCCCTACCGGTTCAGCTTTGAAAAAAGTTTAACTCCTAAACCAATCAACCCAGTGTCCCAGTTTTTACTGTTCTTTGATTTCCGCCCAGTATTATCCTGATAGCCGAATGAAATATTTCTGTGCAGCCAGACAATAACTATCAACAGTTCTGTGGTGCTCTGATGCTTTGCCCTCTTCTACACTTATAATACATTTTAAAATCCTGGCAGTTTAATATCCGTTCTCACAGAGGTTTGTATTTTTCACTTAAAGGAACTATTCCCAGACAGGACTCTGCCCACCAGTAATGAGAGCTTTAAAGAGCCCAGGCTTGAAACAGCAAGAGCCCCCTGTGAGGGCTCCGGTATTACATCTGTAAAGCACCTCTTGCTAACAAGTGTAGGGCAGTGGTGAATCAGATGCCAGGATCATTGCCTTCAAGAAAAAACATGTTTCCTCACCAAATCATTTAAGTCTTCCATTGTTTTGTGTGTGTTTGGTTTTTTATGATTTTTTTTTTATTTCTGCTACCTTTCATGATTATATACTTTTATGGAAACATTACTGAAAATTTACTCTAAAGATTACATGAAGATGTCACTGAAATGTAACAGAGGAAAGACAAAAGAAAATTAGCCTACCGTGTACGACCAAAAAAGACTGAGACTATCTTTCTACAACTGTCTTCTCATTTTTCAGACAGCTCACACCCCTGGGACTCCGTCTGTTCTCAAGACTTTCCTTTACCAGTGGTAACATGTTCCTGATGATTTGCCCTGAATGTATAAGCAGCCATGTGTACTCCCCCCAACACACACATCTTTTGTTCCTTCCTGCCCATGTTCCACTGTGCTATTTTAGTCTCTCTCTCCTTCTATCTAGACAAATTTTACAGCTATTCATGTTACTGCATTTTCCTAATAAAAATACCCCTGTGCAATCTGCCATCATGGGCCTATATGCCATTTAAGATAAATTTAAACACCCAAAATAAAGCTGAAAAGGTACATGAGCCTCATATCTTTTGGATATGCAAGATTCACACAAATATGAAATCTAAGAGCAGGTTATTCCAGTTGTTTAGAGTAGACTATTAGATCCTTTTCTGAAGAAAGCTTGCACAGTATAGATGATGGTCCCATCACCCTCAATTTTAACAGTATATCCCAGGCAAAAATTATCTTTTTTGACAACATTTTATTTCCCCTAATATTTTGGTTTTAAAGGCTAGGCTCCAGGAATCTAGCAGTTATGTTCATGGAGGACACCTGAAAACACACCCTGAGTATCTGGTTATTGATCAATAAGCAGAAGAAAATAAAAATTAAGCCAAGATTTGTCAGACGTGTATTGTTTTTAAATCTCAATTATATTTTTAGAGACAAATTGACTTTTTTTGCACATTTGAAGTGGATGTTGTCAAGTAACGCACAGAATAAAATTCAGATAGGAAAAAGTATTAAAACCTAGACCTTAGACATAAATCCTGCATGAAAGAGATGGCCTTTCTAATACTGGTTCCACTTAGAATATTCCTCTCAGCAATATTTGGTACAAAGCAGCAGTTATTCCCCAAAATCTCATACAATGTGATACATATTATAATAGGGTTCATTTAATATTTTCACTTATAAATGTCAATTCAACTAGGCAACTACCATTATAACTTCCTAGTGATAATTTGCTCCACAGGTGTGTGACCTAGCATTCTTGCTATTTGTTACTCTGGGGAAAAAAAAAAAAAAAGAAAAAAAAAGTGTTGCTATTGCATTATATAAGGGATCGTCAGAAGGTAAGAAAACTTTTAGAGCTGTGGTTTTCCACCTATTTAAACTCACAGACCTATAAAGCTTCTCAAATAGAGGTATGGATCCCCTGATGATGAATTTAAGCCTAATGACAATAGCTTCGCTTTTCTCATTACCTTTCACAAACCCTTAGAAATAGTCCCTGGACATTGGTCGAAGACTATTACTTTAGGGCAGCAAAGAATTACATGCTGACACATACAGTACTGCTGACCGAGTCACAAGCTGAATAATTACACGTATTGCAGCAAAGCAGAAACTCCTGTGACCAACCAGTCCTAGGCTCTGTGCTGGTATACAGGAACCTGTGTGAGCTACTGCCCCAGTAAGCAGTGACAGCACAGGAAAGGAAACTACACAAAGATGGTAAATTGCACACAGAAGTATTTGCTGGGTTAAAGACCTAAAAAAGAATGCAGAATGAGAACTTTTAACTCCCCCCCACCTTGGCAAGTCACAAACCGTGCATTCAAAACACCCAAAATGGAAAAACAACACATACCTAAAGAACACAATTAGTCCCATTAACTCAAAGCCATTGTTCCTGGTTCATTTGGCCCCTGAACTAAAGCCTTACTTGGAAAAGTGTTGATATAGTCCTTGCTTGTTTAAATTTGTTTCCACTTACACATAAGTAAACATAGACCAGACAAACACAAAGCACATTCTCCTCACTGCTCTTTCAGCAGCTCCACCAGCCCAGTCACGCTGGGCCCTGGTCCCCTCAGCCCCACAAGTTCGGGGCCATCACAGCTTGCCAGTGCTGGGCCAGCTTCAGTGGGGGTTCTGGGGCAGATGGAGACCCTGCTCTACAGCCTCCCCAGACTGAGAATAAAAAAATGCTTAGAAGTCAGCCTGCCTGAGGACAACCCCTCCGCCCAGCCACAGGCACCCACCAGGCAGGGGGTCAGTGCAGTGCCGCCCTCACAGGCGGCCACTTTCCTTACCAGGATCACACACAGTTGCTTGACAAGCCGAGCCTGTGCTTGTGCATCACCCAGCACTTCTCATGGGGTTGTCACCACATTAGGTGGCTCGCCTGAGAAACCCCCACAGCTTCTGCTAAGAGGTGGTACCACAAAAAAATGGCCAAGTCTCCCCAGGCCAAGGGGAGAAAGAGACACCATGTCATCCCTCAAGCTAACAAGGTGTTTCATTTTCTCAGGCAGCACAGCTGGGAGCTGCACAAGCCAAATAGATACTGGGGAGATCCCTCCAGCACTAGCAGGTCCCATGCCACCTCCTGGACCAGGGGAGCTCCCCACCTGAGGGAGGTGCCATATCTGCACCCTCAGAGCCACACTCAAAGACACACAAGCCACAACACCTCTCGTTGCTCCTGCCTCACTCTTCCCTCACCATCCTGGGGCCTCAGGCACCTTCTGCTTGACTTCACACAACCTGCCAGTGAGGGGGCCTGTACCCAGCCCAGGACGCCGCTGAAGCCCATGCTGCTGGTCCAGCCGGTGGGGGGCATAGCACTTGGTCCTCAGGCCTCGAGGACACCCCAGCACCAGGTCCTCAGCCCTGAAGGACACGCCAGCACCAGGTCCCACCAGCCACAGGGGACTCCAGACGCACAAAAGCAGGCCCTGTGTTGCACCACAGGGCTCAGCCCAGCACATACCTTGTTGAAACGGCAGGCAAATCCTCACCAGAGGCACAACCTTACAAATGTGAACACGGGAACCTGGATAACAGGGTCCATCAGCAGAGCAAGCAGTGAGCCAGCACAAGGGAACACCCCAGAGAGGGGACTGAAGACCACTACCCCTCAGCAGAGCTCAGGAAAGGGTGGAGCTGAAATGGCCCGCAGGTGTGGGCACAGGGAGGCCCCAGGTGGGGCCAATTAGGGCTGTTAATTAGGGCTGACCCCAGGCCAGCATCCCCATCAGCCCCATGTGATGTGTGGGTCCTGTTCTCCTCATGGAGATACGGAGGAGCCGTACTTGGAGCAATGCTTCCCCCCAGTGCCTCAGCGGCCGCCCACAGCAGGGGTCACTGGGCTGAGGGGTTGCAGCCACGGCAAATGGCGCTGCTGGCATCCAGTGGTCAGGATCCGGCCCCGCAATGGCAGGGCCTGCATGAAGTGTGGTGTTTCCTTTCCCCTCAAGAAAACTTCAAACTGACAAAAAGCAAATAAATCCCCCTATAAATTTTCTCAGGATTATTTATAGCGTTCACTTGGCAGAAGCAATTAACATCGAGGGGCCTTATGTATCTTCCCCCTCCAATAGTAAACAGCCACTGAAATATATGAATTGTCAGGAAAAGAGCAAGAGAAAAGCACCCAAAAATCTCCACCCCTGCAGCAACGCTTCTGTCTCTCGCTTGCCTCCCTCCTCCAGAAGCCACCAGCACCCGCAGCCGCCTGAGGCGTCCTCCTGCTCATCTCCTCAGCTTCTTGTCCTCACCCCAACTCACAGCCCTGTGGCAGCGCCCAGGCACGTTTCACGCCCACTGGAAACATCCTCCAGCCGTCTTTAGCAAGCCTTGAGTCCAGAAATACTTAGCAAGCAAGGACCAAAGGTCTGATCCAGGCCCACCATCTTCAGATGTAAACTGTCTGCCGTGCTGCTTCAGATAAACAAAAATGAAAGCAATGTGAAATTCACTTAGGGAAGAAAATGAAATTAAGATATTATTAAGACATTAGACAAGGTAGATGTTTCAGCCCTCCTCCACCATGAAACAGAAGCACGTGGGATGTGGGGTTTAGGAAGTGGAATGTGGGTTTAGGAAGCGAAATGTGGGTTTAGGAAGTGGGATGTGGGTTTAGGACGCCGGATGTGGAGTTCAGGAAGCCGGATGCGGGGTTTAGGAAGCAGAGCTGCAAGGGATGTGATGGCAGAAATGGTTGGGTACTGGGCTGGGCAGCTGTCCCCCTCAAGATCCTGGAGGCCTCTAATGGAGGCTACCCTGCAGGTAGGGAGAGGAGCTGGGCCTCAGGCAATGAAGAGATTTGTGAAGTGGCGCAATGGAAGAGTTTTACCTTTAACAAGGAAGAAGACCCTTTTTCTTAATGGTATGCCAAGGCACGTGATGGGTTAACTCACCAGACTGTAATGTGTTTAGACTAGATATATAGATAAAGCATTTGCAAGACTGGGTTATGTTAACAAGATTCCTGAAATGTGTACACTCGCTGGGAACATAATATGGAAGTCACAACCATGTAGCAATAATATGATAGGAAAATTAGGTGTGTTGGGTTATAAGAGGACACGTTGAATGAACAGTGCATTCCCAAAGATGATATTTTTAATATTTCTTGATCATCTTGTTCTATCAGCCCAAGAGTTCACAAATGTGAAAGGGATAACAAGCCCCTACAAGGTTTGTCATTAGAGGGCTCCTTTGGTGGTACTAATGAAGCAGATTACTGCTGCTTCTACAACTTTACATAAAATTCATTCTTTTAACAGTAACTAGTATTGATCAGTCTCTATAATAGCATATCTATAATCTTGTATCTGACAGTCAGCCCTTTACTTTGGACGGTTTGTGTTTGGCAGAATATATGGAAAAGAAACCAATAACACAGAAGCAGCAAAATATTTGGATGGAAGTTGTCTCAGACAGATGAACGGGTAATGTCCAGTTCACCTCTCATCTGGTGGGGTTCCCTCTGTGCAGTATAGCCTCCAAGGTTTTGCCTCCAGACCTACCTCTGTGGATACTTTACTGGCAAGAAAACCCAAACAGAAAGTTAGTACTACATATTTCAACAGCAGAAAGTTCTTCGTAGTTTCCAGACTAATTTGTCACTTCATTGTGTGTCATTTCTCATAATATACCCCTTTGAATCACACAAAGTAATTCTTCTCCTCTTAGCATTAACAGCCCCCAAATATTTGTAGTCTGTTAGCATGCCCCCACCTTCACCATCTCTCAGCCACATTTAGCACTTACAATCTTTCCACCTAAATCAGTCCTGAAGCCATCCTGATAATTTTTGTTGCTCTTCTTTGAACTCCTTTCAATTTGTTGAGATGCTGCTAGGGAAGTTTTGTGCAAAGCTGGATGTGATGGTTTTAGGTGTGAATGCATCAGAACTGTATAAAGTAAATCTATTACCACTTTGAGCTGCAATACGGTACTTCCATATATGCAGCGCAAAACCATATTGTCACTTTTCTGCAAACATGCTGCTTTACAAATTAATGTGTAATATCCTATCTCAGGTCTCAGAGTGATCTTCAGGCTTTTGCTTCTTTCTGAGTGGCATGAGTTCCAGATTATTTTCATATCTTGCTTTTTCCATTAGTAGACAGAGCTCACAGGCTCAGAAAGTCTCAATAGGAGGAGCATCAGAATACACTATAATAATCAGGAAAGAAGGCTTCAACATATTTTCCAAAGTCTCCATGGCGTTTTGCCCCCAAAGAAATAATTGGTTTAGCTAAATCCTTGTTCAGGTTCTGTGTGCACAGACATTACTCCTGGGACAGCAAAGGACCACCAAATCCAACAATCACACAGTCCTGAGGCCACTGTGGAGCTACGTCCATCTCTGTGTACAACCTATAGAGCCTTGGATTGTGTGTAGCTGCATTCCCACGGTGAAGGAAGCTGCTGAGCTGCCAGTCACAGGATCATGGGGAGACACACGGAACAAAGTCTTGCTGATAGATGGTCAGATTCAGAAGACAGTGAGGAGACAGTACTGGAGCAGGGGACTCAGAGGTCACCCAACTCAGACATAGGACAAAGGATCCCCGCAGCCCTGATTAAAAGCCTCCCAACCTTGCCTTGTCGGTGAGGTGGAAGTCTCCTCTCTTACCCTGGACTGACCGCTGCCCACTGACTGTCCTGAGGCCCCCTGAGAAACCAGTGTGTTCCTGCTGTGGGAGGCCAGGACTGCCATGTGCTGGCTATCTCTGGCTCTTCAAAGTTAGGGAACCTTATGAGTTACACGGTGCAATTTGCATGGTAAGGCACGGGGTCAATGCAAAACGGGCAGCGGATGAAGGCTGGGTTAAGTAACAGGCTAACTTAAAAGGACAAGCATAAAAGAACAAAATGGGACTAGGGAAAAGGACAGAAAGGAAGGGAGCAGAGAAGAGCAGGATCAAAGGAGCAGAAAGAATAGCAGTATGGAGGCAGAGAAGAAAGGCTGCTCAGCCCCAGACTGTCACGCCGCAGGGAGGCAGACTGCATCGGGCCATCAGGAGCACCATCTCCTGTCACTCACGAACGCGATCCAAAGGAAGCCCTGGCAGCTTCCAAAGGGACACCCTCTACATTTCAAACACTACTGACGCTCGCAACACAGAGGAGCCCCAGACTGCGAGGCTAGTAGGTGAGTAGGTGTTTGAAGGCAATAGCCAACAGCCATTTCTACTGAGATAAAACCCAGCCACATATCGGTTGGAGAAGCCAACAAAACCACATCTTTCTCCAGAGAGAAACTGAGCAACTCTAATAGCGCTGTCCTGGTAATACTCCTTCCTTTAATGCTGCACTAACAGATTTCAAAGTGCCGTGCAAAGGGGGTATCTCCATCACTGATAACAGGTGAGTAGACTGAGGCTCAGGGGTGTGAAGTTGCTTCCTAAGGTGGTCCAGCAGCAGACCAGGGAATAGAGACCAGCCACCACTGTCCTGCTGTAGTGCGCTAGCTGCAAAGCAAAGCAATGCTTCCTGTAAGCGTTATCTGCTCCCCTCTCTACTCAACGGGGATCACTTCTCCTTCAAACTGAGGAATACGCTTCCTCCGGTTTCTTACAGTTACCCTGGTGACAGGATAAAAGCCAGGTGACACTCACTCCTTTCCTTTAATATTCATCATCAGAAGTGAGGAAGGTAGGTATGGTTAAGGGGAAGGACCAGAGCCCTCCCAGGCAGAGAGATACCCCATTTACCCTGTGTCAGCCCGGCTTCCTCCTCCTCCCCTGACTGCTCAGCATGCTAAGTGTGTGACAAGTGGATTAAAATAACATTTAAGACAAGACTTAACACTCATTAAAAAGAGGTGAGATCTCAAAGCAAGCTCAAACTGCGTCCTTACCTCACCCTGAAGAGATGGAAGATGGCAGCTTGCTGCACAGATCGCTGGCGGTTTCTGTCACAGCCCGTGTCAGGCTGCCACATATGTACATTAAATACAAAACCGCACATGTCAAGGAGCTCAGGAGGGTGTTCAGAGTTGTGTGCCGAACACCATGTGGTACCCATGCTCAACAAGAAAAGCTCCGGGGCTAGAAACCCCAAAATCTGACCATATCTTCCGTTGGCCAGCTGATGACTTTGCAGAGCAAAGTCCCACATATTCCTCTCTTGCCCCTCACCCTGCTTTTGATCCCACAAACCCATTTTGCTTTGGAAGGTAGCAGATGGACAGGAAGATGAGGGCCAAGGAAAGCAAACGGGATTCCTCCCAGGCTTAGTATCACAGGGACCCACCAGTGGGTTTGTCTGGGAAATACCGGTGTATTGAAATGTGTTTGTGGTGGGAGAAAGCACTGCATAAAAGCAACTCCATCTTAGGAGATGTGCTCTTTATATCAACATGTTCTAGCTTGCTTTACAGATAGCAGCATTTAACCAATTAATGATGAAGAGTCAGCCTAGTTATGGATGAATGGCTTGGATTAATCTTTTTTGTCTTGTGTATGATAAACACCAACTTGACAGCTAAATCCTGTCTGTAGAAACTTTATTAAGGATGATTATGCATGAGTCAGAAAGGACACAGCTTGACTTTCAGATCCCAATTTGAGTTTAAGGGCTGGCTTGTTAGAAACATCACCTTGAAAACCAAGTAAATTTGATCTGGATGCCACTGAAGAGAATAAATACAGAGCTTGGTGATGTCATTTTTCTCCAAAGTCACTTTTCTGTCTGCAGCAGGATTTTACCTTTATTTGAATGAAGACCTTCCTTTTGGCTTTTCTTGTCTTTGCACTTTATAAACCATGTATGAAGAAAAAGAAAGCAAAAGAAAAAAAAAAAGATAATTGCCAGGTTTGTGCAATGATATTCTTAGCTGTGACACCACATATAGCTGCAGATGACAGAAACCAGTAAAAGTTATTTATAGGGTTTTTAAGTTGAGCAGATAGAGGTCAAGATGTTTACCTGACCCCTTTCTACACTCAATGGGCTGGAGGATGTTTTAGAACCAAAGTGGGGTGAAATATTTACAGACCCATAATAAAGTTATACCTTATGAAAATTTAATGCATTTAATTTTCAAATTATTCTTGCCTTTTTCACATTCAAAAATATAAACTAGAAACTGCCAACCAAAAAGATATTTAATGTCAAATTAAGTGTGCAAGATCAAGCTAGCAAAAGTAAAGATGCTGTTTTAGTAAAGAATGATCCATCACATACAGTTTGCTAAATGGAAAAATCAGGGAAAATTAAATTTGAATCAAGCCAAATAAAATTTTTAAAGCTTTTCAGTGAAATGTTAAGACAAAAAATTTAATTTTAGGTCAACCCAGAATCTTTCGGTCAAACCATAATGAAATGCTCTAACTTTAATATTTTTAGCTAGATCAATTTTCCTTGAGAAATATCCCTAAAAAATGAAAGTCTATTTTAAGAATACTAAAAATTGTCATCATTTCCCCAATGATATTTTTCGTGCTGAAAAAAGCCTTAATTTTTCTCCCCTTTGTTTTCCTTTACCTTTCCTTACCTTCTAACACCATGGTG
>JAOXJM010000001.1:61892048-61919076 GCA_026413425.1 Tringa solitaria | reverse complement strand
ACAAAAATTCTCAAGAGCCTTTGACTGTCCCTCAAATTGGTAAGCTTACCTCTTATGAAAAAAAATATTTGACCAGCTCTGCTATGCCAGTAATTCAACCACGTCATAGAGACGTCATCTTTCTTTTTTCCATATGTCTGATTACATTGACCTGAGGCTTTATTCAAATTAATAATACCGGAGACAAGAATCTACATTTTTCTTTGTTCCCTGGGTAGACCATTACTTGAGCTATTTAGGAAAGAAGGATGCTTTTATAGCTACAGCATAATACTAGGGGTCAAGATAGTTGGACGCAATTCCAGCTTTAGCTCAGATTTTTGTGTAATTGCGGACAAGGCATCCCGAGTTTCTCGACAAAATAATGAAAATAGAATATCTAAATAATGATTTGCTGTTTAGATTTTATGCTTTTAGGCAGTCTTTTTCCTTAGCACCTTAGTCAACCCAAAATTAGACACACGGTCCTTAACTGGGGACTAGGCCTTCTGTTGGGACCCTTGGTAGAAATCTCATGCTGAAGGTCAATTACAATGCCTTTGAGGTAGATTTGGCTTATATTATTTGTATTTATATTATTTGTAATGCCACGCGAGGCATTTTGCGCCCCAAATCACCCCCATGAAGAGCACTGAAGGGCACTGGGCAGGGGCGTTCCTACAGGGGTGGCCAGACACCAGGATCCAATTCATACCCACAACTGCAGGACAGCAAAAGCAGCCAGGGTGCAGGCATGGAGCAAAGCTTTCCCCCAGTGCAAGGAGAGCTATAAAGACACAATTAACTAATGGCAAAGGGTCGGGCTCCAAGAAGGCACTCTCTACTGCTGCTTTCCTATAGCTCACAGAGACATTTCAAGCCCAGTACAACTGTCAGAGCTTGGGGAGAGGAGAGTGTTGGAAGAGGGGAGGCTCTGGGGATTTAGCAGCGGGCAGTAGACAACATGTGTCAACCATGATAAATGAATACATAAAGCAAAATCAAAATGAAATATCTCAGTTAATAAAACAGGGGCTTTCAGTTGATTCAAACAGAATGTCTACTTTTGGTGGTTTGGTTCTGAGAAAAATGCGCTATTTTGACTTTCCAGATCAGTCCTTGCAAGCCTTCCCCAGCTTGGAAATCTGCTGCCTGTAGCTTCAAGCAAAACGGCCCAACTGCTCTCCCTCCTCCTGGGCCGTGGCTCTGGCTCTGCCTCTCACCCCATCTGTACCCCAGCGAAGCCAAGTACCTCTGGGTAGTCATATCACGTCTGGTGATGGTGCTCTGTGGCTCGGAAAGACCTGGCAGAGAGCATCCCTGTTTTTCCAGAGTGATACCCTGCGCAGACCAAGGCTGAGCATGTTGTCACACCAGCATACTAGGTAAAAATGAGGTTTTAATCAGCCTTGGGCTGGCGGTCTCTGCCCTGCCTCAGCAGAGACAAGGGCAAGGGCTGGCAGAAAGGCTTGGTGCCACCTTTGTACCTCCTGAAGACGGAGGCTGTCTGGGGAGCAGGACCGTCCCATGCGTAAGTCAGAGCAGCCCCAGAGGCTGCTCTCATTTACGCAGGCCTGAAATAGCTTTTACAGCTACTTTACAGCTTGTGTTATTTTCATTCTCTGGGAAGTGAATAAGCACAAAACTTAAAGCCCAGTCTCCTTGCGCTTTTGCTGAGGTTTCAATCCAGCCGTACTGACCCTGGCTCTGCTTAAGAATTCCCAAAAAAGCACCATTTGTGATGGTGGTTTGGTAATGCAGACAACTGTCTGCTAATAATTGACTGAGACCAATACATTTCACGTAAGCCACTTATGGTAATAACTTTTGGTCACTAGTGATGCGAGCAAGGTCAAATTAAAACCCATGGGTAAGAGACAGCATAGTCCATTCTGAGTCCCTTAGGACATCCGTTCTCCAGTGGTGATAACTGAAGTAGCAGGGTGGCTTGCCGAGAAAACTGAATTTGCAAGCAAGGAGCTTGTGTGGGGCTGTCAGCAATGTGACTGCTGCCTGAAAATGTTCTGAGCCAATATGATAAGAAGAAATTGGCCAGCACCAGGGCCTCAGCACCATGTCACTCCCAGAGCTCTATTTTAAGGCTTTCAGAGAGATTTAAGTGGCATAAAAAGTGAGTTTTTCCCCAAAGACAGAAACTGCCTATCCCAAAAGCAAAACAAACACCAAGTAATTTTAACTTATTTTTCTCTTTTACCTGTCTCCTCTCCCTTTAACTGTTTACATACCTTGCTCACTCTTCCAAAATGAACCGAGGTCTGAACCACATGTCCCATAATATCAGTGGACTAAGAAACAAAACCTGACCATCCATGACCTGAATTATAACTGAACACCCCCAATCATAAAGCAAAGAGTTCAGCTCATCTGTGTTTTAAAATGAAGGGTCTCTTCCCTTCTTTTCTCATCTTGCAGAGCACAACCGTGAGATGCCATCTTCTCCAGAGGCCACCAGTTCCTCCTGCAACAGCCCAGAACCTGCTTCTACAAAGGAAGTGCCAAGGGCAGGAGATGTAGGAGCTCAGGAACTAAACATGGAGCCCAAAGGGCTTGTTCTGAAAATGCAGTTACATGGGCTACTTCAACGGGGCTGGGCAGCAAACACTTCTGAAGTTTTGGCTAGCAAGTGCTGATTCCCTGAAAATTGCTTCCTGTGACTATCTTCCAGCCAGGGAGCAACCATAAATGAAGTTCTTGCTTTTTAATTGAAATATGGCATCGATCTCTGTTTTTTTTCAATAGCCTGCTTTCCCATAAGGTATAACAGCTACGTAGGAATTTTTAAGTGACATGATGCAGCATGTCTGTGTTTAAAATAATAATAACAACAATCTTATCTCAAGCCCGCAGGATGCTGAGAGGTTCAGCCTTGGGTGAAATGTCACCCTTGCAGAGGATAGGCAGAGGAATTTGTGTGCAGCGGGAGCTTGTGATCTGAGCACAGGGGTTTAGAAGAGGGCTGCATTTCATGACCTACAAAAGAGAAAAAAATGAGATTTACATTCCAAATGTGCTGAGCAGCCCTTTCCCTTTAGTTATTAGAGGCACTCGGCATATAATTCATAATCGCCTAATGGCAGGGTGGTGGGAGGAGGGGAACCATCGCCGTTCAACATCAAAATCCCTCCAGGAAGAGCAGTAACGGGGTTCTGCTCTTATTTATATCGTGACACTAAATGGCTGGCAGGAAGATACCAGCAAATATCAGAATAAATAATTCAGTAAGTGTAACGGAAGGTCACAAAGACTAACAAACACGTTTCTGTTTCCTCTCCTTTTCTCCCTCCCCACCCTTTATTTACATGCTCTTTCTCTTCTAGTTTCCCCCTCTCGAATCTCCCTTTTTTTTGCAATAAATACTTCACCCTTTATTTTTTTCTTGCGTACACAAAAATATGGCTTCAAATGCAGCCTTCCCATTTTCCTGCTTTCTAGCCACTGTCATGCTCCTGACAGTTTTTCCTCCATCTGCCCTTCCTTGCTATCTTTCCCATATATTCTCTCCCTCTTTCGTTGCCTGCTCCTGTCATCACCCACCACATCCCCTTCTCGTGGGACAACTGACGGCGCTGACTTGCCAGGGTAAACTCAGCTCTGAGCTATGCTACAGTAAAACGCTGCCGAAGCTGATAAAATCCTCTTGGCTTGATCTCGGAGCAGCAACAGAACATGGCCATGCGTTAGGAGCACTCCTGGGTTACTGCGTTGCTACACCACCACATCCACCCAGCTACCCAAGGCGTGCCAAGGATGCGAGCTCTGGAGTGGATGCTTTTATGGCTCTGCGTACTGACACACATAAAATAGCACTAGTTTTGATCTACATTCAGAAAAGCCAGAAAACCTCTTGGCTGACACATAAAATCTGAACTCTCGCTGTCAAGCACTCGTCTTCCAGTGCCCCAACTTGTGTGTAATGTTAAATCACAAATTATGAGCCCAGAAGGCAGCTCTGTGATTATTCGCTCAGATATCCAGTAGACTACAGGCCACGGGACTGTCCTGAATTCATTTCTGTTCCGAAGATATAATCTAAGTATTCAAAGTGTTTTCAAGGGAGAATTTGCCACCTCTGAGAGCAGGCTGTTCGCGGGGTTAATGCTTTCTCTGCTAAAATGGTTGGCCTTATATCTGGTGTGAATTCAGCTGGTTTAACCCCAGCCTTCCACTCCTGTTGAACCCAGTATCTGCCTGCTAAATGCAGAGTCCTCTCCGAGCAGGCTGCCTTTCCATACGCAGGTTTTCTAGCCTATGATAAAGCAACCCTTCAATCTTCCCTTTGTTAAGTTTGGCCGGCTGAGCTCCTTAAGCCTTGTGTTACAGAGCGTGCCCTCCTCGATGGCACCGTCACTTCTGCCCTGAACCCTCTCTGCTACCTCAGCCCTGTGTGTGAGTGCCAAAAACGGACCAGCCACAAAACTTACATGAGTGCAAAACCAGTATTTTTTGCCTTATGAAGCCTTTGCTGCCCAGTGGAGTGCTATGCAGGGACGACGTCTGGGCCAGCTGTGTCCCAAGACACTGTCAGAGGCACAGCTAAGCTACATCATTTGCTTTCAGTACAGATGGTAGGATAGATCAACCATATTTATATAGATCAATATGCCATCTCACCATCCCAAACATAGGTACCTAAAGTACACATTGCTTCTGTCCACTTTACAAAGAGATACAAACCATTTCCACAGAGTTACCTGGTTCTCATTGTTATTTAGCACTCTCCAAACTATTACTCATATACTTTATGGATCACTTGGTCATGGTTGGTTTTTTTTTCTAGTTCTTTAATAAAAATGGTAACTACCCTAATACAAAAAACCTGTTATCTGTAACACCCTGTGAAATCTGGTTTATGTCTCTAGAAAATTTCATTTTAAACTTTATAATTTAGCCAGCTTTTTAATCCGTATAATGTGCATCATGTTGCTTTCTGTAGCTTATTAATCAAAACGTCATCTGATACTGAGTCAAATGCCTAAAAGAAGG
The DNA here is from genome assembly GCA_026413425.1 of Tringa solitaria. NCBI lineage: Eukaryota > Metazoa > Chordata > Aves > Charadriiformes > Scolopacidae > Tringa > Tringa solitaria. The sequence goes on along the minus strand of JAOXJM010000001.1, from coordinate 61,914,093 downwards.
AATATTCAATCAAGACTAGCACCTTTATCAACAAAAAATAGTTTAATGACATCTATTGTTATAAATCTATGTTGATTAGCATTAGTTAGCATATCTGCATTTAATTCCTTATTAATTTGTTCATTAATTACATTAGCTGCTACATTACTTTTCCCAGTATTGCTCTATTTACACTTTTCAAGAGTTTGAACAATACCTGCATCTGTGATATTTCACCAGTATCCTGATAAATTCTGAAAAATCACCATTTATATTAAGTCTGGAAAATTCCTTAGCCAGCTCTTCTAAAATGCTTAGTATCAAATTATTCAGATCTATTAAATTAAAACGACTGACTTTATTAACTGTGCTCTGCCAGTCTCAATTACTGCTGGAGAAGAAAGTATTTTGTTGTCATCGTATAGCAAGAATAAGTCATCTAGTTTTTTTCCAAAAGAAGAATAAAAATAATTATTAAACACATCCTTGATTTCCACTTATTTTTTTAATCATTTCCATTTGGCAGAAGACAAATCCTATTGTTAGCATTTCTATCATTAGCATGTTTTATTATTGCAGAGTATATAATAATAATTTACTTGAAGTTTCTGCTTTTAATAGCTTTTGGCGCCTTGTTTCCTGTATTAACTCAACTAGACATGGTTTTCCCTCCTTGCACTTCTTTTTCTATCTAGTTTTTACCATTCCTAGTTTCTAATTTCCAGATATTACAGTATGTTGCCCTTTCTTCTTCCTGCATGTGAGAACAGGCATATTCACAATTTATATTTCCTGTTACTTCTGCTTCCCCTCATAGTGAAGTTATTGTAGTCTTTAACAATATGGTCTTCTTTTCTCTTAGATATCACCATGGGTTTTTGCAGACATAGTAAAACATTGCCAATAATTTCTCAATTATTACCTGTTCATATTGTTTAGATTTTATCTCCAAATTAATTTGGTCCTTCATCATTTTCAGCTTTGTGAAATGTTACACGGTTCTTTCTCCTTTTGCTTTCAACCTTCAGGGCTTTATTTCCTTCAGCACATCTGCAGAGTTGGGTGGAATCCGTTTCTCAAGAGGCAAATATCTGGGACTACTTGATATTTGCCTGTCTCTTGTCTATGCCGTTGCAGACGTGCAGGGCAGGGAGATGCTCACACAGAAGGTACAGGAACACTCCAAATCTACTCTTCCAATGCCAGACCAGCAAGAATAAACTTAACAACAGGCCTGAATGTGCCGTTGTGTCACCATACGGTCTGCCATCCCCCCCCCCCCCAGTGCTGTTCGCCCCGTGCTGACCCCGACAGTCAGCAGCCTGGCTTTAACTTAAATCCCCTATACACGAGTATAGAGTCATCAAAGTGTACTTAGAGCCACGAATCTGTGCTGAAAGGAACAATTTAAGTGAGTTGAGCAGAATGATTTAAGTCACCCCTGGCTATGCAGTGCTCTGCCACCCATGGGTAAAGCAGGCAAGTTTTGTAAGCAAATCCTTTCCCAGCACACGGGCTTAGTCATCAGTGAAAGCTGCTGGCTCGCTCCCATCCCAACTGTGGTTCAGCTACTGCTCGGAGGTCAGCTCTGCAGGCACTTGATAAAGCTTCAATTAAGTGCTCTTCTTGCAGCACTGGCTGATTTACACATCTTCTGCCCGCATCGGCCATTTTGCTGAATAAGCCCGCATAACGGCAAGGAACCGCCCGCACTGAAGTGTCCAACTTTCCCTGCCGACGGCAGGAATTCGGCTACCTCAAGCCTGGGCATCATCAGGCAGCTTGAAATAAACAATATTCAAATGAAGTTTTTAAAAGGAGGGGGGGAGGAGGGAGTAGAGCTGCAGAGGGCATAGTACAAATATTACTATAGATACTTCAACAGGGCAATTAGTGATACATGGCATGTCTATTCCAGACAGTTTCTGAGTTGTATTTCCTTGTAGAGATGAGCACATCTGTGTCGAGAAGATACTGCGGATGGGATGGTATAAAAATCTCAGTGACACGAGCATCATGGTACGCTTCTCCAGCCTGTGTAACAGCTCCCCAAAGAGATTACAATCAAAAGGCCTGATCTTACCTGCTCATTAACAGGGGGGTCGCACTTAACTGCTGTGAGCAGTTCCCGTACCGAAGCCTTGCACTCGTGTTCAATTGCTCAGGACACAACTTAAAATGGGAAGCGACTCGTAATGATTGCAAATCCCCCCGGGAAAAATGAGAAAGTAACAAGCGTACAGCGATGAAAAGATGAAAACGATTTGGTCGACACAACGTGCATCAAGGAAGATCCGCGTTATTTATTTGTGAGTGACACTGTTTGAAAGGGAACGTTTACATTTGGAGCCTTCACAGAAGAAATGAGTTCTTCAGAGACAGCGATATTAGAGGTATATTGGACTATTCCAGGAAAAGCCCAACATTTTCATTTGTGAAGGTAGTTACATGAATTGATATAAAGTCAGATTATTTTTCCTTGGACTTTTTTGGGCAGTGGTTCAGAATAACAACCTTAAAAAATTCACTTGAAAATTTATCAGCCCTGGCACAAAATCTTCTTCCTTGCCAGGAGTGTAGTAAAGAAACAAATGAACATCTTTTTATTCCCTCCTCAGGAAAAAAATACATATCCCAGCCAAACAGGCAAGTGGAATTTGGCAAGACTGAATTGTTGACATGCTTTTATTATACCAACAAATAAAACATTAACTGCAAGTGTTACATGGCACTTGCCTTGTATGTAGGTCACTTTCTCTAGGCAAAACTCCTGCTCAACTCAAAGAAGTATTTCAAGGGACTCATATGGTAGTGAACCTCTGCAAGGAGTGATTAGTAACCCCCGAGGAGGTTTGGTCTAGAAGGCCTTTCTCCATTTTTTCCTCAAGTCTTTTCACAAGGAAAAGTTAATGCTGGGCAAAAATCTGTGTCCCACTGAAGTCAAAGGCATGCTTGCTTCCAACTTCAGCAAGACTGACTTCGCTCCCCTGGACATAAAAGCAGTTTTGCTTGAGCAAGAACAGAGTAAAAGCTATGTGTGATCTTCAGCACGTTGCCCTGGGCTAACTCCAGGGAACACAATCCTCTCAAAGCCCAGCTGCAGACATGAGAGCTTATTTAAGACTACTTTAAAATGCAAATTACACTGCCATGCTCATCATATGCCTGTAGATCCACTAACATGGAAATATGCACAGTCCAGAAGAATCCATGATCTGAGGCGCCTCACCAGAGCCAGGCCGCTGAGAGTTAAGAGTGAAAATCCCAGCTAAGGGTCCACCCTGATCTTACGCAACAAAGAACAGACTATCAGCGTGGATTTACTCTCATTTTTCATGGTTTTCTCGGTTTAAGTCAGAACACCTAACCTGTTTTTAATAGGGAATTTCTACAGACTCACCAACAGAAGAACTGAGAGGCAGCCGTGAACTGCAAGGATATAAATACATCTGAGGGCTGTGGCGGCCAGAGCTGATACAGTAAATGATTACTCTACCAGATTACTTTGCAGCACTGCATTTTGAAGAAGCAATCTGATCGCTGATTATTCCAGGTAGCAAAAAGAAAAGAAAAAAAACACACCGTGATTACTTTCACTTAATGATTTTGGCATTCTGAGCCTGTCCTATTGTGTCAGTGCCATCCACAGTGCCAGACCCATGGCAAGGTCCCAGGGCTTACACACCGGGCAGGGTTACACAGGTCCTAAGGGAATGGTCATCAGCAGGAGCAGTTCTCCCACGGGCAGCAGAGCCCACACAGGCGCAGCATTGCAGGGGGCAGCAGCCCACACGAGGAGTCTTCCTCCAGTAAACTATCCCACAGAGATGGCAGCAGAAGACCTGCATTGCCAAGCACGAGGGCTCTGAGCACGAGGTGGACAAAGTGACTTTGGCAGGCGTTGATGCTGCCTGGAGGCTATGACCTCTCTGTAGTGTGGGTAACCCTGGCCCTGCCTTCTCCCTTCCGTTCCCTTGCTTTTTGGTGCAAGTGAAAGCCAGGGGTACCACAATCTCCTGGAGTCTTGCCCCCGGCTCGAGCTCATTTGAAGGGGTTAATTCCAACAGGCTCTTGCACCCTCTCACATACTCCTCCGAACACATGCCCTGTGCTAGTCACAACCTCCTACCAAAGCCCTGCGCTTTGATACAGGCTGTACTCTGCCCGTGATGGCAGAAGGGACCTGTTCAGTTATCTGTCCTCGTCCCTGATGGAAGCAAGCTGATCCCTGCTGTATTTTCAGGAGAGCTGTGTCCCATCTAATTTTAAATGTCTCTCGTAATAGCTGTTTTTTCCTCCCCAAATATCTTTTGCAGCCCTGCAGTTGAAGTCATCTGAAACCTCAAGATTGGAGTTTGAATGGCCACTGATATTATCAGTGAGCCGAGCCACTGCTCTGTGCTTCAGCCACCCGCTTCCCTTTCCATCGATCACTGAGATGGACACGCAAATCCAACGGAACCAGTCGGTCAAATGCAGCGAAGCCATCAAACACACTGCTCCTCTTCCTCAGCGGAAGAAGCCTCGCTAAACCGGGGGCGGGGGGGGATTCCTAGGTAAGTGCAGCCAGTAGAGGGATTTGGAGCCTCCACAACGCATGACAAAGCTGTCATTAAAGCAATACAGCAGTACTGGGATCCTGAAAAATGCACAGAGAGTAGCGTAACCAATAAGGAGGTCTCGTTGTATTATAAATTATTCCCAGCATACCACAGTATGCTCTTGAGCTCCCCAAATTCACTGTCATCTGCAAGGCTCGTATCCCCTTGGAGGAATTGCTGCGTTATCCAAAAGCCCAATTACGCAAACTTACTCAGGGTCCCCTATGGTGTTATAAGGCTCATGCTGTATATTGATTTGTCTTCTCCTCCTCTCTGCCCGCCTCAGGGCCTCCTCTCCCATTTCATGTACATTGGCTTCCTGGATTTCTAAAGGAGTTGTCTCAAGGTCACACCAAGATGCTTTAGTATGGCTCAGCTATGAAAAATATATGTGGCCCAAAATATTGTTTGAAAGCAACAGACCGAAAATAAGGCCTGAAGGAGCCCTGATTTATTTAAGATATAGGGGGATATATGCACGCTTTTAAAAACTGCCTGTACTTCACCAGTTAAAACAAGGAGAACAAACGAGGCTGTGATCTGTCAAGTGATCCTTCATCACTCCCAGCACAGGCCCATAATCCTTCAGTTGTGATTATGCAAAGGAATATTACATTGATCCTGTAAAATATCTCTGATTGGATCAACATTATTTTCTCTCGCATTGACAAGGTCTTACCAGAGAATGACTATAATTCCACTGCTAACACTGTCTTAGTGAAATCCCCCAATAAATCCTCCAAGCAGCACTGTTAGTAATACCTTTATTAGACTAACTAAACAAGATATTTATACGCAGGGCTTTCCAAAGGACTCCTGCTTCAGTTTCTGGAGGAAAACTTGATCAAAAGCGCTCTGCTGGAAGACTCATCTCCAAGGAGGCTCTGCACAGATGTAAGTGGCAGGTGAAATTACCCTTTCAGGACTCACAAGGTTGGTCACAGATTTGCCCTTGTCCTGCCAATGCTACAGTGAGGACCCAAATGCATCCTTGGCAGAAAAATCTCACAGGGAGTCTGGTTCACAGGCAGGACAGGAGTTCAGGGTCTCCCCACACCTTCCACAAACTTGCTGTCAGTACAACAGTTTGCTAATAACAAAGGGGAAAAATGGTCTTTACATACCTGCTATCATTTCAATATTTGTTCAAGGCCAAATCCTGGCCTTCATACTCAACAAAAGACCTGCTCCCCTTCTAGCCACTGCTGTCTGTTCACCGGCTCTTCTATTCTCCTCCTCCTCTCTTCCCTTTCACTCTTTGTGTAATTCTCCCCTAATTTTGTCTCCATTTTCTTTTCTCCACTGCTCCAGTGAGAAGAATGGCAGACTCCAGTGATCATCAATAACCACCATTTTTTTCAGGCTGCCAGGTACTCGCTGCATCTCTGCTTCCCCTTGGTTCAATAAAGTTACCTCTAAAGCCATGAGAGCTACAAACATACCTCTGTCTTACCTTCCTAAACTTTTAAATAGGATCATAACAATCATGAATAAACAAAGTACTGTGTCTAACATAAAACTTGAGCACAGCTGAAAGACTAGTGTATACTGCCATACATCAATTAGCAGATGAAAAAGCTACGAAGACGATATATCAGTAGAAAAATATCAAACAAACAGCATAACCGACAATATGCCACCTTAAATCCTTTGAAACTGGGTTGGCATCTGTGATGGCTAAACTCTGGCTTTTACATGTTTCACGTGAAAACTTTCTCCATATGCTTTACAGCAATCTACTGAAATGTCAGAGGAGTCACTTCTCAGCTCCCAGGCCCTTAGAAACAAAGGAGAAATAACGGATATTAGCCTTTGAAAAGGAACAGCCTAATGGTAAAAGAAACTGTTAATGACTATAGAGAGGACTCCTGACCTATGTCCTCCATCCACATCCAGTTTTTCACATGTACCCTCCACCTTCTGGTTCAAATATCTGTGCACCAGATGCCTAAACTGTGGTGTCAACTTTGAAGGTCATTGTCATTGCTGTGATGGATAGCAAAACTTTCTCAACTGAAAGCTTAAACTTGGGAGCACTGACCTGCCTTAAGGGGTGGATTCTGTGATAAATGCTACAGCTATGAAATTGCACCACACAGGCAGCCCAGTCTGCAAACCCTGATGGCCTTGGTTAATACACTCTCACGTTGATGGGATCCAAGATGCATGAGACACACTCAAGGACTCCCACCCATTCACCAATTAGCCTCCACCAGATCTACCAGAAAGTGTCTGTGACCTCTTCCAATGCCATGCAGAACAATATGCTCCTGCTCTGGAGGAGGGGTGCAGGTCAAGCTTTTTTTTTTAGTGCAGACCAAAGCCCTGGAAAGAAAGTATTGAAATGAATGGAGAAGTGCTCCTATCTGATCCTTAAATGTTAGGACAAAGTCCTACCCTGGTGTAAATTGCCACCAGGATGGATAGAGGTGGGGCAATTTGTGCCCTCTGAGAGCTGGACAGTTGGATCTCATTTCAAACATGGACACTAAAGACAAGCACTGAAACATTATCACAAGCAGCCTGAAAAGTCTTAGTCCCCTGAGGAGGTATTTGAGTGCCTAACTCATGTGCCCAAGATGAACATTCAAACGATTTTCTAGATGACAGATACAATTGTACCATCCCACCACAGCGCTCAAGTGCAGGTCACCTCAAAATGCAGGTCCAAGAACTCCTAAAATGCCATGAACTACATACAAAGGCAGGAGAATCTTTAAAGTAGGCAAGTCTTTCCAGTCATCCTAATGCCACCAGCCAAAAACTACACCCTGGCTGAAGTATGGCAACACTACCAAATGGACATCACAACCCCTTGGTTTGAAGCAAGGCTGGCAGCAGGCAAAGCAGAGCTTGGGCATGAAGACTTGTCCATGTCTCAGCACTGCAGGCAACTTTCTGCTAAAAGAAAACCTGCTTCTTCCACATTTCTCTCTCTTTCTACTTGTACTTTTAGACACAAGCACAGGAAAAGAAGACAGGTGCTGAAGAGTTCATCTGCTCCTGCTGCTTCTTCTTCATTGGAAGGCATTGACAGTGCAATTAGTTGCTGTGTCACAGGCAGGACGCTAACAGTAACTGATGAACAAGAGAGGGAAAGATGTGCCACCAGTTCTGGTGCGCACAGAGCACAGGGACACCAGTAAGGACAGGAAAGGGTTCCTAACTGTAGGGATAAGAGGGAAAGGCTGGGGGGATGGCAGAAGCCATCCCTGTAGTGCCATCACCGTCAGTGTGAGGTCAGACTTTACACTGACATACACCTCTCCTCCCTCCAACTGTTCATGTAATCTCTCCCTCCTTCCTTCAAAGGCACTAAAACAAGTTGTCCCACCTCTTCCCATGAAACTTCCTGTTTAAAAACATCTTTCCCAGATTCGAAACAAGTCCCCATGCTTTCCCCAAACAGAAGTTTCCAAGTCCTGAGGCCAAGATGCTCTGCAGCCACTTTATCACTGGGAAACAGAGGACTTTATGGAATGGCCAGTGTGAGACAGTGTTGTCACACTCCCATCTCCACAAAGCTGATGCTACCTCTGGGAGTCCATGGCTACCTCTCCAGTTTCCCACTAGGATCAATGAATCACAAGGAATAGCATTTGAAAACTGGAGGCTCCTCAGGACACCAGTTAGAAAGGATTCCTCTTTTCTCTTTGATACGAAAGGTTATTTCATAGAAAAAGGACAGATGACTCAAGTCTAAATAAATGAGCACAGAAAACCATGTAGCTCTGCCCTTGTTCCAAACCCTTAGCAGGGTATAGTGGCTTAGCATAGCATCCCTCTGCCACAGATAAATGTCTCCTAAAAAGCCGCTGTCTCGCATTCACACAGCGAATGAAGCACCTTAGATTCAACCCTCCTTCTTCAACTGCTCAAGGGCATAGCTGAGTAACAGTTTCTTCCAGTAACTTTTTTCCAGAAGGCTCCTTTGCTACTCGGAGTCTCAGGAAAGGTTCCCTGAGCATCCCAGCTCATCTTGCTCCATACCGATTGACAAAGCCCTACTTCCACCTTTTCCAGGAGCTGGGTTACAGCCTAATAGGCTATCCCAGACTATGCTTTCCTACTTTTGCTGCTTTCTGTTCCCTGTAAGACCTTTCCCCCAAACTCTTGAGAGAACTGTGGTTTGCTGCTGCACACACAGCAAAGCCCAGGCGTGGGAGCCTTTAACACTCACGAGCTGGTGGATCCTGTGGTAAAATCCTTCCCCCTATAAGGAAACTCACCCAGCATCACCAGCCAAACAGCTGAACATCATGTGAACTGAAATACACATCTCATGGTAATTTAAATATGTGCAAATAAGAGTTTAATTCCATTGCTGCCAGCCATCCCGCATGTTTAAATATAGTACGGAAATTCTCTTTTATTTTATATAAACTATTTTAATGAAGAAGTTGAAGGCTCTGCATTCTCCTGGCTTAGAAACACAAATGGTTGAGAATTTAACAGGCCTTTGCTGTCACTACGCTAAGGCAATATGAAATGAAAGCAGACAAGGGAGCCAAGAAACAAAGACTCTATTAACTGCATTACCTAAAGGAATAATATGCAAAATATGCATTAAGTGCAAACAGTCCTCATCCTTAGTCCTTCCTGGATATGTGGGGTGTCACAAGGAGGAAACAAAGTGCAGCTCAAATCTAGGTGAAAGAGACAAAGCAGCTGGGATGGTGCAGCTGGATTTATCTTAGGTCCCTTCCCTCTCACCACACACCTGCAGCTGGTATCAGACAGCTCAGTGACAAACACTCCTTCCATCAGGTCCTGCTTGATACAGAGCTGAATATGCTCTTCCTTGGGGAAAAAAAAAAGAGGAATTAATAGTAATAATAAATTAATCCTTCACAGTCCTATAGCATGTTTCACAAGGACACAGCAGTAGAAAGGACCATGTTCATTTTTCTTACATAGCAGGGAAGTATATCATATAATCTCCTCTTGCTAAATATATCCATCTTCATCCTTGAAACCTGTTAGAAGTGCTGTGCACTCATCACTCCTTCCAGAGCCCCACTTCAGCACAGCTTCCAGCCTACAAACAGTCATGGCCCTCAAACAAAGTTTTCCCTGATAATGTTGTCCTTAGCTTACACACACATTCCTTCTCTCCTGTGTTTAATTCCATTTCCTCTGGATAACAATTTTATTTGTAAAACAGATTTTCTATTTCACTCCTCACACTTGTAACCCCACCGTGGACCTGCTACAGTTTGAGTTCATCTTTCTCAGAGGTGGCAGACAAGAATACCAAGGATTTTAACAGAGAAGGCTTGATTAACACCTTGCCCACGCCTTTAACTTTTCCCTAGCAGAAATACCTGGCCAGTTTTGTTCTTTAATCACATCTGACTTTCTCCAGGTCATGGCTCTGCCACTCTTGTCTGCATTTGAAGAGACGTGCACCCTCACGAACCCCTTTGTTCTCATTCCCACTAAAGTGTGCTCTGCATCTTGGGTGAAATTCAGGTATGCACCTTTCCCACCTTGAAAGGAAACTTGATGCAACACCTGGACATGGAGGAAGCAATCTGAGCTCCAACCTTCCCATAGCCTGAATGTCTGGGGGACTGGAATCCCAAAGTGAAACACAGAGGGCATTTGCCCAACAAGGTAAACATATCCTCCAGGACCAAAAGTTCACATTGCAAAGAAATTTCACATCCTTCTATTGCCCAGTCCTCAACATTACCCAGTTCTTCGTATATAATATTCCAGACCTTCTTTCTCCTGGCGATGTCTCATTGTTGTGGAAGCAGCAAATGCCTTAAGTTCACTCTTTTGTGTGCAGCTCAGTGACAGCTATCACCTCCCCTTACAGACAACATAATTAATGACATTATTAAATATGGTTGGTCCCCTGCTTCAGGAACTCTACTGTTGACCTTCATCTTGATATTCCTTGTCTCAGCACTTGTTGCATTCCCTTGGTCAGTTCTTTAAACACACTGTAAATTGTGTACTAATTACCTTAACATTGTAACAAACCATATCCTTAAGGACAGAATATAAAATCCTTTACCGAAATCCCAATAACTTAGGTTTAAGGCATTTCCTTGTGTCAAAACCCATTTATCTTCCTAGCAAAATATATCAGGGTAGTTTGGCATACTTCAAAAAGAAAAACATACATTGAATGTTTATTTCATTTCCCCCCCCATGCATTTAATTAATCTTTCCTTTAGAGCTTACTTTAAATTCCACTTGGTATTATTATGATCAAACTAAAAGGTCCGCTGTGGCCCAGACAACTTTTTCCCCTTTCTTTAAATATAGATTTGCTACTTTTCATTCCTAATGTACCATCCTAATTAGACAGATTTATTGAAAATCCTTTTTACTGGACTTGCAATGTCACATACCACATAATTCAGAAGTCTGAGATGGAAATTATCCAACTTCCCAATTTGAGCCCATTAAGCTATTTGAGTTTTTCCATTTTGCCCTGTTCCTGTTAGCTGGCTCCTTTGTCTCTCTGATCAGTGTAACATTCCTCCCTATCTCTTTAACCATTATGGAACATCGTATGAGCAGGACTGGGTAATCTTGAGGACTGGTGAATAGAAATGGGATGAAATCTAACACAGAACAGCAGCTCATGCAGTTGGGGACTAACAATGAGAAATTTCTTTCCAACGTGAACTTTTGTCCTGCAGGTTGTTTGCATTGCTGGGCAACTGTCCTCTGTGTAAAACAGGAATGATTACACTCTTCAGAAATCCTTTACTGTTAAAGATCGAGAAGTACAGTATTCAGATACTGTCTCAGTGGGAACCACCTAAGCAAATTATAGAAGAGAGTCTGTGGTAGTGACCTCTCTGCCCCTTAAGCTTTATGTTTTAGTGTCTCCTCCATTCAGTCTTCAACCCTGTTTGATCCTGTCAGTCATCAAAAAGACAGGGTTCCATATTGCACTCTCCCCCCATCCTCCTGCTCCAACGCTTGGACCATTCCTCGGTCTCTTCCTGCAACAACCATCAGCCACCAACTTCACGCTAAACCAGCTTGGTCTTCCTGTCACCCCTGATTGTCAGTATTAAGGACTTTTTGCCAGCTCTCATCCTTTATCACACTCTTTATCATTTTTTTTCCTTTCTCCACATGCTGATGTTATCCATGCTGCACTCTTTCATTCATAAACTTTTTCCCTGCATTCCCCTACCTGCTCCTGCCCTGCCATCCCAAATCCCAGCTGACCCATACCAGTTGCTCTTTGCTGCATCTCACACAGCAGAGAATCTCTGATGGGAATCCCACGGCCTGGGTAACTTTCTCTACTATAAATGCATTGTTCCTGCTCATTTCCTAAACTTACTACTCCAGCTCAGCTCACTTAAATCTCAGACTCACAGTCATAGTCGCCTCTGCCACATTTGGCTTATTCTCCAGATATTCCCATCTCCTCCAGCCCCCCTTCAGCCGTTACACAGGATTTCACCCAGTTCTTCCATAAGAAAAATGACAAAATATGATCCTTCTCTTCCAGTAGTTTTGCCATTTCCCCTTCTCTCCTACAATTCCTTCCTCATTCTTCTCTCCCACAGATGAAAAACCTCCTATGCAGCTCTCTTCCTTCATTGCCTTCATTTGCCACTGAGCCAGTCTTATCCTATATCCCAACCTTCCTTATGCTGTTCTTGTCCTCTCATTCTCTCTTCTCCTTGACCTCTCACGCCCCTCTATCTCTTTCCTCTCATAACATGAGTACCATTCAATCTCTTTCCTCTTAAAATATTCTCATCTTAAAACATTCTTTCATCTTAAAACATTTATTTTCCTCTCTAAATACTGTGTCTTTTTCTCTCCTCCCTTTCATCACCAACCTCTTTGAATACACCAGGTACAAATGCCGCCTGGAGTCCCCCCTACCAGTTCAGTGCAGCTTCCTCTCCCTTGCAACTGCAGCTGCAAATGTCTTTACTTAACGTACTAGGCAAATTTCAGCATAGTCTGACTACTCTTCTCATCTGGTGCAGCATGGCAGCTACCTTCAGTAGCCTCCTGTGCTGTTTTAACCTGAAATAGTGTCTTTCTTCAGCTACCATGACATTACTCACTTCTCTTGCACCACCTTTGAAATCCGCTCCTTTTGCACACCCTCCAGAAGACACTTTTCTTCTCTCAGCTCGGCCAGAAATTCCCAGGGCTTTGCTCTTTTTATATTATACTCCTTGATAATTTCCATCACAAACATAGATCCCACTACCATCTCCGTGCAGCAATCTGCGGATTCAGTCCTCTAACACAAACTTGTCTCCCTAGGTCCATGCCCACAGTCTCTGATACTCCTTCATAGACATACAGATATCAAACTGAGCTTATCATAATTAAAACAGAGTTCCTAATGCTCTTCTCCCTTCTTTACTATATGCTTTCTTCAGTAATTCCTCTCTTGATCACCACAGCAAACACTATTGCTTTCCTTGTTGTTCTGGTCAACAACTCTTGTCTTCATCTCATGTCTCTCACTAGATCCACAGAAGCAGGCGATGTCTAAGGTTTGCATATTCTTTCTCCATCCAGGCGCTCATTATCCCGTGCCTTTATTACTACAATATTTCTTCTTCTGACCTTTACAAATGTGATCCTGCCCTCCATGTATCCATTCAGGATGCTGCTAGAAATATAATTTTCCTAACACATCACTCTGACCACGTCATTTCTCTTAGCAGCTGTAGGCTGCTGTCCCAATATCTATCTCATTAGTGTAATCTACTTGTCTTCATTAAGGAAATGTCAACTTCTTCCTACAGTCAACCAAAGGGGTCAATCCCCATCACCTACTTATTAATTTTTCAAGCAGACATGACCCACGATTTTTCTGGTGCCATCCCTCAATCTTTGGAGGACCATCTTGTAAACATCTGCACCTTGTATTCGTTATCCTTCTTTACAACTCTTTTAGGAATCCCACCTTTTGTGGTGCTTACAGGAATGTGGTTAGCCTATTGGTGTTTCAAAACCACTACTGGTCACACTGAACATAATTACCTTGTCACCTCCTTATACTCTCTCATAAGGCTGCATTACTCTCCAATATTTTAAGTGCAGCAACATGTCAAAAGGACATGGACATTTTTCTGATCCATGATTTCTGATCCATGATTAAGGCTCATAAATCCTACAGTAGAACTCTAACTGGTATTAATAATAATGAACAAAATCCTTATTATACTGTTACCAAGCTGAGGTACAAGAGATTAAGTCACTTGCCTCAGGTGATGAAGAAAGACTATGGCAGAGCTTGGACTGAATTCTGGCTTTGTAAGCCCTGCCCTAACTGCAGCACTACCTTTCTTCCATCTATTTTGGTAATTATCTACAAAGGATTATGATTTCAGCAGGCTCAGCTGGGCAGTTCTGAATATTTATTTGTGGAAGAATTAGGCTTTATGAGAAAGAAAATGGGGAAATTTCCATTTTATAGGCTGATTTCTCTCCTGCAGAGAAAATATGTTAGTTTATATTCTTTTCTTTTAAGTGGATTTTGGATTCCAGAATCCACATTCTTTATTCATACCTTAAAAATGAAGAAACATCATCTCATTTCTTTCTTTTGCTCTTAAAGAGGTGAATATGTACTCAAGGGTTCCACCACCATTTTGTTAGCAATAAGCCATTAAGTAACTTATGATATAAATGATCACATTCCTCTTCCTCATTTACCGGCTCTTCACTAGTTAATAAACTCATTCCACTCTTGACGTTATTCTGAGTGCACAGAAAGACTTTTTCAATGAGAAACAGCAATATTAATGCGGATTTTTATTGCTGGAGATGACAAAATAGTTCAGATCATTTAATCTCTATTTAAGTGAAATAATCTTTCATATTTTTTATTTTTACAGTAAACAGAACACATCTGCACTCATATTAAATCTTTCCTCCATGCTTTTAAAAAAGTTTTTAAGCAATAGGCAGAAAGAATAAAAACACTGCGATTTCTCAAAAGAACTTGGATGCTCAATTAAATGAACAGGAATTAAGCATGCAGTCCTGCAGGCAGCTCTGCAAATATCAGTTTCTCTTGAGAAGGGCATGATCCCATCATTTTTATTCAGGCAAAATTTTCATTTGTCTTCACTAGCAATTTTGCTTGAAAGCCAACAGCTTGATTGAAATTTGCCCTTTAAAACAGCATGATTAAAACCAGTTGCAGTTCTGTTAAATTACATATATGTTCTTAGTATTTTTAGCAGATATATATTATCAAACTAGTTATCTCAGATGTGTCAGAGGAACATGTCAGGTTCTCATTACTGGTTGTAAAGATACTTTTTAATGAACTGCTATTTAAGTTTGACACAAGTAAAATATTAAAATTGCTTATTTAAAATATGGTGGGCCAAATCCTCCTGGAACTCACATGCATGAAACACCAGTGATTTCATCCATTAAATGATTTTAGAAAATCTCTGAACAAGAGGATGTCTTTGCCTTATCTCAGAAACATGCAGTTATTTGACTTCCAATCTACATCAATAGATAATTACAGCATCTTAAACGGTGAAGGCTAAATACCTGGTTAGCCTAAGATTCAACTCAAAGCCTGTCTACTGCTTAAATTTCACTGGATCCCTCCAGCAGAACTCTGCTGTGACAGAAGGGAGCACAGACCTTGCGTTGGCCTTTCTATCCAGGGACAATTTTAACCTCAAAGGAAACACTAAAGGCCTGAACTTGCTGCATCACCACGTTCAATAGAACATTACTATTGACTTCGCTAGGATCAGAATTGAGACTTCAATAAAGTCCTTTTTATAATGAGCGCATATGGAGAACAGCTGGGATTTCAAACACATTTTAAACAAAGCATTTGGATTCTTTAATGTATGAAGAATACATGAAAAAATGGCTATCCTGGCAAAACCATGGCAAAAACCTGGCAAAAAAAAATTTACCTAGCAAAACCATTGCATTTTAAAAGTCAAATCTACAGCATTTCAAGGTATTGCAAGTACTTTTATGGAAATATTTTTACTCCTAGAGCCAGCTGCAAGTAACCTCTCTTCAGGCTTTTCCAACTGTGTATAAATAATCCCTAGTGACGGCTGGAGTAGTCCTGTTAAGCTTTTCTTCCCCAGTTGTGCCCTGCATCTGACAAACCGAAACAGAGAATACTTTCATCCCAGAAATCTTGCATATTATTTGGGGTGGAGGTAGGCTGGACAGGAATTACTTGCCTTTTTTTATTTTTTTTTCAATGGGCTAAGTATACTCGCAATAAAATGTTTTAAAAATAGGATTTAATGTGACTTCCACGGATCTTGGGGGAAGAGGAAAGGTAAAAGGGGGATTGAAATAATAAGGTCATTGTGATTATTTTTTTTTTTTTAAATGGAATTGGATTCCAACAGCAGGCAGCAGAGACCCATCCAGACAGGTTTAACTGGCAGCCTTCCAAAGCGAGACGAAAGGTCCTCTGAGTAGTAATTGTCTAAATGGAACAGTCTCTGGTTATTGTGCAACTTCTTCATCTACTTTATTGTACCTTTATAATTAAATGATGTAATTCCTTTTTTTCCTTTCTTGTTTTCTTCCCGACTAGTGCAGGAAAGCATCTGAGCAACATTGCCATAAGATGCAGACAGACTCTGGCTTCCAGGCTGTTTGTTTTCCTGGGTCATTACAAGTGGTATTAAGGAGATGCGAGCTTGTGATTGCCAAAGCAGGACACAAACTCTGCCTTCTCCTGGCCATGAATGGACATTTACCTGCATTTCAAGTCTCTGCTTGTTTAGTGCTGGAGGTGGTTGGTTCACTGGGATTTTTTGGTAGGGTGAGGGAATGCTGCTTTCACTAGAAACTCAATGGTAAACAGGCAAACACTGAATCTAATAGGATACAGGGAATGCTACATTTAAAAGGGTGTTAAGCAGCAGAGCTATTTAATTCACTGAGGAGGCTGAACAGACACCTGAGAATCACAAGAAGCTTAGAGCACTGTGCTGAACAAACCCAGAGCCAGCGTTTCCTGACTGTGCAAGGCTTTAGGGATCAGGCGTGGAACTCTGGTCCCAAGATGCTAGAAGACTTGATGAGATGTAAAGCAGAATCAGAGGACCAGCTTTGTAAACTCTTTGGTTTTGGCTGGTTCTTCTTTACAAGAGGGCTTTCCCTGAGTCTAAGCAGCCCATTGCCAGGAATACAAGATTATTTAGATGAGTAAAAGTTACCAAGACTGGGCATTTTCAACTCCAATAATTTCTTCATTGACTGTCATTTCTATTGTTTCTGGTTTAATTTTTTTCATCCATGATGACAAAGAGAATAAATTAATTGCTTAATTTTGATGCAGCTTTAGAATGTTCTTCAGGCCTTTGGTCTCTTATGTCTGCCCGCCTCTCCCTGAGTATGCTCACTTGTAACAATCTGTTTAATTCATTGCCTGTTAATCTAATTGTAGTATTTTTAAATATGCACATGGATTCTATGAGAATATAGAAAAAGGGATGGGAGAAAAATAAATACATTCAACTAGTTTATATAGGTATTAGTGTCTATTATATCTGTCCATAAGAAACTGGAAGTAACAGATCTCTAGTTTTTCTAGCAAAATCCAACATAAAGGTTTTTATTTATCTGCCAGAAAGTAAACCTAATAAATAGAGAACAGAATCACAGAAGTGACCCAGCCTCTTCAGAAATAGAGCTGTTTTTTAAAACCACTGGCATTAGAACACTGCCAAGTGCCATAGGGCCTGATCCTGCCACAAGCCAATTGCCTACAGCTTTTATTAATTTCAGCAGAGTTCATAAACAGAATAACTGGAGGGTATTTGAAAAGCTAGTTAGGCTCTTAATGACTATTTTTTGTTATCCTTTGATAGACAAACCTACTATTCTCAATCCTGGAAGTTTTGCCTAGGGAAAAATATAGGATCTGTCTCAAAATAAATGAATCACTTAGATCCTTTCCAGCTGAAAAAAAGAAAAAAGAACAAAAAAGCAACCAACCACCAACCCTTAATAGCATTTACATTCAATTACATATAGCATTACACGCAATATTTGGGGCCAGAACCTGCATTAGTTTATCCAGCTCCGGAAGAGGTGTGCTAGATTAAATTAACAGCTGGCAGAGGAAGGAGAGTAAAAGGCCTATGAACCAATAACATCCTGTTTTATATGGTATTTGCCCTGGAGCTCTCATTTTACACAGAGAGAAATTTTGCCTGTGCAGGAATACGTCCCCCAATGAGGGTATTTAATTACTACAGGTAGAGAACATCTGCAGCTCTTCACATCTTCACAGGGCATGCTTTGCCCAGGCACCCATCCCTGCAACCTCTAACTCCAGATGAGTGCCTGCCATGGAAGAAAAACTGGAAATGCAAAGGCCTGCTGACAGGATGAACCTAGAAGACCTGCATCATTTTGAACTCAGCTGTTCTCAACATCAGACAGTGACAGCAAATGTACTTATTCTGCTTTCATCATATAGCTGACGATCATAAAGAAGCAGTGTAGTAGCTGGCCTTTGGTGGGAACAGGGACACTAGTTGACTATCCATGTAAAGCTGGCTCATTCTAATACAATGATTCCAGCATACAAGGACTTTTAATAGATGAGTATTTTACATTACTGATTGCTAAGGGGAGAGTAAAATCCATTAGTTCTTTTTGATCTAACAAAACGTGAAGTGGACAAGCAACCCTATAATATCTTGGTTTATTTCTGAGTAAGTCACAAATTGCCATTATACTTGCTTTTTTATGTTTTAATCTGGAAATAGAAAAGGAACACACCTCTATAGCATTAGTGCTAACGTGTGTGACTCTTCACCGTGGCTGAGGGTTATAATATAAGAAGATCCTCACTCCAAACAGACCAAACAAACTATAATGTTGGTATTCAGTATTACAAGTCTCTCCCTTTTAACATTTCTCTCAACGTACAATGAAGTTTGTTAAATGTGTACCAAAAGCTATTAAAGAAGGCAAGGAGTGACACGCACCGGTATTTGCACACACCTCCCTTATGTGCACAATTTGCACTTCTGACCTGGTGGCAGCGACTCTGCAAAGTGGCTATCTGGCCATCTGCAGACACATATGTCCAGGAATATGTGTGCCGGAACGCACGTTGTACCTGAGCCTGGGAATCCCTTGCAACCAGCTGAACGCTGTATATTTAGAGTTAGTTCACCACACTCACGCTCGTTCACACACTCATACATACATACAGACACAAATTACAGCCATATCTTTCAAAGACTATCTTCTCCTGCATTTAAGCTCCTCAGCTTGAGTTGCCACATTTTCTCTATGGTTAACAATTAGCAGAGCTGCCCTTACACATAACCCAGTGCCAGGCAATTTCAGCAGTTTCTGGCAGGAGAAATAGACATTCCTGAACCCAGGACAAGACAGGAGGTGAAAGAGGAACGTGTCTCACTTATCTCAAGATACAGAAAAACCTCTGTAATTGAAACTTCATTTGCCAAAGGTGAGCTCTGGTGACGTGCTTGCCCACTGTCAAGGTTTAATTTCTTTGTTTATGCCCCAAGCACAGCAAGCACACGTGGCAGGGTGAGCCAGCCCTCCATGGTCAGCCCAGAACATCTGTGCCCTCACCTAGATGGAGAAAAGGAATCCCTCCCTCGGCACTGAAAACAGCAGCAGGGTGCCAAGGTGCTGACAGGCTTCGGACACGTTGACTTGTCCATTAGAAATGGAACTGAAGCCACCCTTTCATTTCATATAGGTCATTAAACAGCAACTAGACATTAAGGGTGACTAGCAACACAGAGGGGACCCCAACTAGTGATCGAGGTTTCCTGCTATGCCACCTGTTTGTACTGTCTCAGTGCAAGTCTATATACTGTGCTACTCACCTCTACTGCTCACTTTGAAAACATACGGAACAAAACATATACATTGGCAAACACATGTGAGAGTATATCCCTCATGAATAATTAGCTTTAAGCAGTAATTCTGCTTGCAACGTCTGAAAAGAGAATTAATGCAGGCTATCAAGGGAGTTTGGGACAGAGAACACACTTAGAAAACAAGTATTTTTAAAGATTGCACAGCGTTAGAAGCAGTGATGGAAATAAACCCTTGGGGAATCATCTGAATGCAACAGAAGAACCATGGAAGGGAAATGGTATTTTGTTGTATGGAATAACCATGCTGTGGGTAGCAAAGATGCTGTCATCCTTTACTGAAACCCTCATCATCCTCCAAAAACATACATCTTTTGTGGACAGGATGTTTAGGCTCAGTTGTATGCATATCTCCCCTTCCCTTCCTATACCTTGGATCAAAGAAACATTTGAGGCAAACTGACCATCACTTTGAACCTTATACCTTGGGGGAAAAGAAGAAGGAGGAGGACCAAAAGACAAGAAAATACATAGCACAAAAATGCTACAGGCAAACAGATGCATCTCCACCCCAAGAGAAAATTATTCCTTTCTAACAACTCCTAATAAATTCATGTAATGTTTTGTAGACATTGAAAATATTCCAAAACATAGCTCAGTGCAAACAGCAAGCTGGGTTTCCTCCTGCTCTTTAGCATTTCTCTTTGTTTACTCTCCATTTGAGGATAGAAAAAGCCTACATGTAGGCACTGCAAATGGTGTATTTTGAGACTGATGGGGTATTTGGTAGGGGAATTATGAAATACAGACATATGTAGCCTCCGATAAAATAATGTGTGCTTTGCCCCAGTCACCAGGGTCAAACAAAAATATAAAAAAATCCAGCATCTGCTTTATTAATACTTCTTATCTGTATGTGGAAAATAATCTGATACCATGGTGATGGGCAGACTATATTAAGCTTAGAGACAGACACATGAGAGAGACATTCTAGGGTGTGTCTGCTCTCACCTCCACTGCCTTTCTTGCTCCCAAACCTGACGTCTCAGTAGAGACCCTGTGGGAAACTGCCCTGGCAGTGCTTCAGGAAGCAATGCCCAGCCAGGCCAGTTCACCCATTGCAGGGAGAGGTACTTGGCTAGAGATGCCAGCTCCCATCTGTGAGCCCAAATGGCTCTGCTCAGCCTCTGCTCAGCTCAGGAGGGCCTGGCACGTTCATTTGGTAAAGAACAGCCCTTACCTTTGGCAATCAGCTCCTCCAGCTCTTGGTCAAATCCTTGTCGGAGGCATTTCCTCCAGAGCCCCATGTTGGTCGAGTTGTACTGTCTGTTGCACTCGTCGACTGCGCTCATAGCAAAGATCTGCCTCCTGTTTCTTGCCAAGAGGAGTTTCCCTTCCCAGCGGTCCAACTTAGACCTGCTGGCCCTGAGAGGCAGGTTGTTGTTGGAGTTATAAATGAAGCCAGGATCATTTCTCTTAGTGGTGATGCTCTTGCACCTCTCTCTGTGCTTCCTGGCATCAGTTTCATACCAATGGTCAGAGCAGATTGCCACAGCCAGCATGCCCAGGGCACACAGAGCTAAAGAGAGGCCAGCATACAGCAGTAACCTTCCAGCAGCCATACCTCAGCTTCACAGAAACACCATGGACATCTTCACAACAGGCAAAGCCCTTGAGCGTGAGACCACGCAAAAAAAAAACCTCCGGAGCAGCTGCTAGGTGTCACTTGGCAGAGAATGCCTCAAACATCCCCAGCTCCTGTGGCTCACATCCACGCTGCGGAGGGATGCTGAGAGCACTACAAAGTTCTGCCCTGGAGGCAGTCCTGGAGTCTCATCTGCCTCTTCTCCTCTGCGGAGGAGACCTGGCGAGGAGAAGCACAGCCTTCCACCTCGAACGGGAGCAAGCCAGTGACCCACCTATACAAAGATGTCCTGCTCCCCTCACCGCAAGCACCCGAGCAAAAAGGGTTGACGGCTTCTGTCTCCCCTGAAGCTGAAAGCTACGGCTGTTTGATCAGTCCATTAATCTCTTTCAATCTGGCCAGCTCGGAAATCCAGAAGAGATGGCTTTCAGATCAGCAGGCTCACGACAGCATCATCACAGGACAGAAAAGTTCAACAGCTAGAGATCTCCCGCTTGCAAGCGGCCGGGTATCCCGGTTTCAGGAACGGGTGACTCGCCTTTTCTTTTGTCAGCGGCTCAGGGAGAGCATCATCGTCTGGACGGTCGGTCGCTCGCTTGCTTGGGTTTAAAGCGGGGTCGGAGGGGAGGGAGCAAGAGGGGGGAGCAATCTGTTGTTGTTGCTGCTGCCGCTGCCGTTTTAAATCGTGGCTAAAATCCAACCTCCCCGGCTGGCTCTGGAACCGCAGGCACGCACAGGTCTCTCTCCCTTAGCAGACTTCGCTGACAGTCACTGACATCTCGGCTTCGGAAACACCTCGGCTTCTCTCTGCCAGCCTTGCCATTCACTCGCCCGCTTTTGTCGTCTGCGCTGTCATCCAGGCAGCGTAACGCCACGGCCCCTTCCCCGGAGAGCCCCGGCGGCCCTTCGGTTCTCCCTCCCGGCGAGCGCGGCGCCGACCCTCCCCGCTCCCGGGACCGGGAGAGGCGGCAGGGGGCTTGGGCGGGGGG
>JAOXJM010000001.1:61876206-61891757 GCA_026413425.1 Tringa solitaria | reverse complement strand
GGGGGGGAAGGGGGAGGAGGAGGAGGCTACACACACCTTACGCGGGGAGAGGAAAGCAGCCCCTAACAGTTGTCAACAGCTTTCGGTCTGCACCATTTCTCTGCCATATGGCCCGATCTCCACGTCGGAGCTGAGATTTTTAGCTCAGCAGCTTCATAGGAATCGTATCCCCAGCATCAGCAGTTATAGATTCAGACATATTTTTCCTTTCTCCTTAAATTTCCACTCCCTTTCTCTCTAATGGGAATAACTCACCCATCTTGTAGAGATCAAGTGCAACAGAAGGCGAGCTGGAGTCCCCAAGCTTTAGAAATCTCATTTCACCGTTTTTAACCCAAATAAGAGCGAATCCAATCTTCCGTACACCTGGGAATCTTTCCTTGTTCAAACACCGAGCCCTGCAGCCTTGGCTAAAGCCTACAGACAGAGAATACAGAGCGCTGAGCCAAAAGCCAGTGATGTCACCCATGCAACGTGAGATTCATTTCTTATTTCTCTAGCCTCCTTAAAGATAAACTGCACCACTTCCCAGGCAGGAAATGTCGAAGCCTTACTTTCTTAAGGAGGGAAAACGTAAAACCTGGATTTAGCTGGATCCTGCTCATTCTTGGTCACAAGCCCTTACATTGTGTCAACCAAATCCAAGACAAGCAGAGCTGTTTCTTACTGCACCAAAAAAATCCCAACCGACTACGTAACACAGCGTGAGCTTGAAAAAAAACCCTGGATTCAAGAGCTTCTGTGTGATCCAGAAAACTGAGTCCTTCAGACTCTGAAATATACTGTTTAAAAAGGAAATAAGCATGGCCATTTCCCTCCATCAAAATGCTCTGGGACCTGGCACACCCTGCTCTGTGAGTGTCACAGCATCCTGGAGCTGGCAGAGGAACCCAGTTAGCCCCATCCAATATTTGGCTCCCACACATGAGCAACTCCACAGCATGAAGGAAAAACAACACCATCGCTCCTACTGCACCAAAAAAGTCCACACCCCGATATCTCTCCAGGGGCAAGTGCCGCAAAAATCTTCATCCACGCTGGATCCACGCAGCTTTTGGCCCCCACAGCCTAAGTTGAGTCATCTGAATAGAAAAGAAGCACAGCCTTTACTGGAACCACTGGGTTGGTGATAGCCCTTGGCCCCAAGAGGAAAGTACTAGGATTTTGCTAGCTTTCAACTCTAGCCACACAAATGGTACTTGCCCCAGTGGGAAGGGCAGAGGAAGGACCATAGTAGCTCTTCGTGTATAAGAAATACATACCTGGATTTTTTGTGGAATACAGCTGCATCAGAGAGAAACAAACAAACAAAAAACCCCATGGCTGGATTCTACCAGGTTTTGGCCCCAAACTAAATTGTATCACCAAAAAAGGCAAGATGTCTCCTTCCATGTTACCTGGCAAAACCAGGTCCCACGTCAGCTGGGATTTCAGCTATGCAAGGGCATCTCTCCCATTAAACCATTTTTGGTTTGAAATGTACTATGGTGTCTAACCCCCTCGCATAATTACTAAGCTTGCAAAGGAAAATTGATCATCCAAACCATAGACATTGTGATCACCTGCATCCTCTGAAACAGCTCTATTGCAAAATTTCAATGTTATGTTATGAATATTAACTGTATCTTAAAAGCTCTGGTAAAGTTAATTGTTTTATTGAGACAAGGCACTGGTTTAAATTTTTTTCAGCAGTAACTTCCCTTTGTTGTTCATAATAAGGGCAAATATTTAAGGATCTAAGGCTTTTTTAAAACAGTTAAGCACAGGTGGATCCACTTCTATAACTGGATTTTTCAAGCAACTACATGTCAGTACATAAAAAGAATTAAATTTTATAGCGGGCTTGGAGCAGCCATACTTGTCTGTTCAGAGATAAAATTTAGAGGTCTGTGGTCAAAAAGCTGCTGGCTCCTGTAAGAAGATGGCAAACGGGTTTCTTGCATTGCACCCACACAGAGATGAGAGTGCACCTGGATTTTTTCATCAATTTTTAACGTCAAGTCCCAAGCTGAAGGATGAAAACAGGGAAAAAGCCTAATGTTACCAAATGTGGGTTTTGGCTGATAGGATTGTTGGATTTTCAATTTAGGCACCACAGTTTGCTACATTTATTCTCTATTTAGACTGGGGGTAAGAGCAAAATGGAGGATCCAGCTGCTGCAGCTGTTTTATTGGTTTTATTGCAGCTTATTATATTGGCCAAAAACATGTTAGGGTACAGAAAAATCATATAATGTAATCATACCTACATTTCTTTTCTAGTTAAACATTAGGATTACAGTCCAAAGAGCCAAGATTTGGTTGGACCCAGGTAGGTCCAGGTACCCGGCTTTTCCTGTCATACTCCAAAGCAGCAAGAGAGTTTGGGGCAGGGGGACTTTTGTACCTGGAGAAGCCAGACTTGTTCTCTCTTCTCATTCTTAAATATGGGTTTGAAAGCCAAAAATTGGCATGCAGTTCCAGGTTTTCTCTTTTTCTCTGAAAAGGCATTTCAGTGGCAGTTTCTATGCATTTTTATTTATTTTTTTTTTGCCCACAACTGTAGCTTTATCAGATGACAATCTATATCCTACTGCAAGTCACCTTAAATATATAAATGCCGGAGAGAGCGCTAGATTTCAGATGAGCTCTACTTTAACTCTTAGAATTAAAGATTTCTCTCCCTCATCATCATTATCCCCTTCTTTTCAGGAGGGGCAGAATATTGCTTGCTGCAGGCATTAGGAACCTTTCCTCTGTCTCTTCCCAGGATTATTACAGACAGCCCCTTCTCAGCGCAAACGGATCATTATTAAATTCTCTTCCTCCCACCCCACCCCCGCCTCACCACAGGGGGAAAAAACAATCCTTGTCAGTCTTCAGATGAATTTGAGCTGGGAGAAAGACATTTTAAAAGAAGCCCTTCACGCACACTTGGGCACGCTACGGGAAAACCGCTCCCTGCAATGAATTAAGGGCATCTTAGCATAAAGGCAGGTAATTCATGGGTCTTGAATGAATCGGGGAGGGAAAATGCCGTTTTAGTAAGGGATTGAAAGCTGAGGCTTTCCCTTCTGCAGGTTGCGATTTCAGTGATCCAGAGGGAAAGCTAAAGCACATGGGTGCACAGGAAAAATGTCTGAAGGTACGGGACAGAGAAGCGGAGCCGGGTGAGTCTGTTCAGAGCAAATTCCTTGCGACAAGCTGTGCGCTGCCTCCTAGACCTCACCACAGATGTTGTCTTACAGAGAGGGCCAGTCTCCTCTCCATTCCCTCCCAGGATTGTTTCTGCTTTCCTTAGCATCCTCCAGCTACCATTGCCCACCGCCTTCCAAGACAGCTTCAGACACCAAGGAAAGAGAGCGCCTGTAGCAAGGTACACACAGGAGGGGTGTTGGGTTAGGAGGGGGAAGGGCAGAGTTAATGGACAACCAATTGCAATTTGCTTTTCTTCACGTTTTTTTTTTACATCAAAATGACCTCCACCATATTTTTCTTCCTCCTCCTCCTTTTTTTTTTTTTCCTTTTAAAGAAAAAGAGTTCAGTGCCATCTAGTGGGGGAGGGGATTGAGCAAGTCAATGCACTTCCCACTTCTAGGGTTCTGTGCCGAAAACTCCATTTATTCAAGAGGGAGAAATGATCCTCACTATTTCCCTTCTCTCTTCGTGATTGTCACTTCCCAAGAGGTGATGTTTAATTTACATGGACTCCTGCCTTCATCCTTTGTAATGAACCACCTACTGAAGCCAAAGGAACTCGTACTAGTGCTGTATTACTTGGAGCAGCACTGGCCCTGGAGGCAGTTTGCTGCTCTAATTACAGGATTTCAAATACAAGACAGTAATCAAATCAAACACAGATATAACAAATTATATCTACTAATATTTTTTATCGTTCCAATGCACCTTGGGTACCGGTGTGAGTGAATCCTCAGCATGCCAGCCCTTCCACTAACAGACATAAAAGATGCTACTTATCCCATAGAAGCATCTTACGGTAACTCCCACAAACACTCGACCCATCAGTCAAACAGATTTTGGGGTGTTGAGGTGAGTCAGAACCAAGAAGAGGCGCTATAAAGGAAGGTCTGGAACACAAAACGCCATATAAAAGTTTGTCACCTAAACCCCAGGCACGTAAACCAGCTTTAATGTTCCTGCTATTATTTTTTTAATAGAGAAAGGCATTTTCAGAGGGAAACACCAGCCAGCTGTATAAACATGAGCTCACCATACACACATTTGCACACCCAGAAATTGGGCAGACAGCTGTGTGCACACTAGTGTTTAGTTGTGCACACACAAGTATTTAGCTGCACACACCGGCACCTACCTGGATGGCTTCTGCCCTTCCCCCCCAACTCCCCAAAGGGATTTGTTTTGCTCTCTCTAAAAAAAACCAGAACATTTGGCTTGCAAAGTTAAACAAGTTACTGAATGCCAGATTTAAGATCACCCATGCAACATTAATTCTCCCCTTATGCAAACACATTATGATACAATCTTTAATTATATGATTTTTGTTTCCATGGGTCTCCTGGCTTTTTTCAGCGCAAAGGATGGATGTTGCTCACTTAATGAACACTATTCAAATTTTCTCCTACCCTTATCATCCAAAGTGTGGTGCATGTACTATTTACTGCAGAGCATCCAGATCTTGCACTGAATATAGAATGATTAATTTCCTCATGGGCTTTTCTATAGTGATGTTCTCATTGTAGTGTTTGAGGGAATTTATTTTTTTTAAAAACATAAATGAATTTATCTTCTGAGCTCCCTGCTGAGGAACAGAGATAAAAGCAAATATTTTCCAATATGTCAGTGTATTTTGGGTGCTCAATTAAAGAAGCTTAGAACCAAAAATTTCAGAGTTCTTAGCATTTTCCTTCCTCAGAGAACAGCTCCCAGTCACCTTGGCTCTAGACACAGTGGGCAGTATTTCTACAAATCAATGCTTTGGTGACTGAAACTGGATACACAGAAAATGGAAACCACATGGACAATAGTTGGGAAGAAGAACATCATTTATTTGAGTCACCCAGCTTCATAATAGCAACTATCACAAAGAGTAAAATAAAATCCAATTTTCAATTTCAATTCAATTGCCTTAACTGTGTGACTGTGATTTTTTCCTACCTGTATTCCTCTACTAGACTCACTGCACAGCCTCCAAACTCTTCACCAAACAGCCGTCATCTCAGGACTGCAGAGTCCCAGTTCATCCATCATCTACCATGAATACAAACAGAGTTTGTGTAAGAAGTAGGATTTGATCATGTATGTTACTTCATGAACAAATGACATAAATGAATGGTAATTAATGGACAGTTTTTACTCTGGTGTTTTCTTAGAGTCTTGATTTAGTGCCCTGAAGTTGTGATGAACCAGGGAAGCACACGTGAGCTGAGACAAAATTGATCAGGGGGTCAAGAGTTGAACTGAGCGTAGCATCAAAAGAGCAGATGTGTTTTAGCAGGAAGCAAAAGGAATTGCTGGGCAGAAAGGGGGAAGCCATGTAGGTAAGCAGTCCTATATCATCTTTTTCAATAAAGCTGAGGGAATGGCCAACACTAAATCACCTCACAGAGAGACAGGTAAAAGACAGTACCCAACTAAAAAGAACCATAGTATAATGTTGTTTTTCCAAAGACAAAACAAACAAACGACTGGGGCCTTTCCACTAAAATTGCTTCCTCCACTGAAAACTTACTCTTTGTTATTTAGCTGTCAGCTGTCAAAACCACATCACTGTTAACAACCTAAGGCTACACTGTGGACACAGCTAACTATGTCTGATAACCACTGCTTCTCATCAGAACATCTCCCAGAATATTTTTAATCTTCTCACACAAAACAAGGATGAACTTTTTCAAGCGAATTATAATTAAATTTTCCAGCCCAAGCAGTTACAGTTTAGTAAAACTATAAACTACTGAAAACAAAGCCTGGTAGGCAAACTGAGTCAACTGAAGACATTATCCCTGCACCACCTCCACGAAGACTGAGTGTTTGTGGGCTCTGTGGTAAACTGCAGAATAATTTGGAACCTATTGCTCCACCGTTAAAGGTGTTGCCGCAAGTTTTAGCTTCTTCAACCAGGTGGTAAGATCTAAACTTGTACCACACTCACAGCTGAGCACTAAAGTGACTGAGGAGAGTCAGCCTTGTCCTTGTCTCTGTTGGGTCTTGAGTAAACCGTGAAGCTTTTGCAATGTCAGAGGAGCATCAAGAAAATATTTTAGAAAAATGAAAGGCCTAAGTTGCACATGTGTAAGCTTCTTAATAGAGAGAGCTCTGCTGGGCTAGAAGACAAGTCAGCCAAAGCAAGCAACCTTTAGCCCTCCAGGCTACTTCAAAGTCATCTCCCTACAACAAAAAAAAATGCATTAGACCTTGCTTTCACAAGCTGAGATTCATCTTCACTCTGGTGCACTCTGATTAGAGCAGGCACTCTGTTAGGCCTCACGCCTATTGTCTTGCCAATTTAGTAGTCAACATCTTCACATTCTACAGCTTCTCCTCTGAGTTGAACTTGGTTTCACTTAAACTCTCTCCCACAGACCCGTTTCCCCACATGCTTTGCTAAGAGGGCTACTGTTTCATAGAGGTCCCCCAAGGCTTCCCCCAGTTTACTTTATGGATACATCACATAAAGCAATGACATTGTATGGACAGTGATGGAATGTGTGTGGAAGTGTGATGTCCAGTGTGGACACTGGAATAGGCTCCGCAGAGAGGTGGCTGAGTCACCACCCCTGAATGCGTTTAAGAGTCATTTAGATGCGGTGCTGGGGGATATGGTGTAGGGGAGAACTTTGTAGGGTTGATGGTTGGACTCGATGATCCCAAGGGTCTTTTCCAACCTGGACAATTCTATGATCATGCCCAGCCTCTTACCCTAAATCCTGCTGCAGGAAAAAGCCACCGACTGCTGCAGTGATGAAGGTGACATTGCTCTGAATGCAGGAGTTATACAGCAAGGTTGCTTGCTGCCTAAAGCCAGCTACAAAAGGAAGATGGCTCTCCGACATCGCCACCATTGGGCTCAGCTGAAAACCAGAGATATTACTTCTCATTAAAATTCATAGATCTTGCAACTTCTACAGAAATAGCAAGAATAATCCAGGGTGGCAGAGATGAGATATTAGGGCCAAAGAGTACTGACTCAGAGCAAAAACTCAAACTTCTGGCTGCCAATAATAAGCATATTTTGTAAAAAGTGACTTTTATTTCTTAAAGCTATACCTAACACATTGAGCTTCAATACATTAAATTCTGAATAATTCTGATTTTGCTGTAGTGCATCAATATTTAGTTCTTACGGGCAGTCTAATACGAAGGTACATCTGCAGTACTGTTATTTTGCTTGATGTGGAAAGTCACACTGCACAACCCTTCCTAAACTTGACCGATTTCAGAGCCTTTTGTTCATTCCCAAAGAGGTTTCTGGACATGGGTTCTATCAGCAGTGTTTTGTGAACTAATCCATTGAAAGGCAGAGGCACAGTCTTTGTAGACCGATAACAGTCTTTGGTAATGAATGTATCACATCTGTGATTGGCTCCCAGCTGCCAATTCAATTTGTTGCTTCTTATAGTCACAGAAGAAGAACAAGGATTAGTTAAAAAATCAGAATTCATAGATCATAACAAATCATCACAGAAGGAATTGGAAAGAAAACCAGTAAGGAAAAACCAAATATAGTACCTGCTTAGAAAAATTATATTCTCTAAAAGGACTCCATTTTGGAACATGACTCAGAAGTAAGAGCTCAATCTTCATTTACTTCATTTGGCTGTGAAGTCCTAGCACAGTAGATTCATTTAAAAATCAAAAAAGAAAAAATATGTATATACACGAACATTGTGCGTCTCTGTAAAAGCAGCTGACATCTAAGATAATAAACTCTCTATTTAGCCATAAGTATGCTGCTGTCTTCAACAGTTTTGCATTTACCTCTCCTCATTTATTATCACCAACAATATTTGCATGAAAAGAAAGCATTTGGTTCTTCAGAGTTTGTTCACTCGTGCAGTTCATTTCCCCACGTGAAACTTTAGCACTGTGATACTGCAATTGGTTGTTGAGGAACTGATTAGATCACAAAGAGAGGATTAGAGCTCCAGGTGGGAAACACACAGCGGGAAGAGATGAATGCCTAAGCAAGAAGACCTAATTTCTATGCAATTGCTATTGGTTTGTTAGTCTTAAAGAATAAAGGAAAGAGGAGGAAAGAAAATCTATACATTTCAGCAGAATTGCTACCAGTGCTCATTTTCTAAGAGATGGCAGCAGCTCTTTAAGAACTATTCTTCTTCTGTCAACATTGAGTTGAAATCACAAGAGCAGTTAGTTTCACATGCCATTGTTATTTTTCATTGAAAATTGCAATCCAATATATTATACCACTCAATCTGATACACAAAATGAAGCATTTACAGAAACCTACAGCTTGATGTCTCTCTTCTAGAGCACCTTTCATAAGCTGGGCATCTCAAAGTGCTTTACAGCAACAATGTAGATGCTTACAGTGCAGTGAATGGATGCAAACCCTGTAGGTGTAACATATTAGAGGGAAATGCCTGTTTAGAGTGAGAGAGTAGCCAGGACAGTGAGTCACTTTCCTCCCCACATATCTGGCTTAGGGCCAGAGCAATCTCTGCAGTCCTGTATTCAAGATGATTTATGGTTGGAGGCCCCACGCAGCAGCAGCTGACCAGCTGCCAGTGACTTGTATGCTGGCAGTGGCAGTGCTGATTGTGAAGACCTTAGTGGAAAGCTCAGTTCTGCAGGCACAGCCCCTTGCTGCCATTTTCAGAAATCCTGTTCAGAGCAGAACTGACCCATTACTGGGGCAGACTGGGGGCACTCCAGCCAGGCTGGACACAGTTGGGTTTGGAAACTCTGTAGTAGTTAGCTGCTTGTCTGCTCAGCTGATGGAAGAAGTGCACTCCGAGGCATCTCAGCACTTCCAGGAATCCCAGTGTAATAACGGCTCAGAAGGACATCTCTAAGACCATGGCAACAAACTTAGCCCTGCTTTGAATATCATCTTAGCACTGAATACAACAGGGCCATTAATAGAGCAGGACTGAGCCTCAAAAAAAACCCGAACAGACCAGAAAAGGTCTTAACGCCTCCAGAGAGTAGTTTCTTCAGCACCACAGCAAGTCAAAATGAATTTTGATATGCTTTTGACAATTATTTGGAGTATTTAATCGTCTGCAACATAGTCATTATGCTCCTACTCTGAAGTTATTCCAGTGAGAAGTGCTGTGCATTTATTCATCTTTGCGGTAAAGGCCTCAAGTATGTACCCACCAAACAAGAAAGTGGAGAGTACTAAGCCTTAATTAATGGCCATACTCTGATTGCCCAACAGGTATGTTAAAGAGACTGACCTGCAAGAAGCTAATTCTCTTGATTGTTTCCAGAGAAACAGAGCAAGGAACATAATTTCCCAAGGACAAAAATAGAAAAAAAGGAAATCTGGGACTCAAAGCCATAAAAAAAGAAGGAATTTTTCACAGGAAAAAGGGAACAGATGCCCAGAGAGCGTGTACAGGAGCTGGGCTTGTTCAGCCTGGGTACTGGCAAGGTCAGAAGGAAAAAAAAAATTGCAGCTCAATAGACAAGCACAAGCTGCAAGAAGAAAGATCCTGAATGCTCCCCAAAACCTGCCCACCAGACAGAAGAATACTCCTGCAGGCTGAAGAAACTGAGGCTGGGAAGTGCATGCAAGATTAATTATGTTCCTCTAGACAGGCAAATTCTGAAGCAAAGAGCAATGCTGGTTACTAGTGCTGTGTATCCTGGGGCTACCCTGACATAATAAACGGCAGCTTCATGTCACCCACCAGGACTGGAGCAAAGAACTCCAAACTAAAACCAAAGAATTATTTGTTACCATGGATCTGCCTCCAAAATACTACAGTATTTGGGGAGGGAGTATTTCCCTACAGCCAGGGAAAGGCTGGTCAATGATGTTCAGGTGTACAAAGAGTCCTACCAAGATGATTGGGTACCTGGAAGTCCAGCCAGATCTTGGAAAACCTGCAAATAGAGGCATTCAGAAAGTGGGTATCTAGACTGTTCCCAAAGACCTAATGATGTATCCTGTGGTCAGCATAAGTCTGGATACCCTAAAACAAGGGACCTAAACCAGGAAAACACAGAGAGAAGTCTCCATTGGAATGCACTGTAGAGGTCAACAGGGATATACAATATCAAAGTCTGCTGAAACTCAGGGGATCCAACAGCTCACAAACCCATGAGGTCTAGATCCAAGACAGCATCTTGACAAGAGTTCAGCATGCAGAAACAGAAAGCTGAACTCAAACAGACCCAACCAATCTCCTTGGATTTTCTGTTTAAGAGATTGATGTCTTCCTGAAAATTGTATTGCTGGAACACTTTTATTCATTCTTTGTTTTTACACTTGGTCAAACAGAGTTAGATATGGACAGCTGCTTTGACCCCATTTGAAAACCTTGGTGGATGTCCTTTCAGATGAATTCTGCAAGGAATGATGGAAAAGAAACTGCAAGAGCTTTTATCATCAGTGAGCCAGTCATCTCCATTATTTCTTCTCTTTTCAGCTGATTCCATCATTTTAATATCTTTCTTTCCCCCCACCCCCCCAACACTTTGTTCTAGCCAAGAAAGATGCCACTTCGTTATTGTTGCCTTTAAAAGCTTTATATGTCTTTTGTTGATAAAATAACAATACTACTTCTGTAGTATGTTTTTTTCACTAGGGGAAGCAAAAGGATTTTCTAAGAATCAATTATTCTTCACAACCCATTTCTGAAGCAGACATTATTATCCCCAGTTTACAGAGGGATGAAATGGCAGATAGGTTAATTAACTTGCTTAAGGTCATCCAATGAGTTAGTAACGGAGCTACAAAAAAACCAAGATTCAACAATTCTCATTCCCAGTCCCTTGATCTAACCACTAAAAAATACTCCTTCTCTTCAGTCTTAAGCACTTCACTTAAATCACTAATCATTTATTCTGACATATTGTTGAACTACAAATTAGTCAGTCTTAATGACAAGCACATAGATATGTGGCAATCTACAGCATCCTCCCCTCAGTTGCCTGTCCAGCTTCACGCACCCCCTTCTATGCTGAACAGCTCATCTGCCATTAAAAATGGATGTGCTACAGTTCTTCTGGAGAACTGTCAATACTATTGCAGGCATCAGTCTGAAGGCATCATGAGGGAGAGGAAGAGCACTTGCTCTCCTTCCCCAGGAGGTGAAAAGGCTGCCTCAACAGCCCAGCTCTCTGGGAAAGCAATACGCTCAATATGCCAACTGGCTTTGAAAAATATTTTCTATTTTTCTTTTATGCTGTGCCCCCCTCCCAAGTGTTTCCAGTGTTAGATAGCTGGAGCAGCAGTATTTAATAGCTGCATCTTCGTAGATTTCACTCTGTGGCATCAGTTTGAATAATTATTTTAAAGTCAAAATATCCTTCAAATGCCTACCCAAAGTCTGTCAGTCTTTTAATACAACACATTCTCTCCAGAGGGATTTGCACTGCTACACATCTCCATGGCTCAGTGTGAATTGCTGTGCAACAAAATACAATTGAAGTTCACCAATTAATCATGATCACATAAAAAATGAATAACAAATGTATTCTAAACATAGATGTAGCCAATGCAGTTTTACCAAATACTCAAAGGTACTTCTGCTTGACTCAGATGAACATGATTTTGTCCCCTCATGTCCATATTTGTAACAAGAAAATGTTAGAGATTGTCTTACAGCATAAGATGATAGTTCTAAACATAAAACTTAGAAGCGAAGTTGATTACTGCATCATACAGGAACTACTCAAGCGTCTCATTTCCAAGATCAAATGAAACAAGGTCAGAGTCTTCTTTCCTCATAAGTGTCAACAAACAAGCACCAATGAGCAAATTTGCATCCTGACCTTTTTTTTTTTTTCCTGAATATACCTTTGCCTTCTCAGGACAAACTCACTGCTGCTGAAGTGGTGCTTTTTGTCAAAAATCTACCTTAAGGCTATTCAACATTCAGCTATAACTGAAATACATACAAGAGGAATTAACCAGATAAATAATTCCAGATCACTGTTGATCAGATAAAATAATTCCAGATCAAATTACTGATAACTCTTCGTAAAAAGGTCTTCCCTGTATTTTATCATGAGGTCTCTTCCCCCCTCCTTTTTTTTTTTGGCTGCTCTGCATGTGCTCCATGCATGTTTCTTCACTCCTTTGGTTTCTTTCCTTCCCATACAGAGGATGCCCATATTGTGTCTGAGCCCCACACCAACTCACTCTCCTCTGACTCCTTTCTAGGGTTTTACCTTTTTCACTCACCCAACTGCTATTGATTTTCTTCTAAATAATTCAAATACTTTGCCTTATTTACAACAAAAAGCTCACAAGGATCTAACAACATGCCCATAGAATTCAGCTCATCACGTGCCCGTTCCAGTTGTCAGCCTCTGCTGCTTCCTTCCATTCCCTGTTATTATCATCCCCTAGCATGTCAAGTCTAATTTCGACTGTGAAAACCTCAGAGTGGGGATGTTCACTTCATGTGTCCAAAAGACCTCCACAGACACTTACAGGCTACATAAATAGCATTACGTTGGTCTGTTTAGAGGTGGCTTTGCACAGCCATCTGTATGCCACCAGCTCCAGGACCTGGAGGTCTGGCTCTTATGCACTTCATCCCCATAGGCACCCCACCATTCTGCACTACCCTGAAAGTGGATGAGGTTCAAAGTGGTGAAGGAGTGGGACATAAATGTCTTCCTCTCCCGTCACCTCCTCCACAATGATAACAATATATCAGCAAAGAAATACCTTCTGTGACTAGAGGCGCAGTAACGAAGAGCTTGGACAGCAATTCAGCGATCATCCTGAATGTTAAGTATTAGCAACTAAAACAGGGGTGCAGCCACCTGTATAGTGCTGGTGGCAATTATTCCTGGGGATGCACGTTGCAGGACTATAGGCAGCCACACCTGTCAAACTTGTTCTCACAACACACATCATCTCCGGGAGAGTGACTTGGACAAAGTGCTCCACAGTGAAAACCATCACCCAGCGAGCTTAAACTCCCCGGCAGAACCTAAGGAGACACAGTCTCTCAAACAATGTGCGTGTATTTGGATGTTATTGCATGGCTGACAGGAGAAGCAACTTATTTTAGAGGAAAAAGGGCAGAAGAAATGAACTAATACATACCTGTTCATATACGTGTGCTTCCATCACACCAAAAAAGCTGGAGCTCCTCGCACTCACAGAGTTATACGTTTGTGTTCTTGCAAGGCTTGGCAACAACAGTGGGTCTCTGAAGAGAAATATCTTGGTGCTGCAACTCCAGCGATCCAGAGCTGTGATGTTCAATAAAAGAAGTCAGTTTCCCTACTGCCCTGACCAGGAACAGCTACAATTCTCACGTCAGCCTAATCCACTAAACGTCTCTGCTCTGAAACTCGGCAGAGTAACTTTGACAATCAGACACCAGGCTGATAATGATGCTGAAACACAGAAATGGAACCAGACCCACACTTCAGGGGCCATTTTTAGGGAAATCAATAGTTTGAGGGAAACCAGAAGATGTTTTTCAATGGTCTACATGCCACTTCTCTGAGTTTGGGCAATATACAAAAAGTATTTTCATTGGGTATTGGGTATTTTCATTGATGAGAAGAAATGAGACCAAACTGACATAATTACTGAAACAGGCAGGATGATTTACAAAAACGGAGTATTAAAATATTTTGCCACAATCCTTTTAAACTAATAAAGAAAAGTGAAGATCCGAGAAGTTAACAGTAAATAATAAACGACCATCATTACTTTAGAGATGCAGAGGCTGTAAGTTGTCCCAATTAACCCTGTTGAGGAGCAAAATGGGAGTGGAGATGGCTACAGAGAATCTGACCACTTATTCCTCCAATGTGCAAAAGGTGTGCTCAGTTTAGAGCTGTATGAGGAAAAAACCCCAAATAGCCAGCAGCCGTGTCTCATTAGTTTCTAAAACTTATTTTCTGCATCAGAAGTTACTCCAGTCTACATGGAATAAGTATTTTAGAACTCATAATATTGAAACAATTTAATCATGGGACAAAAAAAAAAAAAAAAAAAAAAAATGGGTGGTTGCTTAGGAGCCAGCAATCACAATTTGATTATAATAAGCGAAAAAGGACAGTCCCAGCCAGGGAAACACTCTCCTACACACACAGAGACACTTCAGAAAGACTGTCTCCATCAAGATGAAATGATGAGAAAAATACGGTTCAAAAATAGAGATAGAAATGTAAATGAGAATTCTTATGATCTTACTCCATAGTCTAGAAGTCATGATTGCATAATTAACAAAATAGCCAATTTTGGCTGAAGGACAATTTTGGCTCTGCAGCAGGATGAAGGAAATACTTAGTAATTAAAAGCATAATGTAGATTTATGCATAAAGGCAAAAATATAGGAAAAAATGTTCTGAAGTATGAAAAAAAGTGAAAACTATGGAAAATGCATGAGTGATGTGACTACAGAAGTAAAGTGGGGAGTGCAACAATGCTGAGGGGTATGATTAGATACAGATAATAAAATAGCACAGAAGTGACAGAAATGGTAAAATTCTATTCCCACCTTGGAAAGATTAAGGAAGAGGCACTTTATAGTCCAAAAAAAAAAAAAAAAGCAACACTTTTCAGTCCATTAGTAAGTAACAAAGATGA
Source organism: Tringa solitaria (assembly GCA_026413425.1). Lineage (NCBI taxonomy): Eukaryota > Metazoa > Chordata > Aves > Charadriiformes > Scolopacidae > Tringa > Tringa solitaria. The sequence continues at coordinate 61,877,044 of JAOXJM010000001.1, read as the reverse complement.
TAAACAGCATCTACCAAAATAAACATTTTAAAATTAGGATATCTAGGCAACTTTGGCATAACAATTCTTAAAGAATTAGCAAAAGAAATCTCAGGAATGTTAATTTCAGTAAAGCTTGGGATTTGAAGGAAATTACAGAAGATCACACCAACATTCAAAAAGGGTAAGGGAGGTGAGCAGGGTACTAAAGCCATGAGGCTGGTCCACCCCAGACAAGCATAGAAAAGGTGATAGAAAAGTAAAGCAAAGAAGGACTAAGAAATAACAATGTATTTAATGCTAGTTAATACATACTCTTCTAGAAAACAGATCCAGCCAAGCCCACTTTCATTTGCTGATAGCATTACACGTTTGCCTTATAAATGTAATCACCTAATTGTCATTTAGTCAGGTGCCTGCACAGAGCCTGATTTAGCACCTTCTGGCACTGATTAAAAATTAGCAGCAATCGAGCACCACGAGGGGTTATGTTAAGTGAGACTTGGAGGATCTAAGTGGGAAAAGGTGGGAAAGTGCTTGGAGGCCTGGTAACCGGCCTTAGGGCTTTCCTACTGATGCCCTGGACCCCCACCCCCGTCCAGGCCTGGGGACGTGAGGGGGAGTGACCCCATAGGTGCAGACAGAAGACCCCCATCGCCTCAGATATTGGTCCAGGCTTGGGGAAGTGTGGCTGGAAAGCTGCCTGGTGGGAAAGGACTTAAGGGTTCTAATTGACAAGCGGCTGAATATGAGCCAGCAGTGTGCCAAGGTGGCCAAGAAAGCCAATGGCATCCTGGCTTGTACTAGAAATAGTGTGACCAGCAGAAGTAGGGAGGTGATTGTGCCCCTGTACTCAGCA
>JAOXJM010000001.1:61827104-61856054 GCA_026413425.1 Tringa solitaria | reverse complement strand
CGCCCGGGGGGGGTGTTGGGCCTCTGGTCGGTGTCTCCCTTACACACTTCCTGTGTTTTGGGGGCACGTTACTTAACTTCCCAATCCCACAGAGCGCGGAGTGGTACTACCTGTTTTGCTAGGGTTAAAGCAAGTTGCTAGCGCTTCCCAAACGTTTGCAGAAGGTGGAATAGAACGTGCCGTAACAACAGGAGGTATTTTGCGGATTTCGCGTACTGTAGGCATCGAAGTCAGAAGGAATTGCCGCAGATGCCATGCATCAAGTCTGTTCTGGAGGTAAATACAGATGCCAGAAGCTCTGCTGCCTTGTTCGGAGCGTTAGTTGCTGAAGATGATTTCAGCTCAGCTTTCCCGAGCGTGTCTGTAATTGGTACAGGACCTCTTGTTGCCCCCATGAGGTGCCAAGCCCACCAGGTAACAGCTCCTTGCTGCTCTTGGGGGGAGAGCCTCCAGCAGGGAAAACGAGCTGGCTTGGATCATCAGCTCATGGAAGAGTCCAGTTTGACTCCCAACTCACCAGAAAAAGCCTATCTTTTTATCCATTTTGTTTTTTAATAGCATAGTGGATTATAGTGGAATTACTGAATTCCACTAAAAGCGAAGTAGAAAAGTTTGACAAGTACTAGAGCTTGTGCCAGGTAGGTGGGTGGAAAGGAGAAACAGGGAAGGCGTTTTGCCCTGTTGATGCTAGTGAGAGGTGAGATTGATTCGCTCGCTCGTCTTAAGAAGCTACTGGCTTACTTGCTGAAGGAGGCAAAACTCAGCAGTATGCATGTATTTAACACCTAGCCAGCAGGACGATTAAGTGCTTTGAGTAATGCAAGTCTAGTCTCAACTTTCCTGAGTAAGGAGAAACTCTCAGCTGGTTGAGAAACCTAAATACCTAAAGAGTGGGGTTTGACAAATGTTTCCTTTCAGCAGCAAAATGAAGTTAAAAAGCTTCTTGCTGATTTTTATCACCCCAATTGAGCTGGCACAACTGTACACGTAACTGAATTTCTCAGTTATTTCTGCCATAAAAAAAACCCCCAGATCTCTGTGGTGTTGGGGGATATGGTGTAGGGAAGAACTTTGTAGAGTAGGGTAGATGGTTGGACTTGATGATCCCAAGGGTTTTTTCCAACCTAGATTATTCTATGATTCTGTGATTTCAATAACTGGTTTATATTGTGGCCCTAGAAACAGTAATATCAATACAGCTGAGTTGGGTAGATACACTGCAGTGCAATAGAGAGAAGGGGGAAAGCACTGTCAGGAGGCAAGACTTTTTTAAAAATCAGTTTTCATACCAAGGGGGTTGTTTGTGAAACTGCTGTAAGTCACTTGAACTTCAAAAATGTTTTAGCCTGTGTTGGTCATTAGGTCTGACTCCAAATGCTAAACTACGTAGTGTAGCTTTCCCCCCGCCGCCTCCAAATATCTTGCATCTCTGTATGACAGAGAGGGAGAGAAGCAGTCTGGTGTCTGCCAAACAGAGAGGTTGGCAAGTCATGAGTATGGGTGCATATATTCACGGTTAGGAAGTGTGTAGGGGTATTTTTGTATTATTTAAAAGGAAATGTTTTATACATTGGAAATACTGAAACACGGAGGTCTAAGGCAGAGCTGGTGCTAGCAATTTTTTCTGATGTGGTTTTGTTCTTTAGTTACGTAGTTCTAATTACATTTTGTTTACTACCTAAGTATGCCTATTACTTCATCTAAACCTGTACTTTTAATAAAGCTCAAGACCAAAAAATTGCTGATACAGGTAAAATGGAAACTATCCCTAATACAAAAACAAACCAACGTAAAGCATAAAGCAAAGTCACAGTGACATAAGTTAGAAAAATACTGAAGTGCTTCTAAGCGACTCATGGCTCTAATGTAAGTACATATCTCAGTGTTTTGTTTCGTTCCTTCAAGACAATGTAAATCTAAGCTTTAAGAGTAACCTTGCTGTGGAAGCCCACTAAGGACCGTAACCTCACTTATTTTGAGGAAGGAGAACCTGGGAAGGTTTTAAATCCCTATAATCTTTCGGGAACAGCTGTCCCGATTTTCAGAAGGAAAGCCTTCAGGTCTATACTCAGTTTCTAGTTTTAAAAGAGGGGTGGAGAAGCAGAATCGCTGACAGACCTTGAAGTGGTCTTACATGAACTTGTAAGCTGGAGCCCTTTGGTAAACAAGGATTCTGTGTCCAGATGGTCATTGAGTGCTGCTGTGCTGGTTACAACTACATCAGCGCTGCTGACGAGTTTGAGGGTTGGGGTTTTGAAAAACAAGTTTAAGCCGTAACGTTCAATTCGTGGCCAGTTTTTAGTTAAATAATTAATTTAGTTCTTCAGAAGTTGCCTCAGTAGCCTAACTGCTGATATGAAAAATCTTCTTTTAATAATGAAGTCATTACATAAGCTCAAGCTTTTTTTTTTTTTTTTTTCCATATTACGATTGAAGATCAGTAAGAGGAGTTGCACATGCACTCAAATAGTACATTTAGGAAATATATACTTGGAGGCATAAGGATTTGAAAAGGGTAGGGGCAAATGAATTTAGCAGAAATTTTCCTCTTCTGCTCACCCTACAGTTGCTGGTGTTGGGATGTCCAGGATGAGTGCTGGCGTCTGGAGGCGTGTAGGTTGGCTTCTACCCCAGGGATGAATTCTCGGGACAAGAAATTGTTTGGATGGAAGGTTTTCAGAGCATTACAGGGTTGTTGATATAGTAAGGAGTGTGTGACAGCTGGGAGGAAAGGCTCTGTTCTTGTTGCTAGAGATTATTTACACCAATATTAAATAATTCAAGTGGGATTTTCTGTACTTGGAGCTTTGTGCCCTGAACTGCTCTTTGGAAGATGAAAAAAAGACTTTGAAGGGTTGTGAAGTGTGGGCCTGAGCTGTTGGATGGTCAATGGTTTTCTAGAAGGCAATGCTGGAATTTATCCTGCATGAATATTAGTTATATATTTAGAAACTATAATCTTATAAAACAGATTTAAGAAGACGAATAAAATGCACAGAATGAAAAGGCACCTCTAACCTTATAATACGAAGTAAGTAGTGGGTTCTCAAAAAGCACTGTAGGTGCACCAAGAAAAAATGGGGTTGTTATTGTTGCAGTAACATTTAGGGAACCTATGGTGCTGAGAATTAGGATAACTTTCCTTTTAAGTTTCTATTTCTCTGTGAAGTTTACAATTAAACATGCTAGCTATTTGGAAAGTTGAAACAAGTTAACAGTTTTTTAACTTTGTTGCTTTTGTAGTTTTTGGAATTCGTTTTATGTTAAGTCTCAATTATGTATCATTGCATCTGTGTTCAATGATTAAGCTAACTTTATAGTCTGTGAATGACATCCTATTTAATTGTGAGGACAAGTTAAGCTTTAGCTGCAAGATACACTCCTGCAGAATATTAGCTGGATATGAAGTATCTCAAAAGATAAGTGAAATAATTCTTTTGTTTTGCAACAGCATGGGAAAGGCCTTAGCCAAATACTATGTCTGACTTTGGGTCACAGCTTCAAGAAATACATGGTCTAGCTGAGGAGAGTCTAGAGAAAAATAATTACAGTGATTTGAAGTCTAGAAGGTCGGAGCTTTGAGCAAAGACTGAAAAAAACCCCTGAGGTTGTTTAAAAAAGAAATGGAAACTGTCAAATCTGATGCAAAGAAGAATGCAAATAAGTTGTTCTCCAGGCTTGTAGCAATTACTGCCAGAAGAAGTGAGCTTAAATGGTAGCAGAGGAGATGGTTTCACATTACGTTTAGACCTTTTTATGACTAGGTATAGTGAAGCATGAAAATAATCTCTCTTAACTTATTTATAAAATGTCCATTAGTAGATTTTGTCACCTCCACAAGCAAACCTGTGTCAGGTGATGGAGGAGGAGAGTTGATCAAGGTGTGGAAAAGCCAATGACTTTGATAAGCTCTTGTCTGTTTTTTTCCTTTGGCTTTTTATGATGTATTTGTGGCAAGGTAGTTTGAACATTAGAACACAACCTTGGAATACTTGAGTTTAGTGGGGATATGAAAGAAATTTCTGTTTATGATGTTTTTCCCCAAAGACAATAGGATTAACACCTCTGTCCTGTGGTAGCTTGTTAGATGACACAAAACTTGCTTAATAGAGTAGTAGCTTCTTATGAAAAATTTTTGTCTCTAGAGGTTTGTTTCTTGTCTCTGTGAATATCTGCAAACTGGTTGGATATGAAGTGTTTGGTACTGAGTTTTTTGTTAATTTATGTGGTTACTTAAGCCACTAATGCTATTCCCATTTGAATTTTGTTGTAGTTGTTAAACTCAAAGACCTCTTATTTTTAAAGCTGTTCTAATTATATCCTTCTTGACACTTGTTTAGCCAGGAAAGGCAATTCTTTTGTTGCATGCAGTTAAAAATACTGAAGACCAAATGAGGTTTGGGTTTTGTTTTTTAATATGGAGCAATCTTTTGATGGTAGCTATTTATATTTTTTTTTAAAACAAACTGGAAAAAAACCACAGATTTCTTTTAAGCTCCAATATTTCACTTTGTTTTGTTATTTTGTAACAAATCTGTAGTTCAGTTTTATTAGTTATTATTTCTGTAGAAAATTTGACTGCATGAAATATTCTGGAGGGAATTTCAATTGAAGGAAACATAATTTTCTTTGTACTTCCAAGGGAAGCAAAAGGTTTCAAATGATTGTGAAATCATTTATTTTTGTACAGTCCAGTTGTACCTAGAAGCTGCTTCAGGTTTAAGGGGTTTTTTGGAGATGCTTTTTTGACCAAGTATAAGTTTTATGGAAGGTTTCCTTTTCAACTTGAACAAGTCACTTTAGAAGGGGTGTGTAACATATACTACTACTATAGTAGAAATGCTCTGTCATAACTGTAGTCCCTGACTGTTGATGCTGATCCCTGTCAGTGCAGTCACGCTGAAGTCCATCAAGTGATGCTCTGCCAGCCAGGGGGGAGGTCTGGTTGTTGCCTGTGCCTGTGTTGGGCCACTCAAGCCAGATCAGCTCCCTTGTGCCACTTCAGTACCACGTAGGTCCTTTCCCAAGTTGATTCAACTCAATAATGCAGAAGAAAATCGGCATCGCTTTTGCTGGGTTAGTTTCCTCCAAGCTTAGTGACCTGGGTCTCCTCAACATGGCACCCAAAGGGCTCCAAAACTCTTGCGAGGTAGGAGACAAAAGGAATGTGGGTAGGGGGAGTAGTGGTAGTATGATGGTCTCACTCCTCTCTTTTGGAACTGCATTGGCCTTCATTTCACAGAATCATGAATTGTCAGAGTTGGAAGGGACCTCTAGAGATCATCTAGTCCAACTCCCCTGCTAAAGCAGGGTTGCCCAGAGCACATCACTCAGGACTGCATCCAGGCGGGTCTTGAAGATCTCCAGAGAAGGGAACTCCACAAACTCCCTGGGCAGCCTGTTCCAGTGCCCTGTCACCCTCACCATAAAGATGTTTTTCTTCATATTTCAGTGGAACTTCCTGTATTCCAGCTTGTGCCTGTTGCCCCTCATCCTGTCACTGGGAACTACCAAAAAAAGTCTGGCTCCATCCTCCTTTTTTTTAATATTTGAATGAGAAGTCTTGGTCAGCTGAAGCTTCCTTAGCTGGACTTGCCAGGTTTTAGATCCTGACATGTTAGATCTTTATGGTCTTGAGCTTTTCCCATGCTCCATTGTAACAATCTTGGTATCTCAGGATTGCTTCCTAGCATACTTTGCACAGAAATATGATTATGTGCCCTTTTCTTGCCAGTGTGCCAGGGCCTTGAAAGTCCTCTGAGCTCCTCATACACTAAGTATAATTTTTTAACAGCTTTAACCACGTGAGAGTTCTAGGTACAGTATTTAGGTTTTTGAGGTGTGAGATGGTTTTCGTAATTTTTCAACTGTTCACACATCAGTGTGTGTGAACACAGCTACTTTCTCATAGCTAGTGCAGGGTACAGAATCCGGTGTGCAATACATGTGCTTCTTTGCTTCGGCTTTTTTATTCCGGTTGCTTTTGAGCTTTTTGGGCGTGCAATGGAATGCTCTTAATCTTCCCTACTGCGTGCAACTTCTTTCCAAAACGATGAAATACGTATTTATACAAGTGATTTCCTCTTCTGTGGCCAGTGTTTAAGTTAAACAAGACTGCTTGATGCAGAATTACATGCCTTTTCTTCATTTTTTTTCCTGTTTAAACTCCTTGCTGCAAGTATCTGGCTTGTTACTCTACCTTTTTAGCTTTTGCATGGCAGCAACGGTGCCTTTTTTCTGTTTCCGATAACATTTTATGAGTTCATTTCATTAAAAATGAAACATTTTATGTTTCACCCTTGCAAAAAAAAAAAAAAAGGGTGAAACAGGCAAAGGTCTAATTTTAGCCATTCCCGTTGTCCGAAGGTGCTGTCAGTTCAGGCAGGAATTCTCAGGGAAGGTTGCTGCCAGTTATCATCCCACCCAAATGCTCCCCAGACAACGTGAATATTAAAGGTCAGGAAACAGAACCAGAACCTGTGCTCTTGTCAAAATGGAGCTTGTTCTGTAGTGCAGGTAGAGTGCTTGGTATCAAATGAATCCTCCACACTGTCAATATTGGATTCAGGAGGTCATAGGAGTGTGTTTGGGCACCGAAGGAGGCTTTTATTTTTCTAAAGTTCCAATCAAGTGAAATATTTTTGTGGGTTCTCCCAGTATACCTGCACAAAATTTAGTATGGAGAGGCAATTCAATTCCTATATAAAGGGTGTCACCTTTCTTTAAAATCTTTCTCCTAGGAGGCAAGCAAGTAAAGTTGTTAACGGCAAAATACACATACTGTTTAAAAATATGGTGTGTAACTAAGTGGCTAGGATATTTTTTTTTACCACAAAAAGGGGATACGAGCTCCTAATATAATACATGTTATGTAGTGAGTCCCCTTAAACAGTATAGTTGCTAGTAAAGCTGTTGTTAGATGCACAGATAAGTAGTAAATACTCTTCAAATGGGGTTACGTTATGTTCAGTCAACATTTTCTGTCACTTGGAGCACAGACTTGCTAACTTTTAATTATTTTTTTTTAAACTTTATTTCAGATGAAGGGATTGTTTTGAGGGTGCACGTTTCTGAAGTCCTAGTAGTGTGTGTGTAGTTTTTTTTTTAAATCTCTTTAGTACTAGTTATTCACTAATGGTGTTTGAAGAGCACCATAAAAGCAACATGAAATAAAATGCATCATTATGACTTAAGGAAGTTGGTAGTGTCTAGGTGTTTGAAACTGGATGGTTATATATTGGTGCTTCAATCTTTGAACTGGTTTTGTAAATGTATTCATTAAATCTTAATAGGTCAAACATTCTCTCTAATTAGTTGTAAGTAATGTAGATTTAAAGATGAGTCTTTAGCATCATCTGAGGTAGCTTTCAGAAAGGATTTCTTTAAGCATTTTCACAATTTTGCTATAATTTGTAAGTGCTAATAAAGTCTTTTGTGATGTTTTTAAGCTTATGTACGTCATTGAAAATTAATGTAACATTTTCCAGTCTCTTGATACAGTAGTTACAGGTTATAAGTTGTGCAGAAAGTTTTATGTACTAAATAGTTCTCCAGTTTAATCAGCTGAAGTTTGAGTCAAATGAAAATACCTTTTTCAAAGTTTGTGTTTCTTTTTAAACTTTTCTAAACTAGATGGTTGTTTTCAACATCCTTTCATAGTAGCTGTTGTATCTTGGTTTGGGTTTTTTGTTTTTTAAACTCTTCTAACTCTACAATGGGTGGCAAGGAGCCAATTCTGCCTTTTAAATGATTTCATTTTTCATGTTGGTACTAGGGTTACTAAGGCAGCATGATCTGCTGAGTAGAACACAAAATGCCACTTAGAAGAATGTGGTTTCTGTGGCAGTTTCTATTTGTGGCTGCTTGCTGTGATTTGGAGCAAATTACTTGTGTTATACAGTTAAAAAAAGAAAAAAAGAAAAAACCCAAACCAAGTACATTTGCCCTGTTTCAGACATTGAGACCTGTTTTTGATAACAATGGGATACCTTAATTACTTCATTGGATCACAGATATTTCTGAACAAACAAAATATATTTATATTTGACTAACAGTTCCATCTGTCTATTACATTTTCTACCTGGTTGGTAGAAAACACATGCACAGTGTAGTAGTAGTTTAGTGGTGGAATATTGCAAAGTGTCTAACAAATTATTTTATGGATTGGTAACACGAACTTTTAAATAGGTGCTGACTATCTTTTCTGGATAGTCTAATTAATTGTGTGTTCTGGCAAGGAGAGAGCAGAATAAGTTCTGCAGTTCAGCCGAGACTGAGTTTATTTGTTTTGTCATTTTAATTAATGTGACCCAAGCTCTGTGAGAGCTCTGCTCAACTAGCATTTGCTTCTTATAGGCAAGTATTGTAATTAGCTGGTTGGCTGCTTTCTTTCCATTGCAAATATGACTTGTCTTCAGCTTAAGGTGTGCAGAGAAATGGTCTGGCGTATGCATGATAGTATTTTTTAAAATTTCACTGCTGTATGGATTTAACGTGTTGAGAGTCTGTGGTAGTTACCTCTCTAGAGCAAAAATACATTGGGAAATCTGGATAGATTTTTTCTTTGTTTTTTTTTTTTTTAAACCTGTGACAGTCTAGAGACAAGCTGTTAAATTCTTAAATGTAAATACAGTGAATTGTACAAGACCTTGATCTGTGCGTGATCCTCATGACTACTGAATTAGTACCAAAGTGAATGAGAGACTAGAAGTAATGCAACACAAAAGCCTCAAGGAATGTGGAATTAAAGATTTAGTTAGATCAAAGAAAGCCGTGCAACTGGTGGTTAATGATTTAAATGGAGGATACAGACACCTCTTATTTTTCACACTCTGCTTTTCTACTGTGGTAGAAAACACTTGGTAACTTTCCTTTTATAGTGCCGGGGGGCAAATTCTCCTTAGCAGCAAGCAGCAAAGATGGCAGTTGATGGAAAAAGTGGGGGAATGAAAGAGAATTGAAACTTGAACAGGAAGGCTGTAGCTTCGTGGTGGTCTGAATCCATCTAACTGTGGGCTGTAGAGAGGGAAGGTGACTTCTTGCATTGGTTCAGGTGGTCACTGGCTCCTTTACCAAGCTGTTCCAGCACAGGAGGCTGGCAGAAAACTAACCTTGACAAAGAGAGAAGTTCTGTGCTTGTTTAGCATGCTGGAATTGTTCAGCCAAAGGTTCAAGTTCTGGAGAAAAAGTAAGGAAGGGAGCAGGGGTAAATAGCCAAGGACAATACAATAATTGCCCCCACCTTCTAGGTTGCTGTAAGCTGCAGAGCAACCACTACCTAAGACTTTTGGTGACTTTGTTCTTATAGAGAAAATGCTTGGTTATGTTACAAGGGTAGACTTTATTGAGCTTTATCCTTTACAATTTGTCATTGTATTTTAAAAAAATATCCTTAAACACTTATAAGTAAGGAACGTATAAGTCTGAATTCCTTTTGTTAAAGAGGAGGCAACTTAAGAGGCAAAGGCCCAACAGAACGAAAGGCTATTTATTCTGCTTTAAGATAAGGGCTGAATGATGGGCAGACCAATTTGTGTTTAGAATTAAAGGAAAAGACGTAGATTAGTCTCAATTGCAACTGGTGGTTTGCAAATAAATGAGAGTGCAAGAATTTTAAGCAAAAACTATGTAATACCAGGATTTCATGTGCTGGAAGTCCTCTAATAAAGAAAGCAAGATTTTTATTGAATGTGTTTCTCTTAGAATCTCAGAGTTAGTCTGCCACTGAGTTTTTGCAATACAGTTTGTGCTGCTAACTCCTCAAAGATGATACTCTGATACTTGAGTGTTAACTTGGTCAGATGTTTCCTACATTTTTTTGGAGTGGGGAGGGAGTTGTTGGGTGATTGGTTTTGGTGGTGGGTTTTTTTGGTTGGTTTTGTTGGGGTTTTTTTTGTCTTTAACAGGAACAGTGTCACAACAGAAATAGTTGAAAATTTGTGTTGCTGGTTAGGGGGGATTAAGAAGTGGCCTTTCCTTCTTAAAAAATGTTACCTGTGAAATGGAAAACAGTTTTCATCTTGAAGCCTTTTTAATATTTGACTAACTGCTGTGCTTACAGCAGCTGCCTGCTGATCACATTACTGTATTAGCTGACCTAGTTATGATCCTAGTCATCAGACAGGATGGTACAAAAAATGTTGTACCTCTTCTTGATGATTTTCCTTCTTGAACCTACTGTTATACATCTTCCCCAAGGCCCTTCTTCATCAGTCTAGAAAGATACATTCATAGACTTTTGTGGAAAAAGATACAGATTGGTTTTCTCTTTGCTGCAGTAACTTCTGTAGGTATTGTTGTCTGTATCTCATTTACTAATCTGTGATTGTAAATTTTACCAGACTCATTCTGAACTGTTTAGCTAGCCAACAATGAAAACACACTGTGTTTGTATGTCAGACATGAAAAAGGAGCTGCGGTAAAAATGGTTCACCAACATAGATAAAAAGTTGGGGAAGATAAACTAGGAAAGGCAGCCTCCATGTTGACATTCGTGTCACTTGTGTGAACTCTTACTTGAAACCCACTGGAAGCTGGTTTTCAAGTCAGTAAAATTTTTCAGCTGTTATTCTTTATTCATACTTGTTTAACAATAAATTTAACTGCATTTTTGAAAGTGTGGTAAGTGTGAAGAGCCAGCAGAGAGTAGCAAAAATGCAAAAATTTGCACAGTGGATGTGCAAGTTGAGAGAAGCTTCCACTGAGAGATGGAGAAGAGCTAGAGCCTGAAGTCTAGGAAGAAGGAAATGGCTGTCCTTCCCGCTCTATCTGCATGTTCCAGTGGATGACAGCAGAAAATGAAAAGCAAGCTTTTTAAGAGGCAAGAAGAGGACTAACACCATTCAAGGTTGATGAGGGAAACTATCTTAGGAAAAGATACCTAATGTGAGGAAGAGGTAACAATGATTTTTCAGCAAAGAAACTGGGAAAATGCAAACTCTGCATCTTGATGTGCAAATGCTGAGGTGGGGTTCTGAGTTATTAACCCCATTCATATGTTCTCTTGCCACTTTCACTGTAATTCCTCACTTTCAAGTTAAGACATTAGTCCAGCTAAGAACAACCTCACATACGACAGTTTTCTAAAGTATTTTCTGACGAAGTGGATCCTAGCTCAGTGGACCAAGCAATTGAATTGATCCTGTAAGAATGAAGCCTGAAGGGACTGATTAGAATAGTATTGGATAGGTATTGATAATTTTGTCCTCCTTATAAAACCATTTCCAAATCAAATGCTTAATTATTTATTTATTTTTTAAATTACCTAGTTGGTTCTATCAAAGTATTCTCTCTTATCACCAAGTGTGATAATCCAAGGGCAGGACATAATGTGCCTGCACAAATAATGGCTTTTTTTTTTCCTTTACAGTATAGATTTGAACTCTCAGGTGTCTTCTACCAAATGTGAACCATAGACCTTAGAGGTGGGTTGCGCTGCAAGATTTGAGTAATGATGGCAGATGCAAAAAGTATAAAAGATAGTTTGTGTTGTGCTGTCTCAGGCACTGTGTATTTTGAAAGCAGCAAAGGATGCAAAAATAACTTTGTGGCTTATAGCCTCACATTTCGGGAGCCATAGTCTTCCATGAATAGAATGGATTTAGACTTCTACCATATCTGACTTGCCTCTGGCTTGAAATAGGTCATCGTCTTTATTACATTGCAAGGGAGTGCTTACTTGCAAAATTAATGCACAATTATCCATAATAGGCAGATACAAGTTGATATATTCCAGTATATCTGGAATATTTCCAGTCTTCTGGCTGCCTGTGTCCATGTTAGCCTGCGTCAGCTTCCCTGTGTCAGCAGCACTAAAAGAAGAATCAAATCTAATCTCTTGTGATAGAGAATAACCTTAACTTAATGCTACCGGATAAGACAGAAAAATTTATTTGAGACTTTTTTTGGAAAAACAATAAGGTTATTGAAGCTCTGAAGGATTCATTACTTTTTCGTGGAACTACAGTGAAACAGTGTGACTCAACTGTGCTGTTTCCTTTGGGAAGGGACTGGACTTCAATGTGGACAGTACAAAGTGTATTGCAGATTTACTTCAGAGTACATTAAGCTTTCTAGCAACTATCTCGTAGGCTGGCATTGATTTTTTTATTTCTTCAAGATACTTGGCTGTTGTGGTTTTATGGTTTCCTATAGGTGTGGGGTTTCGTAAGTGTACTGGAGTGCCCAAAAGAGAAAATAAGTCTGTTCTTTCTTGATGACCAGCAGTCATCTGCAGTCTCCTTTTACTTCTAAAGAAAGCATGAATTAAAGGGATTACTTTGAGATCTCAAGGAGGGAGTAATATCAGTGTGTGTGTGTTTAGCTTGGAAAAACTTGGTTTTATTCCAGTGTCTAGGAACAAGTCTTTTGGTCCAAAACTGGTTGCTAAAAGGATTCTGTATTTAATGTTTTCACTGTCTCTGTTGTTAGGTGGTTCTTTGCTGCTGTCCTGGAATGTCCGTGTTTATGGGGAATGAGATGGTTACTAAAATCTGAGTCAATTTTCTGTACGCTTAGGTCTTGTTTGCACGAAACTCATACATCTGTAGTGCTACTGAACTCAAGAGATTTAATTCTTAAGAGCCAAGTGTTTTTCCACAGAGATGGTGGGAATGTGTCTGGACTCAAAGTCTAGAAGGTTTGGCTTAGCACATATGGTGCAAATTTAGCTGAAGTAACTTATTTGAACAAGCAAGTTTGAGAGGAGAAAAGAAAGGCTGAAGTTGCTGGCTCTGCTGGCTGTGTAAGTGCAACAAGTATGGGTTAGTTGGGGATTTTTTGTGAGGTAGAAGCTGTGAGTACTGTGGTGTGCAGAAACAGATATTTTTGAGTCACCTGAGGTCACTTGCACAGAGCACTTGTTCTTAATTCCAGTTAGGAAAAGGCTTGCATTCCTTCAATGGAATTGAGTAGTTATAGATCCTGCATAGTAGGATGCAATACACTTGCACAGGCGTTGATTCTCAAGGAGCTATCTAGTGTAGAGATGCTCTGGACCACAATAACCTGTGCATAAGCATATTTGCTAATATGGGAAGCCAGAAGGTAAGGGTTTTTTTAAGTAAAAAATGAGGAGAATTTGCCACTTAAAGGGAAATTGTGAAGCTTGGAAATTTGCCATGGCATATGTATTCTTGTGCCTACTCGATTAGGGATAGAATCTGCTAGTCAATAGGAGATTTGTGGAAGTTTTTTCAGCTTGTCAGAAGGCTTTTGATGAATATGGCACACAAAATAGGTTTTCAGTTTCTGTGAGCAACAAGTAATGATTTGTTGCTATGGTTGACTTTGATAAATTTCCTTCTGCCTTCAGTAAACTTCTAACTGTGTGAATGGCCTTTTGAAGAGGATAGAAATCCATGTAAAGTTTCCTGTAAGATTCACTTATGGAAAGGCTCTTGGTTTAGTGCACAGATGTATAGTAGGTAATTCAGGGCACCATTTACAGCTTCTCTGGGCAATGTTGTCTTCTAGTAGACTTTAACTTCAGCTTCTGTGGCTGAAGACATTTTTTGCCATAGCCTGGCAGCTGGCAGTAAGTTTCAAAATTTGTCATTTTCTTCATTAGTCAATTTTTGCTCTTGTCATGATATTAACTTAGCAGGAAGATTTCTGCCCTTGTTAGAGGTTCTTTGATTCTCTTGCCAACGTCTCCTAAATAACACACTTCTGTTGTGCATATTGCTGTTGCTCAGTTATATTTGTTATTCTATATCTTTACTGTAAGAGAAGAGAGAAGCAAGATTGTGCTTATGGCACAAAATAGAAAATAACATATGAGCAAGGAAGTTATTCGTTATCAGTCTTCAAAAAAAGTACTTGGAAACTCATCTGACGGAGGTTCATTTTACTGAGCACTGGTGAGGCCATGCCTGGAGTGCTGTGTCCAGTTCTGGGCTCCCCAGAAAACAACAGATGTGGCCATACTGGGGACAGTCCGGTGAAGGGCCACAAGGATGATTAAGGGTCAGTGAAAGGAAGATGGAGCCAGGCTCTTTTCAGTGGTGCCCGGTGACAGGACCCAGAGGCGACGGGTGCAGACTGAAACACAGGAAGATCCCCGTGAACATCAGGAAGCACCATGCAAAGAGAAGACTAGGTCTAGGTTTTGTGAATGTTATTTACACAGATTACTTCAGGTTTGATGGAAGAACTCCTTCACTAAACTTTGTAGTACTGTAGAAATTGGGTTGCGAAGTCTTGCAAGGAAATACTTAATATGGTTCTGATAAACATGAAAGAGAAACCATTCTTAAAAGTTGTTTATTCGATGGTTCTTGAATTTTAAAACCAAATTGAATTTTTCTGTTTATCTCAGAAGCGAGTTGTGTCTTACTGACAGGAGATGAAGGGATAGCTTTTTGCACTCTTTTACTGATAATTGAAATACTTTTATTATGGACTTCTGTTATTAGGTATCAAGAAAATGTAATTTGTTTGGTTTAGGACAAATTCTCTAGGCTTCTTCTGATTATAAAAATTTTTAATTTTCTGTTTTAGGTGTGGAATATCAAACAGATGATTAAATTAACACAAGAACATATAGAGGCACTGCTAGACAAATTTGGAGGAGAGCATAACCCACCATCGATATATTTAGAGGTAAGTTTACATTCAGATGAATGTGGTTAGATTAATGGTCTGTTGTCTTAATCTTATATGAAGCATCTTATGTTAAAACTGAAAATACCTGTAGTAAAAAAGAATATTCTCTTTGTGTCTTAAAAACTTAACTGTTTCCCTGGAGATAGAAAGGAACTGGATGGGATTCCTGGTATGCATTAGCAGGGGAAGATCAGTGGCGTGGTCTAATAATTATGTTGGTGTGGTTATAGCTTTTTTGGCACTAGAGGGGAGGGAGATTGTGTGTGTGTATAACAGAAAAAGGCATGCTGTGTTGTTAAAAGCAAATATATACCTGTACACGTGAAAACATCTTACAAAACTAAGATTGCCTTTAAAGCAGTTAACTTTTTTTTTCCTCTTTGGCAAATAATCATGTAGCATCCCAAAAATGCTATTAGTAGAAGGGAACTTCTTAAAGTAATACATAAAATTGTAGGGTTGTGTCATATTTTTAAGCTGGGTTTAATTTGTAAACTAATTACAAATTAAATTTCTGTATTCTTTCGTCACTCCAGATTCATAAAGTTTCATTGACATAGGACCATTTAGAGCATAAATAAGGACTGCATGCATAAGTTACATCTATTAGGAATTGAATGGTTTTCACTTGCTCCAAACCCTGCCCTATTCTTGGTTCTCTCAAATATTGAAATAACTAGAGGTCAACCAGACTTCTTTTGTAGTCTTTTAAATTGTGATTGCTGCCTAAAGGCACTGGGTAATTAAAAATAAAGATCTCATTACTTGAGGTACCTCTAGCTTTTATCTTAACATGTCAGAGCAGGGCACTAGCTTGATTATACAAATGTTGACATAATGTCCTTAACAGTTAAGGTCAGATGAGGCCCTCTGTCGTTGCTTTACTTATTGCTAATGTAAAATGGTAGTATTGAGTGAGTGCTAATCACTATTTTAACCACTCAATGGTATATAAACACACCTCTGTTTTCACATGAACCGGTTCATTTCGTATATCTAGATTTAATATTGCCACATGTGTGTTGGCTTCATCAGATTGTGTATCACATAGTGGTAATAACGAGCTTAATCTTTTCTAGGTCTGGATTTCAAGCAGTGAAATCTATAGTTCATTGTAGCCATTTTTCACCTTGCTTGTATCTAAATTAAAGCAGATCCCTGCGCTGGAAGCTTTTAGATTATTCTCCAGTTCTTCATTGGTAGGGACGAGGGCACTTACAGTCATGGACGTGTACTAGGAAATTATTACGGTAGTGTAAAGAGTATGGATATGTCTGAAATAGTTGGAGCTTTAAGTAGTTTGATGGTTCCATGTGCTGCTGAGATGAAACTGCAACTCTGGCTCATCAACGTGGTAGGGAAGCCCTGCAAGACTGAGCAGGGTGTTCCTCTGCTTGGTCATGAAGTCAGTCTCGTAACAAGTAGCGCTGGTGCTGACTAGAGAGCAGTAAGCCATTGGGAGGAAGGTGGGAGTGACAGGAATTCCGCTTTTTCAGTTGCGTTATCCCATGAGAGAGCAAGTCATATGAAAAGAGCCCACCATCCTTGAAATGAAAAGCCTTGCTTTTCCCAGCTCTTCGCTATGTGATTCCTCCACTACCTTTGTTCAGGTACTTGCAGTACCGGTAATGGCTAAGACATTTCCAGTCACTAACTTGGAAGGGAAATATTCTAGTTTTGTTGCATAAATTTGCCATCCAGTTAGTAGATTGAATTTAGTCATTGAACTTAGTCATGATGAAGTCTAGCAAGCCCCAAAGCTGTGGTTAAGGTTAGGGAACAGAAAGAGCTTGCAGCTGTAAGACAAGAACCTAGAAAACGGGGTGAAAGAGGAGGGGAACTTTCATTTTGGATGATCGTTATCTTAGATTAGATCATCCTCAGATGGATTGATTGAAGTCAACAGAGTTAAATGCTGCAGAACTGTCATTTGTTCAGTGTGTAGATTTCCTGTGATAGAACTAAAGCGTGAAGAAAAAGAAGAAATGTATTACAGAGTATTTCGTACAGTCAGAAACAAGATAACTGTCTGACCTCGACTGTTCATTTCAACCCAGCAGCAGTTGCATGGTGCATCCTTTCTGTGTATTTTCTACTTTTTTGGCTGCTTTTGGCTTGGTCAAGAACAGGGGTTGGTTTCTGTTGTCAGAATTTGCTGTGCAGCAATTTACCTGAATCTAATCTGTGAGTGCTAGAGCGAATGTTTTGACTTTCTGTATTCCTCCACCTGTCAGAAAAAGGGCCAGAACAACCCTGTTTGCAGCGTGAAAGGACAAAGCTGTATGTAAAAAGCTCCGAATGTACTGTGGTAAAGTGTGGAAGAACACATGTACTTCTAGGAAATGTGGAACTAAGAAAAATACAGTAGTTTTGATATGAACAAGAACAGGAGAGTATGTAGAGTACATGTGGGTAGCTCAGGTGGTTCAATAGATAACTCATCCTTCTAACATGCATTAGAAATAGCAAATTCTCTATGTAGAGAGCCGCTGTGCGCCTTTGGGCCAGTTGCTCAGTTCTGTACCTGTGCATCATCACTGACTTCTGTGCATGACCCCCCTTCCCTCTCCCACCCCCCAAGCTTTCACACCTGGGTTGTTGTCTAGGTCTTGGTGCTGTGGTCTCTGTATCTACAAAGTGCTTGAACAGGATGTTAATGTAACTTACGCTCTGGCCATGCTCTTCTGACTTTTACATTTCGATCATTTTGGTGAAGTCTCATTTCTGGCTGTAAAGTGCAATATTGCCCTGCTTTTACCCAGAAGCTGTATGCGTAATTTTGGTAGTCTGTTACTTGAATTGCATCACCCTTCCTTTTGTTTCCTTCCACTGATGTGATCTCTTTGCATCTCCCATAATATGTGAGCGACTTTTAAGGACTTCTGTAAATCGTGCTGGTTGATCATCTCCAGTGATATCAGTAAGTTTGCCTGCTTCTCTTGGCAAAAGTTGGAATTGGCCAAAGCTAGCCAATTGCTAGCTAAGTATCTGCAAATGAACAATTTTGCTTTCACCCACCTTGTCTTTCACTCTTGTAAACATCTAGTTTGTTATTGTAATGCTTTCTGCAAAGCCATGCCTTTTTGTATACCTATGAAAAGCTTGACAGCTATCCATCCATCTTCTGGAGTGTTGAGTTTCAGTACAATGGGGTTTGTTCAGTCCTTTTGTACTCCTGCTTGGCTTGATATCCTTCATTTCTTATGCATCTTACTAACTGCTCCTGCTCCTGTTCACAGAACTTACGGCACCCCTTCCGCTGGCACCTGGCCTGTGCTGGAGATTCCTTGTAGACCTGTCAAGTAAAGTTGTGGTTGAACATGATGACAAAATTGCATTTCAATTGGAAGTGGAAAGGAAGGGGTTGGGGGAGTGGAAGCGTGCAAAGGAAAGCTGAAGAATTGTGCAAAGAAATTAATTCTGAAAATTGAGCATTCAAAGATTGTAGTAAAATTATTTGTGCACTGAATATAAAACATATACCTCATTTAAAAATAAAAAGGGTTTATGCCTTAGTTACAACTGGTCAAGAAAATAGAAGCTAACAGGCTTTTGTTTCTGTGCTCATCTGAGAGTAAGAAGACAAAGTGGATTTTTTTTGTGGCAGACTCTTTTTTTAATTCTGGAGGGGGTTCAATGCATTTTACATCAAAAGAACGTTAAAACTGACAGCTGTTGTCGCATCCATCATTTCAGGATTCATCAATTGACTATGGAAGAGGAACAGATTTCTTGAAATACTGAAAGTGATTGACACGCGCTATGTTGAATTCAGCATATATTTAATTATGCCTGCAAGAAGGGGTACTCGGATTCGGGGGTATCTCCCTGTCTTGATCCATCACTCCTCAGTGACGGCCTTAAGAAGGTGACTGTAGAGCATGAGGAGTAGGGCCTCAGAGCCTGCCCGGGATGACCAGGAGTGGAAAACGTAGCATGAAGCCGGAGGGCAGTGAGTGGCTTGTCTCTCTCCTCTCTGGGCAGGAAAGTAGGGCCTGAGGAAAGAGACCAAAGCTGTAGAGAGACTTCTGAGTGTGTATATAAGATACAGGGGTAGGAAACAAAATGAACAGAAGGAAGAGAAGAACGTTTGTCATTAACCACACAATTTTCTTCTAATTGTTATAATTAGTAATAGGTTCAGGAATCTTATCAATGTTCTCTAATATGATCACAAGGAAAACTTTGCTGTTTGTTCCAGCAGGAAGCAATAATAAATGTAGTAAGCAATGGCTGTATTAAAATCTAAAAATGGCTTATAGCTAAAATACTTTCTTAGGTAATCCTAGTTTTTAAGTTCTTTCATCACCTTTGTGTGAGCATGTATCTCAGATCTAACAGACTCCTGGAAATCACTGTCAAATATGTGAAATAACTGCTCGACTCAGTAGATGTAGAAATAACACCTAATAGCGTTTTTCTTTTCTTCTGGTGAAGAGGCTGCAGGAGATCCTCAGCAGGTTTTACCACACTTTTTGGAAGCACTCTGTATCACAGTAGCTGAAAACATCAATGATTTTTATCTTCCCACATAATTTCTGAGTGTGTTACATCTGTCCTTGAAGTGCTGTTTCCCAAAATATGCAGTTCGTGATTCACTGTGGAAAAACCCTTTTCTTAAGGGTTTGTCTAAGCACTGTAAATATTGGAAATCTTTACTGTAAAGAAGCCTAATATTATACTGGGAAGAGCTGGGATTCAGTTGGCAAAAATGGTTAAAATATACCGCTGCATATTCTTCTATAATGGCCATCAAAATTAATTTTTTTTTATTTTTTGTCTCTACCAGCGAAGTACTGATGAACCTAAGTTAGGGAAAGGAGAATAAAGATCTGTGCATTTCAACTTAGCATTGGCAAGAAATGCTGTACACAAACTGAAATGGGTTGTCCAGATCCAGACTGGTCAAAAGCAATCAGCTCAAACTTAGAAAGGAGAGAGCATGCTTAAATGACTTAATCAGATTTGTTAGCCTTTGTACACTCTTAATGACTGTCCAGGAAGGCCTTACCTATTTAAACTTCCAAAATGCATTGTGTGTCCTTCTTGCCTCACAGTTCTGTGTACAGTATTATCTACGAACACTTAATCTGTGAGAAGTTAATTGAGCAGTATTAGGCCATTCGCGTGTAAGTAGTTCTTCATGTGGTGTGAAGTTGCATCCTGGACCTGTAGGTTACTTCAGTTAACAGTACACAAGTTAGCTGCCTGCTTTTTTTTTGTTTTTTTTTTGGACTCCTCACAAAATAAAACAGTATCCAAATGCATAGATGGAATGGTAGCAGTATCAAAATAAGTTTTAAAACTCAGCTTTCTAGTATTTTTGAAGGAAACATTATCTTTCCTACTCTTGGAAGCAATTTAAAATGAGAATCGGGGGGGTTACAGGTATGTTTGTCCACAACTACCGCGATTGTATTTTTTTTTCCCTCTGTAGTTTTCTCTTTTCCTGGGATATTAAATGTATTTTATTCAGAGGCCTTGCTGTTACCATTTTTGAGAGTTTGGCCATTGAATTTCAGGAGAGTATTTCATTCCTTATTCCTGTATATCTTAAGAATCCACGCAGGAGGTCAAATTAATTAATTAAAGAAGATTACCTCTTTGCTTGTCTAGAGGATGCTTATTGGAACAGCAGGCAGATAACAGTCTGAAATGGATCTTAGTGCTGAATCTCAAGTTGTTTCAAACTGTTTGTGGTATTCCAAGAAAATGCTAACTCTGCGCACAGGCTGGGAAACGTGAAGGTTCTCTGGGGAAATTCAGATTCGTTTTTTTACCAGGCTCCTAACAGATGCTGATCAAATATGTTGGACCAAAACTGGAGTGTCTAAAGTTAGACTAAGTACAGATTTAGGAGTCTTACTAAATGAAGAAGTCCTGACGTACGTTACTGTCTATCTTCAGCTCCCATTTAACTTAGTGGGATTTGCATTTGATCAACAGCCTAAAAGGTCAGACATCTTTTAAATAGAAACACAATCTCAGTTTCAAAGACAAGGAAACTGGAGTTTAGGCTTTTAAGAGTCTTGTGATGTGTGGATATTATCTAAAATTGACTAAGGAGGGGAGAGAGCATGGTAAAACCACATGGTCTGCTTGAGTTTAGACTGAGTTGCTAACCAGATGTGGTAGGGGACAGGGAGAAGAAGAAACCATGTTTTGCTACTTGGCTTTGTCCCAGATCCATTTTTTTAAAAAAAAATATTTAACTTTTTGTTTCCTTACATGTTATTACTAGAATGTATAGCCTGGTTACGGCCCAAGAAAGCTAATTTCAAAGATACTATATATAATGTGTAACACAAGAATATGCATATTTCTGAGAAAATCCCATGTCATCATCTTGTCAACAGAACTTTTGGCACATCTGTGAAACATCATGCAAATTCTGTTGACTTCTGAGGTCAGTTTTTGTATTGTCAATAGGTTGCACCATTTAAGAAGTAGCTTTGACTCTGCTGCTCCTGAGTGAGTAGCAGTTCTGTTATGGAATGTATGTACATTGTATATAAACATGCCAACTTCTCATGCTCTAGATGGACTGGGCAGCTTTCCAGGCCTTTATACGCTTTGCTTAGTTGAAGCCTGAGGGGTATTCTCACATGTGTGAGACTGCGATACGATATGCGTTCACAGTGCTATGCAATATAATTATAGTTAACTTTTTTTTTTGGTTCTATTTTAGATAGCCATGTGTAGATTGACAAGATGTGCCAATTCAAGTCTTAACAGTCAGCCTTTCAAGTATATATTTTCCTTTAGCTTTGTGAGATACGGTAAATTCACACTAAATAGGGAACCCTGTAGTGACACAGCGAACAATTACATTTGTCGAGGATAGCATATGTTTTTAAAGACAGTCTAGTTTTGGTGACTAATAAACAAGCTGGGGGAGTTGAAGGACAGAAGCCTCGTGACAAGAAGCAGCACAGCGACGAAGCCCACCGTGGTACCTTGCACCTGGGACAAGGTGGCTGCCTGTCGGTCCGGGCAGGAGCTGGCTGGGCAGCGGCTCTGGAGGTAGAATACTGGGCAACAAGACTTGGTGAGCAACAAGCCAAGCTGTCAGGAGCCCACCCTCACCGTAACAGCAGCAAACTGCAGGCTGGGCAGCGTTAGCAGGGATGTAGCCAGCATGAAGAGGGACCCATCTACTCGCTGCTTGCGTGACTGCATCGGGGGGTGGTGTTCAGCATGGGGAAGACAAAGCTAAGAAGGAACCTGCAGGCTCTCGCAACCTAAAGAGAAGGCCTGACTCTTTTCAGACATGCAGAGCAAAAGGGGAAGAAGAGGCAACATCACAGACAGCAATGAGTGCCTTTCGTAAGAGAAGGTTCTTTATCATGAGAGTGGTTTTTGAGCTCTGGAACTGGTTGCCCAGAGGTCTATCCCTTAAGACTTTCAAAATTTGCTTTCGCAAGGCTCTGAGCAACCTGACTGAACTTAAAAATTAGCTCTGTGTTAAACAAGTGTTTGGACTAGAAGATTTCCAGGGATACCTACCTTCCAACCTTTTTTTTTTTCTTTTTTTTTTCCTCCTGTGATTCTTTATCAAGCTGAAAGTGAGATTTAAGTTTTCTTGTAGAACGTTACACAATTCTTAATGGGAATGTGTACACTGAATGGATTTCATTCTAGATTTCATAAAGTTTTCCTTCTGAAATCCCTTTAAAATCCTTAATTTAATGAATTACTCGATGTTCAGCTGAATCTTCTTCATGGTGAAGATGCAGTACAAACTTAATCTCAATTTTTATTTGTTTTTGAAAAACAATGTTTGAAATCAACCTTAAAGTTGTCACAGAGGGCCTTGACTGACTTGAAGGTTTGAGTAGCTCTTAACACCTGTCCACTAATATGGCTGTGCTGCTGCAGGTCTTTGTTGTAGATAGGCCAAATTTGGGGTATAATCTTTCTTTCAGATAGATAGAAATGCTTGCCATTGGTCAATTTAACTCCATATTTCTATGTTCTTCTGACTCGGTGCTATTGACTGTGTAAGGTCTATGGGTGGTAGTCATCGGCTGAAACCAGTGTCTCACCAAAGCACTTAATCTTGGTGAAAATGAGATTTTATTGGACCTACTCTGTTTCTGCTGCATGTACTGTTGCTTCTTCTGTATAAAAAGAATTTATTTTTTTTACAAGAGAAAAATGTATTTCTACTGATGCATTTCTAGTTCTATTATGTCTTGTTACAGGATCTTCTGCTATGATACTGAGTTACAGTATAATATTAGAGAACTTTTGTCTCCATAAAAAAATAGGGAGCTTTTTCTGCAGAATTTAACGGTATATAACCCAAAGCCAGCAGCAGCTCCCAGCTTTCCGTGCTCATTGTTTATTCCCTTAAGATAAATCATTTGACTTTGAGTTTGCATTAGTGACAGATTAAGCTGCCATTGTAAACATTGTAGGATTGAGTATTTTGAAAGATGCATGCAATTTTGTGAGGGAGCTAAGCCTGCAAGTATCCGGAAAGCAATGTAACGTTGCATGTGTTCAAATAATATTTTGCAATGCTCATGAGAAAAGGAAGTAAGTATTTAGAAAAGTATTGGTGAAATGGTAACAGTTTATGATTCTTAATTTTTGTTTACTGAAAATAATTCTTGACACATGGCGCTTTTACTGGAATTTACATGAAAAGCTGATCCTGGAAGTAAGAGAGAGACACTTGTGTTACTGTACAGCCAAAAAATGCCATTATTTATAATTGGGTAACCTTTCAATTTACTTTTGATAGTAGAATTAGGCTAGACTGAAAATGTTTTGGTTTTAAGTTTCCAAATTTGGGGTCTACTTGTGAAATGCTAGATATCTTCAGTTTTCAACAGAAATAATTAGTTCTTCATTTCCTGCAACTTATGTCCATTTATTATAAATGGAAACCATAAAATTTAGAATTTGAAATTGTGATGTTCACCACCATTCTTTAAAATGCTGGTTTTTTTCTTAGTCCTCAGTGTCAAATTATCATTCTTTGTGTTAACACTGTGGGGATGATGACACAAATTTTGAACATAGGTCCACCCTGGGGGATGCTAAACCTTCATGAAAAGGGAGGGGCCAATCACTGTTTACTGGACAAAACCAGTCTGGGTTGGGTGAACCTGTACATACAACCCAGAGAAATAAATTCATGGTAAAATGTAGTATTTGTGGCAGCACTAATGAATGCTGGTTATTTTTTTCTATTTAACCTTAATTATTTTTTTTCCCACATGTAGACCCTGCAGACTTTTTGGTCAGTTCAGTTCTCCTATAACTTTAATGAGCAATATGCTTTCCACAAGTTTTCTGTGCGTCACAACTTTAAAAGAAATAAAAATATATCTTTCCCTACCGTAAATATCCTTTGTAGCATTGAAAATTTATGTGGCTTGGCATAGATCTTGATCTTGGAAAGATCTTGCAGCGCTAAGTAGAAAATTGTGTTCCCTGCTGCTTGGATGTTAGGTTTGTAAGATCTTTGTTTCTTCTTGTCTGTAAGGGTCTAACGTGTCTTTGGTTTAACAGTGATGTGCTTCTGTATCATGAAACACATGTTGCTTAACTGATTTAAATTTTTGAAGATAACTTTGTACTAATTTATATGCTGAAGAAATAACTCATGCTTGGATACAGGTCAAAATTTTCTTGTTATGAAGACAAGCAAAGTTGATGGAAACAAACTTTAAACAAGAATATACACCAATTACATATTTGTATTATAGAGCTTGGCAATAATGTTTAACTTGGCTACATTTAATAAAAACTTAATGGACAAATGTAATGTTACTGAATTTGTTTAAGAAACTTGGTCAGTGTGTAATCAGGTTTTACATAAACTTGGTGGAAAATCAAATTGATCTCATACGGGTGTTAAAAAAAATCTTTCAAAGGATTGCTTTTATGTGTTTATGGATGGGTTTGTAATAGGGCAAACTTAATTGTGTTCTAATCGAAATGAAGATTATGTGCAATCTGGTATGAAAGGGTAATGCCAGAGATGAAGGATGTTGAACAATGAGCTACGTGAGTTGTTGGATACAGAAGGTAAAAAGCAGATTTCAGCTTTCTTTTAATTATTGCTTTAGATGTATTTAGCTGTCATTCCAGCAGAATGATAAATTTAGCTGTAGTACAGTAATTCGGCAATGCAGCTGACAACATCTCATAAAAATTGCTGTCTTCTTTAAAGTGGTTTTGAATTAGACTATTTAGTGCAGATGCTTTGAAACTATGAGTTATGATTTCTTTTATCCACTTACCCATTTAATGTATTAAAAAATTACTTGTTGATTCGGAAGGTTTAATATAATGAATTGAAAGCCATTTCTTCTTTGTGTCCTACTGGAAAATTTGACCAGACCATTTTGTTTGTATTCCTGTGAAATTTTGCATTAATTTAGAATACGTTTTGTTTCATGTTCCTTCTGAATTTAGATTTCTGTTTCTGTCTGAGGCTACTACATCATTAAAACAGCAGCTCTTCCTTCACAGGCCTATGAAGAGTACACCAGCAAACTAGACGCTCTACAGCAGAGAGAACAGCAGTTATTGGAATCCATGGGGAACGGAACAGATTTCTCTGTCTCCAGCTCAGCTTCAACAGACACAGTTGCATCATCTTCCTCCTCTAGCCTCTCTGTAGCACCTTCATCCCTTTCGGTTTATCAAAACCCTGCTGATCTGTCACGGAGTAACCCTAAGTCTCCACAGAAGCCCATTGTTAGAGTCTTCCTGCCCAACAAGCAAAGGACTGTGGTGAGTCAGTTTCTGTTCACATATTCGTAACCTCAATATTTCCTGTATCTCTCTCTCTGTAGGCAAAAGTTAGTTTAGGAGCTGAAAAAAATACCTGTGTGGAGGTCAAAGAGGTTGCACGATCAGTATTTGTGCTCTGCCACACTCAGTTGTTTGGATATGTTCAATGTTTTCTACAGGATTAACACAAAGGTGTCCATTATAGCAGTAATACAGAATAAAAAACTTTCAGGAGTTTTATACCAATGAAGATACCTCAAGAAATATTTTTCTCCAATCGGCTTTCCTGGATAAATAGTAATTACCATTTTACAATGATTAGGAGGGGTCACAAAGCGGTTTCTTGTATTATGCAAAATGATTGATTAGTTTAACAAGGCAAGATTGGGAAACTTCAGTGATTATACATGTTGTCAAAGCTACTGGCAGCAGTGAATGCTTTAGTGCAAGTACCAGCCTCCTGCAGCTATGGAGGGCTGTGCAGAATCACTTGGGGTTTTGTTCTGGTTTGTTTTTCTCTTCCTCCCCACTCACTGTGGTGAGCGTTTCATGTTGGGACCCTGATGCTATCAGGCCCTGTGTAAAGAACTGGCTAGAGAAGGGACATAGCTGCTATTAGGAGGGGCAAGAATTGTTGCCTGCAGACTGCTCAAAAAATAGTGTTTGTCAGTTTTGACAATATCACAGTGGTTTCTGGAGTCCTGGAAGAAGAGATTACTTTTTGCTGACTACTTAATTGTCCATTATAGGTATGATACTTTTTAATCAATTAAAAGCTGCCAACTGAAGAGCCTTGATATATATTTCAGAATAATACACTGCAAACTGTGATACATGAAATTACTGACAAGCCATGGTCTAGACTCTGTTTTGCAAGGCAGTGCATACTCCTCGCTTAAAGGGGAGCTGTAGTTCCAGAGAAAGTGGAAATGAATGGATGGCACAGACAGTGTCCATGCGAAGCCAGCGCTTTTCCGAGCGATCAGTCAGGTGTTGGCTGTCCCTGGGCTGTGACTGCCTGTGGAAATTGAGTTGTTGGCGGAGAGGAAAACAGAAACTGAGTAGTGCTGGGCATTAGGAACATGTGCTCTCCCTTCCCCTGCCACTTCACTTCCCTCCCTCCCTCATCCTGCCCCACCAAACAAAAGAGATGATAGGATTTATAGTGGGAACAACAGATTAAAGGACAGTTGTTTTCACCTGATTTACTTTTTTTTTTCTTTTTTAATATTGCTTAATTGTTAAAGATTGAAAAGCAGTACTTGGTTTTCAACTAGAGAACGAGGGTTTAATGTAAACTGACCACTGTGCAGATGTACAGGTGTTAAGCAAGGTGATTTTGTCGTCTGCCTGTGAGGTATGGCTAAGCATGTAGTACTACCCACACTATGAAGTTTGAAGAGAAGGTGCTGGATTTTGATGAGACTCTGGTTTCTTGTGTTCTGTCCAACTCTGGCTGTTGCAGCTGCAGCCCCTGTCATGGGCTGTCCCACAAGTTGTTTTTGTTTCTTTCCTGCAATGGCTTCACAGTATATGGCTTCATGCATTGGTCTGTGCGTTTCCTTTTCTGCCTCTCCTATGTGTTATCTTGTCCTCTTCTCTAAGCAATTTAATATATTTCTATTCTTCTTTTCTCCTCATCTGCAATATTCCCTTTCTGTTCCTTTTCCTCTCTTCTTTTTCACCTCCTCTTCAATTCTTTTATCAGAGGTGTTATAAGGTTTTTCTCAAGTCTGAGATCTGTTTTGCTTTTGAAGGAATAATTTTATATAAACAATAGTTTATAATTAAGAAATATACTACATTAAACTTGCAGGCAAGAATGATTTAATTTTTTTTATGTTTACAAGTGTATATTTCACCAAATTTGAGTTATTTCTCAATATGCAAATGTGATTACAAATGAGGAAAAAGAGGCAACTGAATTTCAGTGTGAACCAGGTAATAGAATTTTTGACCAATACAGAGCTGTCTTGCCTTATCTGAGAGATGGCTTTGTGCATGTTGCTGGTCCATTCTAATCAAAGTAAAACAGGTTGTCTTCACCCAACACATCTTTAAAACAGTAACAGATCAGCGTGATGTGCTCAAAAATATGTATGAGAGTTCTTTCTTGGACTGTTGTTTCTTCTCAATTTTTATCCCTAAGCTTTGGGGTTTTTTGGTGGCTATTATGATTCACTGGTATCAGTCATGCTCACTAGGAGCTTGCAGATTTAACGAGAGAGATTAGGTTCAGCAGGGCAATAGGAGTTTTTTCCAGCACTGAATCTAGATGCTCTTTCCTGGCTATGGGAGACAAATACAGTTTAACTTGGGTGTAGTCAGGGAGAGGCTCTTGCTCCTGTCCCCAGCTCTCTACTGCAGTCTAAACACCGTTTGCCTTACCAGGGTAGCCTTGCAGCATGTTTCCAGGTTGCTAAATATGGGACAGTAAGAGTAGAGCTTCAGGAAAATTTGTAGTTTTTTACTGTGCTATTGTGCTGTAGTTTTGTACTGTAGTTTTGTACAAACAAAAAAAAACCCAACCCAACAAACAAACCAAGGCCAAGTAGTGGTACCAAAAAAAGGAGTAGTAGACAGGGTAGTGGTGGAGGGAAGGTGCAAGAAATTATGCTAATACATGTGGAAAATAAGGAGCTGATTAGTGACAGCCAACGTGGCTTCCCTAAAGGCAAATTGTGTCTGAAAAATTTGGTGGCCTTGTACAACCGTGTTACAGAATTGGTGAATAAGGGAAGAGCAACTGACATCATCTGCCTGGACTTGTGTAAAGCATTTGACATTGTCCCACTTTACATCCATGTGTCTAGATTGGAGAGAGATAGATTTGATGGATAGACCACTGGATAGGGAGTTGGCTGGATGGCCACACTGAAAGAGTTGCAGTCAACAGCTCGGTGTCCAGGTGGAGACCAGTGGCAGGTGGCATTCTTCAGGGCTTAGTATTGGGACTGGTGCTGTTTATCATCTTTGTTGGCAACATGGACAGTGGATTGACTGCACCCGCAGCAAGTTTGCCAATGACACTGAGCCGTGTTGTACAATTGATGTGCTGGAGGGAATGGATGCCATCCAGAGCAACCTGGACAGGCTTGAGAGGTGGGGCCGTGCAAACCTCATGAAGTTCAACCAAGCTAAATGAAAGGTCCTGCAAGTGGGTCATGGCAATCTCAAGCACAAATACAGTCTGGGCGGAGAATGAATTGAGAGGAGCCTTGAGGAGAGAAGGAGTGTTGGTGGATGAGAAGCTCAACATGAACCAGCAATGTGTGCTGACAGCCCAGAAAGCCAACCGCGTCTCAGGCTGCATCAAAAGAAGCGTGGGCAGCAGGTCAAGGGAGGCGATTCTGCCCCGCTGCTCTTGTGAGACCCCACCTGGAGTACTGTGTCCAGCTCAGGAGTCCTCAACACAGGAAGGACATGGACCTGTTGGAACCAATCCAGAGGAGGACCACAAAGATGATGAAAGGGCTATAGCACCTCTCCTATGAAGACAGGCTGAGAGAACTGAGGTTGTTCAGTCTGGAGAAGAGAATGCTCCAGGGAGACCTTATAGCAGCCTTCCAGTACCTAAAGGGGGCCTACAGGAGA
>JAOXJM010000001.1:61797892-61827004 GCA_026413425.1 Tringa solitaria | reverse complement strand
ATGCCCCATCCCTGGAAGTGTTCAAGGCCAGGCTGGATGGGGCTTTGAGCAACCTTGCCTAGTGGGAGGTGTCCCTGCCTATGGCAGGGGGGATTGGAACTCGATGATCTTTAAGGTCCTTTAAACCATTCTATGATTTTATGAAGTACCTTTACTCTCAAATCTGGTATAAATGTGTCTGTAGATGCACTTAAATAAAGGAACAGGCTGCAGGTGCAGGGCCGCATAAGCTGTAGGTGTGGAATCGCTGGCTGGGAGCTCAGGTTGATAGGATTCAGCTTCATATACTGTATAGCAACGTGGAGATCAGCTCCAGTTCTGCTAGGAGAGACCTGGTTTTGGTTGGAATTGTCGTACTAAATAAGCAGTTGGAAATGCATACTCAGGTCTCGTCAGCAGATACTGCAAATTAATGGTTTGGCTTTGGCTCACAGAGAGAGCTGACTTTTTTTACTTCTGTTTTACATGCTGCTTGGATCTAGTTGTGTTACTAAGTTAAACTTTTTTTTTTTTAATAGACCTAGTAAATTATCTCTGTTTTAGAGCTGGGAAATGGTGCTTATAGGAACTCCAAGTGCTCGGGTTATTGGCTTTGGAGCTGACGTTCATTTCTCTGAAGCTTGAACCAGTGCTCATGTTATTGAGAAAGTCAGGAATTTCTCGTGTGGTGACTCTCAGTTTCAATGTTTATTGATCCTACGTGGAGTCCGTTGAAAACGAAGGAAATTCCAGAAGCAAACCCAATTCAGAAGGAATTGCAGCTCACAGTGCAGTTTGAACTGCCAGGCGTCGGGCTACTAGTCTAAAGAGCACCCAGCAGTTTTCAGTGAGCACTGAGGTTACGTGCTGTAGTAGATTTCCTTCGTTCTCCCAGTGGATGGAGGAGTGTGGCATGTGTCTTAGCCTTCCTCTGTAACACGTGGCTTTAGAAATAGACCTCTTTTAAAGCAGACCATTAACTGAGGTATTTGCTTACGTAGCCACGGTGGGAGTTTAGGGGTTTCAGCTGTACCGGCTAGCTTCTGGTGTGATGGTTGAAGCAGGAAGGAGATTCTTTGTGAAAATACACGGTACCTGCCTTTAGGGCCTCCTCGTCGCCCAAGTCCCCATTCCATCTGTCCATGTGTCCTACAATCAAGCACATAGCTGGGAGAGGTGAGATGCTGTTAAAAGTTGCAGTGTTGCAACAAGCTTCTCCCCACCCCGACCTTCACTGCTTTCAATTAATATCTGCTTCTGAAAGAAATCTTTTTAATATCACAATAATATTTTCAGTCCCTACCTCCAACCACAGACCCACTTCAGGAGGGGAGAAATCTTGTCAAATACTAGGGAGTCTTTGTTTATTTTTCTCTGGGGATGCAATGACAGCTCTTAAACTGACTTAACTGGAATTAAGTTGGTAGTGGAGAACCAACTCCTTATTTATCTTTGGTCATACTCTGAATCAGTCCCAAGTACTACAACAGTCTTCTGCTATTTGTTTAGAGTTGTTAAAAATGCAGGAAATGCCGGGGGGATGCTTACTTTTTTGACTAGCAACTGCCTTGAGAGTTGTCTTATGTTTTTTGTTTATTACTGGTATTGTTTGTGTGTAGGATCAGGCAAATACATCTGTTTTAGTTGGCTCCAATTAGAAATAGAATGTGAGGAAACTGATGGGAGTACAAAGAAATGAGACCGTGTTGATCAGTGTGAGTGATTTCGGTGCATAGCCAGTGGAGCTGATGTCAAGGTTCTTTGTACGTGTCATGGTAAAGCAGAGCGTTTGACAAAGTTTTTCCCAATGTGGGAAAAAGTGTGAAGGTGCTTCCTTGAAAGTCTAGCTGGTATGTGGTAGGCTCTACCGCATACTACTGAGCAATTAGAAGTTAAAGTCAGCATTTTGATTCAGCTGTCCACACAGCAGGCTTAGAATGTAACTTTTCTTGAAAGCAAACCCAAGTAGCTGGCTTGGCTAGTTGGAGAGGAATCAATGAATAAGTAGTATCAGAAATAGAAGATTGTTTTCCTCTGTAGTCAGCCTGGAAAGGCATGAAGTTTCCTTCTGTGAACAACTTCCTAGAAAAAAAAACAAAACAGAAAAGATTGTTTGCTGTTCTCTGGGGGAGGGGGTGGGGTGGTGGTGGTGGAGAATGTTTATTCCCTATAATGCAGAGAGTTAAATGTCTCAAATACATCCACTTCCTCTTCCCTCAGCAGCATGGTTCAACTGGCAAGTTAAATGGCCTTTGGAGAAGCTTTCTTCATAGATGTGACCAGGATAAGTGTGTGTGGATGGGTTTGTTTTGTTTTGTAATAGGTCAGAGAGAAGGATGTTGAAATAATATGTGTGCAAGATGGTAAAAGTCTACCTGAGATTGTCAGTTGTTTTGCAGAACAAATTGATGAGGTTTATCCAAATTGTGGGTGGGAGACTTTAGAGAAAAATCAGTTTGACGTTTGTTTGGGTTTAGGAATCTAAAAGGCAGTGGGGTAGGTAGGAGCAAAGCTGCTAATGAAGGGAGAGAGCTTTTGGATGGGACTGAGAGATAAGAACTCTGACCTTGAGCAGGCTGCTAGAGATCTGAGAGATTATGTTAGATGCTGAGACTTGGTTTTGGTGGAAGGGAGGTAGTCTTGAGTGGGAAGTGAATGATAGTGTGTCACCATAAAAGCACAGGTTACTTTTACTGATGAGATTTCTGAGAGAATGCATTGATCCAGAAGGGAACACAGCCTTGTGGGGTCCTTAGATAACTGTGTTGTGGATTAGGATTTTTTTTTTTTTTTTCCAAACGATATGGTTGAAGGTGCAAGCAGAGGGAGAAATGAAACAGAAGATGACACTCATGGAAATGAATGGAAGGAGACACGTAGCTGGTTGTCAGGAAGGGGCAGTAATTCAAGGAGAATGATTAAAAACTGATCCAGAGGTATGGGAAGAAGTCATTAAAGATCTCAATGGGTTAACTTCAGTTTAATATAAGAGGCAGAAAACAGTGAAAAAAATTAAAATGAAGGAGTTCTGGGCAATGAGCATAAACAGCTTTCTATGAGTGTAAAGATTACAGGAACGTGGTATTTGAATATAGGACAAGATTTAAGCATTTTTGGGGATTGCTTCTAGTTGTGTGATTTATTTATTTTTCTTTGAGGATTTTGGGGGGTGGGGTTTTCTTTTTTGAGCACGTGGGTAAAGTATCTTTTGCATGTCTTTGGGAGTGCCAATTTTAAACTTGGTAGGCTTGGGATGAGGAAAAAAATCCCCATTACCAATTGCAATGACTGTTTCAATTTTTGCCTTCCTCTGTAAAAGCTGACCAAGCAGTTAAAATTATTTAGGAATTTCACCTATTAGATTGCTTGGTTACTGTAGACCATAAGACATTAGTAAGACTTTTTAGATATCAGTTGTGGCTGGTCCCTTGCTGGAAAGTGTTCTGAGACCTGAATGGAATTAACATTTTATGGACGAACCTGGAGTATCTCTCTGTTGCGACGAAAGAGTACAAGAACAGGGCAGGCATGTGTGATATTTTCCCTGAGTCGTCTTCCAAATTGAAGCTATTCCTCACCCAGGAATTTTCTGAGTTTAAGAGTTTTCTATTTGGAAGCCCTTTGTCCAATCTCCATTAAACCCATGCTATGGATAGTAGAACTTTGTGTCTTGTGGTAAGGAATTCCATGGTGATACGTGGTGTGAGAAATCATATTCTATGTTGGTCTTTAAATCTGTCACATGCTAGCTCTATACTTTACACCAAAGGAAATAAAGGCTTCTGAGAAAAACCATGTAATACAAGGCTTGATACAAAACCAAATAGCTAAAACTAGTCATAACTGAGCAGAGGAACAATATTAGGAGGTTTCTGATGTTGAAGTGAAGTCTTGCAGGGAAGAAGAGAATGGGGGGCTGTAGGGGGAAAGAGGGAGCTTCTAGCTCAAGAACCCTATGAACAAGATCATATAACTTGCTTATATTAGCAGCCCTGAATAATTTTGATTACCCAGGAAATCTCTTCCAGCCAACTACTTACAGTGTGGGAAGAAACACTCTGAAAGCGTGTAAGCAGTGTGGAAAGATGGTATGCTGGAGTGTGGAAAGTTAGAAAAAAATAGTGTTTAGGTGTAAGAAATGATGGGCAGTTGATAACCATCAGGTGGTGATGGTTCTTCTCTTAATCTGTGTGTAGCCTGTTGCTGACCACTGCAGGCTGGTAGCTTCCAGAGGAAATGTTTGCTTCGGGTCTTCTGGCCTTCTTGGTGGAATGGCTGTAAAGGGGGGTCAGGAGTCTCTGCTTAGTGAGTTTATAGGGGGTCCTCTCACAGCTCCAGTGCCTGATCTCTTTATGGGAGCATGAACTAGGAATGGATTTGTTAATTTTGAATTTCATTTCATAGTGGTCTGAGTGAAACTGGAAGAGGGGAGGAGTAAGTAGCAGATACTGTTCCTGCTTTGGGAAAGCTTGGTGGCCTCCAGGTACTTCAGCTGTCTGCAGGTTTTGGATAGTATAAAATCATTATGTATTTTCACCCACCATCAGGTCTCAAAACTTCCTATGGCAGCTTCTAAACTACAAATAATACTTTGGGAATGGAAAAAATTTCCCTTTCTTCTATGTTCAACTGTTGCCTGTTTTTTGGTTGTTCTTTGTTTTGCCTTTTTTAAGTTTAAGAGTAATTAGAGTTGATTTGTGTAAAAACTCAGCATAAATTTGGGGTAGTTCCAACTTTCCAGTTTTCCTTTCCACTTTGTGTTGGTTTGCTTCATGTAGGTGTCATAGTTATGCATTAGAAAGTTAATGAAAGTTCTCAAAATGCAAATGTGAGACTGAGTTTTTAAAAGGGAAAATTTGTATTTTTAAGACTTACAGAAACTAAACAGGATTGTGAATGCTGTGCATGGGGACAACTCTTATTTCTGGTTTCTGACTCTTGTCACACCTTGGTTAATTAGTGTACATCTGCCTTTTAATTAGACAGGCAATCATGCGGTCTTCTCTGCAGTCATGAAGACTTGAAGAATCAGATATTTTTACCCTACCTAAATTCTTAGCATAAATTAATTCATCATGCATGCACAACTGAGATCCTTCCAATGTTCTGGTTTTAAACCTGGTACTCAGTGCATTTCTTTTGACTTTAGATTTGCATCTTGCTTTCTGTGGTTTAAACTGTGAGTTTGTGCCTCAGGCTTACTGAGTAGGGAGCACTGGATTTCTATAGGCATTCAAGCTGCCCTACCAGTTCCAGCTGTCAAGTATAAGGAAAATTCAGAGAAGGGATGTTCAGGCAGGTGAATAAACTAATTTCTTGCTTTTAATTACACACCTGGTTTAACATGATTGGGTTTTTCTAATCAAAAACAATTAAAAATTCCCATGTCATATTAAACATGCAGCAGAAATGGAGTTTATTTTTAGCCTAAGCCAATAGATGCTTGCTGAATGTATCTGAATGCTTTGGAATTTTATGCATCATATGAACAGACTGGTAGAATGAATTAAACCGTGGTTTTCCTTTCAAGTAAACATCACTTCATTTTATTTTTTTTTAAATACTTGGATCATCTGGAAGAGCTATTTGCCCACCTATCCTATTGCTGAATGGCAAAATCAAATTAGCGATTAAGTTATCAGTGTTTGTTGGGAGGAAGTTTAACTATGGGAGACCTCTTTGAGGTTGTCAATAAGCACAATTTTATTACAGGAATTGTACAATGAAGTAAACCTTACAGTAAAGTGCTTAATGCCTAGGAAAGCCTGATGAATGTGTCTTTGGGAGGTGTTTAGTGAAGCGAGGTGAGCAGCGGTGCTAGAGCAGACTGTACTGGGGTCTGGGTTGAGTGGAATTAACTCTCTGCACATCAACTCAACTAGTGCTGTGGTTCAGACCGGTGACCAAAACCGTGCTGACAACACAGCAGTGCGTTAGCTATTGCTGAGCGGTGCTTGCACAGGGGTCAGGGCCTTCTCTGTTTCCTACTGCCCTCCCCAGAAAATAGGCCGAGGAGGGGACACAGCCAGGACAGCTGACCCCAGCTGACCAAAGGGATATCCCATGCCAGGTAACATCATCCTCTGCAATAACACGGAGGGGAGTTTTTCCCAAAGTTGCAGTTGCTCATGGTCTGGTTGGGCATCAGCTTGGTGAGTGATTGCTTCTGCATCACTGGGAAATATTTTTTCCCTTCTTTTTTTTTTTTCCTTATTAAATTGTCCTTATTGCGACCCAGGACATCTCTTGCTTTTGTCCTTCCAGTTCTCTTCCCCTGTCCTGCTGAGAAGGGGGTGCGTGAGCAGCTGCGTGGTCCTTACCTGCCTGCCTGGGTTAACCCACCGCAGCCTAAACTCAATGTTGCTTATATTCAAAGTAGGATGTGTTGGAAAGAGAATAACTTAAATCTACTTCCATTTCATTGACATACAGTCTTAGATTGCAAAGTCGAATAACATTGAAAACTTGCCATTATAAAATTGATGGCTTGTCACGTGGAACGCCTCGTGCAACATCGATCGCTGCTTTTTAAGAATATCCCTCAAGTAAGGAGAGCTTAATGATTTCTTAAAGAGATGGAAAGTCTGCAGAAAGTAATGAATGATAGAGGAAAATATTGTTTGGAGTGTGTTTCCTTTACCTCGTGGTGTGTGAGGCAGACACTTGGTGAAATGGAATGCAAGTCACAAATCTGAAAATAATTGGAAGAAATGTTTTAATTCCATGTCTAGTAAGTAATGTTTAAATTCGTGGCTTCTTGTGTTGCTTAAGCAAACTAACCAACCAAAGCTTTAATATTTGTAGAGAATGTGTATACTACCTGGAGATGAAAGTATCTGTTTGTTTTTAGGATCAGTTGCAACAGTTTAGAGAGGGATATCCAACAGTTTCTTGTGCCCCTGCCTTTAAAGCATTTGGATTGTGATCATCTGAGGCAGGATACTACCAATGTGGACTCTGGGGCTGACCTATTAGAAAGGTTTATTTCAGCTATTTTGTAACTTACATATCTAATGTGTTTGGGTTTTGGTTTGCAGACCAGCCAGCTGACTTTTTTTGTTGCTTGAGCAGAAACCTCAAGGTCCTGGGTTTTGATTCTCGTATAGTGGCTATGGATATTTTTCTAGACGAGCATTACTCTAAAGTCTGAAGCTGTATCTTCCAAACATTTTTAATTAGTGGGTCACTGTCAGTCTTCACAACTTCTGACACTGGTATTGAACCTAAGTAAAATTTTAAGATGGCAAATCCTGCTACCTACTATCGCAAATGAGCAGTGCTCTTCTGAACGTGGTTTGGGTGCTGTCCCTCAAAAGCTTGAAAAATGAGAGTGTGGAGCTTGCTGTTGACTAGGCATAGCAGTTTTGATCCAGTGTGCTTTAGTGATGGTATACTCTTGAGCGAATGTTCTGTATTCACATAAATCAGTCCGTTGTGTTCTACAAATGAGTACCCCTTAATTGCGTTGGAGGTGCAAGTGGGTGCTGATAACCGATGTCTTTGCAAGTTAAATGGGATGCATTTGAAGGAATGGTAACAGCTTTGTCAGATGGGTAAATTCTGTTCAGCTTCCCTTGGAAACAAGATTTAATGCAGTGGAATTGTCTCCCATTTGTCTTACTAATGCGCTCCATTAAGAATGTATATTCTTAAATGCTGTTCTCTCCTGGAAGCTGGTCAGAGCTTCATGCCCTGAAATCCAGAACAGCTGTGTCTGAAAGCCATGCTTTTCATTTTATAGAGGTTGTGATGTACAGTATAATCCTATGTCCTCTTTGTCACAGAAGGGGTTAATTTTATCAGTTAGTGCTGTGGCTGGCTGATTTGGTTAAACATTTGTCCTTCGTACCTAAGATGAGAAACTAAATGTGGATCTCATGTTTGGATTTTTACTAAAAAAACATTATGTTGTAAGGCAAAAGCAGTTATTTGGCAAAAAGATAGCTTAGCTTATTTCTCTCCCAACACATTGAGTTCTGTGAGCATGTTGCTGGCATTTTTAGACATATAGGTGCCAGAAGGGAAAAAAGTGTGCTCTTTCAAGGTTTATCTGTTGAGGTAAGTAAATCAGTACTTTGAAGAATACTGCTTCGCATATTTTGCTGTTGTACTCAGTACTCTGTTTTACTGTTAGAATTTTTCTGAAGCTCTAAGATTATGTTACACATACTTTACACACATACATGATGCTTGGCTAAAGTGAGCTGAACTACAGTGCTAGGCTGAGGGAAAAAAAACAGAACCAGATAACTAGTTTTGAGAAGTATAATACTAGATATTCAAAGCTGTCCAGCCTCTTCACTTTCAGAGAATACCTTTACATTGATACCTTTACATTGATTTTTTTTTTTGTTTGTTTTTGGAAGTGCTTCTCAGTCTCTTCAGCCTCTTTATTGCTGTAAAATATTGGAAACTGCACTGGTGTAAGGAAGCATTTTTAACTTACTGAGGCTATGCCAGTTTTTGCTCTGATGTTAGAAGAGTGATGTAAGAGTTATTTAGGGATATAGACCTGAATTTCTTACTGAATTGGGAATGACCTGATTTACAGAAATAAATGATTTATTATGCATTGCTTAAATGCTTGTGGCTGCAGTACTAAGTATATATCAGCAATGTTGTTATGAGTACTTACTGTCCATAGAAATAGTTTACATGAGTAAAAGAAATGAGGAAATTAAGTGCTACAGTTCTATTTAATTTGTCTAGGTAGTAAGACTCTGCTTTGTGAATTTTTGGAGCCTAGAATAATTTTAATTTGTTTCCTTGGGATTTCAACTTTGCAAAGTTGAGCATGTGTTTTGGTGTCTTCCTGAATCACTACTTGCCTGATTCAAGATGCACAAGTAAATTACTTTCTCTGGCATATTATTAAGCTACGTGCTGACCATGGCTTGTGGTTTGTATGGGCAGCTTCTGTACTACTCCTTAGGACTGTATAGCTCATACTCTTTCATGCTCTTCGCTTTTGAAAATTGTTTGCTGAATCAACTTGCAAATTGTTAGAAAAATCTAAACCTTTTCTGATCTACAAATCTGAGGTATGTAAGTAACTTAAAGAAAACTCTTAGCAAGTAGAACTTGGAAACGGATTCCCTAATTCAGTAATGTGAATTTCTAGGTGGTAAATGTTGTGAAACATATTAAGATTCTCTTCATTACAAAACAGAGGGATCAAAAGATAACGTTAGGATGCGGACAAAATGTGTTTGAGATTAATATTAAGCATTCTTTGTTTCAATAAAATGCAGACTTTGTTCAGTTTTCTGGATTACAGTCACAAGGGTGCACGTTTTGGAGGAGATCAGAGATTTTCTCACGGGGAACCATTTTTTGTCAAAAAGGGCTGATGTGATTCAGTTAAAATACTCAGTGGGAATCCTGTCAAAACTCTTGATGGAATTGATAAAGCCACTTTGGTGCCTGCCTGTCGTGGTGGAGCTGCTGGCTCCTGGCAGGCAGCCCGGGTGGCTACTCCTGCTCCCTGCGCTCCCAGGCTGTGGGGCCACCTTCCCTTCCTCCCTCCCCCCATCCAGCTGGGGGTGAGTAAGAACCTGTTCTGAAACTTCTGCTTTGGGGAGACTCTCTGTTAGCCAGAAAAAGAGAATTTGTTTATTTGTTTTTTTTTTTCTTAAGATTGGGTTGCTCTCCAACTCCAACTGGAGCAGGAATTT
The DNA here is from genome assembly GCA_026413425.1 of Tringa solitaria. Classification (NCBI taxonomy): domain Eukaryota; kingdom Metazoa; phylum Chordata; class Aves; order Charadriiformes; family Scolopacidae; genus Tringa; species Tringa solitaria. The sequence goes on along the minus strand of JAOXJM010000001.1, from coordinate 61,817,351 downwards.
TCTTTAACTTTGCCGTGATTTGGATGTGAGAAGAGGATGGGGGGGAGAAGAGAGGTTTTAGTGGGAATGCTTTGCAGGGTGAGATTTCTGCTTTACAGCAAGCGCTAGTAGGGACTGAAGGAGGGGGCTACATGCACAGATGGTGGTAGACCATACTGTACCAGTCAGGGAAAATGATTAATCAATACTACAGAGATTTATTCTAGTATTTAGTTCTTTTAATTTAGCCTTCTGTTTCTCTGCTCAGGAGTTCTGTAAGAGAATGTTCTAAATGTGACGCTGATACAGGATCCTGGTGATTTTTTAAAAGTAATCAAAACAGTTCCCCAACTGTTTTTTAGTTGGATCTTTTTGCAAATGGCAGTGAAGAGAACAAATGTTCTATCCATGTTTCTAATTGCAAGTTGCATAAATATGGCTCAGATTTTAATGAAGGGGACTTGGGGAAGTAATACTGAGGAACAGCAAATAAGGGAACGAGATCCTTAATGTACATTTTTCATAGTTCTATTGCACTTGCATTGCTGTAGGCAACCTTCATGTTGATACTTCCCAAGTTTTGGAGCCTGGCTTTCTGACTTTATTGATTTCTTAGTAGGAAGACTGTAACTTCATAAATCTTGTTTTCAACAAAATTAAAAAGAAAAAAAGTCACCTGAAGTGTCATTATTTACACCAGTGTAATTCATTAATGGAATTGAAACTTTTAGGTTCCTGATCCAGATCATTGCTTCATGAGGTACTGGATGATGTTACCACCCCTCATGAAGGATCAGTGCTGGAGAAAGAAAATATCTTCCAGTGAGCACAAGGCTCCTTCCCTTTTTCTCTTCATCTCTTTTTTAATCTTAGTCACCTTTCCACTGCTTGGCTTTTCCTCCTTGTCCTGTTCTGTTCCCTCACCCAGGTCTAGATTTTACTACCCTGGTTTCTCTTAGTACTTACCGCCTTGAAGTTTTCTGCATAAGCTAGAACCTCTCCCCACTCCATGCTCAGTTCTAACACATCTTGTAGCACTCCCTTTCCTCTGCTGCTCCTTGCCCAAAATGAGCTGTCTTTTCTCCTAATCGCAGCATGAAAGCTTCCTGTTCGGGATGTGCTTCCCTTGTCTCCCCGGCTGTTTCAACCAGTGGTAGTTCATCATATCTGTGTTTCCTGCCCTCTGCCTCATTTAGCTCTTCAGTCCCGCCTTCCCCGTCCTGCTTGGCTGATTCCCACCAACCTGCTCATGGCAATGCCCTCTCTCCATATGCACATGCTTTTCCTGGTCAGTTCTTAAGTTTGGCCTACCTCTCTCCTCCCATTTCTCCTTCAGGCCCAACCACTTTCCTGGCTCTCTTCATTCCTGTTCCCCATAACCCTGTCACCCACACAGTGCTTGAATGTCTTCTTCCACTGTGGCTATCAGCGGTGAAGTAACTGAAGTTGCTGGAAAGGTAGAGCTGAAGTGTCTGTGGGGGCTCTACCTCAATCCAGCAGGAGCTGCACTTACAGGACAAATAGCCTTGAGCCAAAGAACACTCGCTCCATCGAAGTGGCTCTTGGTGGGACTTGATCTTTATGGGATGTTGGAGCATACCCCTGAAATCCTCAAGTGATTTTAGTCAAATTCTTCAAAATATATACTCTCTATTTGTAAATAAATATGTTGGAGGAGGGGAGAACTAGACCTCTGACACTGAGGGGACAGAGAGATTCTTTTAGGGATCCTTGGGAGAACGATGATGGCCCTAAACTGTAGCTACAATCAAAGCTTTATTTTCTTAACATGATGTTATGATCAGTATAGCACAGAATTTAGTGTTGGAATGGCGCAGAATTTCTACAAGCAGAATCAGTATAGTACAATTTATTAGTAGCATAATAGAGAAATCTATAAAGCAACTTTTAATTTCTCATCACCTGGACCCTCTGCAAATTGGGTCAAATCTTAACACATGGTTTGCCATGTAAGTATAGCAGTCATAATCTATAGTCACTCCCTCAATCCTTGGATGAAGTGGAGGACAGTGGAGGCGTCCCTGGCCACAGGTGGCCCTGGGTCTCACTGTCCAGCAGCAGCTCTGGTCCAAGTTCCTCCCTTGATTTTCTAGACAGTGCTCTGGGTGCTGTCAAGCTTCCCTGTTCTGTGATGGTGCCATCACCACCACCTGGTGGCCTCGGGTCCCTTGGCCCATCAAGGTCAGCAAGGAAGGGAGTAAACAGCCTGGCGCCCAGGAGCCTTGAGGTCAGTAGGGAAGGGAAGAAGAGATCTGTTTGGTTTGTCTACTTGGATCACAGGACCTTCAGGGCCTGATAATGAGGGGAGAGGGAACAAATACGTGACCTGCTTGGTCACTGTGAATGGCTGCTTGCCTCATAAAGTGCCGTTAGTTATCCTAACCACATTGGTGGGGTTGGAAATGGGGGGTACCAGTCACAGAGTGACCCTGTGAACAGTTGGTTTCGGTGTGAACAATTAGTTTTGTAGAGACGTAAGCAACAGAGGGCTGAGTTTTACAATGTTGATGATTTTGATGACAATACGTGTTCTCAGGCTTGCTCTTAATACCAGTGACAGGTATTAGGAACCATCAAGGATGTTTTATGCTGGAGCATTGACCTACAAATGATTGAAAACCACAGTGTTAACTTCTAGGATGGGAAGAAGTTACATAAATTAATAAAAAGATGCATTAAGAATTAAATGGGATTAATAAATAAAGTCACTTAAGGCTGAACATCAAGATTGTAAAGGAGTATGCTATAGGATGTTTTTTCCAAGGAATTAGTAGAAATTCTTTTTTTTTTTTTTTTTAATGTTTACATGATGATCACATGGAATGCACAAATATCCTGTAAGAAGCACTTCCATGGTAATGGGAGGAAGACTGTGAAGCAAAATATTCCTTGAATTTGTCTCTTCTGAGAGAGCATATGTGTGAGTTCTAGAAATGCAATATATAGCGTAACCTCAAGTGGTGTTCACAAAGCTCCTTGAAATAGACTGCTACTTTTCACTGTCATCCTTAAGTAGGACATAGGGCCCCTAAATACCCATGGAAATTTAAGTGCAAGGAGCAAAAACTAGGCTCTGATCCAAAGCCAGTTGAAGCTGATTAAGAGACTGATTTTGGCTACCGGGGGCTCTGGCTTAGGCCATCAGCAAGCTAGGATTGGGTCTCAGGTGTTCAGATGGACTTCTTTGGTTAGTTTGTGGGCTTTCCTTTTGATTCATGTTGGAGGCGCTGTCCGCGATTATAGGAGATATCCCAGTGTGTGTGCCACCTAAAGTGTTACATCTTTTCACTATTTAGTTCTAGAAATATTAAGTGGGTAATACTCAACAACTTAACTACACTTAATCACCAGATTATGTATTGTTCTGTTTTTATTGCTTGTCACTATACGCTGTTAACTCACAGGTATACCTGGAGATTATAGACTTAGTCCTTTAAAATATGCCTACAGCTAGAATAGAGGCAAGGAAAAATCTTTAATTTGCATAGTTTGCAGTTCTTTGTTTGGCTAGTTTCAGTGTGCTTCTCCATTCTTCCCATCCTGTTAGATATTTAAGCTTTTCAAATAGTGAACAGAAGAGAGAAATATGTTTTTCAAATAGGAACTGTCTGTAGAGTTGCAAATATAGTGAGAGGTGATGGTATGTCTGACTCAGATGATTAATTTACTTGTTTGCATGCTTATCTTCTATTTTAGAAATGGAAAATAAAATGTTTACATTTTATCATAATATTTTTTTGAGTGCACTCCAAGTTAGTTCTTTCATTTTAATTCCACTTGGCACATTGCCCCACTTAATTTTACAGCTTGGCCTAACTTTTTATAGATGTATGTAGTTATTAGCTATCTATGTGCTGTCTCTCCACTTCAAGTTGAGAAGAGTTGGAAAGTCACTTCTGGAGTTGGGTCAAGACTTCATTCCAAATGTTAATAGAAATGTAGAGCTGAGCTCTCTTCTAGCTGAGCTAGATTGCTTATCTACTATTCATCAAGAAAATTTTCCACAGTACAAAAAAAATCCAAAAAACTTACCTAGCATTCTATAAAGCATCATGAAAAGTGAGTTTCAGCAGTTGAGGGTCAAAATGTTTATATTGGTTTGGGGGGTTAAATTGGAACTTGTTTTAATGAATTTCTGTTATGTCTGACCTCTAGGTTCCAGCCAGATGTGGAGTGACAGTCCGAGACAGCCTAAAGAAAGCTCTGATGATGAGAGGTCTTATTCCAGAATGCTGTGCTGTTTACAGAATACAAGATGGGTATGGTTTGTGTGTGATGCTTTTTGCTCTTAGAATCTTCTTGGAGTTACACAGTGTGGCCAATTCTATCCAACGTTGTGGAAGTTCTTTCCAAGTTCAGAATGATCTGATAATTTGCACTAAAACAATTTGTGTCTTGAAGACATCTAAAAAGAGTAACAAAGTCCTAGAAAAAAGAATGGTCATAATTAGGGTAATACAAGCTTATAGACTGCTGGCAAAACACTAGTTAATCAAACTTGTGCTAGCCAAAAAAGTATTAAATATGTCTCATTAATTCTTTTGGTTATAGTGCTTTCCTAACTGAATATAGAGTTTCTGGGGCTGGGGGGTCCAACCCTAGAAAGTTTGTAGGTTTTCTTACTGCATGAAATTAGCCATCTCTTTGCATCTCCTATGGAGCAGGTATTTTCACAAGCACTTTATTTGATCACAAAAGTATGTCACCTTGGAACCAAGGAATCGGCCACTACTGGAGCTGATTGAAAAGTACATTTCTTTCACGCGGTTTGTCCAGGGAAGGTGTGTTCTCCTTGTATGTGCTGAGCTTAATGTCTTGCCTTTAAAGTTTCCTGCAGTTGGAGACTGGGTAGCAAACCCCCACAGTGCAGCTTTCTACCTGGTCTCACATCTTCAGCAGGAGACCTGCAAGGGTTTGTGGCTGGTGCTAATGAAAGGCTTATTTACACTTCAGAGAGAAGAAGCCAATTGGCTGGGACACTGACATCTCCTGGCTCACGGGAGAGGAGTTGCATGTGGAAGTCTTGGAGAATGTACCACTCACGACACACAATTTTGTACGTACTGGGTTTTATGCAGTGTTGAGTAGGGTTAAGTCAACTCTGTAATTTCGAATTCAAATTAACAACTTTGAATAATATTTTGCGTCTGTGGGATGTGGTGGGGGTTGCGAAAGAAGTTTTTCATCACAATAGCTTAATGAATTAGTTAGAATTGTAATTGAAGTAAGTGATGTTAGAGTACTTGATCACCCTTAAAACTTTCACATTGGGATGGAATACACCCTCTAAAATCTATAAATGGAGGGGGTTTAAATCAGTACTGCATTGCAGAGCTGTAATAATAATCTACTATTTTTGTATTGCTGTATCTATAAAATGTATTCTGGGCCTCCCTGCTGGCTCTGCAGCAGCAATTAACTAATGAACTAACTATTCCCAGAGCACTGCTGACATCATCAATGATGCTAGTGCACAAATATGTTTTGACCTGATAAGGCACCAAGTAAACGGAAGCTGCTAAACAGAATCCATCTAAACGGCTGCATCTACATACAAAATCCTGGAAATAATGTTCTTCTCGTTGAGAAGAAAGACCTTTTATTTAAATAGAAACCCCAAATTCTATTTGCAAGCTGCTTAAACTATTTTACTCAAGCTAGTTTAGCTATGGCTAGTTAGATGAAAGCCTAGTAGACAATACTTTTTGATAGCTGCCTGAAATTTTGACTATTACATGTAGTACATGCCAAGTATTGCTAAATTTGAAAATGAAACTAAATAATTTTTCCCCCTTAGGATATGGGGATAATATATGTTCACCCTTTTGCGATTTTAGATGTTTGAGTTTCAGTAATCAAAATTACAACTGTATATGTAACCATACATAGAAGCCATATATATAAACCATATCTGTATTTCCAGTCCTATGAGTGTTGAATAGAAATTTCATTTGGCTCCTGGAAAAATTAGAAGATGAGATAATCTTTCAGCAGCTTTTGTTTTTATAGATTGGATCCAATTAAATTCCGAATGTTTGTCTCTAGCATTATAACAGTGCACTGTTTTGCTTCAGATTTGTTGCTGTTTTTCTTACTGCTAATGAAGTGAAGCATTGATTTCAATAAATAGTTGAAAGGAAATTTTAATGTATGAAGACTATTTCAAAAAGGAGACAATCTTTTATGTCAGTCTCTTTGATATAAAACTGTAGCTCCAGCATCAAAAAAGAGGCTTGCAAGTGTATTTGAGGGAGGTAAAAGCAAATAGCCTATCTTAGGCTTGCAGAAGGGCTGTATTTAATTATGATTATTTTTGACAATATAGGTACGAAAAACATTCTTCACGTTAGCTTTCTGCGACTTTTGTCGAAAGCTGCTTTTCCAGGGATTCCGGTGCCAGACATGTGGCTACAAATTTCACCAGCGCTGTAGTACAGAAGTGCCACTGATGTGTGTTAATTATGACCAACTTGAGTAAGTCATCACAATTCTTTTAAAGTTGAGCTTTTTATTAAGCTTACAGATGTCGTGGTTTCTTATGTTAAATCTGTAATGCAGGAAGTCAGAGGCGCTGCCTGAACAAAATATAGGAGCTCGACTGTTCTTATGAGAATGCGTAATTCATATTCTGTCTGTGCTACCTCAGACAACCAGTTCATTATTTTTTTTATTTTTTTTTTTGCTGGACTATGAAATGCTTTCTTTGAAGCATGAATGGGGTGGCTGAGCACTTGACTGTATCAGACAGGCTTCTCATTGTTCACAGTTGTTAGTCTTAATCAAAACTAGTTCTTTATTATGTGATGGCTAGGGCCCTGTTTAAATGTTTAGATGTGGATTTGTTCTCTTCAACCTGAAAAAAATGAAAAGAGACACTAGTTTAATACAGTGAGATTGCAGTTGGTTTTACAGTGATTGAAAACAAATCCATTAGTGAGTTTGATGCCTAGGTAAGAAATATAAAAGAGAATGTCCTAAGCAGTCTTGTGTTCTTGAATTTAATTATTGATCTATTTGTGTAAGTCTTTGATGTAGGTTAAGGATCTGGTGTAAACTGGTTCTGTGTTCTATTTGATCAGCTTCAGTGGATGCCATTAAGTCTTTTAAATAGACTTTCATATAAAGAATCATTTAACATGCTAGGTTTTCCCCGAAGGATAAATTTAATTTCTGCTTATGTTGGTATTTGTAACTGTTTCCTGGGGCAACTCTAGAGTTTGTGCTCAGGGCTTATGGATAACATAGTTCTATCCACTTGGCATTTGGGTTTTGTCATTGCATCAGTGCAAACATTAAAATAAGTTCATGTACTCAATATATAGTTATAATTTGTGCATTCTTGAGGAACTAGATGTATTTAACATGAAATAAAAGATTAAGAAATTACCTTAAAAATTTAAGGTATTTTTAAGGCATGATCTTTTTGATGCTTTGTCAAATAAATACTATTTTTAACGTATCTTGCAGATTAATGTGTTAGTGTAGTCTTTATTTTAAAATTTAGAATTTGATCAGTGAGGGGGTTTGGGTTGGGTTTTTTTTGAGGGGGTGGGGTGTGTTCAATCATAGAGTGTTATATTGTGAAGCTTCTGGGTTTTGCACAAGTTAGGCTGTTTTTGTTTTGTTCTTGCCTCACAGTTTGCTGTTTGTCTCCAAGTTCTTTGAACATCACCCCATACCGCAGGAAGAGGCCTCCTTAGGAGAGACCACCCCAGCATCTGGATCGTACCCCTCAGTGCCCCCCTCAGATTCTGTTGGGTATGACCTTATTCCTGCTGTTTAATAACATAACGTTTCAGTACTGTATGCTTAGAGACACTCAAAATACTGCTTTGCAACTCTATCTACATTTTTGTAGCCTGCCTTCTCGTGCCAATATATCCACCTATGCTTAACTTCAAAGAAGTGAATGTTTTCATTCACGTGAATGATACAAATTAACAAGGAACCTAAGTTAAACATGTGCGTAAGTGTCTGTAGAATTGGGGCCTTACCTGTTAAACTGATTTCTTCTGCATGGTAGCTTAGACCTGGTCTAAACTGGAAAGATTTTATACTTAAAATTAATACAAACCAAAGCTATATCCTGATAAATTGTAGTTTGATAACACAAACTAAAAGAATTTATTTGCCTTGAAGTGACATACCTCTGTTTCAGAATAAGCCACATCACTATAAGATTGGTGTGAACAGATGCCAATTCCAGGTTCATAACACTACCTTAGTAGCTTTTCTATATTCGCATTGCTTTAGTATCCTCCAGATCAGCTGTCTTCCTCCTGTTTACATGTTGGGATATACCAATAGCATCTGTTTGCTGCAGATCCAGTTTTTGTAAAATTAGATTTCTAGAACTGACCATGGCCTCCATCCCCTGTATTTCCAACAAAGATTCTGGACCCTCTCTCTGTGAAGAGAGAAGTGATCATGTTTAGATCACGTTCCCAGTAGCTAAGAGATCACTGACACCACCCAGCACTAGACAGTAGAACAAATCTCCAGGGAAGAGTAACTCGAGGATGTGTAATAAAGTCAAGAAACCTGATGCAGATTTATTAAGAGCACCAAATACAAAAGCCTTCAGGAAAACATTCCTAGGACTTGTGTGCTGCATGGAGATGAACTGAATTTGGCAGAGAGGCTCTCTTGGAATAGTGAGCATTGTGCCTAAACTAAAGCAGAAACACAGCTGGAAGCTACGCAGGCACCTGTGGACTCTACTAGAAGAGAAATTCCCTGGACAGCCAAGACTATTTTTTGAAAGATCAAATATGATGCCTCCCAGGAAAATAGATTGACAGACCTGCAGAGGGAACCTCATTTGGTAAGTACAAAGAGAGATGATGTTCTTACTTGTACTATTTGGTGCAGTTTCAAGTAAATTTGGAAGTGCCTCTTCCAGGTAGTAGAGGTTGCCTTTATATCCCGTGGATGTTAGCACAACAGACTGGGGACAAGGCAGCTGCTGCAATTCTCTAAGTTAAGCAGGCTCTGCCTTTCTCATGGTACAGCTGAAATTTATAACCAGGCTAGAATTATTAATCTGTGAAGAAGCTTGTTCATACCAACTGTGTTAAACACCTGTGGGTGCCAAAGGCACTATATAGCCCCAGTCCTTATGCTGGTGTATGCTGAATTTTCCTACTTCTCAATTGCCTCTGCTTTACATTTGTGCTTTCTTACCAGTTTATGAGGATAGAGCAGGACATATTATCTTAATTGATACATGCCCTACTTCAGGCAGTCTTAGTTTTGTGAAGTAAAAACAGAAAGGAAAAACTGAGACCAAAACTGTTTAATGCATTAAGGTTTTTAACTTCACATAAATAAAAATTTTAACATTTAAATATACTTGCCAGTTGAGGTTAAGCTTGAAGTTAAAGAACTGTTGCAGCTGTAAATGTTTAGGGTTGCAGGAGCTGTAAAAGATTTCTAAGTTTCTACTCTTACTTTTTTGCCTTGTTGTACGTGTCATTGTTAAACGAAAAAAAGGCATACATCATGCCTTCAAAATTCTGTTTATTTTGAAAACGGCTTATGATTATCAGCTGGTGTTCCTAAGTAATGTGCATGTTAGTAATGCAATTTTTCTTTTCAGAGGCAGCTCTGATGCTATTCTATGAGCATGTAGCACTGTCCATACTTTTATCCAGTTATTCTTTTGCCTTTCTTTAGTAATACTTATCTGCTTTTTAAATATGTAATTGAAAAATGCTGGTCTTCTCTAGAAAAGTGTACTTACCCACAGTTTCACTAAAGGGTACTGCTACAGTATGGAACAACAACTCAACTGGAATTACAAAAAAAAAAAAGTCTGACATTTGAGGTTATCTTGTCTTGGAAGACAGTAGGGGTTTGAATTTGAGAGTTGGGCAATGGGATTGAAAATACGAGGAACGAGCACTTTATTAACACTTATTAGTTTAATAATTGTTCCTTTGATTTCTCTGTTCTCCTAGCATCTTGTATGACACAGCCCACAGAGGAAGGGGATGTTGCTAATCGTTTGGTAAACCTGAGGAAAGAGAAGGCAAACATCCTTCTTCATCTTTAGCCTTGTGAAGGGATTCCAGCGACAGGCAAAGTGCCCAAAGAAAGGAAGAGTTTGTGTTGCAAGACAAGCTCAAGAGCAAAGGCGTGTGTGACATGCCGAGAAGTTGTCAAGGGATCAAATGGAGAAGTTGGAATGAGAAAGGGACGTAAAGGAAAAGACCATTGGACATGATGCAAAAGCTGCTAAATGTGCTGGAGAACTTTGTTGCACTCATGTGTAAAACAAAACACATCCTAAAGCAGTCCAGTCCTGTAGCCTTTCATTCTGTAAGCCATAGGCAGTCCCTCCAGACGTTCCTCCCAAAGATGAGGGAGCACATGTGGTCCCACTTGCACATTTCTGAACCCCTTATGAAAATGTGTCCAGCCTCCCCTTTTAGGTCTTTTGTCCCATTTCAGTTCTTTCAGTTTGCACTAACCTGTTGTGCCAAAGCAGTCATTTTAGTTATAATCTGCACTTAACTGGAAAGAATTATTAAAGTGTAGGTCTCCCGGATAATAGCCATTTGTAATAAAATCGAAGTACATAAACTGTATGTAATACATTGTATTCATTTCATTCATTGCACTACCATAAAGATTTTCTGTATCTCTGCTCGTAAAATAAGAGCACAGAATTTCCCTGAACCCAGTTCCCTGAATGTTACATGAAAAGGGGAGAGATTAGTTGTTGAAAATAGTCCAAAGCTGTCTTTTTCAACTCCCATCTATTCTCTCAGATGGTGTGATCTTGGGCAAAACTCAGCAAACTCATGAGGCAGATGTTATGGCAGGGTGAGTAACCTGTGGAGCGGGTGGTGAGGGGACGCCTGGTCAGACTTTGAATAGCAACAGAGGCAGGTCGGGCTCCAAAGAAACTGAAAGCATCTGCTTTGCTTGGGGCAGAACACCGCTAGGAAGCAGGTTGGCAACATCTTTGCGCTTTGAAAAAACAACATTTCCCAAAGTGCTTGATCTTCTCAATTTGAGGAAGGAAGGGGGACCGTCTGGTGCACCGTTCTTGGAAGCTTGCCAGTCCCTGCCTTAGAGCAGGCTCCAGCCCGTGATTAAACACCTCTGCTTTCCTTTCTGTCTTCCGAATGTTCACTGATCATTCTGCCTCAGCCGAAGACATTTAAATGTCTAGAAAAGCTTCTGCAAAGCCAAGGAAACAAAGACATAGTCTGGCAGTATTAGATTTAGTACTACACCGCCATTTAGATCCCCATGTGTTTAAGTGAACAAAAGCTTTGTGTTCTACTGCATAAAACAATGAGCTTTCCCCCTAAAAATTCTGGCACCAGACCTTTTCCAGACCACTCCATGTAAACGTTAGCAAACTTCCTACAATATCCAACTTGATATGCATTCTTGCTAAGCAGAAAAGGCCTGGTATCAGAGTTTTTAAAAGAATCATCTTTATTCCGTACAACGGGTGGGGGAACCCTCCTGTTCCCCAAAACCTTATTTGCAACAACACACTAGTGAACTCAAACCTTGGAGGACTAATGACAGCTGTGGGGGTTCTCTTCATAGCCCTTAGTTTGTGAAGCTGTCAGAAATTTTAGGAAGGCGTTGCTGAGCTTTGATCTGGGCCCAAAGGCCAGTATAAATGCACGCTGTTGTGATAATCCTGGAAGTTATTTTACACCTGCAAACCAACATGGATGAAAACAAGTTTTCATGGTATAGAGAAAAGCACTAGTCCATAGGAAGTTATGACTCTGACAGATCTGTCCCGTGATGCTTTTAGACTGACTTTTTTCCAAACCTACGTTTGATTTGGGGTTATTGACTATTTCCAGGCTGCAGAGGTGGGCAAAGGAAAAAAAAAAAAAAACCAAACAAACAAACTTTGATTTCTGGCAATCTGTATGGAGTACTACAATAACTAAATTAGACCATGTTTGGCCTCCAAAATTTAGTTTACCGGCTAGCTAGTGTGGGTGATGTACCATGGTATCCCAGATCCTTAGCAACTGCTTGAAAATGGAAATGCACTGTGATCTTCATTAGCAGCAGTAACAAAATGGGGATGGGTATGCAGTCTACATGGTGAGTAGTGTGTACAGCACTGAGCCAGTGGCTAAGCTGAGATGCGCTTGTTCAGGCTGAGAGGGGAAGAACTAAAATCTCAGTCCGGTAGAGATGCCGTCATTTTAAAAAGGAAGTGGCACACACACCTTATAACATGAAGCTAGGTGAATGTGAATTTTCAGTTTAAGTATTTGCTTCACTACAGCAAAATAAAAATCCAAGCAGAAATCTTGAAGCCCAGACAAATGTGTTTTAAGAAAAATCTTTCCTGCATAGACCAGCTCTTAAATATATGAAATATCACATTGGTGAATTAAAGTAAATTCAGGAAAATCTGTATTAAAATTTTCTTTTGTATTTGTAAAGTGAACTAACTTGTATCATTGCAATTTCTGAGATCTGGTGGAGGTACTGTATATGATTTTATAAAATTGTTTGATTATATATATGGTAGCATGTGCAGGCACTCTTCTGAGTTACCTTCCTCTCTCCCATGGACCCAATTTTGTAGAATAGTCGACCTGTGGACGTGTTGGCACTTTCTGTGATTGACAAAGGGTAAAAATCTACATCCATCTGCAATTACTCCTGTCTTCTGACAAAACCTCTTTCTGTTTTGTCTTGATAAAAATGGGAGGGAACAATGTGCTCATCCCAAATGCACGGTCCAAGGAAAAAGCATGTTCTGTCACACTGCCAGGAAAGGTTATAATACATTAAATCAAGATTTGACAACTCTATCAGCTTGTTACCTGGAAAGCTGACAATGGTTTGTTAAAGGAATGCCCACATCTAAGAGACTGGAAGAAACTGTGCAAGATGAGGTGATGTAAACTCTCTAATATGTCAGCACATTGACCTTCTTACTTGTAGAAGGTCTTCTCTCAGGTTGGATGTTCACTGCTCAGAAAGGCCACAGGAGCAACAGAAACTCAGATCCTGGTATTTAAACTGCTGCTCCTTTAAGCCTGCTGTACACGTTTGCCACAACAAACAGGTCTTTGCAACAGTTGTGTTCTGGTCTTCTTGATTTTTATTATTTTTGGCCATATGTTTGTATAGCCTACAGAACTAGTTTTGTAATTCACATGGAATAGACAATGTCATCCTTTTCCCAATGATGATGGCTGGTCCTTTTTGCTCCGGTGTCCATTCTACCCTCCTGGAGTAATTAAAATTTTGTGCTTTGGGTAGCTAAGAGGATTGCTGCATTCTTTGTGGTGACATGTTTTGTGTAGATCAGTATCTTGATGCAAATAACATACAGCTTTTGCCCCCCACAGGCAGAGGATGGTGGTGATCTCTTCTGAGCTTGTGATCTCAGTAGGCCATCTTGGCTAGCAAACTGCTTGGGTCTTTCTCTTCACTAGTTACCTTTTTCAAGCAAAATTCCCATTTAGCAAAAATAACTTTCCTTTTTATAAGTGTCCTGAGAACACCCATTAATGAAATCCTGATTGTACAGGTGGAGCACACGGCTAACTGTTTATGAGATTCCCATCTCTGGATTCTTTGGTGTCTAAAACCCAGAGATCCAATAATAGTTTAGACTCCAAAAAGAGAGTTCTTTATCAGTCTATAATTGTTTTCTAAAGATCTGAATTTCCCCCAGTTAGAATTTAATGAGTAGAAAAAGCGATTCAATTTGTTTTCAAACAGTATGATGTAGCAGGCGATCCGTGCTAGCAATATGATGGGCGTGATGACCCATGACCAGAAATACAGAAGTATTTGCAGGTTCCCTTAACAGATGACCATTTGTGACTCAAAGGAGGATGTAACTGAAACAATATTTCTGCAATTTGGTTTTCTCTCCTTTGGCTTACTCATGATCAGAGATGTTTGTTGTTACCCTTGACTTTATTATTACTGAGAATTCTCAGGAAGTCTGAGCAGGAGTTAGCCATCCCAACAATGACAGTGAGACACTTTTTAGGCTTTTCTTCTGAAGTCTTGCTGTGCAGCATCTGACACACTTGCTTTAACGTGAAAATACAATGCCTTAGAACGTCAACGAAGTCCTGCACTCGTGCAGTGTCCCATCTCCTGATGTGGATTCTAGTTGTGTGATTTCCTTACAAAAAGCTTCAGGAATTCAAAACTTTCTCATCTACAATAGAAAAGATTTTACCTGAAGGCATTTTTTAGCAATTAATGAAAACTTCGGCTTACCTATACGTACATCAGCTGCATTTAAAAAATGTTTCTGAAATTCTGAGCATCTTCTGAAATCCTAGGCTCTCCTAAGCCCTATCTTGGAGATTTGTCCATTGACAGTTTCAGTTCATTTCTTCCCAGAAGTTAAGCCCCCTACCTATTCTTGCCCCTAACGTCCCAAACATAATCTAAGTCCTTATTACAGGACTTAGTAGACTGTTATTTGAATTAATTTGCAAGTGCTCTGTTCTCAATTGTGAGTCTGCTGGCCAGGAAGGAAAAGATGACGGGTACTTAGGATACAGATAGCACTGAGTTCTGGGATGGGTGCCAAACTGTATAAACTCTTCAATGAAAGGTAGGGTAATGTAATAGCCTTTAAAGCAGACCTGTTTCTGAAAAAACGTCAAGAGATCCTGTTGAAAATATTAGTTGCCGCTGAAGATAGTTGGAGAGGCCAAGGAACGTTCGCTTACGGGAGGTGGCACCAGGACCTATTACGGCTATATGCTGCTTCCTGTATGGTTTATTTCTGAAGCTTCTCCCTTTGGCATTGCTTTTGTGGGCATGGTAACTAACCATGAGTAACTGCACTACCCCCCTCTCTGAAGGGTTGTGTTTTCTGCAAGTTCTAAAAACCTTGTTGTTAGATATCATGTGTATTTTAACGTAAAGTTTTATTTGACAAAGGTGGCAAATGTTTCTCGTTGACCTTTTGCCTTATCTCCATTAAATTGATCATTAGACTTAACAGTGACTGATATGACTCGAGTTAGAGATAAGTGCCAATACATTGTACTTTAACAAAAGAAATGGATAGCCGAAGAAGTGACATTCGGCCTTTTTACAAATAAAAAAGCAGCGTTTAGATGTTTTGTATTTTAAATATATGATTCATGATACCATAAATTAAATACTTTATTTACATTTATCACTGGCAGCATTTGCATTTCTTCAGAAAACTTGTCTATATAGTCTACACGCTTACCTTTTGAGTAAAATCTATTGCATCACCAAACTGTAGTGCTGTAAATAACATTTGAAAAGTTGCACTATTCAAAGTTACTTATCAAAGGTTAAGAGGTGCTATGCTTATTTTTCATTTCAGTAATTCATATTACACTGGCTATAATATTAATCAGTTATGGGGAGTGACCAGTATGTAATTTTCAGTCTTTCTTCATTGAACAATAATCCCATCCATACAATTTGTTTTGTGACATCTTCTGACTGTAATGTTGATGTGAGATGTTAAGCTTTTTTAGTTCTCAATGGGTTGCCATTAAAAAGAGTGTATTGCATGAACCCCGAAGTGAGGAAACTGCAAAGTATTTTGTTATCTGCAGTGCATGTTGGGCTACGTGACATTTTCAGCTTAGGATTTATTATTACTAGTTTGGTATGGTATGTTAGGGTTTATTTGTTTTGTTTTAACTCAGAACACTTCACAGATGTGTAATTAGGTAGTTGGTGTAGCAGAGAGTTGTTGCAATTGATCATAGGGGAGTAGAGATCGTTCATTATAAATTGTTTTCATGCAGGCCTTTAGATCAGTTTTTTTAATTTGTGTATTATTATAGTTGAAAAGGACTTACCACACCCACTGTGCAGTATTTGAAGCCATTTGTAGACCTAAATCCTCTTTTTCCTTGACTTTGTTTCTCAGACCACCAATTCTCCCTAGTCCTTCTCCTTCAAAATCCATTCCAATCCCACAGCCCCTCCGACCAGCAGATGAAGACCATCGGAATCAATTTGGGCAACGCGACCGATCCTCTTCAGCTCCCAATGTTCACATCAATACAATCGAGCCAGTCAATATTGATGTAAGTATTAATAACGTTTGGATCAGGAATAGTAGATTTGATGTTTCCCATATGAATATCAGTGCATTAAATTTATCGTGTACGCACGAGTGCCGTGTTTCTAAGATAATCCTTGGTGGTCTGTCAGAATCTTCATATGTAAGACATTTTTGCTGTTGAGAGCTGTAAGAATGCAAATGACCTGTTCTACAAAAGCAGAAGCTGCTTTTGACAGTCCTCGCCTTTCATTTTCAAAGAACCATTCTACCATAAACCGCTGCTCTCTCTTTTTGCCATTTGTCCCAAGGCTCATGCTGCTAGCTGTACCACAGCATTAAGAATATGAAGGCCACTCTCGCAGACCATTGTGTGCGTTAAGCGTATTTCTTCCTATGCAAGATAGGGATTTTTAGTGTTTGTAATTCAAGTAATGTTTCTGGCATTGAAGAAAATTGAATTAGTGCAGTAGGCTGAGTTCAGATTTACTGAATGTTCCTGAGGGTTTCAAGAGCCTAGTGTACATGGGTCTGAGCATTCTTTTGCAGCGCTCAGAAATGGCTACACTTAACTTATTTTCAACATTTTTGAAATTTCTGCTTGCTGAATCATGAATAATAATAATAATAATAATGGCTGATACTAAGTATAAGGCCAGCTAGGACCTTTCAAAATATTGGTCACAGCAACCTCTTTCTAATTTTGCTAACGGATATAGCTTCTATTTTACCCTTAAGTCTACTCTCTAGAAATTAGTCATTTATCAGGTGAGCAGTCTTGAAGTCTGCCTGGATGCAGAGGCACAAAATGTGTTTTGCATGTGAACTGAGTGAAAGGTGAAATGTTTGTTGTGTATTAAGAGCGTGGCCACGTAGACATTTGCATGTGGTATATGGCAGTGGTGCCCCTGAGAGGCAGGACCAGTGCTTTTGGCAGCAGTGCCAGGTGTATAAAGCAATAAAATAATTGTGTAACAAAAAAGCAAACAAACAAAAAAAAAAGCTTGATGATGAAAATGGACATACAGAGGGAATTGCTAGAGTTTTCTAGTTGTCTTCTGTTTAGAAGAAAAATCCTTGGTGTAGTTTTCTTTTAGTCTGGGTATGTTGTAAAAGAAACTCTCAGTTCACAGTGAATTACAAGTGAGGAAAACCTTTTTGCAGTGAGTCATTTCTGAGAACAGAATGCGCCTGGCTATGCAAATGAGGTGCTTTGTAACAAAATAAAATGAAGCAGAACTCATTTGACTGATGTACCTCAGTGCAGGAAATGGGCGTCCCAGCTTCTGATAGGACAGTTCAAATAATTTGTGCCACAAACACTGTAACTAGAATGTTTGGTTCAATATTTCTTCATGTATTTTGGCCAACTATGTGTTTAAATCAATATTTTCATCTCAGCATCTATTTTGGGTGTTGTACATTTCACTTTACCTCTGAGAGATGCTGTTTTAAGGCAACTAATTTTGAAGTTTAGTAGTTGTTATAAATGGTTTGTTGGAGTCACTGCTGTTAGTGAGCCAGGGTACCAAACAACACTTATTTCACGGACAACATAGGGTTGAGGATTTTCAATTTGATCAGTCTTAATACATTCTGGAATGTAAATGATCATACCTAAACTAAACACAATTTATTTTCTTATTTATAGGACTTGATTAGAGACCAGGGTTTACGAGGAGAGGGAGGTAAGTAGTGTCTAAACCAGCTACTGTGCTATATTTAATTACACAACCACTATGTCCCTTCCCTTTGTTCTACTTCCTTCTAAAAAAGACAGGCACAAAGGAAAATATGACTAGAACAAAAAATGAATTTGCATTTGCTTATCCATGAACTTAATATTTGTCTGACAAAGGTTAGAGTCATTTGCTGGTCATTCTGGGAGTGGGGGAGACGGAAGGAGAAAAAGTTTTGAAGTGGTATCTAGTTTTTTAGTTTTAAAATTATTTTGCACTGTCACTTTTTTTGCTCTCACACGCACACACTCATTCACTCAGGTGGCCGCACACAGATATGTTACAACTTCCCAACTCTCTCTCCAAGATTTTTACTATGCCTGTTGTTACTTTTCCACCCATGGAAACAACAGGGGTTTTCATTGAAAACCATCAACGCGGTAGATGGAACTTCCATGCGAACTGCTGCATCCTAAAGCAGCATGAAATGCTCCGATTCTTCTCCCCCTCTACCCCTGCTGAAGATGCTGCTTTGCTACACTGCATGCCTGTGCTACTCTTGGAACCAGGTTGTTAGGACCTTAAGCTGAAGCCGGGTCTTTTTATCTTTCCGTCAGTAAGACACAGCCCTAATTCACACTTAAGTCAGAACTAGTGCCCGAAGATATATTTTTCCTCACATGTTATGCACGGGCCTGTTAAGTCACTTCTCCTGCTGGCTGTCAAGGTCCTGAGAGGGCTTCTTATGTGCTGTATTTATTCCTGTGAATATATTAATAATATAGAAATAACACAAATAAAGAAATATTAAGTAGGGCAGGCATATGACAACTTTTTCCCACTCCAAATCATTAACACAGTCGTTGCCTACTAATTATAACTTGCCATAAGTAAAATCTGAATGGCCCTACCTCACTCTATCCTGATCTCTAAGGTTTTGTAGTGTGGGCTGTCACTAACTTTGTTTGTCCCATCCAAATCTAGTAGTTGGTAGGACAGTACCTATCCACTGCATTGTGTTTGATGGAGCTGTTTTTTTCTTATGCCAGCAATAGAATGCCTTTTAAAAAGAGTATTTCTTTTAATCTTGCAAGCTGACTAAGTTGAAGTTGCCAGTTTTAGCTATTTTTGTATGTGTTGATAGGTGTGGCTCTCCACAGTTTTGCCCATTTTGTCCGGCATTTAAATGTTGTGCTATCATGTTGGTTTTAACTTTTGATCATAAACTGTCTGCTTGGCATCTGAAAACAATTGGCTATTCCCAGTCCTGACACAGTGTTATTAGTAATTGACTTTTTTTTTTTTCTTCAAAGTACAGAAGCAATCTGTGAATAGGAGTCAAAGCATCCTAGTTATTTCCCATGACTTCTTTCATTTCTTCTATGTGTCTGTCTTTCTGTCTCTGCCTGCCCGTCTCTTTCTCTCTAACAGCCCCTTTGAACCAGCTGATGCGCTGTCTTCGGAAATACCAATCCCGGACTCCCAGTCCCCTCCTTCATTCTGTCCCCAGTGAAATAGTGTTTGATTTTGAGCCTGGCCCAGTGTTCAGAGGTAGTTGGGCTCTTCTTTCTTGTTTTCACCCAAACAAAATAAGTAAAACCACAGATGCTGTTTGTGCCTCACCCTCACACCGTGTGTATGTAAGTGTGTGAGTTTATCAGAACACCTCTGTTTTTTGCTTGGCCTGGCTGGAATGCTTTGAATGTGCATTTCACACATACTCACTTTCACCTTTACACGCATGAAAATGACT
>JAOXJM010000001.1:61748648-61797792 GCA_026413425.1 Tringa solitaria | reverse complement strand
TTGGCCTGGCTGGAATGCTTTGAATGTGCTTTTCACACATACTCACTTTCACCTTTACACGCTTGAAAATGACTATAAATAAAGTCTGACTTAAATCTTCAAAAGCAAGGAATTTCATAGTTGAGGTTTTAATGTGGACCTTAGCATAGCTTTTCTAAGCAAAGGTCCTTGGATTGCGTTGCAGTGATTTTAAAGACAAAGTGATGCCCTTAACTTAGAATTTCCTTGGCTGTTCAGTTTAAGTCAGTTCAGTGCTTTAACAGTTTTCTATATTGAATATTCTTTGTTTTGAAAAGTAATCTAGGAAATCCAATGTAAATGGCAAACATTTCCATTGATATCTTGTTAGGTCTCAAGCCTTTCAAGTAATGTGTCGTGTCAGCTTTCAACAAATATTTCATTTCAAGAATGTGTTGTTGATACCACATTGGGGCCCTACATGCTTTAGACCCTGTAGTTTTTATTTAGTTAGTAAATTTCCAGTGAAACAGTATTTGTTTGTGCCCTGTACCATGTAAAATAAGACCCTTCCATTTTCATGTCATTGACTCTGGGGGTAACTCAGGCCTAAAGCTGTCAATGGATCTGTTGTATTGCACAAAATCCCCCAAAACTCTGTGGGATTTCGTATGCTGGAGAAACCCAACTATTGAGTAATAGCATGAAATGTGAATATTTATGCCTATACATGTACATGTACAAATGGGTAGTTCAGTGCATGTAGTGTGGTTTTCAAATGCTACCATATTGGCTGTTTCAAAGACTTTTGTTTCAGAATATATCAAGAGCAGTTCACCTTAGGAACTTGTAAAGTTCTTCCAGAAGTCTTTGTAAGAAGACAGGTGTTCCCAACAAGCGAACTGGCTACAGAATGGAATACGTTACGTACAGCTTCAGAGTCCAAGCTAATGACTTAAGTCCAACATTACCTGAACATTACATTACTGTAATAACTTGGAAAACAGGCCATCTGGTATTATTATGAACAGATTAACTGTTATGTTCTACCATGTGCTGCAAACATTTTTGGCGAAGAGTGAACGTTATGCTAGTGTTCCTACGTCGTGGTATTACATTCTAAATGGGAGACTTTAGTTAAATCTAAAGAAAACATATTTCAGCAGAGCTTTGCTATTACAGATTAAGTCTGTAATCCAGTAATTTTTTTTGAAAATTGCTCATGTTCTGGGAACATCATGCACTTAATTCCATATATGTGTGTGATTTCAGACAAATAATATAATAAATAAATGACAGTATAGTGACCATAACATGAATATGATCAAAAGTCTATCCATCAGGTCACTGGCCTCCAGCTGCTTGTAAATGTAGTTAGGATGCTCACTGTGCATCATTATTGTTGCTTTAGGAGGTGGGACAAAGTTTATGGGTGCCGCATCCCGTTTGTGATACATTGGTATGACATTATTTTGAGCTTCCACTTGTAAACATAGGGATTTTAGCTCAGTGAGGACAGGCAGTGATGGATAAATTAGCACACACTGAGTGACTGAACTCAAGCAACAGTTTTAAAAGCCCCAAAGTCAATTTTTTCAAGTCAAGTTAGCATTAGGAGATAGTTTTTTGGTAAGGAGGGGGCTTCTGAAGGAGTATGAGGAGGAATATTGTCTTCTACCACTTCTCAGTGCACTGATGGGAGAGAAAGCATTGGAATGTTGGAGGTCTTGTACAGTGACATATATTGTTTAGCAAAGCAGCATGAATTTAATTAACAGTTGACCCTATTTCATGTCCTTTGCGTTGGAAGGTCAGCATAACCTTGTTACAAATAATTACGGTGTATTTTAAAAGCAATGTCTAGTTGAAGTGCTCTATTTGTAAAGAGCCATTGGGGCCCTGAAACAGCTCTGCTAGTGACATTTTACTGCATCGATTTGTTTAGATAACGTATAGGCTACAGATGTACTGTTCTTTTTGTATCTAATAGAATATGCTTCAAATAGCTAACTAAAGTATTTATTCTTTTTTAATTCTTTCTGCAGTCTAATATTTACTTGTAAATAAGAGCTCTCTGCTAACAGATAGCTTTAAAACAGCCAAATGGTTTTCAGGTGGCACTTGGAGACTCAACTAGAAAATATTTCAATTTTTTGCATTCAGTCTATTTTGATTCCCAAGTACAGTATTCCGGCTATTTATTGAGTCCCTAAAAGGTTAGCTACAAGAAATCTGAGAGATAGCTACTGCTGGCTAAAATGCTACTACTTTTCTTCTCCAAGAAACTGGTGGAATTAAAAAATACATCTAATTTTTTTTTTTCTATTTAAAGAGACATTGTCCTTCTGGTAATTCATGAACAAGAGACTGGGAACTATCTGGTATACAGGGATGTTTGCTATAGGCTTGTCTCTTCCTGAAATCTAAGACTTGAGCACTATCTAGTATGAGGACAATATTCCTAGTACATGTTTGTCCCCTTTTAACATTTACATTGATGTTTGGAGATACTGCATCTTAAACACAATTCTTGCACCTAATAGCAATACATTCTTGTAAGCTGGCTTGTTATAGATAAAAATTATCCTGTTTCTGAAATTTAGGTTCAACTGCAGGTTTGTCTGCAACACCTCCCGCCTCTTTGCCTGGGTCACTCACCAATGTGAAGGCGTTACAGAAATCACCAGGACCCCAGCGGGAAAGGAAATCATCCTCATCCTCAGAAGACAGAAATAGAATGGTAAGGAAAAGATCAGCTATTTTCATTCATATTATGGTGTATTCATAGTATAGAAATACTGCACAACTTTTCTTTCATCAAAGCCTTCTGATTTATTTTGGAGATAAGTATGGTAATGATCAAGTGCTTTAAACCAATTAATAATGGAATATTGAAATGGTGAGACTGATACATAATTAATTTAAATAATTTACTGTACTCTTACTCCATTGCACCCAAATATTTTGGTGTGCTTCATATTATAATGCCAGTTTCCTTTCAAATAACAGCTTAACTTTTCCCACCATGATTCGTGAACTTGGAAAGTTCTCTAGTAATTCTCAAATGTAAAAATACATTAAAATGTCTGCAGTCTTTTTTAACTCACAAGTTAGCATTATCATTGAGTAAGAATTGAAAAATAAATGAGACCTCCTTTTTGGTAAGAGTTTCTTAATATTTACTGATTTTAATACTGCCAGAAACCTGTGGCAACTATTTCATGCCAGGAAATAATTTAGTATACTAAAGGTTTTGCATATGGCTGGCTTGAAAAGTCAAATACAATATCTGAAAAAGAAAGTTCTTTTAGGACTTTAATGATATGAAATGCTGATACCAAATCTTTAAGCAAGGAGCGGTTTTAACAGGCACTAACGCACTTGCTTTCTTCCTTTTTATTGTTTATGTGTATATATAAAGAAAACCCTTGGTCGACGGGATTCAAGTGATGATTGGGAGATACCAGATGGACAGATCACAGTTGGACAAAGGATAGGATCTGGATCATTTGGAACAGTCTACAAAGGAAAGTGGCACGGTATGTGGCCGTCATGGCAAACAGTTATTCCTAAGCAAGTAACGTTGCCTGCTGGGGGCCACTCAGCTGGAAAGCAGCTTCACAGAAAAGCGCCTGAGGATTCTGGTGGGCACCAAGTTGAACATGACCCAGCAGCGTGCCCGTGCCTCAAAGAAGGCTAATGATATCCTGGGCTGCATTATAGGCGAAGCATTGCCAGCAGGTCAAGGGAGGTGATCCTTCCCTTCAGTGCTGGTGAGGCCACACCTGGAGTGCTGGGTTCCAGTTCTGGACTCCTCAGTACAATAGAGACATGGACATACTGGGGAGAGTCCACTGAAGGGCCATAAAGATGATTTTTAAATTAAGAAGTAGTGTGCTAAAGAGGCAATGTTAGAACTCCAAACTACTTAGGAACTCAAATCTTGTATGTTCTTCTGAATTCAGTAATTATTAGGATAAAGATGAAACATAGTTACTAGAAAGGCTGAAGTATTCATTTTGATGAATGAGGATTTCAAATGTGTATTTGAAAGGCTTTGACCTGGCTAAGATTTCTCACATTTAAATAAGAATAGTGTTTATACATTTTACAGAATATTTACTTCTTTTAATATTATAGTGGTTTATTTCATGAAAGCTAGAAAATAGTTTATCTTAATATTTCTGATGCTCTATATAGCATTTTCTCAATAGAAGAATACGTATCAATGACACTTACTAAAAATTGCTATTTTAAAGGTGATGTGGCAGTGAAAATGTTGAATGTTACAGCACCCACACCTCAACAGTTACAGGCTTTCAAAAATGAAGTAGGAGTGCTCAGGTAAGAATATTTTTACTGGCATAAAATAATGCGTGTACATTTATGCTCTATTAATCATTTAATTTTAGATTTCCATTATAACACATTGTTCTTATTCCTTCATGATGATACTTTGGGTAGAAAATATAACTTGCCATTTAAAAATATTTCTTTGTACCCACTGCTACTTCTTCCTTCCCCTGTAAGTGTTTGTCACACCTATGTTGTGAATGTATGTATGTCCAAACGCTCAAGAACACCTCTGGTTTTTGCTGTTGTACTACCCCCAGGGCACAGTCAAGCCTAAGTGTGAACTCTAGGACTTTCTTTCCTCTCATCCATGTTTTAAGATTGAAGGAGAGCACGATTGATTGTTCATTTTGAGCGGCATCACTGCTCACATTATCAATTGTTTTAATAGTTTCTGTTCAGTAGCATTGAGATTTTTTTTAAATATATTTCTCATAAAGTCATTTCTTGATTTCCTTTTCTCATGTCTATTGCTTGTACTGTCTCAGAGGAAGTATTTATCTTGGGCTCAGGTCTTAAAAGAGGACCCATCAACACGATACAATAGAACATTTATTGGAGAAGGCCATTTGCATCCAAGTACAATCTTGAGCAGTCTCAAGCGTAATTCTGTTTTAAGAAAAAAAAAATAGAAGGGATTTGCCTCTGGAACAGTGATGTGTTGAGCTGAGCATCTGTGCTGGAGGAGCATCTCCAATAAGCTACACAGTGAAAGGGGGACAGTCAGCCTTTTTCCCTAGAATATGTTAGTTCTGAAAACTCTAAGCCCATAGTTGTGGAAGTAGAGGCTTTCTGGGGTATGCTACTTTGCATATCTCTTTAATATTTTTGGCATGCCTGCTCAGGAGAACTTAATGAAATCAAAAATCTTGTATTTCTGCTAGCAGTCCCATAGGTGGAGTCTGGCCTTTCTCTGTTGTCAATCGTTGCAGCACTTATAGTAAATAGTCAATTGTCGTATCCTTTGACACAGACAAGCCAGATTTACCTGTAGTTGTGCCTTTTCAATTATGCTTCATCATTACTTTCATAGCTTTGAGGTAGAATTTGCAAGAAACCACTTATTTTTTTGTTCACTCAGCAGTTACTCTCAGCATCACTTGACAAATCCTTGAACCTCTGCCAAAAAGGCAGAGTCTCATAGTGTAGAAGTGTCCTAGTCTGCATTGCTGAGAAGACAGAGGGGTTCACACTCTGGGCTACCAGGTTAGTTTTTTAATATAAGAAAACATGAAGAGCTCTGCCATCTTCAGCAGCAGCATAGAATTAAAAAGCTGTGGGTTTTAAGCTTGGTGTGTCAGGTTCCATCAACAGTGAGCTGACTGCCTTCGGTACCAAGCTGCGTTGGAAAACAATTGCCTTTATTTTTCCTCAGCCCACGGGAGAGCTAGGAAATACTCCACAGTTCTTAGGTGCCTTGTCTTCTTAATATCTCATTGATATGTTTGGAAGGATCTAGTTCTTCATGTCCATTTGATGACAATAAGAATGTGATTGACTTTTCCTGGAGGTTGAGGAGAATCTTTCAGACTTCACAGTGTGTCAGTAGATTCTTTCAGGCCCTGCATGTATGGGCATATCTACTGAGAATAATCCTCTCTGCCTTGTTTTTTGGGAAGTTTTTCTGTCTGGAGTTGCTCCGTCTTTGAAATAGGTTTGATTTAATTACGCCAAATCTCTGTGGTGAACTCCAGTCTCTCCCAGTGCTGTTTGGGAACAAGTTCATATCATAACCTTTTAGAAGTACAGTTTTCATACCTGTTCCCATCCTTTCTTGTGTGCTGGCTCCATGGAGAGTACAAAATTCTCATCAACTAAAGCACTAAGAAAAACTGAAGCTTTGCCAAAGAAGTGTATTGATGGTTTCTGAATGAAAGGGTTGTCCTTCCTGGAAGCCTTTGAGACTGGAATTTCATTTTGGAAGTCCTCCTTATGGGTGTCAACATCTTATAGCTGGACTGGGCTTACACAACAGCAGACCTGCCTGCAAACCAGAATGGCTATTCCATGTCATTATGATAAGAAAGGCTAACTGCTCAAATAATTCATTATATTGAATCTATCAACAGGTTATCATGGAATCATAGAATTGTCCAGGTTGGAAGGGACCTTTAAGATCATCAAGTCCAACCATCAACATAACACTGACAAAAAACAGCACTAAATCATGTTTCTAAGCACTACATCTACCCGTCTTTTAAGTACCTCCAGGGATGACAATTCCACCACTTCTCTGAGCAGCCTGTTCTAATGCTTAATAACCCTTTCCATGTAAAAAAATTTCCTAATATCTAATCTAAACCTCCCCTGGCGCAAGTTGGGGCCATTTCCTCTTTTCCTATCGCTTGTTCCTTGGGAGAAGAGACCGACTCTCACCTCACTACAGCCTCCTCTCACAGAGCGGTAAGGTCTCCCCTCAGCCTCCTTTTCTCCAGGCTAAATATTCCCAGCTCCCTCAGCTGCTCCTCAGAGGACTAGTTCTCCAGACACCTTATCTTAGTAAAAGTTGAGATTGACCCAACAACTTCTGTTTGGAAATATATATTTAGACTGTGATAGTCCTGTCTGGGTTTTTCCTGATTTCCTGATCTGCCTGATTTCCTCCTGATGTTTTTGTGTTTTTTTTTCAACAGGAAAACGCGACATGTGAATATCCTGCTTTTCATGGGTTATTCAACAAAACCCCAGTTGGCTATTGTTACGCAATGGTGTGAGGGGTCCAGTTTATATCACCATCTACACATCATTGAGACCAAATTTGAAATGATCAAACTAATTGATATTGCACGACAGACTGCACAAGGCATGGAGTAAGTATTGTATTTACTTGTCTGCAGATGAGCACTGGGGCAATGTTTACTTCACGCTGACTGACAGCCAGCTCTCTGCTCACTTTGCCAAGCCCAAGGGTCCTGCCTTGATGATCAAAGCATTGGGTGAAGTCTTTATCGTTTTAATTAGTAAAATAGACTTCGTGTTCTTTTTTTGGAACGTAGGGAAATACAAGTCATCAAGGAAATATAGTCTTAGGTAGTAGAATAAGGATAATTACAGTGTAGTTAAACTTTCAGTCTTGTGCGCGAAGATTTCTGTTCCAGGCTTTATGATCTCCACAGTGCAGATCGTCTTATGGTAGGAGGTAAAACATAGTTTAAAAAGAAACACACTGTGAACGAAAGAACACAATCATGTAAGATAATGCAGAAGACAGACAGCCCTGTTAGCTAAAAGAATTGATTTTTTTTTCTTTTCTTATAAGTATTGTAGCTCTCTAAATAATAGATTTCAGCATTTGAAGAAAACATACCTATTTTGTTCTAAAGACTGTAAGTAATCCTTACTCCCATAGAGGGCAATTGAGGGAGTTAGAATTTACAAAACTAGCCCAATATTC
Source organism: Tringa solitaria (assembly GCA_026413425.1). Classification (NCBI taxonomy): domain Eukaryota; kingdom Metazoa; phylum Chordata; class Aves; order Charadriiformes; family Scolopacidae; genus Tringa; species Tringa solitaria. The sequence goes on along the minus strand of JAOXJM010000001.1, from coordinate 61,790,087 downwards.
TGTGTCAAAACCGGAACACTGATGTAAGATCAGAGGAATCGCCCTCCAGCTGGAGAACCACTAAGATGATTGCAGTTATTTGTGCCATTTTTCTACTAAGTATTCTATTACATTTTCAGTCAAGAGGCGGGGAAGGAGGTGTTTGCAGCAACCAGCCTCAGCCTTCTGTTAGCCTCCTCATCTCCCCAGGCTCCCTCCGTAGGTAGTGGAGATACAGAAGCTGTTTTATGAGCATCATTCAAAGCAGAGACATAAATTGGGGCTTTTCCAGCAGGTTTGTGCCGATCTCATTGACTAAACAAAGAGCCATGGGACACTAGTTGCCTAATTTAGGCTCTATGTGCTGTGGGGCAAGTACTCCCCTCTGTGTTCCTTGCAATCTATTTAGCCAGTCTGCAATCAGGGGATCGTTCTTTCCAGTCCCATACTAACAAGCAGTCAGCGTACTTGAGTACACACTGAGGCTGGGAAGCACGTTTAGCTCCCACAATTTAGAAACACGTTGCCTAAAGCTGTGACAAAGGGTCTTGACAGTCACCATTAAGGCTGGGTGGCAGAACCTTCAGCACTGAATGGTGTGTCAAAAACTACCGAAGCTATTTAATTTTTATTCTGGGTATTGAGTTACAACTGAAAAGCGGAAGTTGATGCATAATTGTTGTTACATACTTCAGTAGCATCAGGTTTGAGCTGGAAATCTAAGCTTGATTTTATTTTTTTTTGTTTTTTCCTGTGGCTCTTGCAGGAACTGTCATGGGTAACTTAAGTTTTATCACCTTGATAAATATGTGCAGTTCGAATATCTATAGAATTTGTGTTTTGGTAATACAGTGAATTTTTAGTTGTTGAGTAGTGAAATATCATTTAACCTATCTAATCTATGATGTTCTTTTTCAGTTATTTGCATGCCAAGTCAATCATCCACAGGGACCTCAAGAGTAATAGTATCCTTTCCCAGAGATGTGATTGTGGAACGGGACAGCGTTCCTGGCTGGGTTTTTTTTATTGCCAGAAATGTACTTACTGACGTGAAAAGCTGTTCACGTGTGAATATTTGCTGAGTTGAAATTTCATTAAGAACTGATAATATCACTAGTAGCAAAGTAAGGAATACTTACTATGTCTATTGATGTGATTGCAATAATGTAGCAAGTTTTGCTGTGGTATCACAAAGATTTTTGCATCATTTGGTTTCTACATGTAATGAAAGATTACACCAGTTTGCTCATGGAATGTTTTCAGCTTCTCATACCTGGCATTTCAAGAAAGTACTTGGCATTTCAAGACAGCCAACTGGGCCATGGTCTGTTCAGCGCTGGCCCAGTCATTATTTATGTAACCCTTAGGTACCATAATTCAATATGCTGGCTGCTTAGAATCTATATTATATGAAAGCCTTCTGCAGTGGTGCTGGTTGATTAAAACTTTTATGTCTAATATTGCAAATTTGTAGCTGTTTATTGTTCTTATAGGAGAGGACCAGTGCCGTTTGTTTGTTTTCCCTTAACATTTTCCCCTTAGATATTTTTCTTCATGAAGACCTCACAGTAAAAATAGGTGATTTTGGTCTAGCCACAGTGAAATCACGATGGAGTGGATCCCATCAGTTTGAACAGTTGTCTGGATCTATTCTATGGATGGTAAGCAAGGGGGAAGTGGTGTGTTTATTTCAACAAATTTAATTGCCTTTGGCCAAAGTTTCTGAAACACCCCCTCCAGCCCACTGACTTATACAAACTGTCTTAAGCTGGAAAAAACACCCAGTAATACGAAGTACTAATTCAAGGCTTTTCAGTTCTTCCTCAAGCATAAGTTTTCCAGTAGTCAGGAAAAAAACTTTAGTGTCTTCATCCCTTATTCTGATGTTTAACCTGAAAAGAAAATGGTGGCTAAGGAAAAAGGGTATGATTAATTCAGGCTTGAGGAGAAGGTGAGAAAAGCCATGAAAAATACCCTGCAAAGGAGCAAAGGAACTAACTCAGCCAAAAGTAAGATGGTATTAAGTTTTAAGGATTACTCTCAAGAGGTCATACAACTTGTTTGAGTCTTAATAAGAAATATAGTTACGACTTCCTGTGCAACTCTTCTTTCTCCTTTTCTCCCTGAAAAAAAAAACTGAAGGCTCTGTTAGTTGGCATTATTTTCAGTGTTGTTATGATTCTAGTTTCAAAATAGCTTCTTGGCCTTGACAAGGTCAGTCTGTTTTGTTGTAGAGGAATAAAGGGATCACCAAGCTAAAAAGAGCCAATGGATTTTGAGATTCATGTCAACATTCACTCCGTATTAGGACCCAGTAACATCTGAAGGCAAGAGTGGGCCTTGCACCTCTTATACTCTGGACAAGTGCATGTTTTGTTTCTGGTGTGTGAGGCGCAGCCTGATGTGGTGAAATAAAAGCTAATTCTTTTCTTTTATGGTACAGGCACCAGAAGTTATTAGGATGCAAGATAAAAACCCGTATAGCTTTCAGTCGGATGTATACGCGTTTGGGATTGTTCTTTATGAATTGATGACTGGGCAGTTACCATACTCAAACATCAACAACAGGGACCAGGTAAGGGAAGGGATTAACGTCAGGCAGCTGTGGCCTGAAACAGAGATTGATTCAGCCTTGAGAAGTGCATATTCTGATGTTTTGTGTGTTTGATTTTGTGTTTCTGATTCCAATGTTATGAGATGATGTTTCTACATTTTCTAGATCTGTCTCAGCCACGTAGCACCAAGTTACTTACTTCTCTTCAGGTATTTAGGTATTTTGGTTTTGGTTTGGTTTTTTTGTTTTGTTTTTTTTACTTCGAGGATAGATTTTCAGCTTCTGATCTGGTTGCCAGGATACTTATTAGGGAGAGAGAAGGTTACTTAATAGTAATCTAGTTTAGAACAGTTCTGCAATGGCAAAGTGATCCTCCATATGTTCAGTTATTCCTCTTCCCCCCCCACCCTGCCCCGCATTGAATAATAGTTCAGCAGCAGGATCGACAAAACGGAACAGCAATCATCTCCCTGAATGTTTTATATTCATCTCAGTCTTGAGAAATGCATGCACCATCTAATTGAATTTCAGGATATCAGCATTTCTCAAATCCTGCTTGATGGAGTATATGACTTTCCAGAGTGTGTGAATCCTTTAAGAAGATTACTTAATTGTGAACAAATATTCCTTAAGTCTAATGGTACCGCACGCCTGTAATATATCTCCACAGGATAGGCACGTTCGTGAAGGCATATCTGATTCATTATTTCTCTGTCTCATCTGAAAATAGTATCTGTGCATCAAGATCTTTGGTGTAAACTATTCCATGTCTGGGTGGTGATATATTTATGTTGTTTCTGTGTCTGCATCCCTTGTTTTTTCACTGTCAGTACTTGAGAATTGCAACCATAGCAACCTTCATCCATGAATGCCATTTTATAAGGCTGCTTCCGTATTTGTCAGAACACTTCATCCCAATTCATCAAATTTGGAGTCACTCTTCTTTATTACAATTTTTATTTTTTATTGGTTTTGCCTTTTTGAAAGAAGGGAAATGTCCAGATTTTTGGCCAGATGGATGTAGCCTTCTAAAAGGACTATTCCAACATTGTTTTGTTTTTACCCTTTGAGATTTGAAAGGTGGACCCAGTGATGTGGGTGTTCACAATTGAGTGCTGAAACAAATTTTAAATTGCAAGAGAAGCCAACATATAAACTGTGTTCTAATGTCTTTAGTTTTAACACTCCTAGTCTGAAAAAACAGAAATATTCCTTGTTCTGTGTTGGTGCATCTACATCAGTTGCTATGACATAACTAAAAATCTTAGTGAGCAAAGCATCATTCTTGTTACACTTCAGAGTGTTTGTCTAGACAGACTAGGACTCTTCTTGTAGTGATATTCTCTTTTCTCTAGTTAAAATAAAAATTTAATTATTTATTATTTGTAATATCATTTGTAAAGAGAGTACTGGAAACATAAATAGTAACAAATTTTGAGTAGTTTCAACTTAAGCAGTGCAGATGTTTAGAGAAGAGTAACTTCTAGATGATGCTGAGCCTCATTTCAGCAGAGGGAGGGGACAGGGTAGGCAAGTCTTTACTATGAAATGCTGCTCTGGCACATGGGGATTTCTAAAGAAACCATATGGGAGTTTTATAGTCCTTGATGCCAACACAGATGCGACTGAATCAGAAAGTTGAAAAAGGACCAGGATTATGTTAGTATAAATAACGTGTATAGCATGCTTCAGATGTGGGGTCTTTCTATTGTGTTTGTTTGTTTGTTTGTTTTTTTCCCAGTGTCCAGATATGAAATAGTTACACTTCATTAAATATGATATGATACACCTGCTGGGTCTGTCTGAGTATTCAGAAAAGGTAGCGATTATCTGCTGCAGCATGAACGGATCTTTGATTAGCTAGTTTGAAAGGGCTTTTTAGTGGCAGCACAATCGCAGTACTCAAACCACATTGCATTTGACCTTGGCCTGACATGATGATGTTTGATGAGTTTTTTTATATATCCAAGAGAACGTTAACCATATTTATGCTTTGCTTTCCTGCTTTTTATTACTTTACTTTGTTTTACGCTTGTGTTATCCTTAGGTGAAATATAAGCCTTCCATATTAAAGGAATTACTGTGAAAATACAAAGCCTGCCTGTCTCCTCTTCTACAGAGGAGAGGCAGTTTCTCTTTTTGCTTTGGTGAGGGTTTTTTGTGGGGTGGGAAAAGTGGTCAGATGTCAAGAATAAGCTTTTGTGGTGGAAAAGTACATGAAGGAATTTATTCTTGAAAGGTAAAGGGTTTTGATATCTTAAGTCCATGTGTTTCTTAAAATACCTTTCAGCGTGAACTTTCTGTTGACTTATAATATAAAACAGAATATTTATTTGTGTACATTCTATTACTGCCACAGGGTTGCTTATTCTTGGTTTTATAACAGTTTTTGACACCAAAGAACTATTTCTTCTATGGTCATTGCTATAATGGTAACCATTTACTCATAGTCAATTTCACAGAAATCTCTCTTAGGAGGAGGAAAAATCTAATTTTTTCTCTGTACTGAATAGGTTAGCAAGCCTTACTCTAAGAACCTTGGCAGTTTCAATACCAGATAGTGTTTCCAGGGAGCAGAAAACTTGCTGCTGGGACTAAAATGGTCTAGCAAAATGTTCATCTTTTGTTACTCTTTGTTTTATGGACTCATCTTCTTCCCCTTTCATCTTTTTTCCCCTTAAATAAAGATAATTTTTATGGTGGGACGAGGATACCTATCTCCAGACCTCAGCAAAGTACGGAGCAACTGTCCAAAAGCTATGAAGAGACTAATGGCTGAATGCTTAAAAAAGAAGAGAGATGAGAGACCCCTTTTTCCACAGGTGAGAAATGTTCCCCTTTAGTTCTTAGTAGACTTTACAATTTGAATATTAAAAATAAAGATTAGTTATGAAGTCACGGGCCAGGTCAAAATTTTTTTGATTAGTGCTGTAGCATGATTTCGTAAGAGTACCGGCTTGGTTCCTGGTTAGTGCTGTTTAATTAAAGTGTTTGTTTTCAATTCCAAAAGCAGGTATTAATATGACTTGTGTAGTTGGAAAAGCATTTATGTGTTGGAGAAATTTTCAACTGGGAGACAGTGAAATTAATAATCGTGATTAGACACACGAATTAGAACTTGCTGTGTATGCTCTCAGAAATCTTTATACCTCCCCTCCTTGCTCTTCCCCAAGCTTTTATGAAGGGAAATTGATAGTTTTGTTACAAAACTTGATTTATTGTGCCTCCTGAGGAAGGCGTGGATTCTAAAAACTTGGACGGGACGCCAGCCTTATTTTTTTTCGCTTGGAATATAACCAAAGTATTTTCAAAAAATAGGGAGCTCCCCCTGCTGGCTCTGTTGTAAGTGATATCAAGCAAACTGCTGCCAAAGCTGTGCTTATTTGCATCAATGGTAGGTATAGGTTCTAGTGCCTAAACAAGGACACAAATCAAAGGCAGCTATATTCATTATGCTCACAGAGGGAAATCAGTATGCCCTCTTAAAGGAGAAAATGAAACAGTTTTTTCCCAAAATGTCCTTTTCAGCTTTTCGAGGAGCTAAACATCAGAGTGCAATGCAGTAATCTATTTTTAAACGTTTCTGTTTAAATTTGTGTATAAATATTTTTCTGTAGTTAATTGATGTTCTGCCTTTGGTTCTAAGAGACTGTTAAAAATTTGGAACAACAGATTTGATCACTTATTTTCTACTTGGTTTTAGATTCTTGCCTCCATTGAGCTTCTGGCCCGGTCATTGCCAAAAATTCACCGCAGTGCATCTGAACCCTCGTTAAACCGGGCTGGCTTCCAGACAGAGGATTTTAGTCTATATGCTTGTGCTTCTCCGAAAACACCCATCCAAGCAGGTGGATACGGTGGGTTTCCAGTGCACTGAAAAGAAATGTGAAAGCATGTGCCTGTGTGTCTGTGTGCTGGTGTGTTCCTGTGCGTGCAACACATGTGTACGTTCTCGGTTCCTACCAGCTACGTTTTTAAGGTTTACTTGAAGGAATGAAGACTCGCTTCCTAACACTGGGCATTGAATGTCCCGAGCGCAAAGTCCATGTTGGTAAGGAATGCTCTGGGAACAGCTGGCGCAAGAAGAATTATAAGGTCACATAAGAGAAATGGGAAAAGCCACTTCAAAACAAGCAAAAATCCTCTTAAGGTCACTGGGTGTCATTTTTGCTTGCCTGTGTCATTTTTGTCTAGTTTATTGATTGGATTTAGTTACTCAGGAGCGTATTTGATTTTAATCTACTCAAGCTATGGTGTTTTGGTTTGGTCTGGTTTTTAATTCAGTGAGGTCATTATATTTGAGCAATAGGCTTTAGATTCCTCAGTTAGTAATGCTACTTATATGTGGGAAACAATTGGAAAAATAAACTGAGCTTCAAGGCTGAGCACAGTCAAAACTTCTTGTAGTCAGCAGAAGTAAGCAGATATAACACGGAATCAAAAAAAGAAAAAGACCTTAGTGACATGTGACTCTTATTTTGAAAGTTGAAGTTTAAAATAGTGCTGTTTAGAGAACATCTCTTCCTATGAAGGAGTGGGGCCATGGCTTTTTGGGGGTTTTTTTTGCCTACATACTCTGACCTACAGTTTAGACCATCTGAAAATATTCTGTTGCAGTGCAACAGAGAAGAAATTCTGAATCTGCTTTTGTTGAACTGCAACAGTATTACTTGTAACAGTGCCTGTATCTTTCAATTAGCAGGGATTTTAAAATAAAATAAATAAAAAAAATTACATCTTGAGCATAGCCAAATAGTTTAAGAGAAAAAGGCTGCTAGCACCCATAATAGGAAAAGAGGATTTGAAAAAGCAGTTGTTTTCATGGAAATCAGTATTATACCATGACTTCTGTTGACATAAAATGTTTAACTTTAATATTGGTAAGAATACCACTAAACATGCTTCTATTCAGTGATGAATTGGTTTTTTTTTCACTTTGGTATAAAAGCTGCTAGTTTGACTAGAAGTGAATCAGTTAGACTAGATGTCTAACTGAGGAACCTAGACACCTTACCAAGATCCTGTCAGCTCACCTTAAAGATTGTATTTTTCTCTGGAGCATTCTTCTGGAACAAGTGAATTAGAGTAGTCATTCAGGTTATATCAGTCTTTGGTGTCAGATATTAAAACAGTAATGTCATTGGCTGTGTTCTGGCATATTTTGAAACTAGTTATGTGGTTTTGTTTGTGTTAAACTGCTAAGCTATTAATTTCCACAGATTCTTCTGCATCGGAAACAAGCCGTTGCTGCTTTTGTTAGGACTTCGGGGGCCAGGAGTGTTCTTAGTGGCTTCTGACTTTCATACTTATAGAGAAGTTTGTATGTTGCTAGTGATAGGTTTTTGAAATAGATCAGGATTCAAAAAGGGTGGTGTTTTCTGCTGTCTGGCAACTGAGCCTTTTAAAACAGGAGGCAGAGTTAGAGAGTGTGAAGAGATGTAGATAATTTCTACATTTTCTGGCCAGATTTTAATGGTCTTTTTGACTTCTGCTGTTAGAACAGTTTGGGAACTAACTTCTCTTTTTGTTAGTCAAGAAAATTCAGCTGTTGAAATCTATCTGTATGGAAATAGTTATGGAGGACAAAAGCTGTTACTGTGTTAGAAAAATCTGTTTCCCGTCTTTCTGGTATCTTCACCTCATTTTGGCAGGCTTGTCTTAAAATGAAAACAGGGTTTAAGTGTTTTTTTTTTTCCCCCTCTTGTTGTTTTGTTTAGTTTTGTTGTTTTTTTTTATTCTAGTCAGTGATGGGGAATGCTTCTTAAGCTCTGGGGTATGGTATTCAGTACGGGCTACAATGCCCATCTCAGTAAGAGCAAGAGGATGCTGCTGGGTCTCCTGCAGAATCTAGAAATGCTCCGTCCCAGGTAGAAAAGGCTTAACCACAAAGGAAGTTATGGAGAGTGGAGAGCCATCGTCACTGCCCTGTCCAGGCTTACTCTTTTCCAGGTCTGCCAGATCAGTTCAAACAAGTTTTTGCTAGGACTAGTGTTATACTCCTTGTTGTTCTTCTGTGCTATAGGAACTACAATTATGGGGAGGAAAAAATGCTGCCATTCTTAGACACATTTGGCCCCATTTCCTGCTGTATGGTCAGTGCATTAGGATTCTTCCTGTGTCACCTGTTCTAAATGTCGAGCACGGTTTGGGATCTATGGCCATAACGTGAGTTTAGCTTCTCACTAAACATTTTATGAAGCCTACAAGGAGGCTGGGTTTTGTGGATCATTAACTGGGTTTAACTTCTGTAGTTTGTAATTGCTGCTTCAAATGAGATTTGGGAACATATGTAGGAAGAAGAGGCCTGAATATGCCTGTGGATTTGGGTCAGTGTTCTCAAAAATGTAACTCAGCTATATTGTTTAGAAACAGATACCTATTGGTCCTGAAAACAGGTCTGTAGAATCTCAGGCTTTTCTGCAGAGGTAGTTTATACTATGTGAGATTCATTTTTTCTTTACGTCCCTGCATCTCAGTATAGAAACAAAATCTGTCTTGGTACCTTCTAGAAGGACCAGATCCGCATAAATGCTGCTGTATATTCTTCTGAGGATATTAATTATCCACATCAGTGTATGTTCCAAATTTTTATTGAGCCTATGAGTGGTATCCATACTAAAAGATCAGCACAAGATCCAACAGAAGACTGCTTCTTTGTCATACTTTTTTCTGTGTCTGTGAATGTAATCCAGGCAAGGTGTTGGAATTTGGTGTTGCTCTTTAATGAGTCTGTTACTCTCTACTTCAGCAGACAAGGCTGGCACAGACCTGATAGGGAGCCATTCTTCTCCTTACAATTCTTCTGAGAAACATGGCATCTACCCCAGGATAAGGAGTAGAGTTAAGGTGTTGTGTATATACCTAGTATCCTCATGAATCCAGATAACTTATAAATTTGTAAGAGCAGAGATTGGTAACTTCATCTTAAATCCTTCCAGGAATCGGGGGCAGCAGGTTTGCTCAGAACATGCCCTCATAATATATTATTTGAACATGAAAGAACTGGAGCATCTTTTTAGTACAGATTTTTTTTAAAGTGTGCATTTCAAATAGTTTCCTCTTGCATTGCATGTGTCAAGGGTGAAAAGACAGTAGCGACTAACTTGAAAGGGTTTGTTAAGAAGTGTAGATTTTCAAATGCTGTCCATCCTTTGAAAAGGGATTTCCTTCAATCAAAGCAAGTATCTGAAGTTTTACTTGGTAAAAAGCACATCACATGTGTGGCTCACAATGAATAAAAATGTCTGTTGTTTTTTTCACATCCCAAATCACTAGGTATGTGCTTTTCATAGCTTCATGGTAAGATGATCTCCTTTGGAGCAGCCATGGCCCATCTCCTTACCCGGGCACTGGCAGGTGCTTTCCAATTCCACGAGTCTGTTCCAAGCAGTTGGGGGGGTTCCTCCTCCTACCAACAAAGCACCTCTGCAAAACCTGGTTAGAAATCTCTCCTTGCCCACCAGCCTGAGCTAGGATTTGCTAGGTCAGCTCCTTCAGCTCTCTTGCCACGGGGCCAGATAGTGTTAGTGTGACACAACAGGTAGGTCACTGCTCTGCAGCTCTGGTCAGGAGGGAGGGTAGGACTGCAGTGGTCCCAGTTTAGATGAGCATTGGCCATTACAGAATGGCATCCAAAGACTTAGCAGGGCAGAATCAGGATGATCCTGTTCCTGCAGGACAGGGCATATCAGAGCAAATTCCTAAAGCTATCCTCATTTTGTCCATTCATTGCTCTCAGGCAAGACCTTCTTGTCTTGCTAGAAAGCAGTGAATTTGCATTTCAGGTTACTTCATTTATCTGTATGCATCTAAGCCTCAGGAAGAGGTTGCCAGACTTCTCTCTCCCTCCCCTACTGATGGGGGTTCTTTCAGAAGATAAAAGAACTAGCTACAGATATTTTGCATCTTCAGAAGAAAGAGTGACAACTTTTTAGCCACTCCTCGGGAAGTCTGGTCAACACCTAGCAGGATGGAGGATTCCTGTGTGTGGATAGGTGTAGTCGTCTACGTTCCTCATGTAGGGAAAGCTGTTACTGGTAACAGCATTTTATACGTGTTCAATCAACATAATCCTGTTATTAGATGAACATGTTAGCTATTTTGGTCTCTCATTGATTTCAGATCAGATTAGCACCTGAATTTTGAAAGGGGAGATTTAGCATTAGGTTGTCGAAGAAAATGTCTTAGCTAAGGTTTTATTTAAATGGCAGAAAAGTCTGAAAAATCACCTTTTTATAGCTGCCATTCTATCTGAAATGCTTCTTAGCTTCTGATCCTGATTTTCCATTGCCCTTTCCCAATTAATGGTTCATCTTTTATCTTCCAAAATCCCTGTACGACTATTAAAAGCTGAATTATTACCAGAAATGGGCAGAAGGACAAGATGAGTAATGAGGGAGCAATCTCTTGTTTATAAATTGATCTTTAATCAGCAGTTTAGGAAAGCAGACTGAGAAATAAATTAAGTAGAGCATGTTTTGAAAGTGTAGCTAAGCATGAATGTCATTCTTAAAAATTAGCCTTGCAGGCAATACTTGATGACTTTTTTGTCCTTTTCTTAAAAGAAAAAAAAAAAAGTACAAAAATTGAGGTGTTTCTAGAAGATACTGTGAAGAGAGTTGGGAAATTGGTGAAATGTACCAGAGAGAAGCAAGAAAAATTACCAAATATTTAGAGTGTTTTGAAGCAAGGGTTTTCTCTGTTGGTATTAACTAGCAAAATAGGCAGTTAGATCCATTGTAAAGTTTTTATTGTTTTGTTGTTATAACTTAAACCTACCACCACAGTCTATGAAGACACATAATGCTTGAGGGTCTGTCACAACGCCCTGTGCCAGCCACCCTTACTTTAGACCTTGGGTGTGCTCCCTTCTCCTTTCCTACGACACACAGAGCCTTCTCCCCGCTTTCTTTATGTTCCCTTAGATCAGTTGGATCAGCTATTCCTACCAGGTCCTGAAGATGCCTTTTCTTCCTCCTCCCCATGGAGACCGGTGATCACTCTCCTGGTTCTCTTCTTTATAGAGCAAGACACTCCATGGAATTAATACCATCAGCCTAAAATTCTCTTTGCAGGGATATTTCTGGGTTTTCTCCAATATTATTTCCAATATGATGACACTAAATAAAGTAGGTAGAATTTCAGGAGATCACTGCACGTGAAAGCACTGCATAGGATTGTTGTTTATTCAGTCATTCCAAAAGAAGCATAGGGTTGCTTTATTTGTTGTGCTCCTTATCGGTGAGGACTAATTTCTGGTCTGGGAGTGAGTAGACAATCTCCCCATTCTTATGTTTCTCACAGTAGGTTGGTACATTGGTCTCTAAACCAGGTTTTGGCATTCTTTAATATTGGTTCAATATTCAGGCACTTTACAGTGTATAGTCTTTAAGGTTAACAGGTGAGTCACGTAGTTCTTTGTTATTAAACCAGTTTTACACCAGAATAGAAATTTGAAACATTTTTTGCGATTGTTGCTTTTTAGGAGTATATATGTGCAATAAGGCGTTTAAAGTGAAATTAAACCGACACGTTTTATTTTCAAATGCATGATGAATTAAACTTTGCTTGAACTTTCATACCTCTGTCTTGGGAAGAATGGGTATACAGCTTGCTTTCAAGAAATTCTTTTTCGGTAAAATACGCTGGGTCTGTATTCAATGTTCTTACGCTGTGTATTCTTTTGTGCTTTAATTTTAACAGTTTGCATTTTTTAACATCTTTTATATTTAACCTAATGTTCAACTAGCCTGAAGAAAATCTCTGACCACCTAGTAACTGAAATTATTTAAACCAAGCTCTTGTCCTCCCTCTACAGGAGAATTTGCAGCGTTCAAGTAGCCACAGCACCATGGCAGCACCCACTCTGTTATTTAAGTCTTGTGTTCCTACAGTTTCTTAACATCAAAACTCTATTCTGCTCCGCAAAACCTAAAGTAATTTAGAAAACGGTATCCATAAGCTTAAAAGTGGAGCAGAATGGAACTGCCAGTCCAACACAAATGGGAAAAAGTACCTTTTTGGGAACCAGAATCCTCTGCTGCCAGTGTTTCTCCTTCAACACAAACCACACCACGTGCATTCGGAGACCCGCAGTGGCTGCCTGTGCCGTTGGCATCATTCCCCGGAGAGAGGAGAGGGCGCTCGTGTTTTGACTGTGGTGCTCGGGCATGAGGGGACGGAACTGCTGCTGCAACTTAGGAGACTTGCTTTGGATGGTCTGCCGGTGGGCTTGCTCCTTCTAACAATGTGCCATCAGAGGCTGAACCTCTGATGGGTGCTAATTTAAAAGAATCGTCCTCCGTTCTGAACTTTTGGGTTTTTTTCCTGGTGTACTCACTGGTTTATGGACAATGCAGTATCCCCTTTTCACTCTCTTACAATGCCAGACGCCTAAATTTGTCTCTATTATTGGGTTTTATTCCAGAAAATTCAAAGTGTGGGGTGATGGGAGCTGGAGAAGATGTTACTCTGAAGGCAAAGAGGTGAAGCTGAAGGAAAAGGGGATGCTGCTGCACCTTTTTTCAGATTTACTTTATCACGTCTTCAAAAAACAACCAACAACCTTAACCTTTTCCTTTTCCCATATTTCCTTGGTCTGTGCATATACAACATCTTTTAGAAGGATTAGGTAGATCCTTCTTTTGTTGGTCCAGCAACAAACTGAAGTTTAAAAAAAAAATGTAGCGAGATTGTCCTCTCTCTTATTTTTTTTTCTTTTGTATCATCTGATACAATGTATTTATCAAAGATGCTACCACAGCATCTGAAGTCTGTAAAATTCCTGATGCAGACTGTGAATGGTGTATGTACCTACTTTAAAAGTTTTATTTTAAATGAGGGTGCAGGTTAATGCCAGGTACCTTACCAATATGTAATGTTTTCATAAACGAGGAAAAAAGTTCTCAGGTTGAATTGAATACAAATACAAAACCCCCCCTTAGAATTAGACATTCCAAAAATTATGTTTTGGTACTTTCAAGAGCTTTTTTTAAAGGATTTTTATCCTGTTAACTGAACGTCCTCCGATAAGTGTGTGTGTAAATGTGGAGCATCTTGTCCTAGCGACAAGTTGTTAGATCAAAACAAAACGGTACTTGCTGGATCCACGCTGACTACTTCTCCCCTCGTGGCTTTCTTCCCTGTCATCTCTTCCCTCCCGTTTATCTTTCCCTTTTGCACACTTTGCAAACTAGGATGAAGGTGGCGGTATCTCCATTAGAGTGCTTTGTTTTCCTGTCCTCCCATCCTGGTTTTCAAAAGGTTGGTAGCTTTTTGACAAGTTACCCAGTCAGGGACAAAACAACTAGTAAAGTTCTGCACATTGTTTACCTCTAGTAGAATATCTTGTGATGTGATCTGTTTGCAGAGTTCTCTGGTATGTGGTATTACCTGTAAATTATTTGTACAGAGGCAAGTCAGACCACATTAGAAAGAGATTCGAGCTCAGACAGAAGTTTTCAGAATTTGATTCGTGTCTGCCCTGTGCCACTCCGGGTGAGGCAGGAGAACTGACCCCTCTGGAACAGGGAGGTTCTTGCTGGAGGGTGGGAGGTGGGGGGGGGGGGGCTGTTAAACCATGACAAATAAATGAAGGAGTTAAATGTGTGTGAATGTGGTGTCCGTGGTAAACATGGGTGTATTGGGTGAGGACACTGTCCTTCCCTCTCTAGGAGAGTCGGACTGTTTCTGTCTGCAGAAGGTTGCTCCCAGGTGAAGGGAGAAACGCACATCGGTAGTGGAACGTGCTTTTAAAACCCTGGAGTTCTGCGGTGTTGCTGGTAGTCTGTTATGTGTGTCAGTAAATATTTACTGGGGTTATAGGGACCGGACTAATCTGAAGTGGGAATTATAACTGAAATACTGTGTATTCATATTAATTCCGCAAACATTAGCAAGACAGCAATAGTGAATGACTTAATAGTCACTACAAGAATGAAGTGATTCATGTTGGTACATGAATAGAATTGATTCTGTGTACAGGATGCATTTTAAAAACAAAAACAAACAAAAAAAAAAGCACAAATTTTTTCTTGTCTGCTGTGGGTCTTCAGATGCTGTAAGGTTTTTTTTTTCCTTATTAAGATTGGCAGGAATGTTAAAATAGTAGCAATAGCCACTTTTCAGTGCGGAGAAGCTAATGAGCGAGCGGTGGCACCCAGGCTGGTGAAATCAGAGCCTCCCGGCTGATGCGGCCCAGACGGTGGCCATCATCTGAGACCAGCCCCTGACAGGTGGAAGGAGGCTGGGGCCAGGGGGCAGGTGAGGCCATTTACAGATAGAGACTCCCAGAGGGTGGGTGAAGTGGTCACTGCTCATTCTCTTCCCACCCCTCGCATCGCTCCAGACCTTGCGTGGGCTGTGGCTGAATTTGTACACGTCAGGCATACTGGAAATTAATATTCTCTAGAAAGAAACAGTTATCAGAGCAAGTATGTACAGGTGGTTCAACAGTCATTTGTTTCACAGAGCTTGTTAAAAGCCCTAGTTTCCTTCCACAAGGTCATGCTGGCAGAAGATTGTCTGCTAAAATGTAACTGTTAGGAATTTCATTCTATCTTTGCTTAAAATGAACTTTTTTTGTGAAGATTCATTACCCGTTAGTCTACAATATGCTTCTTGAGCCCATAGGAAAAGCACAAGGAAAATTACTATCCTTGTCCATGCAAAGCACTTTATAAGTAACATGTGATCTTTGGGGTGTTTTGTTGTTTTTTTTTATTGGGGTTGGTTTGTTTGTAGTTTTGTTTTTCTGTTTTGTTTTGTTTGGTTTTTTTCCCTGAGGAATGTGCAAGTTGTTTGGCTGCTGTTTAGAGAAGTCCTTTCAGGATGCATTTCTACTGGTTTTCACATTTGTTTGTTTCCCTCCAGGTAGCTGTAGTGATGTGTGTTTGTCTTAAAGAGGTTGCAGATAATACTCATGCAAAACTTTGGAAGAAATTTGGTTTGTAAATAATTGGGATTTTTTTTTTTTTTATATCTTCAGTTTTTCTGGATGTCTTGCATGCCATCAGAATCAGTCTTCAAGGTGCCCTGTAGATGTTTAGTGAATGGGGGAGGTAAGAGTAGTCGAGAACTGAGTGCCCTGTATAGCAGTGGGATGAAGGAAGTGAACTCAAATCACCATTATCATTCATGTCTGTCACACCAAATTTCTTAAGCTTCTTCTCTGTGATGTCCCAGCTACAAGCACATGCCATAGTATGGAAATGTCAGTACGTACGTTACGTGTGTGTGTGTTGGGGCAAACATCCAGAGAGTCTTAACTGCTTTTAGCTCTGCAGTGTCTAGCATCTACTATTATTTTCACAACTACCAGTATCCAGTCCCAACTATTCATGTCTTTATTAACCACACATACACCTTCCCCTCTGTCTTTCCTGTTCCATACAGTTAGATGAGACCCTGTTACCTGTTACATCTTCCCTGTCAGTACGTGATTGTTTCCTGCAGCATATTTGCTGGAACTTGGAACATTGTAGTGGAGCTTAAACCAAATGGTATGAGCATAGAGACCTGGTTATTTTGAAAGTAATTTCTGCATGAATTAAGTCCTATGTGGCCCCAGATACAATTACCCAGTTTTCTATTTTTTTGCTAAACTCGTGCAGGTCATTAAAAGAATCCACTTCTGCTTTTTTATGCTTATCTAAAATCATCTTTTCTTGTACTTGAATGCTCTAGCAGCTAATGATGATACAGAATGTTTGAGGCCAAATACTCGCATCTTATTGTGGCCTCTCAATGTCACTTCGATTAGTATGTGCTCACTAGAGGCAAAATTTGGCCTTCGTGACATAAAAAGAACAAAATGCTGACTGTTGATAAGTACCACATCTTTCCACAAATGCCCAAATTGGGGGAAAAAATATGCTGAAGATCACGCATAATTAGGTTTACTTCTCTGTCTGGTGATGTAAATGCATCCAGCATTTTACGGAGTGTTTGGGGAAGCCAGACCCCCAGAAACCTCACAAAGAAGTACAAGTTGAAGTTTCGGTAGGTGGAGGGGCTAAATTTAGGGAAGAAGCATGTAGACATTTCACGCTTTCGCAGCCTATAGATTTCATTCCCTTCTGGACTGTGAGTGCAGCACGTGTAGCACAAACTATTCATAGTACTGTAGACAACCCCATCTTCTGTCTGTTGGAAAAAGTATCACCAGTAGCAGACAAAGCTTCTAGGTACAGTCGAGTGGACTGTTACGGCGTCACTCGGGAGGTGCTGGGTGTTGTGGTTTTCTGTTAAGCATTTGACATAGAACTTTAGGAAACGAACTTTTTGTTTACTGCAGCCTCCGTAATACGCGTTTGCACTTCGCATTTGTTTTGGCATGCATTTTAAATATCTTTCTTTGTCGCTGCGTTACTTCTTACCTAGTAAATAAAATCATCAAGAGAGCAGAGCAGAGATAAGTTGTTACAACTTTTTCTTTGCATTTAAGTTGAAGGATGCTAACACAGAAGCTACTAAGTCAGCACCGTGACACAGCGGTAAATAACCAGGAAACTGTGGGAGGAGGAAGCTGTTTGAAAACTGCAGAATATAGAGTACACCAAGGGTGAATTCCAGTGAAAACTTGCATATATCTTTTCTGTAGAAAAGAGAGCTCTCTTAAGAGATGTCTTTTAGAAAAGAGACCCTCTCTTAAATGGGTTACATAGGCATCCCCCAAACAGTTTTTGCAGTTTGCCAAATGATCATGTGCCTTCGCAACCTTAAAAAGTACAACAGAATGTAAACCAGGTGCTTTGTAACTGGAGCAGTGGCTTTGGTTTACTTCTGATGCAGTAGTTTTGTATATAGCTATTACTATAGAATAGGTAGTGTGGAGTCGGTAAACTTCTGCAAAGGAGGGCAGAGAGCATTCCCCGAAATACCTACCATCATTTCAAAGCTAGGAATTGAAGGATACCCAATTCAGTTGTAGTAAACCTGCTGCCTCGAATCTGCTCTATCGCAAGTTGAATGAGGTTCATTTAATTTAAAAATAAATAAGCCCTCCTACCCCTCCAAAGACACAAAGATCTTGTTAAAGAAAGGTGATAGAAAGCTCCAAAGAGGCCCAAAGTTACACTGTCACGGCATCTTGGAATGAGACAGTAGATGAAAAATGAGAGCTGGATGAGGAGAAATTGATGGCTCGTACTCATGTAATCGAAGTCCACATCTATCAGAGCATACAATTAATTCCCTGGCCCAGAAAGCGCAATTAATTTTGTTTTCTGGAATATCAGCAGGTTTCCTTAGTTCTTCTTCAGGCCTCTTGCAGTTTCCCAACACTGCAGTTGCTCTTCAGTGGTCACACACTGTCACTGCACGTAAACCGTGGGAGATGGTAGGTGTCCTGTCAGCTGAGGGACAACCAGCGTGTTTGAATTTGATTTGTTCAAATTTCAAACCAGTTATGTAGACTTCTGGCAGTACCTACGTACCAGTGTCATATTTAACCTCCTTGTCCATAAAGGACAAAATAATGGGTTTCAGAATTAGTACTTTTTCAGGTCTTTTCCTTTTCTTCTTTGGGGCAAGACTTTTGAGCATAATTGTAAATTATAAAGTTATGTCTAAATGCACGGTTCATACAAAATATCAGACAAATTTTTATTTGGTTTTGTTCCTTTTAGAAAGCAAAGTGTAAAAAAAAAGCCTTTCACGAATGTTCCAGGAACTATCTGGAATCCTTCTACCTACCCCAAATTCTGCACTAAAAGTACATGTGAGAAGGTAGCGTTTTGTCTGTTTTTCAACAAAACCACAAGGAAACTATTCCCCTAAGAGAAGGGTGCTGATGGAGGGTGTTTAGAAACTTCTAAACCACGTAGGCATTTGCTTCATCCCATCACAGCAGCAGCATGTTCAGCTCGTCCAGTCTCCGTAAGAGCCAACAGTGGCCCCTCCAGTCATTTTGCCTGGTTTGTCACGTTTGCAGCAGCTGTGCTTTAGAATAAGTCTTGTGTGACATTTACTTTTGAGTGAGTAAAACACAAAAAAACCCCTATTTTTTCTTTTTTGTTTGGGTTTGGAAACTGGTTGGGTTTTGTTTTGATAAATGTCATTCTGTGTTGCATTTGTGTATTCACCCTAGTTGAAAAGAAAACCTTTCTGTGTGTTTGGGAGTTCAGTGGAACGTTAGGAGGAGAAATGAAGCCCATCTTCTGGGCATGGATGTTGGGTCTAGTGGGCAAAATGGACCAAACTTGGGTGTAGGGTTATTTTGGGATGGTGGGGGGTCCAAGGGCATAATTTAAATTAACTCTGTCTAAAATAAAATGTAAGTGCAATAAATGTGCTTTTTTTTTTTTATTCAAAGCTGTGAACCTTTAGGAAAGAAAAAGAAAAAAACACAAAAAAAAAATCAACAAAAAAAATGCACATCATTCCTTCATGAGCCTTGTGTCCTACCTGCCTCCCCTTCCCGCCCCCCCCTCCACACTTCTCAACTGACAGAAACCTGACAGTGGCCAACTTGCATGTGTTGGCAGCCCAAATTAACGTTGCTTTTCTTCCCATCTCGTGGTGTTGGGGTTGGGGAAAGTCCTGCCCCCTTATTTCTTGCCACCCGTGGAATCCCTTTGGGATCCAGCGCCGCTAGAGCCGGGTCTCCCGCTATCTGGAAAGCAGGGGGCCTGCCCGCCTGTGCTGCGGTCACCCTGAGGGTGAGCACAGTGCTCCTCCTGGCCCTTCCTCCTCCCGAGGCTCTAACTTCCCTCCCCACCTCCTTTCAGCTGATGGTTTTTTTTTCTTAAGCAATCCCAAATCCCTCATCAGCTGCCTAATTGGATCCTTTTTCCCCTTCGCCCAAAGACACATGCAGGCTGGCCACTGTTGCCTTCTGTGACGCTGCCTTGTTTCCAAGGAGCAGGAATACCTGTTTGTGATCTGCCGTGCGTTACTTGCGCCGTCTCTTTCTTACTTGAGCACAGGCTGCTTTCCTAGGTTAGGAAAGGTGCACTGGTCTCTCGGGGGCGAGTTTCCGCCGGAGGCACAACGCATAAGTTTCATTAAAAAGTGATGGAAGGTGTAGCACCCAGTAGTTGGACCCCGTGGGGGAGTAAGAGAGGACTGGCTTGTTTAAAGTTTATAGATACGCCGATCTATATCCTTTAAACTTGATTATTTTTATATATAGTCAAGACAATGGCATTACCTCATAATACAGAGGCTTGTTTATGAGAGGCAAAGTATCTAGTAAGGAGAGGAAAGGGAAATTTATATAAAGATTTGATTTCTTTTTGTTCGTTCGTTTGTTCCTTAGTGCAATGAAATGTATGTCCCACCAATTTAAACTCTGTGCTAACACAACATTCCTTTCAGCTCTGATTTTTTTTTTTTTTTTGACCACCAGAGGTTTGCAAGGGGCTTATGACTGCAAAGTAGAAGGTCCGGTCTGGTTACTTAAAAAAATAAAAAACAAAAACAATTGTGTTAGTAGATTTCCATAGCTGCTTTTAAAAATCTACAATGGAGTAATTGTTTTGAAACCTGTATTTATTTTTTAACTCATAACAAAACGTTTATTTTCGGTTTCCTGTTACATAGGTCATGGCAACTCCCCTTCTTTCCTTTGCAAGTTTCCCCTGTAATTGCCAATACAACTTATTTTTTCTTCTTTGTTCCTTCCCCCTTTACTTTTCTTGTCCCTTCATTTGTACTTCGGAGTTTTTTCTCATGTAAATTTGTACAATGGGAAATATTGTCCAGTTTGGTTAGAGAGCATGGAGACTTAAAACATATTAAAATTTGATAGCTGAATTCAGATTGAAGAAAACTATTTCTGTGTAAAGTTATTTAAAGAACTCTGTATTATATAAAAGGCAAAAAGTTCTATGTACTTGATGTGAATATGAGAATACTGCTATAATAAAGATTGACTGCATGGAAAAGCCTGAAGGCGATTTTTTATTGTGAAATTCACAGCTTTTCCTCTCCATGAAGTTCCAGAGGTACAACTTAAGGTGGTTTAAGGGGAGCAAAAAATTTACTTTGATGACGTTGCTTTAGAATGTAACTAGAAGGAAAATAAACAAACAAACAAAAAAAACCCCCCACAACTGAGGGATGCCTGGAGCATAACCCTCCTCCCTTCATCTTCCTTTTGCTGGACTTGACTGCTGTGCACTAAGGCATTTTTTACCTCTGCAAAGGGTTTCGCTTCACCAGGATTATTCTGGACTTTGATAACATCCAAGGGAGATGCCCCTCGCCCCAGGGAAAGTTTGGTAGCAGTTGGTCTGAGTTCTCTTCAGGGTAACTTCCCCTGCTTCTATGGCAACTGTTATTTGGCGACAAGATTTCAGTAACATGTCTTTAAGTTTGCTTTTCTATAGTTCTAACATGGACAAGTTTTATTCTCCCCCTTCCTTTAGCAGTTATTTGGCGGAGCTTTAATGATGGGATTCCTACCCACTATGCATTCAATGGAATTTTTAAATCACACTTTGAACATGAATACAGCACATTATATGTTGAGCAAACATTACAGAAGCTCACGCGGACTCAAATACCACACCTCTAAAGCTGTAACGTTCATTCGCCAGAAATCCTACAGCACTCAAAAATAAAAGTACAATTCACCTTAGAGGTTGTTGTTTGCGGTTAACTTTTATTGAAATAAGGACCAAGGAGCCAAAGCTTTGGTTCCAGGGGCCTCTTTATTTCCAGGGACCTGCAAGTAACAGAAGAGAATCCTGAGAACTTTTTCACCCATCCTCTTCCCACCACTAACAGCAGGGGAAGGACCTCCTCGATAGCTCCTGTGCTGCCTTCAGCAGTAGTTGAAGCTGTCAGTTTTACAGAACCATAACGTAACCCAGCAGCTTAAGAGGGAAAGGGCATTTAAAGGAACTGGAAACAAGCAGAAAGCCCCAAACCTTTAAGGGGTGGATTGCACAGGTCTCTCTCTAGGCACAGCAAGAGCGTATCCTTAAGGTTAAGTAATGCTGGGTCTACAGAGCAGCATGAAGAAAATAATTTCGAACTGGCAGCACTTAAGCTACAACTCATCAAAAAATAAACTGTTACACTGCAGACTTATATTGCCAGAAGTAGACTACCTGCACTCGACCATTCGGGTACCCAAGAACAGTGTGTGAAGGCAATAAAAAGAAACGGTTGCAGATATTTGCATTCTGCACAACAGAGATCAGGCACATCTACCTCTGGAAGTGCACAAATAATGTCTGGAAATAAGGTACTTGTGGCAATACCCAGAGAAGAAGGCCAGCGAGCCTGGGCAAGGAAGGATGCCCTGGCACTGTATCACAGCCGGGAGCTTTGAAGCAAAGCTAAAGCACCCTCCAGGCTGCGTGTGAGCTGCCGCCGACTGGGTTTATCGCTGTTCGAAGCAAAGCAAAGCCAGCTCGGCTGCAGCCCCCGGGCAGGTGCCAGGAGGGGCGGAGGGGCCTACCGCTGTGCTGCCGCAGCGCCGGCACCCAGGGCTGGAGGCGCCTATTCCGCGTCGTCCGGAGGGATCCCCAGCTCCTCGTCCGTCCAGGCGGCAGGGTCGGGGTAGGGGAAGTGGCCCTGGCGGAGAGGAGCGGTCAGAGCCCGGACTAGGCCCCGGCCCACCCCCTCCCTCCCCTCACCCGCCCGCCGCGCCGGCCTCACCAGCACCATGTCCGAGCTGTGCCAGAAATGCCAGAGGATCCAGAACCACATGAAGCCGCTGAGGACCTCGCCCTGGATCACCTGCGTCCGCGTCAACTGCGGGAACTGCCGGTACCGCGGCGGGATGTGCACCCCGCCGCCCGCGCTGCAACGACATCCACCGGGCACCGCTTACACCCCCGGCCCCGCCGGCCGGCACCCCCCGCCCCCTTCCACGCCCCCCACTCACTGCCGCAGCCCGGTGGTGGTGGCGGCGCCGCTCCCGGCCCGCAGCAGCCGGCCCGCCGACCGCCCCAGCGACGCTAACATGGTGGCAACTCCGCCGCCTTCCCCCCCACCTCCCGAGCCCCTCTCTCCCAATGTCACCCCTGCCACCTCCCCAACAACAGCGGCGCCCATTGGTCCGTCCCGGCGCCTACCAACTTCGGGTGCGGAGGGGTGAGGGAGCCGGGTGCGGGAGCAAAAGGAAGCGGCCCGCCCCAGGCGGCGGCGGCGTCGCACGGATGTATCTCCGCATCACCACGCCGTTGCCTCCGCCGTCCGCCCCGCAGCGAGGCCCGCCGTGACTGTGAGAGCACCCCTGATCCCCTCACACCCCCCCACATCCTCCGGCACTTGGGAGCGGCGGGACGGAACTAACGCACCCCCTTGGGGGGGCGTGTTCTTCATGAGTCCCGAAAGCTGCTGTCGCCCGCGGAGGAGGGAGCGGGGAGATCTCACCAGCAAAAACCCTCATTTTGGAGATTCGGCAGAAAGAGACGCCGGCTGCATCGTTTAGGAAGGGGCTAAAGGAATAACTTGTCCCTCTTCTTCCCCCCTCCCCTGGGCGGCCCTCTTGGTCCGGCCCGCAGTGCCCGGTTGCGTAGCAACAGGGCACGCGCGCGGGCAGGGCCATGGCGGGCCCCGGGCCGGGCTGCGGTCAGTTCCTGAGGGAGCGGCTGGTGCGGAGCCTCCTTCGGCGGCAACACCGGCGCCCTCTTCAACGTCGTGGCGTTCTCCGGCGAGGCGGAGAGCGGGCAGGGGGGCGGGGAGGAGGGCGCCGGGGGCTAGCAAAGCCCTGTCTGTAGGGCCGGCTGCTGAGGCGGGGAGGCAGGGACACCTGAGCGCAGAAATACACGATGGAGTCTCACGCCTGTCTCACGTGCACGTGTTTCGTTTTGATTATTATTTTTTTTTTTCCCCTACAGGTGTTAAAATGCCGCAGCAGCCCAGTCGGATGCTCTCTCAGTCGTGTCACTAAAGCAGCAGCCTGGATTCAATCCCAGCGGTTTGAGAACGGCACAAATGCCACTTGAGAGCGGCTTGGCTGCCGTCTTTGAGGGCCCAGCCTGCCAGTCAGTGTCTCTGTGCACTGCCGAACTCCCAGAGCAAGAGTCAGAGGAAACCCGCCAACTTCTTACGGAGTACAAGTTTCATCCAGTGCATGTTGTGTGCCTGCCGGGAGATTCAGGTGGTAATGAAAGAAGTAAGCAAAAAATAATGGAGAAAGCAGCCAGACAATCGGGGAGGTCCTTTCAAGTGATCCAAACCCCCTCTGCTGCTTCTGAAAAGGTATGCCACTAATATAAGATTAGTGCATACTAATTAATTCCTCCTGAGTCTTTACTGGATGACATTTGACAAAGTAGAACTGAAGAAGAGTTTCTGTGATCCTCTGGAAGAGTAACCTTGTTTTCCTGGCAGCTTATGAGCAAAGCAGTCTGTGGACAAAGACTTAAAATAGGTTTGGCATTTCTGGTACATGCTGTACCTGACATCCCAAGCTGGCATATCCACCATCCTAATAGTACACTCACTAATTCTTTCCTCGCTTGCTTGTGAGGAAAGAGCATTTCACATAGCCCGTGAGCAAAAGGCATCATCACCAATGCTTGGGGTCAAGTTCAGGTACATCTTGGTCTAGCTCCATTTACTTTAGCAGGGAATGACTTGCCCTGTAAAGTCATTTCATTGAAGTTCACAGACCAGCACTTGAAAAGAGGTGTCCCTGACAGGTGAAGGTGAAGATCCTGGAGGAAAGAACAAATGCCTTACTTTGATTTTACTTTTTCTTTGCTGGGTGACTGTATACCTTTGCCTGCAGCCAGTGTATCCTGACTGACAGAATTCAATGCTGTTTTACTCATAGACGAGGATGGTTAAATACTGTCTTTTAAATAAATAATGTTATCTTCTAAATCTGTTAACACCCCAAACAGCTGACGTCCTCAGCTGAAACAGCATAGATTTTCCATACCTACTCTGTGGATGTCCTTGTAGTTAAAGAATTTTTAAGTTCCCTGCTCTTCTGAGTCTCATAACAGCCCTAATGCATTTTCAACAACAATTTATAGGGAATATCAGCAAACTACTCAACTGTTGTTTTTACTTAACACGTGATAAATGCAACTTGAATTTATCTTTTTCCATAAAACCTGAATGCTTTAATATAAGGTTTATAGTTTGGTTGTTGACTCCCAACTCCCTTGCATTTTGTCTTTCTCCCTTCTTGTAGTCTCTGGCGTATCGTTCCCCAGTGTCATTGTTCTCAAACATTTCACTTTTTTCCCTCCTGCTCAGCCAGATGGCTCCACTGCTGGCTTTGACCTGCAAAGGCAACTTTGTCTTCTACACTCAGTCCCCACCTTCCTCATTCTTCCCTGACTTCAGCTCCTTTCATTGACCTCACAGCTCTTCCTTGCTTGGAGAGTTTGGATGGCTGTGTAAGAAACACGGTCCCAGAGGAGGCAATGCACACGTGGCTGCTGGCTGCACATAAGCTACTGTTAGAGAACCAGGGGCAGACAGAGTGGGAGGAAGCCAGCAGGGCTTATAGGCCTGCATTCCTCCTGGGGATGGAAGAGGCAGCTCCAGAAACCCCACCCTGCCTCTGTTCTGCTACCAGTCTCCAAGCTGTGCCTTGTCCTGAGAAACTGGTGCATTTTCCAGGTTCAAAATTCTTTACTAAAATCAATAATCAATTAACTAAAAGGCGTAAGAATTAGTAAGAAAAAAAAAAACTGTCCTGCTTTAAGAATCATATGCATAGTGCTTCCTTCACAGGAGAATAAAATTGTGATAGGTTCTGAGATGAGCCAAAATGGATATCTGATTTAGCTTTGTGTATACTTGAAATGACATGTCCTTTGAAGAGCACATCTCATCATGATTGAAAAAATAGTGATACACCTGCTACATAGCTAGCAGCTATATAGAACGCAGGTGAAACACAAGGGGTTTTTTATCATACAGTTCTTATATTTTGGGCTTTTTTAATTTCTTCTTTCCGAGCCTGATTTCTTAAAATCAAAGCTATTTGTGATGAGCTTATAGATAAACAGCATAGCACCATAGATATGAATTAGCACAGTGGCTAATATGAATAGGAAGAATTAAAACAAAGAGAGAATATACTGGAAAGTAAATTTCAATTTTAAAATAATGTTCCTGTTTAATGATTGGAGTGTTCAAAAATCATGCTCATCTCTGCTTCTACCTCCTCCTTCCCCCTCCAGGGAAGCTCCGTGTCCATCTCGCATGTCCAGTGTTGTCACACAGCTAATAAAGAACCTTTTGGCTCTCTGCTGCCAAGATGTCCAGTAACATAGTAAGTTCAAAATCTTTGGCTGGGTCACTGGAAATGCAGAGAAGAAAAAAGCTAAGAAACAAAACAGTTCCTGCGGGGTGGGGTGGGCGTCCCACATGGATTTGTTTTGTTTTCGTTGCAGAAGTTCTCTTCCCAAGGTCTTTGTTACTTCTTGTGTTTTTGTTTTCTACAGCTTTCCTGTTTGTGCATGGAACCCAGATTGCCCTTGTATGCCCTTGATATCCTCAGCAAAAAGGAATTTCATTGATTCATCCCCAGCGGCTTCCAGTTTCGTGAGGGGGGCTCGTGTGCTGGCCAGGAGAGAAGCTGACGGCTATTACTACCTGGGCCACATTGCCCAAGAGGTGAAGGTAGCTATCGATTGGGAACTATGCTGTAAGAGGAGCTGTCTGTCTTTTCCCTGTTCTTCCCATGCCCCACCAGTCCCATGCCCTGGCTGTGGGGTGGCTCTGCTGTGACAGAGTACACTTCATAACCACTCTTCTCTCCCCACATCCTATTTTCATCTGTTTCCTGATGAGGACTGGTTGTATGCTGAGAGGAGTCCTGCAAGCAGAAGCAGCCTGGAAATCAGTCCATTTTAGTAGTTAGGATAAGTTGTTATTCAGAGACAATCAAACCAAACAGGTCCCTTATCCCTATTGCCTGCTTACGCCCAGTCCAGCAGCAAAGTCAATTAGTTAAACAGCATTAGTAGTAGTCATCCAAAATGCCTCCAGGGACCACCACCTCCTTACCAAACTGAGAGCTTTCCTTGTTATCTTCCTTCTGTGTTTCTGAAATTTTGGATGCCAGACAGAAAATTGCTCTCTGCGGGCTTTCATTAGAAGTCCAATGCATTTTCCAGTTTGCAGGTTATTTAAATAAATAATGATGCTAGTATAGCTGAGGATGGCTGTAAGTCCAGCGTGGGGTGGAACAGATGGGGACAGCTAAAGGCATGAGTGACTAGCTGGATTTGGGGCTGACAGCGTTATTTGTGTAAGTGCACTCATAGATCTGCAGAGAAGGCTGAGATTTCAGTACTAGATCTGCTCCACACCCATTGCTGGAGGCTTAAATTAAAGCATTTAAATTTATGAGAGTTATGACGTTTTACTGGTTTGTTATCGTTTTGATCACTATATAACAAACCACATCATACCACATACACACCAAAGCAGTTTCTTTTGGCTACTCTTCTGATGGGAAGTTTTCCTGGTAAAGTTCTGCCTTAGCACACTAATTGTGTTCTCCTGAGCCAGATGAGCCTACTAAAATCTAAGTTCAAAATGAAAGGAAGAGAAAGGCTGTCAGCCCCTTAAGCCCCAGCTTTTTAATGACTTTTAAAGTCTAATATGGACACGGTACAGTGTAAAACCTGGTAGAATAGGAAAGCTACATTCACAGATCACGTTCCACTTCCTGGGATTTCTGCCACTTCCCTCTTAGCACTTATGTTTGGCTGTTAATTGGACCCAGATGTCTGTCTTGCAAACCGCATGTTTTACTCTTGTAGGGCTCCAGGGAACGCTTTTTAATTGAGTTTGACAAAAGTCGCCCTCAGAAAGGCAAGGTACAGCTTCGCATGCAGGAAACGCCTCTCTACGACATTCTCCACTACGAAGATGCCAGGCAACAGCCTCTTGCTCCAGGAGACAGGGTTTTGGCACCATGGGAGGCTAGAGCTGAACGTTTTGGCCCAGCCAC
Source organism: Tringa solitaria (assembly GCA_026413425.1). NCBI lineage: Eukaryota > Metazoa > Chordata > Aves > Charadriiformes > Scolopacidae > Tringa > Tringa solitaria. The sequence goes on along the minus strand of JAOXJM010000001.1, from coordinate 61,762,671 downwards.
TGTGCTAAAGGTTATGGAGAACAAGGAGGCACATTTAGGTACTGGGTATTGGTTTTCTTAATAGTGAGCTACGGTTGCCGGTCACTGTACAGAAAAGAGAAGGGTCTCAACCATGGAGAATTCACCACCTGCTGCTTGGGTTCTCTTTATCATCTTTTTTTTTGGTTGTTGGTACTAAGCAGCCTGTTCTTTTTCAGTGCCAGAATTAATGCGGCTCCCAGAGTTAACCTTAGATTTGTTCTATGAGTGGAAACTTCCTAAAAATGGGAGGGGCGTGGGAATCCTCCTAACAGGAGGAGAAAAATGTTTCTGGCCCTCATGAGTATTCACCTGATTATATGTTAGTTCAGTTTCTAGCTTTTGCAGGGTAAAATCCCTGCTCACCGTGACAAGCGAGAATTTTGCTATCTGGTCTGTCTTCAGAGGAAGTTCAAATTTTAAACCTATAAAGAAAAAATCATGGAAGTTGTTACAAAATTGTTACAAGCTGTTACTTTTTTCTCCTGCTTTCTAAGAGATAAATCACATAAGTTGATATGCTTCGAATATATTTTTTTGCCTTTTTTTTTTTTTTTAATGTGCACAGCATGCAACAGAAGGGGAGTGCTTGTGAATTTCTGGAATGGGCGGACTAAGGAGGTGTCTTCTGACCAAGCTCTGCGGATCCCTCTGCCCTTAAGTGAACGCATCATCCTAGAACTGCAGATGCCTTTAGCAGCCAGGCAGATGGTGGTAGATTCAAGCTTGGATTACCCATACATCGTGACACCGGGTTACAGGGCCTCGGGCTATTACAGACAGGGCCACTCAGACCTGGACTACTGGCCAAGGGGTCTGCATTCGACTCAGCCATGTGCTAAGTGCAGCTGTAGGTTCGCCTCGCTTCCCCATTGCTGCCTTGCAGCCTGGGAACCCACACGGCCTACAGGGTGTGAAGTGCAGCAGGAAGATGCCTTCATCCCAGGAACATACTCAACTAAAGAAGAGCTCAGCAAGAAAATAGAAGAGCAGCTGTCTGAAATGAGGATTTCCTCTTCAGAAGGTGTTCCCAGAGAGGAAGAGAAAAAGGAAGATAAGAGATTGAAGACAGAAAATGCTCCGAAAGATGTTCAGTCTTGTTTGGAAGAGGACAACGAGGTTATAGAACTGAAGAAGGTAAAAAATGCTTCACTCTGGCTCTTCTATTAACATGCGGTCTGCTATTTGCATAATGTCTTTGGTACCCTAAATTTTCTGCTCTTGGTACCAAAAAATTACTAGAGGTTTTAGGACTGGCTAAAGAATGGAGAGACTTTGCTCTGCACTGTGTTCCTGCTCCTTTGACCTGGGAAAGAGCTAGAAGCTGTCATTGTTGCTAGCTGGAGCTGACTCCTAGAGCTTCTTCCACAGATGGAAAACATGAGAAACGTCACATAGCCCAGTTCCTCTTCATCCTGCCTCTGCTTGAAGGAGGTAAAGGCAGGAAAATGTGTCAGTCAGAAGACTTCACAGCAGATAAGGGTTACAGTAAGGATTGCTCCATACCAAAGCAGTCCCTGGCATAATGCTACCAAGATATTTCTCCACCCATGGTAGAGGCATCACCTCCCAAAGACCAAAAGAGACTTTTGTGATCCTTGGTAGTTGATTTGGTGCTTATAAACAGGGCACTGGATGAGGACTAGTAAGGAGAAGGTTAATGGGCACCAGCTACTGCCAGACTTTTCTCCATTGCTCTGCAAAGGTTAGAACCCTCATTTCTGGCATGTGCCAGAAAAGCAACTGTCTTTCAGCCAGAACTCTTCTGGCCTAATCTCATTTGTACCAGTTTGGACCCTTCCAGGCAGAAGTACTGCCAGTTTTAGGTCATTTAAAGATGTAGAGAAACCCACAAAGTGATCAGAAATTACTCAAGACTTGTTTCTTCAGTACAGAACTCCCCGAGAGGTTGTTTTTTTTAATCTTTCTCAAACTTCAGTTGCGACTTAAGATCTTACATTGTAAGTTCATGAAACTAACCTATTCTTTTCCTTATCAGGCCTGGATTATGATTGCATTTCTTGTTATTTCTAGAGTCCTCAGAGGGAGATGGCTCATGCTGTGGTCGATACTGCTGTCAACACAGACCACTGGTTAATGGAGACAGTCCACAAGGAAGAAGCAGACAGCAGACAGCAGGATGCTGAAACTGAGGCTAAAGACAAACACGGTATTGAAATTGTAGCTGTTTTATCCAAACGTAAGACTTGCCACACAATATCAGTGCAGCGAGTCACCTTGTCTAAGATCTGGTGCCATAGTTCTTGATGTTTCAAAAGAAAATGCCATAATGCCATGCTGAATATAGCCACTATAATATAGTATTATTGTATGTAGGTATTAATTTCCTTACTGCCCAAAAGGGCCGAATCATTATTTTAACCAAATTGTTGCTGTTTGTCGCCATTGTTGCCAATGTTGCTGCCATTTAAGTGAGTAGCCCGAAAGCCTAAAGCTGTCTCCAGGTGTTACTGCTTTGCTCTGTGTCACTGCTGGTAGAGAGAGAATGAAAAGTCAAACAGAAGTGCACATTTCTTCCCAGCTGGTGTTCCAACATCATTCTGTGAAACAACTGCCACTCCACACTGTCTTTAGCAGAAAGGTGCAAGCAAGCTCTGCCCACGTTCTCAGTTATCCAGAAGCTGTCTTAGCACAGTGTTGCACCCAAGCTAATTTGTCCTGTCTCTCAGCAGGATGTATAGCTCAGGCTTTGCACTAGCAAGAAATTTATAATTATTGCTTGTCTCAGAGCATTGGCAGAAGTAGTTAATGTCTGTCTGCAAAATACCATGTAAACAGCCCCTTAGCCTTGTGATCTTGTGTTACCAGGCAAAACTTTTCCTTGACTGCAATGACAGGCTTGTTTTTTGAAAGCTGGAACCTGTTTTGTGGAGACTAAAAGATGTCCCACTTCCTCAGAGGAAAATGTTGGTGCTTAGTTATAAAAGTCTTGCTTGAAAATATTTTATGAGACGACCTCTTTCTTCTTTTTAATTTGCTTTCTTTTTTATAAGCTGTCTATAACCTTTTATGTCCCTGCCCTAATTTATTTGAAAGGCCTTTTTGAGTCCAGAGTGGCAGAAGCTCCAATCCAGAATTCCCAAAGGAGCCCTTCCCTGGGAACCAGTGCTTTGGTTCCTTTCAGGCGCCAAAGCTTCTTTGATCGAGTGAATCAATCACTAGAGAAAGACAGCCTGACCATCAAATCAGCTCTACGTGTACAGAGACCACACAGAACCTCCAATGTGCAGGCTAGGAGATCCACAAATCTCCTAAATCTTCTAAAAGACAAAAGCATTACAGTAAGTGTTTGGCCCAAACTAGATTTAGTTATTAGGATCAAGCGATTGTTTATGTTGTGTGAGAATATACTCTCTTTTGATCTCTTTCTCAGGTTTTTACTGCAACAAAAATTATGCCTATGTAGAATAATTCCTATGCATAAATAGAAACGTAAGGTTTCCACTTGGGAATCAGTGTTGTACAGGAACAAGGCACTTCTGGTATTTTTACTCAGTGCTTTTGATAGAGTTTTTTATTTCAGATCTAATATTTTCTAAATAATCCTCTCAGCCAGCTCTACCAGATAGCAAAAAAAAAAAAAAAAAATATTCCTGTTTTATAGATACTGAAGGCAAAAAGGAGAAAGTCTAGGTAGTTGCCTGAATCCCATCACAGAGAGTGCATTTCAGGGATGGGATGGAACTTCAGGTCTCCTAATCCTTAGGCCAGTCCTTTGCCTGCTGGAAAACACCATGTGTTCACCTTCCACCTATAAAACACCTTTGGTTCTTTCTTTGATCTCTCCCTGTGTATTTCATTAAATGCAAATCACCCACAAGGTCTATTTTTTCAAAGAATAGCAATACACTGGAGAACAAAGGTGTTTACTGCCCCTAGGAAGCCATACAGATCAATGTGTTGAGAGACATCAGTCAAAATGCTACATGAGACCAGCAGGGACACTATTTGAAAGTCTTGTAGTGTATTCGAGCTTGTGGTATTAGAGATGTCCTCAGGAAAGGACTGGAAAGAGACATTCTGGTTGCAGAGGAACAGCTAACAGCAGGAATGTGCTAATTGCAGCTGGAAATAGGAGAAGGGAGAATTCGAGTGGAAAATATTTTGTGGGAGCTCTGTTCCAGCCCCAGACACCTCTGGCAATGTAAACTGGAATGCATGTCTTAAGTTTTGGTGATGTTTCCTTGCTCCTTCCCTCATACAGGGCACTGGAAGGGGTACAAAAGAAATAAATATTTCGCTATGGCCGTGCAAAGAAGCCTTGTAGGTGCTCCTTCATCTCTTTACACAGCACAGTGCACTTAAAAATGCAGATTAGGAACAGTGCTCAGCATTGAAATGCAGCTGCTACTGAAGGAAACACAAAGACTGCTCGACCATGGGTAGAAACCTCAGACATCAGGAAGTGAAGAGTTAGTACACCTGCACAGAACTCCAGGAAGATTTTGTGTTTGGCCAGAGGGAGGCAGATATTTCTCTTTCTAATAAAATCTAGTAGGAAATCTGTAGTATTATTTGTGGCCAGAACCTGTATTTTCCATCCAATCCAGAAGATATTAGGCAGTTTTAAGCACTGGCTTAACACCAGAACAACCAGGACAGAAGGGCCTACTGTTCTTCTATGAAGAACTCTTAAAATTGGATTTTCAGGCCCCCCTTTGTTGGTTAAGCCTAGTCTTTTGTACAGGTTTTAGCATCCTACTCAGCGTTTTCATGGGAAGTGAATAGTATAGTATTCATGAGCCAGTGTGGCTTCCAGAGCTCAGGAGTGACATTAAAAGGCTAAACTGTTCAGGATTTGTAGGTTTACAGTTTGCATTAGAAAAATACATTGCTGAGATTAAGGGTTTGGTTTGGGTTTTTTCTCTTAGAAATCAATCCTTAATGGTGCATCTCAGGAGAGATGGAAAGAGGTGGACTTCAACAGAGCCAAGATTGAGCACAAAAGGCAGCAAGAGGAACAGCGGCAGCTGAAGAGGGAGCAGCAGCAAGAAGCAGATGGCATCCGACGCCAGCTGCGCAGGGACAACCAGAGGTGATGTCCACGACCTAACTGGTTTTTGTAGTAAACATCAGAAGGTTGGTAGTGTCTACTCCCTAGTGCTCTCATTCAGCCTCTGAACATCACACATCGTGCCTCATGCTTGTCTCTGCAGAGTGGTCATGGTGGTTTACTAAGGGGAATAAAATTGCTGCTTGGGGTATGGGCAAGTGAGTACACATGGACCCGCAGCCTTTAGCGTTACCTCCAAGGGTAAATTCCCTTCAGTCTGTCCTCAGACCCAAAGTCCTTTTGCCTCCCTGTTCCCTGCCTCTAGTCCTACAGTCCACTTAAACTTAGCAGGTCCTTGCCCCCATGATCTACTTTCTTTCATCTCTTCTGTTGCCCCTGTGGCTCCACCATCAATACATAGACACCCAGTTTTCCAGATTAGTCCTACAGCCCCACCCACACAGTTAATTTCTTTGGTTCCTGGTCTTCAGGGCCAAGAACACACAGCTGCATCGCGTTATGTAGTTAGGTGAACAGATGACTGCGATTCACTGAGATCAGGCACCAGCCCATTTGGGGGTTTTGCCACCTCTGTGTAGGACACAAGTTTAATCCTCGTAACCTAACAAAGAGTTCTGGGATAATAACTGAGCACAGACTGCCAGAATATCTGCTTTGTGTCTTATGCACCGTCTTTTATTGCTCTTTCTTTCTGAGAAATTTGAGAAATTTTGTTTTGGAAACAGGCAGCGGTTGCGTCAGGGAACATTGCAAGGGCTGGAGAAACAGCTGGAGCACAAAGACAGAGCTTTGCAGCACATGGCACTGCTCCAGGCTGCTGGGGCAGAGAGGAGCAGGAAGGAATCCTTCTTGTCAGAGGAGGAGAAGAGGAAAGCAAGCGAGAGGCTGCAGTTCCTAAAGACACGGCGTTTGCAGAGAGAGGAGTTGCAGGCAGAATGCAATAAAAGGAGCTTTGAACAAGAGAAAGAGCGGCTGGTAAGGGCAATTCCAGAAATGTTTCTCCTGTACTACCAGGTTTCCAGCAGTGGCACCATCCAGAGTATTTGTCTTTCACCTGTTTTATATCCAATATAATTATATCACTTAGAGATAAATAAATGAAGAGTATCATTTTTTAACATGTATAAAGATGAAAGATGGGAAGTAAAATTCTCCATCTCATCTGTGGCAAGAGTCTTTCTGCATGCAAAGAATGACTTTCCATAGATTATACCCATTTCTGACTTCTGCCAGGGATAATTGTGGCTGGAAAACTGTAAATGTCTTTATTTTTATGTAGGATTTCCTCAGGAGCAGAATGCAGTCACGGCAGGAAATGCTGGAACAAGAATCACAGGAGCAGGACAGGAAACAAAAAAAGCACGAGGCTGCCAAAGTGAGAGCGTTCCAGAACAGAGACCGTTCATGCCGGAAGATGGAAAAAGAAGGCCAAAAACTCTGTGACCTCCAGCAGTACCTCAGAGAACAGAATCTTTTGATGCTCCGGGCATCCCTGCTAGCGTAAGGAAGCTGTAGGGTGGGTGTGCAGGCCCTCAAGCAGTTCACAGCTCTGCTCTGTATCTTGTAGGTGTGAGTCCATGCTGGAGCTTGGGTGCTTGAGTGCAGTTGTGACAACTGGAATTACGATTCCTGGAGAAGTCTTTAATGTCTTTTTCATTGCAGCCGGTGTGCATTTTCACTGCTCTGTCCTTTACGTGCCTTTCTTTTGGGGGTTATTATTCTAGTCCACCTCTGTCAAACTGTTCTTCTGTGACCCTACTGACAGACCCAGCTCTGCAACCCAGAGCTACCTTGGTATTTAATATGAAATACAGCCACAGCGCTGAGTTTCTACCCCAAAAGCATCTGAAGGGGGCCGGCTCGTTCCACAGGACTCCAAGGAGTCAGTGGCTGTAGTGCTGAGTGTTGGAGTCTGAGGCTGGTGAAAGTGTCACGGGGAAATCCAGAGTGGAGCACCAGAGCACCTGGGAGTTAACAAAAGTCATTCAAAGGGCACAAGATCTCGAGGGGCATCAGGTTGTAACTGCTTTCAAGATGTCAATGACACAGAAAAGAATTAGTTAAGTGAGGGCATGGGCCATACAATAGAGTAGGAGGTGAAGAAGAAGAATGAAGGTCAGGAGAAATGCCCTGGGAACCAGTCCCTCAAGTGAAGTGGCGCAAGCACAGGCACAAGTTATGTCCTGCTAATACAAGCCTGCAGGGAAATTAAATATGGGCCTGAAAAGGCTTCCGCTGCTGAATTCCGGGAATGCTCTGCCCTGCTGTTTCTTTCAGAGCAGTGCCAGAAAAGCACATTTTTTTTTAAGGTCAAGGACCACATAAAATAGAAAGTATAGCTACACAATGCTGTTATATGACTTACCTTGCTATGTTAACATTATATGAAATATGGGGCAGGAGAGCTGGACACCAGCTGGCTGTTAAAAACACCCAAATCTGCAGCAATGAAAATGTACATGCTAAAATACAATGTTTATTATCCGCTGCAGTTTCCATTATTAACAACTGACTCTTGCAAGTGTCCCATTGCACGTGAGTTGCAGAGATCCACAGGAAAGAAGTCCCCATACGTGACACAGTTGTGCTACTTGCTGCCAAAACTGCTGCAGGCGGCAGGGCAGGACAGGGATCCAGTGACAGGAGCAGTGCTGCAGAAAACCTTCCAGCTTGGGCCTCAGGTAAGTGTGGATCTTCTGCTGTGAGGGTGTATGTACTGCTTGGAACACACCGAAGGCTCTACAGTTTGTGTGTTTAAATTAAGGTCTGAAAAAATTATCACTTGCTGCATACACAGAAACGAAAAGTGAAGCACGGTTTTGCACTTTAGACATGGAATTCTGTTAATTGGTTTAAGCTCTGTTTAAGCCTCTGGAAAAGTTGGCTGAAATTTGCTCAGCAAGAACACAGGTGGCTGTGCCCAAGGCCTGCCTAACTGATGGACTCAGCACAGGCTGCAGAGTGCTGTGCCTGGCATCTCCACCCCCCCGAGCTGGGTGGAAATAGGAGGGGGCATCGCACTACTGAGTGAAAACGGGTGCTGGCAGCACATGGAGATTTTCTTTGGTGTAAAGTTTGAGGGTTGCTTGCCTTTCTTCTTTTTTTGAGTTCTCTTTTCTGCAAAATCATGTGCCGGTTAAGACAACGGTGTACCTAGTTATGAGTTTAAGTCTAACTAGACTTGCAGAAACAAGCCTAAACCTTAAAAGATGTTCAACTCTACTGCTGCTTTCATCCTTAAGCATTTGGACGTGGAATACATAATGATTAAAGGAAAGTACATGAAATATATTGAGCGGAATCTAAACTTATTTTTCAGACTTCATTTATGTATCATTAATCATTATTTTATAATCACCATAAAACAGCAGATTGTCTGCTTATGTACTTTCTCTTCATTGCTTAACCATCTGAAACCAGAGCACTGCAGACACCCTGGCTGCTGCCATTTCACATACAGTATATCTGGGAATATATTTAATAGGACATCATTTCCAAATATTCATAGACTGTGTTTCTCGCTACTTAAAAACAGCCATAAAATAATTTTAATACTACTGTTAAAATAAGTGACAGTAAAATCCATGCATGATCTAGAGCCTTTGCTGGCTTTATTTAATTTTAAACATTTGCAATGTATTTTCCATCCATTAGGAAAATGCTTGGACTCCTTGTTTTACAAACTACTGGAAACAAAACCCAAGCATTTGCATAGTAGTTAAGGGTTTACTAGAGCGAGACTAGATGGTAGGAAGGAAACACACAGAGAAAAAAAGATTACTTTTTTTAAGGTTCAAAAAAAACCAAACATAAAACCAGCACAAATATTCTCAAAAGTTGTTTTTATTATGGATTTAGCTTTTCTGCCTAGGCAAATATTTTCTTTTGCTGTTTATAATCCAAACTCCTGTAGTATCGTGCTAGAGCATGGAAGTTTGAAAAATCAGATTGACTCGTCTGTTTTTATCACCCAAAATGACTAAGAACAGACCATTCCACGCAGGATCTTGGGACACTTCTACAATAAAAGCAGAAGTTAAAAGTACAAAAGACAGGAAGATTTATTGGCTTTTTTCAGCCTGAATTAGTTGCTTAAGTGGTGTTAAAACATAATTTCTCATACCACAGTGACAGGTAAGTCAGTAAATTAACTTTAAATATTTACCCTGATATATTTCAAAACAGACTTGATCAATGAAGATCTTTTAAAAGACTTTTAGACAAGACTGTTTTTCTCATCAGGCTGCAGTGATCTTGTGCACCTAAACTACATGATATGTCAGTTTAAAAACTGCCAGAGCACATAAGCTCTTCGAACAGTGTAATGAGTCACAATTCTCCAACTGTGCAAAGTCTTCCTGGTTTCTGGAACAAACCTCCTAATCATCCCGTGCCTGGTGCTTGGCTGAAATGACTGAAGGCAACATTCATGGAGAGTAACCACTGCATGGAACTTCCCCGAGATACATGTGACTTCCCACCTTCAGCTTCTTTGTCAGCTTGCAGATGGCATATGTAACCCTGCACAGCGAGAGGGCAGCAGCCACAAGAGTCTATTCAAGGACAGAAGCTGCAGTTTTAATGAGCAGTGGTTTAGCTGCCTCTAGGATGTCCAGTTCGGGGTCCAGTGAACGACCAAGACCTTCCAGAACCATGATGGCAAAGATGATGGAAGCAAAATTGCTCTCGAGCTTCACCTGGAATGACAAGTGACTGAATCAACTCAGTGGACCTTTTTTTTTTAATTTATTTATTTTTTTGAGCCCATTCCACAGAGGTACCAGCTCTAGCTAAGCTGAGAGGGAAGGGAAGAAGCTAGGGAGAAGCATACACACATCTGAAACTATACTGCAACTCAGTCTCTTGACTTTCAGAACACACTGAAATCCAGAAGCAGGCCCAGAAATAAGGCAACAGAAATCGGGTAAGTGCCCTAAGGGAACCCAGGAGTTTGTTTTTGAGTTCTAAGATGGGGAATGGAACTTATTTTTTTTCTTCCATATTGGAATAGCAAGAGCTTAGGAGTGCTCACCATTGCTAGAGTAGTTTGAAGCTGCAGTTGTATCCAATGTCCTTGAACACATGCACTTGTGTAAGGGGGAACTCACCTTCTGAAGGCCACAAAAGACCCCCACAGATCACAGAGGAAAGGATTCCCTGTTCTGCATGTGAACAAACTATTCCCTAGTTCCCAGCCAGGCATGAGGATTGTTTCAAGGCGTACCAGGGCATTAAGAATTCATGGAGTTGGAAGGACTTGCTTTATAAAGGCCTAAATAACATTTCATATTACTAGAAGGCAGTTTAATGAGACTTAATTACAAAAACCTCTAACTAAGGGATGTTTAGGGGGACCCTTTGCAGGCTGGGCAGCCCTGTGTCTGACAACCTTCTCATCGCCTGTGGTTCAGGCCACCACAGATCTGCTGATTTCCAAAGTTGTTTGCAGCAGTGGAAAGTTGTCCCCCAAAATACTATCAGTTATAAGAAGGAATCTCTGTTTTGTGAGCAACTCCTCATTTTTGAGGCCTCTAACAAACCAGTAAAGTGGCCTAGTGCTGTTACATAGCCATATATCAAGAAAGAGGTCCAGGGACAAAGGCATGCAATGAGACACAAGAGGAACACAGATTTCGTTTTCTGCTTCTAAGGGATTATAAAAAAAAAAAATAGGGAAAAAACTATGTGTTACAGCAACATTCCTTTTAGTAAATAAATAAAAATTCCTTTTAGTAAAGAATATGAGCCATTAAATGGAGTATTAAGACAAAACCCAACAAAACCCAACAAAACAGAAATTAGTCTTGGTAGGATGTGTATCAAGGCCTGAGAAACAGTATGCCTGCAGCACCTGGATATATTCCTGCAGTGCCCCTCCTAGCACCTTGCTTCAGAAGTCGGTGTCCCCCTCCTTGTTCCCCGTAGTTCTCCCTCCCCAAATGAACTTCCAGCTATTGAAGGCAGACAGTGACAGGACCTCACCTTATGGGTCATCAATAGTTTAAAGACATTCGAGAGGAGATTTGCCACCTGAAGCTGGAATACAAAAGAAGTTAACAACTGATCAAAAAAAACTGTGGTCAAGAAGACTGAGCCATGTGAGTGACAGGCAGGATTCTTCTCAGCGTTTGTTAGTGTTTGGTTCTGGTGGTTGGACAAGATTATTGGGCTAAAACCAGCCAACATCAAGGTATGGTCTCCCCAACCCCATCCAGGACAAAGAGTTCAGCTATGACCCATGATTCTGCTTACCTGCCAGCCCAGGAAGACAGATAATGTCTGACCTCGCAGCAGTAACAACATGCACTAATTTGCTCAATAGCACCATACTACGCCCTCTGGAGTGCCAGGCTGGCCTTGGCTAACAGGACGCAAGTTGTAACATCAGGTTCAGCAACTCCTCACAACAAGAAACTCCCCAAAAAGCCCCACAACCAAACCTGTGGTTTTTTAATTGGAAGGAAATATGAAAGGATTTTATGGACTTTTGCTGCACCTGAGAGGCTGCCCAGTACTGGCTGGTGATCTCTGATGAGATCAGAGCTGGCCCTTCCACATGGATCATTTATGAAAGCCAGGTTGCACTGAATTACAGGCAATGGGGGGTGGGACATTGTTTGAGCACTTGCCTTTCCTAGGGCAATGGTGTTCCCCCGGACCTTGGTCACAAGTTCTGCCATCTCAGCTTTGAATCGCTCGATGTCCTGGCACTGGTTAGCACGGGCGTGATGAAGGATCAGTTCTGCCACTCTCTCCCCCTGTGAAACAAGTTGAAAAGGAAAATCAGAACTTGATTACTGGTGGCAGCAGCCTATGGGGAGCTGTACATCATTGTTCCTGGAAGGCCTCTGCTGCTCCTCCTTCCTGGAGGAGGCATGCTGCAGGGAGAAGTCCCAGGGTCACACTTTCCCATCCGTTCCAGTAATGGAGACCCAACATATCAACCAAAGCAGGTGCAGGAAGAGCAGAACTGGTCCAAAAGTCTCAGCTAGTATCTGGCAAAACCCTGCTTATTTTTCTTGCAAGCCTTGTAGGGTAGAGCACAACAAAGACATCTCTCAGACAGTGAGAAGAAGTTTCAGGAGAAAAACTAAAACCCACAGGACTGGCATGTAGGAAGGGCATATATCAACCTCCTTTAAGGGCTAAGTCCAACCTTCCATTTGCAAACTGCGGGGGAAGAGAAAGCTGATTCTACACTACAAGATACTTGGTGAGAACTGGGGGGCAGCCATACCCAAGCTTCACTTGTGAAAGGCTTTATAGCTTTTCTTAGAAGACGTGTCTGACAGCAGTGTACAGAAACAGAGGCCCCAGGTTTGGCAACAAGACTTGCTGTATAAGTTTTTCACCTGTAGATCATGGTGATGATCTTCACTCAGCCTGAGCCATGAAGGACTTGCAATCAAATATTTGTACTTCTTGCTTGGTAGCTGAGAAGTAAGTTTGGCAGCACAGGATGGGCGTCTGAATACAAACTTTAGCACTGACTTCTCAGTACGCTTCGGCAAATTAAACTAGCCAAGTTAAAATGTATCCCTCCTGAGATACCCTCAGGAGGTGAGCCATCCAACCCACAGCTGAGAAACAGCAACATGCAAGTATGAGCACAGATGCTTGTTCTCAAAATGAACAGGAGACATCAGCACTGGATTCTTCAGTCCATCTGAGAGTGTATTTTAAGTAAGTGGGAAGGAAAATAAAATAGTTCCCTTTATATAGAGGAACCCAGCAGAGGCCAGACCCACCCCAACCCGTTTTGCTTCCTCTTCTCTGCAGACGCTGACACAGCAGCAAAACAGAGGATGGCATATGGGCCTTCCAGCAGCAAGGCTGCAGAAGGGAACATGTGTGGAAGACCAAGATGTTAACCCATTCCCTCCTCTTCTCTAGCAACACCTGGCAGGTTCTGCACCAGTCTCAAACACAAGTGGCTCCCAGGCAGTCCTAAATTGCATCAGAAGCACTTCTAACCAGGGAATGGTAGCCACTGCTTCCCATTGAACACCTTCTGTTTCCTGGACCACTGACTCCGGCAGCCTCCTTGCTGTAGCTGAACATCTTATCCCCATGTCCAGCACAGCTTCCACGCTAGCAGTCTCCTCTCCCCAGTTAGGGAGGGTTATAAGGGGAAACAGAGAAAAAATTATCACTTTGGCCATCAGACTCTCCAGCTGTCTCCCTTCCTCACCCTTAGCTCCTCAGCCCGATGACAGAGGCCTCACCTGCCCCTGGACCACAGCTGTGAAAACGGCCCGGAAGTTCTGCATGTCGGCGCTCTGCAGCTCTGCCACGATGCCCGCGTCCAGCAGCACCAGGCAGAGCCGCCTGAGGGGTGGCTGAACTTCCACCACCAGCGTGTCACACAGGTCCACGATGGCTGTCTGCTCCTTGCAGCTGGTGCTGACATGGGCCGTGCCTTGAACCAGGATGTTCCCAGGGTGTAGGTCAGCATGGACGAAGTTGTCAACAAAGACCTAGAGGACACGCAAGTCTTAGAGCAGCTTGTTCCAACCAAATCTGCCGACACCAAAACCCCGAGGCAAACAGCAGAGGTTTGTTTCTGGTCTGTTTGCTGTCATTACTAATACGCATCACCCTAGGCAGCAACACAGCAAATAGCTTCTACTGGAGACCAGCTGCTACACGCTCTAGGGGAGTCAGCAGAGCTGTGTGAAGCAACCCTGTGTTTCATAGAGTTCATTTCAGACAACTTGAAGTCCCCGCAGGGAACGGTAGTACTCTGGCAATTAACCCTAAACTGGGGGTGCACTGGTGAGCCCTGGCAAAGAGCAATGCAGTAAGAACAAGTCATATGAGGAGAGGCTGAGGGAACTAGGTATGTTTAGTTTGGAGAAGAAGCAGCTGAGGGGAGACCTCATTGCCCTCTACAACTACCCGAAAGGCGGTTATAAAGAGGTGGGTGTTGGCCTCTTCTCCCAAGGGAATAATGACAGGACCAGAGGAAAT
>JAOXJM010000001.1:61711352-61740559 GCA_026413425.1 Tringa solitaria | reverse complement strand
CGCGCCGTCGCCCGGGCGCCGCCGCCGCCATGCCGGGACACGGCCCCCCACCCCTGCCGCCGCCGAGGAAGGTAGGGGCGGGGGGGGCGCGGAGAGGGCCCGTGGCGGGGTGAGGGAGAGCGGGCAGAGGGGCCGGGAAGCAGCCCCCGCGGCTCTCGTCTGGCGTGGCGGGGGGCTCGGTGCTGCTCCGAAAAAAAAATAAAAAAATGGCTAGCTCATTTATTTCCCTTTAGCCCCCCAAATTGGTTTTTCTTTCCTCGGTAATGCGTTTTTGCTGTAGAGGCGGAAACCGGAGGGGGGGGGGTGGCGTGAGCCGAGCCCTGCCGGTCGCTGAGGGCACTCGCCGCTCGCCCCCCGCTGCTTTCCCGCCGGGACGGGGAGCGCTGCTGCTCCCTCCGTCCCCGCCGGCTGCGAGTGAGCCGGGTCGGCTGCCGGAGCGGCTCTCGGCCGGGGGCGGGTGGGACAAGAGCCACGGGGACGCGGGGAGGTCGTCGGCCCCCGCTGCTGAACAGCCGGCCCAAGTGGTTCGGGAGCGGTGGGGCGGGGGAGCGGAGGCAGCCCAGCCGCCCACCGTGAGGCCCCTGGGTGGACTCAGCTCTGCCTCGGTCTCCCGCAATAGAGAAGATGAGGAAAAGCCGAGTAAATTATCTGGAGAAAGCCCGGGCCCTTACTGGAGCAAACAGCGGAGTCCCCCTCAATTTCAGTAAAACCCAGACTCCCTCTGTGATTGCTGAGCTGCGTTTCACTCTTTCTGCCCTGGATAGCCTGCTTTTCTCTTGCTTTGCCTTCGGCAGGGGGAAACATCTGCATTTGGGTGCAGCCTGTAGCTAACAGAGTGGCATTTCTGACTCGCACTTGGGACCCATAAGAGTATTCCCCTCTACTGGGGAAACGCCAGCTTGCCTTCCCACTGCGGTACCTAGGGATGATGAGTGCTGATGCATTAGGCGTAGTGTTGGTGGAAGGGAACAGCGGTTGGGAAGGGGACAGGGAGGAATTTACAGCTGTCTGCTGCTGTGGTCCCAGGGCGTCAAATGCAAACTGGAGGGTAAATGGTGTATTTGGGATGCTTTCAGAGGTTTTGGTTTTACGAGTCTCCAAGGAGCCTGGCTGTTGATGGTCGGTGCTGGAAAAGGGATGGTCTAGGGAGGATTGAGGCTTTCTGACTGCTTAGGGCTGCACTGGAACCTTGCAGGAGCAGGTAGTAAGTGCTAAGCATGGGGTGGTTACTTCTGCTCTTTACAAGACCACAATTTGTTTCCTGGACAGGTCAGCAAGTTGTATGGGAGCTGTTCCTGACCCTGAGGTGTTTCTGACCACCTTTGCCCTTTCCATTTAAGCAGGGTTGTTGCTTTTGGAAAGGAGTGTCTCCGGCCTGCAGCTCAGAAGGGAGGATAAAGAGAGGGGCAGAGAGATTTCCATAGGGCTTTCATTTGCTACTGGGAGGGGAGCTGGTGGTGGTGGTGGGTTAAAATCCTCTTTTCTGTGTTTGCTGCCACCTTACTGACCACTCATTCTTGGTGTGTGGTAGTGAAGTTCAATAAAGTGTACTGGCTCTGTTTCTGAACCACCAGAAAGGGAGTTGTTACTGCATCCTGCCAGAGGAAAGGAATGTGTTTCCTCGACCCTTGTGTTGTATTCTGAATTGTTGTAATCGGTGTAGTATTTGTGGGATTTGGTGGTTATTGGTTTGGGTTTTGTGTTGGCTTCTTCTTTTTTTTGTTTAGTTGGGGTTTTTTAAATAATACAAACAGTGTTTCTGTGTGTGAGAATGGACATCTGCCACGTTGGGACAGACTTGGAAACAACTGAAAACTCTTTTAAGCATGGAAAAGAGAGGAAAGCCACAGGATTTCCCAGGATAATACAGCGTCTCTTTGAGAAACGGAAGAGAAAGCACTGAAAACAAAGGGCGCTGGAGCGACCCGGGATGTAAAAAGCAGGCTAAAGATTTATGGCTCAGCTGGGACCTCTCTCTGCCTCTGGGTGAGAAGCTTGTGTGCTGAAGCTTGGGTTGTCCTTTGGCACGTTCCCTGTTCTGACAGCACAGAAGCGCTCCCTGTTCATCAGCTCACATTCCCAAGCACTATCCTCCTTGTAGACCACAAGTGCATGTGGAGTGTCCCAAAGTGCTGCTTTCAGTAGTGTCCCCAGCTCACTGCCTTGGGAAATCTTCTAGGACATTTTGTCTGCAGACACAACCACGTGATGCTTTCTGTTCTTCAAAAACAAGAAGGGCATTTAGATCCTTTGTCAACCGCTTACAATATGCTTGTCTTTCTCCCATGCCTGGTATGCTTATGTGTTAGAAATGTTCATTTTGACAAGGAGATGATAAATAAAGACCATGTAAGCTGCAAGGCTGTGGTCTTCAGAGGTGATCTTAGCTCAATAGGAGCTTTTCCACTGAGTTATTCTGAATATCAGCCATAACAACTAATTGATATGGACAGTAATTAAAACCTCTATTGTGCTGGGTGATCTGGGGGGACAGAGGCTAAGGCAATCCTTGCGCTAGGTTTAAGAAATCCTCCAATTAGATCTTCACGCAAACAGAGCCAGTGTTAAACATGGGGAGATGCTCGGCATTTCAGAAGTGCCCGATAAGTGTTGTGTTCTTTTGGATCCCCCTGAATGCATCATCCAAGGTAGTGGGTTCTTTCTTCCTTTTGTGGCACCTGACATTTATTTCTTGATTGGAACTGAGCTGAAGTTGCTCCTCCTTAAGTGGAGGCCAGGCCAAGGGGAGAAAAGGCTCTGTAGTGCACCATTAAGCCTGTGAGAGTGGAGAAAAACCTCTCTTAAGCTCTTGTTGAGGCTGGTTAATTTTGATGATCAGGTCTCTTAGGCATCCAGAACCGGGGTATAAGCTCTTTAGGGAAGCATTTTTTAGCGGAAGGATTTAAGTACTAGTGGCTGATATGTCTTTTGGCAGGATCCCAATAGCTGGCTGGAAGAGGCCTCTACTATGAAGGAAATGCTGAAATAGGACTTTTAATGAACTTGCATAGCAGTTCCTGAAGGACTGAGAAGACTCTCCACAGGGAAGAAGGGAGTGGGATGTAGCTAGAAATAAATTCCTTTTTGCCTTCAAGTTCTGATAGTAAATGAGTGAGCCCGGATTTGCCTAGATACAGCTCAAATAACGTTGCATCTGGAGGGGTACCAATCTGTAAGCACTGTTTTACTCAGACAAAGGCTGGCGAAGAGACAGTGTTTGCTTGGTTGTAGCTCCGAAGTGCAATGGAAAAGACAGTAGCATGTTTATCTTGCTTATGGGATTTTTCTCTGGCTTTCACATCAGCAGCTTTACCAACTACTGGAAATGAAACTACAGGCTGAAATCTGTGAATATGCATGCCCTTTGGTGGTGGTTTCAGCACAGGTTTTAATAAAGAGCAACGCTTTAATTCTCTGTGTCCGGTCAGCCATGTGTACGCCATATGATTGAACTCCAGGCTCCTGGCTTTGTGAAGGCTGTGCTTTTGAAATGTAGGCTTCTGCAGGGGCCTTGGGTGATCTTGAAGTTGGGTGCCCAAGACAAGTTAGAGTCCCTGGAGCTGCTGACTCTCTACAACCTGGTTTTTCAACTGAGGGCCGTGTCCTTGGGTGGAAACCTGGCACAGAACAGGCTGAGGATCAGTTCAAGGTCACTATTGTTGCTATGGTACTAGAAGGCATCATCACTATCTTACATAAATAAATACTTAACAGTCCTATAGGTCAGTCTTATTCAAGATCTGTCCCAGCCTTTATTTGGTTCACCACCTAGCTTGGTCAAGGTACTCTCAGTCTGTAGACATAGGACTGATAAGGTGAAAGTCTTAAGTCCTCACTCCAGTTTCTGATCAGAGCAATGGATACATGTGAGTCTTCACCAGTTCATGTCTTTCAGTGGACCAGGAGCTCGGTGGGAACTCACAGCATAGAGTGTTCTGTGAAACATCTTTACATGATGGTCCTGTCCCTCCTGTCTCAACATAGCTCTGAGCCACTCTAAACCACATCAGTTCCTGCCCGTCACTGTTGCAGTTGCTAACAAGTTGCTCTTGGGATAATCCCGGTGTGATGGCCAGGGTAATCCTGAACCTCCTGGGTTTGTACTGCTCCAAGGTAAATACATTACCTAAACATTTGCTAGCCAAGTGTGGGGTGTCACGTATGTGCAACATAGACCCCAAAAGGGGGTTCACAAGAAATCGTCCTTGCAAGAAGTTTGAAACATTGTGACTTCTTTAAATCAGGTGATGTGTATTGAGGACCTTATTTCTGTCTCTTCTGCAAATAATACTGTCCCACAGTAAAGCTGAGAGGCAGTCAAGTGTAGTTGGAAAGACAGAAGCTCAAAAGGGTCATGTCCTGCTGGAATGAGTTTTGTGAGTGCTGCTATAATCTTTGTCCTTTGTTTCAGTGCTGCTTCTTCTCCCCAGGTTAGGGAAACAAGCTGCAGCTGGCGTACTATTAGTTCCAGGGATTTAGCAGGGCAGATTCAATAGTTACAGCGGTGATTAAAGGTCAGTTTTTACTAATTAAGCTTGTTAGAAGTTTGTACATCTTTGAGGCCGTCTTGTATGTTTTGGATGAGGTCATCATCCTGGCACTGAGAGACTGCCAGCCAGGTTTGCTTGGGGTCTTCTGTTTTTTTTTTAATTGCTTGTGCGAACGAGAATTTGGCTTGAATGTTAACCTGTTTTCTTTATGCGCTGTTACATGTGGTCCTTTGCTGAGCGTGAGATAAGTCTGTGTTGGCCATCTGACAAGCAACTCATGGGTGGCTGGGATAAAGCCTTGCGTTGCTCATGGGGAGCAGGGGGGCCAGGAGAGGAGGTGATTGCCCTGTGATGTTCAGCCTGGGCAGGAGTCGCTGGTCCTCGGACCCACCTGCGCTGCAGCCAAAGCTCTCGCTCAGCCCTGTGTTCCTGAGCTGGGAACCGGCAGTGTTTATGTGATGAAAGGCAGCAGAAGATGGCTTTTCCTGAGCTCTGCTTTTGCCCATACATGTGTTGGCCCAGAGCCAGGATGGAAACTCTCTCCTCATGAGCAGAGCGAGGGAGATGGGAGGGGCGAGAGAGGGAGAGGGGCCCAGAAGCAGAGGGAGTTAAAATAAAAACACTAACCAGTGCAGAGAAAAGCCTCTAACAGATGGGCCTGGCTGTCCCCTGGGTTCTTCACGCAGTTGGCTTCACGTGCAGTCCTGATGAAGTCTCATCTAGGAGTGTGGGTATGGGACTTGGATCATTTTGAGATGTGTGGTGGAAGATCAGAGTAAAAGGCAAAAGGAAGGCAGGTAGACAGGTAAGTTAGCTGTTGTGTGGCTCTATCTGTGATGTCTGGCGTGGGGTTTGCAAGTTGCTGTTGGCTGTGCTACTAAAAAGGAGCAGTTGGAGGGGCATTACTTTGTTTTCAACTGTGGCATCCTTTAGCTGAAGCAAGCCTCGTCCTCGTCTCCTCTGTAAAATGGTATTGCTAATGCTGATGGAGGTTTCTTTTACTGGTCTTGTTCCTTCTAGCACATGTACAGCAGAGAGCTATCAATCTGGATTGAGACTAGTGTAAAGACAGGTTCTGCAAGTAGATGCTGGCAGATGTATTTCCTATGTCCAGCTCCTCATTAGGCATCACGGTAAGTAATCAGATTTGCTGAACAGTTCGGCATGCTGTGTGCTGACCTTGCTTGGAAGGGTCTTGTCTTGGTTAGATATGTGTGCAGGAGACTGCCTGGGAGAAAAATCTGGTTTTGGAGAAGCAGTCAGAAAAGCTTGGCTCTGAGCTCGTTTGAAAATCTGTCCCAGACATTTAAAAAGTTGAGAGCTGATGATGGTTAGGGGCAGCTTGAGTGGGGAAAGGTGCCACCTCACTTGGAAGTGGACAGAAAAGTTCTAGGTGGGACCCTGCCAGGCACTAAGACTCCCGTTCCGGCAGATCTGTGAAAGCAGATGGCTCCTTACCAAGTTCAGGCACGTAAGTTGTGTTTCCAGAAACTTACTGGGGACTCTGGCATTCCACCAGAGAGACTATTTCAGGGGGCAAGGACTTACAGCTCTTTGTAACCAGAAGAATTTTAAATGGCTAGATACTCTGCGTTTTAATTAAATTTCCCTTTGGGAATCAAAGTGGTGAAGTGTTTCTGTGATCCTGCTACAGTTAAGTATTCTGATCAGTGCCCCCAGTTTGGCAGATTGTTTAAGCAGACATGTAGGTCTAAGCACATGCTTAAATCCACCCAGCAGAGCACTTTGGCTCCCAGTGCAGTTCGTCATTCCCGCGTAAGAAAGCCTGGACTGGACTTCATGTAACGCAAGCTTAAATCTAATTGAAGATAGTGGGCTTTGAGCATAGGCTTAAAATTATTAAACACCTGCTGAGGTGTTTTCCTCATCACAAGTGGTCTCTCACACCCCCAGTTATGTTCGTTAGAATCATTTTTATATTAGCGATGTCCTTGAACGTTGCTTTCCTCTTAATATCCTGCGAGACTTCTTGCCAAGCACGCGCTGATGAGCCGTGTTACTGCGAGCAGTTCAGGTGAGATGCTGTCACAGCCCTGGTATTTTGCTAGCACTGTGAATAGGCATGCATATGTGAATGATTAAATCAACCCATCAGGGTGTCATCTGGAGAGAAACAAACGCTGAGCTTGCTTTGCAGGCAGGGGGGAGGATGAGATCCCCCCCCTTTGTATTTTTTTGCTGAAAGCTTTTCCCTTCTGCAGATGTGCAGCTGCTGAAGTTCTTTGCCAAAAGCCGGCCGTGACTTACAGAGCTGGGGAACGTGCACACATCTGTTTGCAGTGGAGAGCAGTGAAGGGGCTTGGGTCTCCTGTCCTAGGGGATTATGTTCTCGTGATAGATTGTGCTGACTGTCATAGAGGGAAATGGCAAATTTCACAGGGCACTCTGAGGGCACTTCGTAAATAGGAGTTTGCTTGCCAGTGTCAGCCAATCACCACCTTGCTAAATTGAAGAGGAAAGAGCTCCCAGAGAGTTTTCAGACTATTGGAGCTCTTTCTTTTAAAATGTTAACTTCCTCCCCCCCCAGCCCTAAAGATGGATATGTTTTCCACATACAAAAATGTGCAGCTGTAAAGCATGATGTGAATATTACAGACTTCCCATTTTCTTTTAGGTAAGAATTGAGTCTTGCGTTATCCAGAGCTCAGAGTGGCATAGCAGCAAAAGGAAGTAAATGCCTCTCACTAAAGTTGAGAAGGGTGTCTTCTCCAGCACACGTAGCACTTCAGAAACCAACATCTGGCCAAAACCAGACCCTGAAGCATCCTCCACAGTCCAGTGAAGTCCATTGGAGCTTTTGCATGGGTCAGGGAGTTAGGGATAGGGCTGTAATTGAGAATCTGTTTTTCCCTGCCTTGACGTGCGAGGCTGTATGTGCAGCAATCTGCAGTCAAATTCTGCAAGAGAATTTCATACTGAAAAGAGATGTGTAAGATATTGAGCTCTTTCCAAATGATGTAAGAAGCCTTGATCTAGCTTGGCTGCCATTTTTCAGCTTTGTCAAACTCAGAGAGAGGACTGAGAGGTTTCCTACTGAGAAACCAACACATGGTAACTGTTTTTTGCATCAAATTTCTATCTCTGTCCCCTGAGATTATGATGAGTGACTCCAAGTTGAAGTTTTGCCATGAAGTTTTACTCACATACAACAGTCCTGTACTTGTGTTGGTGAAGGATACTGATGGCTATTGCTGCTTAGTTTGTGCTAAAGCTTTCCCCATTGGTATCCTCTTGTTTGCACAGTAGGAAACACTTCTTGCAGGATGGTTTAGCGTGCACAAATTCAGTGGGAAACCAAGGTTTCCCCTATTAAATTCCTAAATTCCTCCACTAATCAGAGAAAGACACTTTTGGGTGTGTTTCAATGAAAAATAGTATTGTCTCTAAAAGGTATAAATTTCATAAAATGTTGTCAGACTTTGATGAGGTTTTTATTTTTAAGCTAACTTAGTTCTTTATATATTGCTAATATATATTGCTTTTCATATTGCTAATCTATTGCTTTGTGTCCCTCTTGCTTAATGTTTGCTTGCATGGGCAAAAATTATTTTTCTGATCCAAAGAAATCTGGAAACATCAGAAACGGAGAACTTGCCCTGTCAGAGCACTGAAGGGCTTAACTCTGACCAGCGTTCACTGCAGGAGTACAAAATCTAGCTTTTCTGTTCTTTAAACCAAACTTCATATATGCTGATCTTGGTCTGTCTGCTCATTCATGCTCAAGACAGCTTGCCATTAGATTTTTATTATTATTATTATTGTTAGTAGAATAGGCTAGACTGTTTCAATTGGAAAGGACCTACAGTGATCACTTAGTCCAACTGCCTGACCAACTCAGGGCTGACCAAAAGTTAAAGCATGTTAAGGGCACTGTCCAAATGCCTCTTAAACACTGACAGGTTTGGGGCATTGACCGCCTCTCTAGGAAGCCTGTCCCAGTGTTTGATCACCCTTTCAGTAAAGAAATGCTTCTTTATGTCCAGTCTGAACCACCCCTGGTGCCCCTTTGAACCATTCCCCTGTGTCCTATCACTGGGTACCAGGGAGAAGAGCTCAGCACTTCCCTCCCCACTTTCTCTTCCTCAGGAAGCTGTAGAGAGCAATGAGACCCCTCAGTCTCCTCTTCTCCAAACTAGACAAGCCCAAAGTCCTCATAGGGCATGCCTTCCAGCCCTTTCACCAGCTTTGTTGCCCTCCTCTGGATGCGTTCAGTAGTAGTATTTTATTTTTATTTCAGGCTCCTGATAAAGATCTGATTTTTGAAAAACCAATCCTGACCTTGGATTGCATTGATTTGTCTTGCTTTTTATTTTGAAGTAAAAATAAATTTTCAAAAAGGTCTGGAAACGGGTAGTCACCAACCCAGTCTTTTTTCCTGAAGGATTTAAGCAGTTTAGCCAGCTGTCTATCTCTATTACACATATAACTTTTTTTTTTTTAAATTTGTGAGTAATGTTTTGCACTACAGGAGATTTTGGTATGACTTACCATGAAATCACTGAATGCAGAATTAAGCAGAAGATTGTATAATGCAACTTTTCTTAAGCAGTTGCTTCACAGGATCAGCGTAACTTGGTGATACATCTCACTCTGCTTCATCAGCGTACGTGGATGAGATCACCAGAAAAACAAGGTGTTGTCAACTGTCATTGCTCCATTAACTTCAGCTGAGCAATGGCCCGGAAGCGAGGTTTGGGGCTTTTTGGTGCTTTGCAGGAAATTTTGTGGTATTTCTTTTTCAGTTTTGTAGTTGAATAAAAAAAATATATCAACGACTATTTGGAGAAAGATGGCAGAGTAGCCCCATCTCTTCCCTTCCCTCCAAAAAAAAAATATGGTGAGAAGGAGGGGAAGCCTAAACAAAGTGTTTTGCCTCCTTTTGAAGGGAAGATTTTAACACACACACACATCCAATGTAGCTAAATTTTGATAGGTAATGTCATTTCACAATAAAGACCCTGACTCTTGTAAGTTTCCTTTATATTACATCAAACATTTTCTTGAAAGTTTCTCTTTCTGTTGGGGTTTTTTGGAGTACTCAATTTAGATCAAACTTGGCAAAAAAAATTTTCAGTTGATCAGAAACCATAATTTACTTATCCAGAAACACTTAAACCTCTTTGTGATTTATGCAAATAGAATTGTTGAGACCATGCACCTGTATTTCAGATGAGTGCATCTTGCCCAGATAATGTAGTTTCTGGACCCTTTCTGATCATGTAAGAGAAGAAACAGGTACTTTTACAGTATGGTTCAGACTTTGTGAGTATTAAAGGGGCAAGTATTAAAGAGGCTAAAAGAGTAGCTTACAGGTGATCATCAAGAGTTAGCTGAGGTGGATTGGCCCATTGTTCCAGTGTAGTTCCTCCATATAAACTTATATAATCTGAGGTATCTGGGAGCCTGTTTGCTATATAAACTGCTTACTCTTATCTCAGTGTACAATATTTTGAAAAGTGACTCTTGCCAAACATATGACCCAAAGTAGGACTGATTTGTTATTCATCGTCATTTTTACCTGTCATCAAAAGTTAAATTCGTGTGAAGAAAGTCTAAAGAAAAGTGATTTCTTAGTTTTATATGATAACTCTATTTACAAACACTATGCATCTCGAATATGCCTTTTGCTTGGGAAGGCGTATAAGCAGAGATAGGTTCTTGATAACCTATTTCTAGTGCTGTAATTTCTCTTCTGACTTATTTTTCTTTTTAATATGAATGCAGAGAACCCACTTGGAGAAGTGGATGACAGATTTTTATTAAGTAAATGCTATCCAATCTGAATGTTTGAGTTATTGCATGTGGAAGAAATGGGAAGAAGAATGCCTACTGGAATGCCAAACATTTTTCTTACCAGCCAAGAAGTAAATCAAGTATAGCATTACATAAGCTCTTCTTGTGCCTCTTCTAATTGAAGAAAATGTTTTGGGGAATTTCCCCTGAAAGATCGAGTTTAGGTTTACTTTGCCAGTAATGTCTGGAGACATTCTCTTTTCAATAAAGAAAATCTGGTTGTTATCAAAAGATCCATTGTGTTCAGCCATGGATAATTGAAGAAACATAATGCAGCTTCTACCTTTGCATAAAGAAGGTGGTTCTGGTGAGGAATATCTAACTGGCCTGTTCATAGGGCATCTGATCTAGAGAACATGTGCGTTTGTTAACATAACCGTCCTTTCTGCAGGGAAAAAAACATTTATAGGGAGCCTCTTTCCTGAGCCAGACCCTTAGAGCTGAGTGTATAATGCTGATATTTTGGGGGCAGGGGGATGAGAAATTCACAAAGGAACCTGCACGTCATCAGGGTGTTGTATTGGGTAGGTCGCCTGTCTCCTAGTGCTGGTCATCTGCTGAGGGAGATCTCATCTCATCTCTCACCCTGCAGAAAACCTTTGTATTCTTTTAACATCATATGAGAACTTGTAAGTCTTGTCCTCTCCAGAGAGGTTTACAGACTTGAACTGAGGGGGCTCTGCTTGCGTTTCCGTAGGTAGAACTGTGTTGGTGAGAAGCAGAAAGGAGGTGAAGGTGGAGGGGTTGTAGGGTAAAATGTAAGCCACGCCATAATCACTGGAGTCAAATCAATAGCTTCAGTAGGGCTAGGATTTCGCCTAGCATCAGGCTGGAAATGAGATGTTTATGAGCATTTAAGATGAAAGGGGATGATGTTTATTGAATAATCCAGGGAATGGGGGCTTCCGCAAAGGGTTTGACTCCAGAAGACTCCTACTTTGATATTTTGTTGTGGGTCCTGTAAAATGCGCCCTTGTGAAATGCATTCAGTGCTGGCTGCTTTGTAGTAATGAGTTTTTCCTGTGCACAATAAACAGTATTGGGGCCCAGTCCAGGACAACATTCAAACATCTTGGGTGGAGTATGCCCTTGTGGTTACCCTGGAATACAAAACTTGGATGCGTGTTCTCCGGGTTGGAAGCTTCTGTAAGAATAGCTCTGCTTCAGTCATGAGATAAGGGCTCAATAGAGGAAATTGTACATGGATGCTCTGTTATCAAACAGTTCAATGTATATGAAAGAAAGTAAATAATGGAAATTAAAGTCCTCTAGAGCATGTATTGCCTTTATCACATCCCTTGGAAAAGAGTAGTGAACAATATGTGCTCCTAGAAACTCCAGTTTCTAGGTTTTCTGCCATAAGAAGTCCAAAGAAATGCTTCAGCAAAGAAAAACTCCAAATCTCCCAAATAAATATTTTCAGTTTGTTTTTTGTTTCTTCAAATTTAGTTATGAAATAACTTTAAACTTTTCAAAAAATTGTACCCGATCTCTCAAAGTGGAATGAATTTGGGAAGAACATATTTTCTTTTTCTCATAGTGAGATTTTACAGCACTCATCAGTATTTGCCAAGGCAGACTTACGGGTGGATTCATGGCCTCCCTCATACCTTCCACTGAACTGCTGAAGTTTGTTAGACACTACAGAATTACTAGGGATAAAAGACTGTGGAAGTGTCATAGGGGTAGCATAATTGTATATCTTATTTTAGCAGCCATTTTTTACTGCTTGCTTGCTTGCTGGTTAGTTGGAGAAAGGCAAAAAAATTCCTCTTGGGGAGGAAAAGCCACCTAGTACCAGTGTTTTGAAAGGGTTGGGTTGGTTCTTTTTTTGCAGATTTTTGGGGTTTTGTTTGTTTTGTTTTCCACAGAAAAAATCAGAGTGAATTCTCTCTTTTAGGGTAATTAATAACAGGTCATCATAGTATAATCCAGGTTGGAAGGGATTGCAGGAGGTCTCTACTCCAGCCTCCTGCTCAAAGAGATTCAGGTCAGAGCTCAGACCAGGTTGCTCAGGGCTTTGTTTTGAAAACCTCCAGCAATGTTCCAGACCTGTATTATCCTTACAGTAAAAAAATAAAATAGAATTCCTTATTTCAAGTCTCTATGTTATTAATACGTGTTCCTGTTTTCTCTCATCCACCGAAGAGAGAAGCATCCAAGGAAGTGGCTTCAGATCGCATGTGCTACACCGATGGCTTTCTTTTTAAAAGAAGTAAAATGTTCAAAAAGTCATGACAGAATGTGGAAACCTGAGTCTTGTTTCTGAAAGGAACTGGGATGTGTGGGTGGCAGTCCAGATCTGACTTGGACACGCTTAGGTGCAGAGCATCACTGGGTCAGTCTGTCTGTCTGCCGAGCTTCCAGGACATGAGGAAGCTCTTTAGACCATGTCTGGATTAATCAGATCTTCGGGAAGTACCTTTGTCAGGACTGTGACCTGTTATCTCGGTCATCTCCCACGTTAGCAAGTTCTGCTGGCTCTTTGGAGCTGGATCTGGTACCTCCTAGTAAGCGCCAGAGTTTGCAAGGTACGTAGGTACATGAAGATGAAGATAGGTGGTTTCTCAATTTTCCCAGCAACACCTAGATGATGTCTCCTGTTGCAACCAGTGGTAAAGAATGCAATCCTTTGAAAATGTTAGCTGTTTTTTCAATGTTTGTTTAAAAAAAGAAAAATTTGATCCTCAGTTGGTTTTGGAAATTGGTCTTAAACTTCAAAGCCATGTAGTTGCTTCTAAAAATTTTACTGTTCTTAATTTCTGGGGGCTTTTCTGCCACCAAAGTGGCAGAAGACTGCGCTACCGAGTCATCATGGGATTGTGCCAGCATTTTCGCCTGATGGTACCAGAAGATCAGGTCTGTTTTGCCTCCTGTTACGTAGTTTCTTTTATAGTTGGAAGTGGCAGCAAAGGCCCCGGGGGGAGAATGTATGGATGTTTCCAAGTAGTAGGCTTGCTCCTTACCCTCCACCCTTGTCTGGTGTGTCAGGGAAAGGCTCCTTCCCCGAGCTGTTTTGCAGTTGCGTTGCTAAATGCCTGGTTACGGAGAGGGATGCGGGCAGCTGAGCAACCCGTCGATAGGAGGTGATTTTCTGTTTGTGTTGCTTTCTTGTCTGGGGGTGCCAGTGTCAGCGCAGGGGGAAACCCTTGCGCTTGGCCAGGCCGTTGCCCTCCCGACACCCTCCTCTGCTGAGCCCCTTCAGCCGGTTCCCGCGCGCGGGATCACCCCGGGAGGGGAGAGAGTATCGAACCGCACGTGAGAGCGAAAGGGCGGAGGAGGAGGAAGAGCGATTTTCCCCAGGATTTGGGGTTTTTGGTTAGGGTGGCGTTTTTTTTCCCCACTTTTATTGGCCGTGAGTGTAATGACCGCTTAACCACATGGACTGGGCGCGCTCCCTCCCCCACGCTTCCTCTCCCTGGCAGAGCAGAGGCTCTCAGATTTCCTCCCAGCGCGGGCGGATGGCGGCTCTCGCCTACATTCCTCTTAGTACAAAAGAAAAGGAAAAAGTTCTCTCTCTGCGGGCAGATGGCCGACTGTTTCCTGGCAGCTCTGCTCCAGTGTCCTTTTTCCTATTGTCCTGACAAACACGCTCACGCACACACCCACAGAAGAGAAACTTTCCTCCTGGAAAAATAAATAAAAGCAAACCCTCTTTGCAGAGTTTTTTTTTTCTTCTTTGGAGCTGTGCAGGTTCGCTCCTTGTGGTGGGTAAATCTTTGACAGCTTACGTGCTGCCTGGCCCTGCCTCTCTGCTGAGGAAGGTTGAACGAGGGGGTGGGGAGCTGCGCTGTGGTTGAAAGATTTTTGATAAGAAATAAGACCCGCAATAAGCGGATTCTGCATTTGTGATGGCCGAGATATGTGGAAGAGTGAGGATGGGAGGAAAGAGGAGGTTGAGCAAGGCAGGGAGAAGCGGGGTCTTCGCAACCAAAAAAACATTCTACAGCTGACTTTTTGCTTGAGCTCAGATGATGCTTAATAGAGACTGAATATAGCAACAGGTCATGGACCCAGAGCTGGTACAGGAAGGCCTCCTGGAGCATGTAGTGACTAGGGCTCTGCAGATGGTGCCCCCAAGTTGTGGTGATGGACACTTCAGGAAACTGTGTGCTACATCCTCATCAGGAGGGGTAAGAGTCAGCATCCTGCAGGGTGAAGGCCACCAAAGGAGAGATTTGCTGAGGCTCCATTTGTCTTCCCTGATGATAACTTATTTTGGAAGAAGTTGAGGTTCTTCATTTTAATGCTCTCATTTCCTTTCTGAATGTGAGACAATTTGTCTTCCTGCCAGGAAACTCTTTGCAGAGTTGCTCCTCGAAGGGACCTCTTTGGGTCCCATTTATGCTAGAATAGCAGAGGTTATCTCACCACATTGAAAATGAATTCCAGTGCGGTTCATGGGCTGAACACTATATTTTAGTGGCAGGTTGTTTCCTATGCTGTCAAATGTTTGAGTTTCTTATAAGCATAATAATAACCCTGAATTCTTTCCAATTCTTTTTACACTGGAAGTGATTTACTGTTGTAGGAGGACTGGTATATTTGTAATACAGCATTCCTCTCAAAGGAGGGAAAGTATCTACACCAGTTGGCTACACTGGTAGAAATTCGTATTGGCCAATGTAACTTCACCTTTGTTGGGGACTGAAGCCAGTTCCACTGCATCTGCTAGGAATTCTGCCTCTTCATGTGGGTGGTAGATGGTTCTGCAGGCAAATGTCTGCTCGTGTAAACCAGGTCCATATTTCTTTTGTTTTATTCCATATTGACTACAGTCGTCTTGTATGTGGGTAGTTTCAAAGCCAAAGAAAACAGGTATGAAACGCCGACTCCACTGATGTCATCAGCAAGCTCGTGTTCGCTTCAGTAACGCAAGATTCACCACTAATGTCTTCTTCAGCCTTGACTTAAAGTAACTGAATTTTCATTTATTAGGCTGCAGAGCATAGGTGAATATTATCCCACTTTGAAAGGGGCTGAGTAACCCCACTGCGTGCACACATGCGCTAATGCAAGATCTAAAACACAGGGAGATGATCTAGGATTGCCAAGAACCGTCACAGAAGAGCTGCCCTCTGCTCCTACCTTCACTTCCCAGGGTCTTGGTCTCTCCATCTGGAATTATTATTTTTTTAATCTTTTGTTCATGACTTCCTTGTAGAAAGTTTAACCTGAAACATGTCATTCCACTAAACATTGTAATTAGGCTTCATTTTAGCAGCCAGATTGGGAAATACTGAATCTTTCTCTTCTTTCCCATGTGAATTTTCTATTAATATATGTTAACCTACCTGCAGGAGTGAAGACTCATCACGTCTCTAAGCAGTAATGCAAACCACACTTTCCACCACAAAGAATAACAGTATTTACCTTCTGTACCTGCGAGACTTAATCTGTGCTTATGAGCAGTGAATTAGAAAAAGAGCCCCGCTGTTTTGTTTGACAGGGTCATGGAACATCCCACCGCTAACCCTGGAAATGCTGTTTTTCAGCTGAGGGTGTGGTTGCCTGAAGGAAATTGGAGGGATGTCGAATACCCTTTGAGTTGTTGAGCTTTTCTGCTGTTTGTTATGTGTTTAGAGCGAGGAACAAAGGGAAAATAAGACAATGGGAAATATGGGAGAAGCGTAATAATAGTGGGTGCAGCGAGCCCCACCTTTAACAGAAGACAATTCACATTGTGAAGACCCTGTTTTCGATTTCTGCCTTCAGGTCAAATGTTTTTTTGTTTAAGTCTGCAGTTTTCCATGCTGAGCTTTTGCCTCTGGCTGAATTACTTTTGAAAGCCTTCAGCCAAAATGTTTCAGCTGTTTCAAAGAACAAAGCTAGGGGAGAAAAATGTGCTGTCTCCCCTGCATTAGAAAGTGCACCAGGCTTTTAGTTTTCGCTAAGGCTAATCTTATGCTGTGAGACAGAAGTGTTGCATGCTGTTTGGACTGGAAATTTGTCCTTTGCCACTCCTGTGTCATCTCTAACTTAACTCTTCCAAGGTTTTGTGGGAAGAAAATTTCAGCTGGCACACCGTCAAGCAGAGGTTTTTATTTTTAGTAGCTAAAGTCTTCAGTAGTTACCTTGTTACCGAATGGGCTGTCCTTCCAGCTCCCTGTGCCAGGTAGGTGACCCTGGTACTGACCCTCTGGAGTTTCACCTACGACCTCCAGCAAATGGGTGGTGGAGGAAATTAATGGACAGGAGGTGAGGGTAGTTTCTCAAGGGTTCAGTGGCTTTACTACAGAACAAGGATAGCCTAAGGATGCAATGGAGATTCAGGGCAACGCATAAACGTTGCCCATTGCAGGTCCTGCTGTTTCACATCTTGTTGCTGAGGGTTAGCTTCTTTCCAAGCAGAGCCTTGTTGCCAGCCCAGTCCTAATAGTGCTCCTATAATAAAGCCCCAGCCTGGGAGGTACATGCCATCTGCAGCTCAGAGGCAAAGGCTGGCCTCCTAACCAGAGGTACAGAGTACATTTCTGGGGTTTAGTAGGACTTCCGTGCAAATCTCTGCCTAGGAACAGTGGACTAAACTACCAGAAGTTTTTCTCTCTTGTACCATTGATTATCCCACTGGCACCGTAGCAGAAAAGAGGCGGAAACATCTTGATTTACTAGTATCCAGCAGAGGCAAGGCCTGGACCAGGAAGGAAGGAAAAGATCCTCCATTCTAGTCAAGGTCAATGATTTGGACATAAAGATGCATTCATTCTGCTTCTAAAGAAATAATTGCTCCACTGTTCATGTGTGGGTATGCAGTGAGGGAGAGATGTGGGACCCACTCGGGACATTGACAGTGGAAATGCATGTATTGAGTCCAGCATCTTCAACGTGTACGTGCAGACTGTACACGTAGGGTAAGTGTTGTCTCAGATAAGCACTATGAATCCAGGAGTTTGGGATGTTTCGTAGCCAGGAGAGTGCTGTAATGGATCTAAAACCTGGGGAAATGTTCAAGCTTCTCAAGTTTTGCCAAGAAAGGAGGTGCTTAAGCCAATCTGGTGTCAGGTAGCTTTGTTTTGGTGAGAATAGGCCTGGGGGCAGGTAAAAAGAACCCCAAAACCTGGAAGTTGTAGGGAAGCAGCTTTTAAGGTAATAGGTTGAATGGTGAAGTCTTCCTGAAGCTGGAAGTAGGGAGGGGAATAGTGACCTCAGAGTTAAACCTGGGCTATCTGGGTAAGGGGAGACCTGGGAAGCAGGGTCTGCTATTGAGTAGATGAGGAGGGCTGTATGTGATAAGGTTCTAGCGTGAGGACAAACTTAAAAATAACGACATGCCCCCCAAACCCTGCTTACTTCCAAAGCCTGGAATGGAAC
This sequence comes from Tringa solitaria, assembly GCA_026413425.1. NCBI lineage: Eukaryota > Metazoa > Chordata > Aves > Charadriiformes > Scolopacidae > Tringa > Tringa solitaria. The sequence goes on along the minus strand of JAOXJM010000001.1, from coordinate 61,722,944 downwards.
CTGTGGTTCCTGGAGGTCCCTCCGCTCCACCAAGTGTGTACAAAACCCCTGGCAGAGCATCTGTCCCATCCTCTTCCAGGAGGTGCTGCTGTTACCAGCTATTCCCCTAACTCAGGTGCCAGAGGTCCCTGTGGTAGAGCCAAAGCATCCAGCTGTACTGGTAACTGTACCATCCCACACCATGGGACTCCAGTGGGTTTTTTTCTTTTTTTCAGTTTGCCCTTAAACCAAACCAACCAACCCAAAACTGAAACTTGGTTTGTGTTCTCCAAATGCAGTTTCTGTATGTGTGAAATGGAGCACTCAAAAACCGAGAAGCATCACATTTAGGGTTGTCCATGCAGTTTCAGTTGTGTTTTCCACGCTTGTGCTGCAGTGGTCGGGCTTGGCTGGGTGGTCACAAGCTTCTCTTTGGTCCATCTGTGGTTTCCTTCAGTACAACAGAAGGGGCCTGCTCTGGAGGCGAGTCAGGGTAATGTAGCAAGTGAAATAGCCGCCTGCAGGGTTTCCTTGCTTAATTTGGCAGGTAATGAAGGAGAAATGGCTAGGAACTTCCTCACCTGCCCTTCCCAGAGCTCGCTGCTGTCAGACAAAGCCTGAAAGCAGAGTTTTTGCCAGCTGCAGCCAGCTGTGTGTTCCCTGGACTGGTGGCGCTGGTCTCACGTCTGCTTGTGAAGGCAGCGGGGTTTGCAGTTGGAACAGTCTGAAAAATCAAGTCTTGCTCTAAGAGCAAATTGTAATTTTGCCTGTAGTCTGTACAACCCAGTTTGCCATTTATATGGTTATATGGTGAGCAACAAATGTCCTCGAAGTGAGGAGGAAGCAAAATATTCAGTGAGGCTGTCCCAGCAATATGATTTCATCTCTTCCATGTACTTTGGTTCTCATCAGGTTTTCCATGACAGGTGACTGACATCATTATCCAAGCAGAAAACTTTTTGCTTTTCCCTCCTTTCTTTGCCAGTTTAATGAATTTAACTAGCTAGCTTGCTAGCCCTTGCTTTACAAGAATTGGAAGCTGATACAAAGGAAGCAGGAGCAAGAAGGGAGGAAAAAGTAGGCGCATCCTTAGTCAATGGCAACTACTAGATCTGATGAGGCCTGTCTTTTACCAAGGACAGGGATGAGACCAAGTTGCAGGCAGCCAAGGGAGGAGCAGGGCAGTCCCTTTAACCATAGTTATCCTTTAAATCAGTTTAGTGACATATAAGCGGGGCAGAGTTTGTTCTGTGGAGGTCAGCAGAAGGAATTATATCATAAAATTAAAGACATATCATAACACACAACGCAGCTTTTCTGCACGGAGGCTGAACGCCGACACTGCGAGTTTCTGCATTCCTTGCATTGCAGCGTTGTCCCTCTGACATGGGGTGCACACACAGAGAGAGAGGTTGCGGTACGTCGATTCCACTTGGGGTTTTTGAAAATACAGTTTGTTTTGACACATGGGATTCTCCTGACCCCCTTGTAAGGCCTGTGGTGTAAGATATGATAGATCAAAGGGAAACGTTAGGACGGAGTGGGGCAAGTGGGGTAGGAGGCTGTGTGGGATCTGGCTTTAAAAGATAATATAGGATAATATAAGAGCATATCGCTTCCCAGTCATTGGTTCTTCATAGATATGTTTACGTAAGTTTATCCTGCTTTTTTTTCTTTAATAAATGACTTGGGCCTGTCTACAATTAGGATCCCATTACTAGTGTGATGAACTGAACAATCCTTCTGTTAGTGTCGTCAGTTTCCATGGCCCGCCAGGCATTCATGTGGCCAGGACAATCAGTGCCTGCAAAGAGGTGACAGCTCACCTTGCCCCAAACTACCTGTGCCCAGCACAGAATGGCAGAGTAGATAAGGCGGGACGGCACCTTTGGAGGTGGCCAAGTCTAGCCCCCGGTTCAGAATGTGGTCACATAGAGCATCTTGCTCAGGACATTGTCCAGTCAGGTTTTGAGTTTCTCCAAGGACAGAGCCTCCATGTCCTCTCTGGTGCATAGTCACCCTCTCGGTAAAAAAGCTTTTTCTTATATGTAGGCTGAGTTGTCCTTTCACTGAACACCACTGAAAAGCCTTGCTGTTGTGGAGGTGGCCAGTCCTCCCAGATCTTGGTGCCCACCCACCTGCAGGGCTGACTGGGAAAGGAAAGAAGTGGACTTCACCTAAGTCCTCTGAGGAGGAACTGTTGCTGCGGTCAGCTAGGGAAGGCTCATGGCATGGAGCTTTGGGTCAAACACCCTGAGCTCAAGTTTCAGAAAACCCTTGCCTTGCTGCTTGGCTGGCATTGGGCACCTCAAGTCACTGACTCCCCCACTGCAAACATCTTGTTTCACCAAGGGAACCTACTCCCGGGTCCTGGTGCCCTTCTTCCCCACTCGGCTGGTGTCCTCCTCCTCACTCTGTGGGGACTCCCCCCCTGAGGTCGTGCTGCTGCCGGGGACCTCGGGAAGGCATCGTGCTCATACCCAGGCCCAGGGACGCTGCCCGGTGCTGGGGCTGTGCCCAGGGACCCACGCGGTGGCCTGTGCGTGTGTGTTCGTGCACAAGCAGGCGTCCTCATGCCTGCTTCTTCCCCCAAAGGGAAACAGGCTCCAAACAGAGCAAGGGCTGGGGGAGGGAGCCCTGACGTTTTTAACTGTTGGCTTCCCCTTACTCACGATCTTCCTGTTAGTGTTTTGTCTTCTTGGCATCCTTCCTGTTCTTTATGTATGTATGTTATATATTGTTGCTGTCTGTATGTTGCATCCTTTGTTCTGTAAAGCATGGGAGTGGAGAGGTGTTACTTGCAGGCTTTGTCTGGCTGCTGAAGGTTACTCATGAAAGTAACTGAAGAGGGCATTTTTGTAAGCACCAAGGAGAAGAAAGCATGCATGGGCTTTAAACGTAGTGTGTCTTTTTTTCTTCTTGGAGAAGAGTTTGACCAGCTGTGGGTCACTCCTGGGGATGTGAAGCCATATTGTTTATATGAACCAGTGGTGTGGCCGGTATCCAGTTATGGGTTTGGACCCGATTTTCGTGTGAGGTGCAAAGTAAACAGAGCAAAGAAAATCTTGAGACTTAGCCTCCAGCACGTGGCAATGGTGATACCCATCCCCAAACCACAAACTCCTTTGAGGTATCCTTGGTTTATTCCCCACAAATGAAATAGCAAAGAAGGGAGGCCTGGGACTTGCTGCCATCACTGTCTAACCTTAGTGGAGGCAAGACTCCATGTGTGCGACCCACACGCTGTCTGCATACATTTCTGAGGATGTGGGCTGCAGGGCATTGGGTGCTCCTCTGGCTTTTGTCATCATCTGATGGCCACACCAAGTGCAGTGAGCCCATTTCCAAGAGAAAATGGGCACAAACTTGTACACAAGAAGTTCCATCTAAACATGAGGAGGAACTTCTTCACTTTAAGGGTGCCAGAGCACTGGAACAGGCTGCCCAGAGAGGTGGTGGAGTCCCCATCTCTGGAGACATTCAAAACCTGCCTGGACAAGTTACTGCGTAACCTGCTCTAGGAGGACCTGCTTTGGGAGGGGGGTTGGACTAGATGATCTCCAGAGGTCCCTTCCAACCCCTATCATTCTGTGAGCAAAGCTGTTTTTTTCCTTTCCCTGAAGGAGTTTAGCTCATATTCCTCTGGAAGACTTTTCTGTCCTTTGAGGGTGGGAGCCTGCCTACTGTCAGCGTCCCTTTTTTATTCACCGGTTGCTTTGGAAGCAGATGTGCACACTTCAACCGGCATTTTGATCGGAAGTGGGGAAGAGGGCATGGGGGTGGAGTAGGGGGAGGGGGAGGAAAACTTAAATTAGAAGAAAGCCAAACAGCTATTGCTGGAGACTAGATGATTACAGCTCATTTCAAGGCTGTTTCCTGCATGCCAATGATAGACCAGTAAACAAACGCCTCTTTGCGAACACAAAGCAGGCAGGAACTCTGTTTGGAAGAGAGGGGTCGGGGTAGGTCTCGCTTTGCTTGGTAGCAGGAAGCCCCTATCACATGGCCCTGGGAATCGTGAGGCCGGGTGCGTGTGGGAGATAGGCCGAGAGTCTTCTGCTGGGAGAACTTCATATCCTTCCCAGGGTCCGGTCAACAGGTTTGAGAGCTCCCTCCCCTCCCTCTTTCCTCCCGCCTCCTCCCCTGTCCTTCCTTTCCCAGTTTAATTTTGAAACGATATCAGATGACTGCTTTGTTCCCCCAAACAATGGCAGGGATTACTGAATAAATTGCAGTGGTGAGGCTCTCCAAATGGGGCTCTGCATCTTCTCTCCCCTTTTATGGCCTTGCTGCTCCAGGGTGTACGTGCCAGGAGCGGTGGCCCTGGGCTCGGATTGCTGTGGGGCTGTGCTTCCCATTGCTGCTAGAAAGTCCTTGTGTGGTTTTTACAGAAAGCAGCAGTCGGTCAAGAAGTACTGGATTAATGTATGTATGTCCTTCTCTAGGTCATCTGCTAACTGAGCTCAGCCCTGCTTTTTTCTTCTGAGTAGTCTGTAGGACCCTGATCACATTGCACATGAGGCAGGAAAGCAGAGCATTTTGGATAACACTTGTGAGCCTCTGGCAGGTCACCTTTCCCCATCCCTACGCTCACATTCTCTTGTGCTCTCTCTCCCCGCTTTCCTCCCTCATTCTCTCCTGTCCACACAGTCCCATCACCTCCCTTGTACCAGACTGGGTGCATGTTGGACCCCTTCCCTGAGCTGCTTTGTCTAAAACTCTTGGCGAGCTGTAGCAGGTCACAGAGATGCTCCAAAGAGAGCCCAAACCAGCACACAATCAGGGTAGCGTGTGGTCGATCGTAGTAGAGATGTGAGGAGACAGGAAGAACAGGAGCTCCCCTTGCCCTTTGCAATGACCCGTCGTGTTAACTCTGGGTGCCTTATGGAGTCGAACCTCAGTAGAGAAGATCTAACTTTTGTTGCCCTACTGGAGGCAATTTTCCATTGCTGCCATCCTAGCTTCCTCTCTTCGGGTGTTGGCAATGCTTGTGGGTCATGCTTGCAAGTTGATTCTGGTGGCCTTATTAATGGAAGAGATGATCCTATCACTTTTGAAGTTCATTTGGGCTTGGAATTGGTTTGGGATAATAAGCAAATTATCTGACTGTTGGACAATTGGGAGGTACTTTATTATTTTCTGCTATTTTATTCTAGAGGTAACTCTTTTTTTTTTCCTCATGTTTTCCAGTGTGTTTGGATAAATATTTACTCTTTTGGGCAGGACCAGCTAATGTGCTACAATAATCCCCTAGGTGATGCTGAGGACACCCTGTATACCCTGCTGCTCAAGGGTGAAGGCACAGCAAGCTGTGCATCTCCTAGGGATGACTTGACTTCCCTAAGGGGCTTTTGTTGTACCTCATTGTTGTCATGTTGCAGCATCTGATGTGTTGCTGCTTAGAAGCTCCTGGCCTGCTCTTTAATCTGCCTAGTGTGAGTGTGTTGCTTTGGTTACCCCTGCCACACGTGGTGGCTGTGGGGGGACAGCCACTTCTGCCCTTGGCTCCAAGTCATGCTGATCTGCTGATTGCAGTGGTGCTCCTTTCACAACTGCTTTGTGCCTTGCTTCTGCTCACTGAGGGTGATGGGGTCTGTCCCATCCACTACAGACGAAGAAATGACTGGACCTCTTATTACACTCTTTTTGGCCTCTCCCACAGGAGGTACACCAGGTTCACCACTCTGCTGAGCACCAGCAAACATTTGCTCATACCCAGGTGTTCGTTTTCAAGACAGTGTTTGTTAGGGGGCTGTTGGAAAAGGCTGAGAGATAGAGTTTCCTGATGCAGGAATTGTGTGGTCTTACCGAGACAGAGGAGCTCATCCCAAGGGAACTTTCAGAGTGGCAGCGGAGCCACGGGGGTTGTGTGTGTGCCGATTCCTGTTGTTCTTACATACCTTACTGCTAAAGGCAGTGCCGAGGAGCTCCGGCCACTGACCCTGCTGTGCGAGGCACTACATGAGTGATGAGTGAAGAGACCGACCCTGCTCTAGGGACGTTGTAAGCCAAGTGCAGAGCAGCCTCTGTTGCAGCTTTGCAGGAATCTGCTTTGGCTGCCTGGGTGAGTCATTCTTTGGCCAGGGACATGAGTGATCATTACTTTTTCATTATTTTCAATCCATAACAGTTAACGGATGGATGAATAGATTTTGTTCCTCGGGCTGGTAAATTTTCTTGACAGTGTTGCAAGGCTGCTCTGTGTCTAGAAGTGAAGTGGGTGTTTGTTCCAGTTACTAACAAGGAAGAGAAGCCAAGGGGGTTTATTGTCAGGGGAAAGACAGTCCGTTAAATGGTTAGCAATGAGCTGCCCCAAGTGTGTACACATTTGAGTTGACCCAGAGTTCACTCCTCGCCTTAGGAACATTGCCAGTGTGGGATAAAGGGAGGGAGAGAAAACTGCGAACAAACAAGACTGGTTTTTTTTTTTTTTTGCTTTCCTTGTCTTTTTTCCTCTCTCTGCCCAAAATACTTGGACTGTGGAAACGAGAGATCCTTTTGTTCTTTACTGTTTCTGGTGTGGTGGTTTTTATTTTTTTAACAACAAGAACCTACTAAATTTCTTGAGCCACTTGGTCTTGTTGCCAAATGCTCGGCATGTAGGGGCAGCATCTGACAGACCAGCCAAGTGGACAGATTTTGGAGGCTTCAGATTTTTCCAAGTATTGCCTACAAGATGGTGAGCCCTTTGTCATTACAATGCTGCAGAGCAGGCAGACCACCCTGAGAAGTGAGGAGAAATGGTGATGCAGAGTAACTCAGTAATTCTTCTATTTTTTATTTAACGATTAAGGGTGTTGTGGGGCAATAAAAAGGAGTCTGCTGCATTGACTGGGTAGCAGCAGTACTCAAAGCTCAAAGGAAAGAGAGGATCAGTCTTGCTCCATGAATGCTAGAAATCATAAGGCAAAGAGAATGACTCATTTTTGTGACTGATTTATCTTACCCCCAACAAGGAGTTGTCCTCTGAAAGCAGACCAGTAGCAGCCTAACATGGCCCACCAGAGGCAAAAATGTCAGGTAACCAGTTGCTGCAGCGCAGTATCTCTTCAGCCTAAAATGTTTTCTGTCCCAAGCTGGGGACATTGTGATAGTGTTGCATGCACAGGGACTGCTTAGGTCATCTGGCGCTAACACACATCATTTTAAAATCATTTTTGTTTCAGTATTCTGTGAGGGGAAAAACCCAAACACCTAAATCCCCTGAGATTTTGGCATAATGAAAGCCTTCATAAAATGTTCTCCCTAGTCAAGTCATGGTACAGCAGGTGATGTGGAGTCAAAGGTAATTTTTGCCTTCAAAACCTGTCGACTCCTCCCTGGGCTTCTGAGGGGTAGTGCTGTCACCCTTCTTTCCATTTTGTGGAGTAGGAAACAGAGGCTGTCCTCAGAGAGCTGTCACAGAATCAGAGTGGTTAGAGTTGGAAGGGACCTTAAAGATCATCTGTTTCCAACCCCATGTCGTCTCTTGCTTCTGCTCTTCTGGATTTCAAGAAGAAACATGCATGTGTGTGTGAGGAAGAGAGAAGGATGCTGAGCACAGAGCAACACCTCTTCCTTCTTCTTTCTGCAGGTGACCTGCTGCCCTGCTGTGTGCTGACATGATGACAGCTAGCAAGGCGACCGATGCGAGCAGCAAGTCTGAAAACAGTGTCTGCAAGTCCATTGAGAGGTGAGAGCTTTCCATGTTTCAGTGTTGGGGTGCTTTGCTTGCATTTATTTCCTCCAACAGAAAGAAAAATAACAGGAGGAATCATTCTCTCTGCTCCGCGCTGTCCCACTCTCCTCTCACATTAAAACACACCGCTATATATCTCAGATGGTTTAATTGCCATCTCAGGACTGTAACACTATTTGTTCTAGCATCCAGTCAGATTGATGATGTCCTAGACTCACAGTGCTAGAAGAAGTCTGCCCCAAGGCAAGACTTATTTGTGTTGATGACATCCCTGTCAATGTTTTACCCACCTGCACTTGAAATCTTCAACACTGGAGACTCTGGGGACTCCTCAGACAAGCCCTACTGTCCCCACCCATCGCAGGTGTTTTCCCAGTGTCCAACCTTGGTTTCTACTGCACAGTCCAACCACCAGTGGCACTGCGATGCCCTGCTCCTTGGGAAAGACCATGGTGTTGGGAAAGACCTTGGGAAAGACCAAGACAGTGCCAGCTCTTGACCAAAGCATGATGTTGTCACTGAGACAGCCAGGAGTTAAATATCTGTGAGGCTAGGGAAGAACAGTATCTGGCTCAGGTCCCATTCCTGCTCAGAAACCCATCCCAGACTCAATTTGCACTACAACAGAGTCTGCAATGGCTGCCAGCATTGCTTAACTCCAGGACAAAGCTCGAGGCCTGCCAGCAGGCAGGGTATCCGCATGGATGCTCTTACAAGAGCACAAAGTTCTGGAAGAGGCACACTTAAAACATTTAAGTTAATAAAGCAATTTCCTGAGTTGAATCTCAGTGTTGGGATCATGGTTAAATGGGACTAACGACAGCAATTTTTCATTCTGGTTACTACCTTGTGTTGTCCTGGTGCTCCTTCCCAAGCCCAGGCAAACTTGAAAGACACGGCTAAGTGCTTTGCTTTAGAAACATTTTATGTTGAAATAACTGTCCTGCTGGAACTTTACTATATTGATAAAATATCACAATGTTGATATTGTGATATCACACACTTGGAAATCCCCAGACTAAATGCATTAGGGCTTTTGGTGCGGTTTGGACTCAAACAGTGAAGACGTTTAATCCTGTGCTCTGAGAATGTTGAATCTAGTGTCTGGGTGCTACTCCACGTGCCCTAGGCCGAGGGGCTGTACCTAGGCGTGTAGAAGTCCAAGCCCGCATGCGGCCATAAAAATCTAATAATAAAAGTGAGGCTTTGTGTATTAATATGCATTTGGGTAACATTTGGATAACATTTGGATGAACCAAGGGAGATTCTCTGAGCAGGCACGGGAGGAATGCCAACTGTATCACACGGTTTCTCCTCTGTTTACCAGCAGCATTTTTGCTACTGTTTGCAAGTGGTCCCTTTTGGATTTAGTTGCAGTGGACCTGCTTAATGCCCTGATGATGTCCAAAACTCTACTGCACTTCTAAACACACACACAAAAATGGTGGTGAACTTCTCAGCGGTACCAGCACGTCTGACGTATAAAAATTACCTCGCTCACGTGCCACCTACTTCCGCTACAGAGAAAGATTTAATTAGATTTCATTTTAAACTCTGTCTTAGTTGTAACAAGAGGAGAACATTGTGTTCTGGCTATAAGGACTGTTCTGTGAGTGTCCTTCCCCATAAGCCCATTTTTCGAGTGCTTCTGTTGAGCATCCTTTGCTGTTACCAGCTTTATGAGTAGAACTTGTGGAGCTGATGGTCTAAAGGTAATGGACAAGAGGTATGGGCACAAATTTGAACATGGGAAGTTTCATCTAAACATGAGGAGAAGCTTCTTTACTTTGAGGGTGGCAGAGCACTGGAACAGGCTTCCCAGAGAGGCGGTGGAGTCTCTGACCCTGGAGATAGTCAAAACCCGCCTGGACACGTTCTTGTGCACATACCTGCAGGTGGACCTGCTTTGGCAGGGGGATAGGACTAGATGATCTCCAGAGGTCCCTTCCAACTCCATATCACTCTGTGATTCTATAAACCAAGGGTGAGCAATAGTGGTGAATGTTTCTTCTCTTTTTGTCTTTGGTGTGTAGGATCAAGCTTGCAGATAAAAACAATACAGGAGCTGTGAAGGAATTAGAAAGCCCTTTGTGTGCATTTTTGAGTGAGAGATGTTCTGAAGGTGCCTCTGCTGCTCTGGGTTTAACACCTGAAGCTGAACCAGTTTCTTCTGTGGTGAAGAACCCCCTGGGAGCCTTGGAGAACTTGATGCTGGATCCAAGGCTAGACTGCTTTCAGCAGAACATGCTTAGTCCCAAAATGATCATCAGTGACCCATCTGTGGATCTGAATGTTAAAGAGAACAGTAAAATCATCAAGAGACAGATAGGAGGCACACAGAATATACGGTCACCTGGAAAAATTGGCTTGAGGAATAAGTCCTTCAGCATCAAGGACAAAATTTCAGAATGGGAAGGGAAAAAGGAAACGCAGTCTGCTCCTCGCAGGGAGGAGGAGCAGGGAGTTAAAGAGGAGCACAAGGTGCCCTGTGTAACTGAGAAGACGAGCGGGGAAGCACTGGTGATTCGAAAAGTGGAGACCAAGAGATTCATGAACTGGGAACTGGAGTGCAAAGGGGCAGGCAAAGAGAATGAGCGGAAAGCAGGAACTCAGAAAGGCACAGGGCAGGCAGCAGAGCGAAAGGGGGAAGCACAGAAAGATGAGGAAGTGGAGTCTGGCCCTGGAAAATGCAAGGAGGTGAAAGGTGGGAAGTGGGAGGTCCAGAAGGAGAATCTTTCAGTGCTTAGTCAGGTCAAGAAGCTAGAGCAGGCTTTGAAAGACGGCTCAGCAGAGCTGCAGCCACAGTTGCCTGGTACTTATTATTCCCCACAGTGCTTGCAGGAGAAGGCAGCACAAGGACACACGGCTCCTGAGGGCCATGAGAGCATATGTGGGGCTGAGCTCAACAAAAGGCTTCTTGGCTTGGACTCTGAAATCAGTGAGCCAATTTTTGGGACTCTAGAAGAGGTAAGAACTTCTCATGTGAAATCCAAGGACTGCACGGTGGAGAACGTGTACACAGAGCCTGGGGTGCCAGAAAAGAAACCCTTCATCAACCCACTGCCAAAGCCCCGGCGGACTTTCAAACACGAGGGGGAAGAGGACTGGGTGCCAGCAGCTAGGAATAAAAGAAACTTACCTCCTCTGCCATCCATTCCTCCCCCTCCTCTCCCCTCTTCTCCTCCCCCATCAGCTGTCAGCAGGAGACTCTGGAGCGGGAAGCACAAGAACAACGCCGACCACAGGTATTCTGGCTGTGTTTCACAAAGGTGTTGGTCTTGATGGTGGAGTCCCACCTTCCCATATCTCTCTGGGAGAGATGGGTCTTCCCTGGTCACTCATAATCCCCAGAGAGCCTTGCTGGTCATAACCAGCTCTTGGTCACCTCTCTGGGACCTATGAGTGGCCAACACAACTTCACAGGATAACTGTGAAGGGATAAGTCATGGCAGACTTGGACTTTAAGGTCACCGTATTACGAGGCCTAACCTTCAAGCCCAAGATCGAGAGGTTTGGCATTTTGTTTTGGGGTTTTAGCAGAAAATCTATTTAATTACAAAATGACTACAGCTGGTCTGGAACAAGGTCTGGAATGATAATCTCCAGACATTACCACAGTGTTTTCAATGTTCATAATAAACCTATTCCTCTAAATCTATCTGATGTGTATATATTCTTCTGTAGAGCTTTCTTGCCTTTTCTCCCCTCCCAGATGATTGTCACACATTTGTGGGGTGGGGAGCGTAAAACGCACAGCTGTTTCTAATGCCCTCTGTATAAACCGTCACCTAAAAATTCCTGGCTGGAGCGCAGGAAGGAAATTGAAACTTTCCAGGTTTGTTGGTGGAGGACACTTAGCTGTTTTTACCCTTTCTACCATCCTGCATGTGACTCAAAAGCATCCTGCTTTGCTCTCAAAGACAGCTGATTTTGCC
>JAOXJM010000001.1:61693816-61709917 GCA_026413425.1 Tringa solitaria | reverse complement strand
GGGGGGCAAAGGAACAGGGAGTGCCAGAGCAGCTGCTGGGTTTTTGTGTGTTGGGGCGTGGTGGGAGGCCTCAGAAACCACTAAGTAAGGGTCACCTTGTCAGCTGGAATAACATGGATAGCATTACAGAGTGGCTGTATAGGCAAATCTGTCCATTCAAACACAAGCACACCCCAGTGCCCCAAACTTGCAGTGAACTCAAATACCGGGCTGAAATACCTCCTCCCCTCCAGCTTTTAGTTGCAAAGCTTAAAAGAAAACAAAGTTACGGGTAATTGTCAGCTAATGGGGCATGTTTGGTTTTTTGTTTTCTTGCTGCATGTTTAGGCTTTGCCTGGAGTCAGTGATCTTTAATTCGTTCCTGCAATCCTGGTGGTGTTGCCATGGAAGCTTGGGAAAAGGGGTGGACAGGGATAACTCAAAAAAACCCTTCAGTTTTGTTTTTCACAAGACCACAAGCGGGTATAGTCCACAAAACATAAATAACATGTGAAAACCACAGCAATGGAGGGAGAACCAAGACCTCACCCTCAGGACACTAGTGCTGATCCACAGATAATCACGTGTGTCCATTAAGGCACGCAAACACATACATATACCCCACATTCATATGCGTGACTTGGGGAGGGTTCAAGCTGCTGGTGGAAGAAGCGTTCCCTTTCCCAGCAAGTCGCAGAGATTTCCTTCATGCACCATCTTCTTACCCGTTTGTCATTGCTTACCTGGAATATTGGAAATTGTACTGGGCAGATGGATGACAAAGTTTGTTTGTCATAAAGAGGGAAACGGTGTTCTTGGTTGTAGACTGAGGCTAATTGGATATGCTGCTGAGCATTTTGAGGATGGGGTAGGCAACAGAATCCAAGCTTGTTGGTTTTTTTTCTGCAGTCTACCCAGTTATGTGATAGCTGAAGTATATTTTCAGTACTGAAGTGTGCCATTGGAATTATTAAGTCGAGCCACTTTCAGGGAGAGGAGCACGTTTGCTGACAAAATGTTCATGCAGACTTGCTTTGCTGGTATCACACCTGCCTGCCCTCTCCTCCTTGATGAATTCAGATCCACCGCTGTAGTGCTGCGTATCACCAAGCCACAGATAGAAGACAGCATTGGAAAAGACTTGGATTTCTGTCCTTGTCTGAAGACTTAAGCTACACTCCTGCCCCAGCAGGGCAGGCAGGAGGGAGTGTGGCAGTTAGACAGATCCTGGACCCACTACCAGTCCCTGCTCCGGAGCCCTGCAGCATCACTGACTTCAGTCTTTGCTCTCAGCCAAGCATTACATGACAATAAGAGAAAGGCAGTTGCTTCAAGTTCCAGCTGTCCACTGGGATGGCATGAAATGGTGGCAATGAAAAGAGAAATTTCATAACAAATTGCCTGCCCGTGCAGTTGCTTGGGCTAAGCCTTTGCCATTGGTTTCTTAGATGCTTGGATGGAGGTGTCACAACCTGCTTTTTCAGAGCTGTGTGTTCTTTGTGTTTGCATTTCCCAGCACTGTTGAAGAGTGGGATGTAAGAAAGTCATTGTATGTAATTTTGGGAGTTTAAAGCTCGGATTAGTTCTATGCCTTGTCTCCAGAATCAGTGGAAAGAAAGGGATGCTTTTGTGTGATTGTTCAAGCCTTGTGTTTTTGAGGGGATCCTAAGTAAGAATGAGCTGAATGTTACTTTAGAGGTGTCCCTTTCCCACCCCCCACCCTCCAGGAAAAACCATCCTGACTTTGAATGATCTTGGTGTGAGGTGATTCCTTCTCTCTTTTTGAAGTGAGGCATGTGAGACTGAGGCATCCATGGTTGGCAGATGTGTTTGAAAACCTATGTTACATGGCAGACATCCATGTTCAGAGAGTGGATTAAATCTTTCCACAGTCAGCCCAAGAGCGGTGCATTGCATCAGCCCCAATTAAATGATGACCAGAGGTCCCCCTAAACGTGGGGTTTAAACAGAGAAGACAGTACTCTTACACTAGCCTTCAGCTCACAGTTCCTTTTGGAGACAATTCTAAGCAGAAGATTGGAAAGAAGGAAATACGATTGTGGACTGACGTGCATGAGAACCTCACAGCTCCTCTGAAGACAGGGAAATGAACTTGAGAACTCTCTAGGTCTTTTCCATCTGTAGTATCTGTGATAAGTTTCTATGGCTGCATATGTCAGCATCAGGGTTTGGACACTGTCCAGCGAGCAGCTGGACTTCTAGGGCTATGGAGAGAATGAAGCAATTGCAGGAATGCTTGAGAACAGGTCTTTATGTCTGATGTGGGAGGTGGGAGAAGGCCAGCAGATCCCCAAACAGATTTTTATGGCAAACCTCAAGGATTTTCTGCACTTACAGTCTCTTGTTTGTGGCTTTTTGCTGCAGATCCACCATCGAAGGAAAACCCTTATGAAGACATTGAAACCAACAGCCGCTGTTTGGGGAAGAAATGTGTCCTGACCTTCCCAGCATCCCCCACCTCTTCCGTACCTGGGACTCCCACTAAGGTACTTAATTCAAGTGGTCACCTCTCTTGCTCCAGAAGGTTGTTTGGTGAAATCTGGGTTCAGTGGGGAAAATTAGAGTTTTGCTGATTTGACTTTTATCTTGTCAGGGTTTTTTCCATTTTGTCTTTTACCACTGGTCAGAGGATGGAGTGATAAGAGGGGCTTTATTGCCCTTTAGCAAGGTGAAGAAACAACATTCCCTTTATACAAAAGCTTTGTTGACTTTCATCGTTTTTCACACCAGGGCTACCTTTGCCTGGTAGAGGGGAAGACCTTTGGCTAATACAGTATAAGAAAGGTCTTCCTCTCCTAAAAGAGGACATTTAAGTGCTTGGGTCATCAAGCACTGCAGTTGTCTTGGCTCAGTGTCAGTGGGCAGTACACGGTCTGCCTATGTTGATGCCAAGATGCCTCTGCAGCCCCCTCCCTTAGGATGCCTCTTTTGCTCTCTCCTTGATAAGATTCAGTGCTAGTAACTTATGCAATGCCAGTCCCTGGTTAGGAAGCTGATACCAAAAGGATGTCCCCAGCAGCAGCATAGCTGACAGCTTGGTGCCCCTTTCCTCCCTGGCAGTGAAACCAAAAGCAGAGGTAAAACATTGGTCTGTACCTCTTGCTCAGAGCTTACTGAGGCCCGTCCTGCTCTCAGCTTCCCGAGCTGTTCTGGTTGGTTCCTGTTGTCTATTTAGATAGTTCAAGCCTGAAACAGCAGGGGCAATGTGGGAGCAGAAGTCATCATGACAACTGGGTAAAGAGAGAATAGCAGGGATCTAAACACAGTTTTCCTAACCAAAGGGTTTTCTCATGCTCTCCAAGTTTCTGCTATTTTTAGAGCTGTTACCCAGTATTTTCAGAAGTTTCCTTGATGTGTTGCTCTTTTCCAACGGGCTTAATCCGCAACTGAGGTTTCTCTGATAATCCAACACTTCAAAGTGAAAATTGTTCTGCAGTTCTCAGTCCATTCTCCTTGCCTCTAGTTGGGTCTAGAGCAGCTTGGGTCAGTGCATGAGCGTTGATTTCCCTCAGAGAGCTTTGAAATCACCTGTGCACCCTGATTTCCCACCTGTGCTATCAGAAGGGGGATGCAGTGTTACACAGCAATGCCTTTCACCACAGATACAGTTCCCCAAAGGAGACACTTTGCTAAAGAGCTGAGTGGGAGTAATTATGTTAAACTACAGTGTTTTGACATCTAAATGTGGTGGTCTACATCAGTCAGAAAAGAAGTGCCGCGGCTCTGTTGGCAGCTGATGGGTTTGCAGCTACAGTGTGAATCACGCTGGAGAGCCTGCCCAGGCTAGGGACTGATGGGAAGTGGGTCTGGACAGACTTGAAGTAGTAGCTTGTATCACTAGTGCAGGGTGAGATTCTTCAGTGCGAAGACTCTTCCCAGACTCATTTTTAACGTGTGACTTCTCTGTGGGTAGTAGGAATTTTTGTGAGTTGAGCATCTTCTGCCAAACCATCCAGAGACACCTGAGCTAACCCAAACGAGTGAATTGGTCTGGCTAAAAACTCTGCTGAGTGTGTCTGTTGATGGAGGCAGACCATTATGCTGCCTCAGCTATGGTGCTGCAGTGACTTGTTCAGAATTACCTTGAATACCTCTTCACCATGTTGCTTATTGCCACGTAGGTACATCCTCTGGGAGTGCAAATAGAGTGCCTACAAAAGGTGTAACTTAACCTCATCCTAACTGCTGGGAAATTCTATAGAAGACAAAAAGGGTTCTTAGTAAGCATCTTTCTTGTCACAAGTGGTTTGCCCTTTATCTGGAGCTGAAATTTCTGCTTCTGTGATGCTGTTTTTGGTCCGGGACTTTTGAGAACTTTACGCTGATACTTAAATATCTACTGTTGTACTCCCACTGAACTTGCTAATGACCTTAGGAGGAAACCAGTCTCCGTAATTGTCTATCATGGCATTTCTTGAACCTTCCTCTGTAATATTTAATCCTGGCTACTGTCAAAGACAGCTACACTGACAGTGCTTTTTGTCTGGTCTCACTGCATCTCTGTTCCTCCTGGCTAGCTGCTCCTTATCCCAAATGCTTGTGGTTGGCTGGTTGGTTAATCTTGTCCTGTTTACAGTCCCAGCCTCTGGGTTACACAAGTCCTGGGAGATGTTTTTTCACACTGGAGCAAGGCTTCTTGGCTAAGCCCTGAGATTGCATTGTGGTCTGGAATGAATATGGGATGGTAAAATTGCTGGTCAAGATAGTCCTGGTCTAGCCCAGCAGCTGTGTGAGTTCCTCCTGTGTGCAGAAATCTGTGACCATTCTCAGAAGCTGGGCTGTTTTGCCAGCTGAATGCTGTGGCCTCCACATTGGATTTACTGCTGTGACAGTGTTAGCAACAAAAGAAAGGTAAGTGAGGTGATGTGTTTGTTCATTCCTTCTCCTCTATTTCCAGTTGCTTTCCAAGCCCATTTTTTTCCGACAAAACTCAGAGCGGCGGAGTTTCAAACTGCCAGACATACGGAAACTGAGCCGTGATGGGACTGGGTCACCATCCAAAATCAGCCCTCCCTCGACTCCCAGCAGTCCAGATGACACCTTCTTCTCCTTGGGAGACCCTCAGAATGGCAAGAGGAGAAGGAAGATTCCCAAGGTAAATCTAGGCCTTTCCCTCTTTTAATTGGCTTCTCCCAGGCAGGAATGTGAGTATGAGACAATGTTTTCTTTAGTTTCCAGTGTAGTATCCCTGCAATATAGCTGTTGTCCTGCCAGTTGACTTAACCTGTGTTTAACTCCCTTTCTGCCTGAAGGAGAAGGCTCACAAACATCTTTGCAAGTTTTGAAGAAGTTATTTTTCCATCCAAGGTATCATGATTGTCAGGAGAGATAAAATAATAATAATTATAAAAAAAGTATTTTAATTTTTGGATAAAAGCTGGTTTTTTAGATGGGAAAAAGGCAAGTTATATTTTTACCAAAATCTTACCCCATCATATTTCCTTCTTTGCTTCATGGATAGAACAGTCAGAAGTTGGCCATGTGTTGTGTTGGTGTTCCCTCCTGGCAATCTGTTGCTCTTTGCTAGGTTTGATTCATGCATTGGCTGTTTCTCATTCAAGGTAGGATGTGATTGTGGGTGAACAATGAAAATCCTGACATTTGAGTGACAAAAGGAGTTGTCTGTAGTCATGAGCATTTTCTGGAGCAATATTCCCTACTTCATATTTGGATACAGCATGACTCCGTTTCAATTTTATTTTCTTTCAGATCTAGCAGGAAGTGTATTCTGGCCAATTGAGGTTTGGCAGCAGTCTATCTATTAAATGTTTCAAAAACACAGTTATAAAAACACAGTTGCTTATCCCAGTCTTTGCAGAACAAGCAGAGGCTACCAGGGTCTGTCTGTGGTGATCTTTTTTTCTGATCCCAGAGTTTTCATTTGGGAAAAAAGGGATGTATTTGTGTATCTTCTTTGTTTCCTGGTTGCCGGATCTGTGTTCATGTTTGCACATCTGATTTTTTGAATGCCCTCTTTGTATACCTCAGCTCTTCAGGAAGGAGCCAAGCACTAGAAACATCTAGGGTTTTCTCTCCCAGTATGCCCACGCATCTGTGCACGTGCTTGAGCTCTGTCAGTGTGTTCACACATATTTTTATGTCAACTGAGGGGAAGATTACAAGTATACATTTACCAGAAAGTGCCGCTGAGCAGCCTTGTAGAGCAAGTTCAGAACTGAGATTTACTGTGTCAGTGGCAAGATCAACCTGAGACTTGAGTTGGGTGGCTGGATGGAGGCTGTGCTCCCACATCAGAGCATACTGCATCTCACTTAAATCCTTGGATTCAGAGTTCCCTGACCAAGTGTGTGGTGGGCCTGTCTTACCTTGAGCTTTCAGGACATGTGTGCAGCAATCCCAGACTTTCTGAAATAAATCTTGATGCTGTGGCCATGTCCTGCTGCTCCTGCCTGAGACCTTGACAAGGAGGCAGCTCTGCTCAAGGAGGCTTGAGGAAGCCTGGCATGGTCCTTCTGCAACTCTGCTCCTCTTCAGGGTTGGACAGGGAGACCAGAGGCACTGAAGGAGCCACTAAGCCCAGGTATGCCCAACACTGAAATGTCCTCTCTCCTGGTCAGCTGGGAGGCCAGGGATTAAAGAATTTTTAAAGCAAACCACCAGGATAAAGCATTTCATCATCATTGGCTCCCACCCATCTCAGTCTCATCATTCCTTGTACGATGTGCTCATTCTTGGTATGAAGGCTTTTCCAGCACATCCCACAACAGATGTTAAAGGCAGAAAGACATTAAAGTTTGCTGTCGTCCTCCAGCCCGTTTTCTGCTTTCAAACCTGCAGACCAGGGCAGGTTCCCAAGGGACCTTCTGATGCTCCCTGGCGCGTGGATCACCATATGGAGAGACCCAGGTGGGCACTGTCAAGCTCGTACAGCCACAAAGTGTGGAGGTGCATTAAGGCCTGGCCTTTCATCAGGGCTTGTTACCTTGGGCTCCTGCCACGCCAGCATGACTGTACAGCTTCTCTGGTATGAGTGAATGTGGCCGTTAACAATGCAGGTGTTGGTTACTGTGCAAGGTAGATGTTGGTTATTGTCAGTTCTGGGCTGTCAAGTGAAGAGTTTCAATATGTCCAGGGTTGGGAAACAGAGCACTTTGCATGAAGTTTTAACTTTCTTTCTTGTCTGAGGAGGAAAATAACGTTGTTTATTTGTTTGTGTGTTTGCTGAGCAGCTTGTGTTGAAAATCAATGCCATTTATGAGGCACGAAGGGGAAAGAAACGTGTCAAGAGACTATCGCAGTCTACAGAGAGCAATTCAGGGAAAGGTAAAGGAACTCCAAATCATCACACATCTAAAACTTTTTGAGGATTTGTCTTAGAGTTTAGGCTGGCTTACTGATTTATATGCCATTTTCTAGTGCTTCTTCCAGTCCAGGGTGAGATTGAGTTGGGGCTTCCACCATTCTTTTGGGAAGACAAAGTCTCTTCCTCTGCCCAAAAGACTTTCTTTAAAACAGAACATTTTTTGCTTTTCTTGCTTCGTTTTAATTCCATAGCTTTACATGATAACCTTATAGGTCACACCAAAAATGTCCCCCCTTTTTGATGTTTATTTCTGGAACAGCCTGGAAGCTTTGTAGAGCAGTGTTCTGTCCAAAGAGAATGATTTGTTAAGATCAAAATATTTTGCGGGAATGTGACACTTTAGTGAACTGTCCAATAGAAGACCATAGATTTGAAACAGTTCTAGTTCCTTCAGCATCCCAGTAAACAAATAGCCTCAGTTGGGAATGAGGATTTCTAGAGTTGGCTGTAGGACTACCTCCATCATAGCAAGATTGAGACTTTCAGCCTCCCACTGTCAATTAAAAACTTGCTAGAAGCGTTCGGGTACTTCAGAGCAATTATTTTAAACATCTAATCTCTGTAAAACTTAAAATTATGTCTTTCCAACACTGTATTTTTTGCTAAAACACCCTAATTTCCAGTGAAAGGTGACAATGAGCTCTATATGTTTGTCACAATTACTGGATTGACAAAAAAGGCTATTGGATCATATGGACCTTGAGTCTGACTCAATGTGGCAATTTTTGGGTCTTTTCTTTTTTTTTTTTCTTAATTGTTTTTATCCCTTGTCCCCCAAACTACTGCATATTAATCAGTATTTTGTCTTGGTGGTGTGCTTATGCAGGCTTGGATAAAATACTGCTCCGGTGTTTTATTCTTTAGACAGCTCTTTTGGCTGTGCAAAACGGATTTTGCGAGGGTTCTTTTTTTATTATTCTCTCAATGAATAGGAGGATACCAAGGTTGGTAAGATAAATGTCTGTGGGTATGTGCACCCTTGAAAAGAAAGTGGCCCTTGGGATCTATGCTGTCTTCCCCCTGAAGTTGTCAGGCCTGGCTTTCTCATGCCAGTAATAAGAAATGC
Source organism: Tringa solitaria (assembly GCA_026413425.1). NCBI lineage: Eukaryota > Metazoa > Chordata > Aves > Charadriiformes > Scolopacidae > Tringa > Tringa solitaria. Next base: position 61,701,527 of record JAOXJM010000001.1, on the reverse strand, counting down.
ACAGTTATAAATAGACTTAACTCATCTTCCTTTCTTTTTTCCTAGTTACAGATGAAAACAGTGAATCAGACAGTGATACTGAAGAGAAGCTGAAAGGTAAGGCAAATGTTTGAAGAGACCAAATGGCTCCTGATAAACTCTGCTCTGAGATCCTGTGTCTAGATCTTTCTTCTGTCTTCTGCTTTTGGACAAGCAGCTTGTTTCCACTCAGAACAGAGTGAGAAAACAACGATTTCAATACTGCAGAAGAAAATCTGTGGGCAGAGGACTACAGGAGTCCAAAACAAACATCTGCTCCAATTCCCATCAAAGCTCTTCACGCTGACTTTCATAGGAGATGGCTTGGACACTGTGGAAATACAGTGAGGTTTTTCTCAGTACACAGTCACAAATGTGTGACACCAGACTGACAGAAGCAGTATTGCATGGGACAGGGTGTTGAGAAGCCCCACTACACATTTACTAAGAGACAAGAACCACCCAGCCAGACTGGCTAGCTAGGAAAACAGAATAGCACTATATGATTTATTGCTACTTAAACTCTGAGTCAGGATAAAGTCACTGGGCTCCATAATACTCTTCTGAAACCTTCTTGTACTGATAATTAGCCCTGTGACATGCTGGTGGCATTACGATCTTTTGGGAATTTATGTGGCAAATTCAAAGTCTTGGCAGAGGTAGAACACAAGATGGAAACTCCCCCAGATTCCAGAGTTTCCTGACTCTCACACACACACCTGATCTGGGTAGCAGGTCAGCTCCCAAGCAGAAAAGACAGGCATAAGCAGCAGTTCCCACTCAGTGTCAACCACAGTGTGTTGTGCTTAGGAGTGTTCATCCTTACCCTCTTTCAGGTTTTAAGAACAGAAACCTCAGACTGTGTTCCCTCTTGTGAGGACAGCTTCCCACACAAGAACTACATTATGCTCTTGCTCTCCTCTGCATTGGGAAATCTTTTATCTGTACTGCTGTGTTAGCAAGATCAAGCTCAAAATTGCTATCACCACCTACCTTTTGACAAGTTCTCAAGCTAGCCTGGAGACAGGGAGAGAGGGTTTGCGCCCAGATTGCACACAAATTATGTTCACAACTGTCTTGAAACATGATGTTGTGAAATATAGTCCATGTTCAGATGTAGCCAAGAAAGACAGTGTAGATGTGGCCAGGAAGACTCAAACTCTTGTCTGTTACTGGTTGCCATAGTGAATGATGTGCATCACCCTGGGTTTCTCTGTAACATCTATTTAACTGCAGCTAGGAACAGCCTATAGAGGGGATAATGGAGACTGTGTGAAGTCACCTCAAATCCAACAGCACTGGATTCTGAACAGTATCCAAATCCATATCTGGATCTGAGTGACATGCAAGTCGACATAACTGTGAACAAGAGCACTGGCACTTGCTGTTCGCTCTAGCTACACCTGTATTTTGCTTTATGCCTTGTGGAACTGTTGACTTTCCTATTTTTAAGTAGGGAAGTGAGATGATTTAGCAAGTCTCTTACATCTGGGACTTTCGATTCTGTATGTTTTACTTAAGAAACCAAACACACCAGCCAGTTACCTCTGCTTATCAAGTCACTGTACATCATGGGAGACACAGTAAATCATCACACTGCATGTCAGAGCCATAAGTGCTGACCTTTGGGAAGGAAGAATGTTCAAAGACAATGTCTGCCATGATGACAGCAATGCAATCCCAGTATCTTTAGTAGGTTGCACAGAATATAAACAATGCAGAGCCAGAGCGAGCTTTTCAGAAGCTCTCAGCATTGCTGTGATGGTGCTCCTTTTGAAGTCTCTGGTAAAACGGAAACCATTTCTGAAAACTTTTGAAGAATTACAGCCTTAGAGCAAATAGCATAATAGGTGATGAGAGAAAGGAGTCTAAACCATCTTTTCAGGGCTTTAGCTGTCCAGGGATTGTTACACTCTGATTTAAGAGGCACCTCAAGGTTGCTTTCAATTATATTGTCTGGAATAGTCCACGAGTGGCACAATTTTACCAGACAAAAGGTCAAGAGTCTGTCCAAAAATATACACCATGTCTTGGGAAGCCCTCTCTCGCAAGCAGACATCTTCTGGGTTTGGAGTTCCTGCAGTATCCCTGTGATTGTTGTTTCTGTCAAAACATTACGTTGCCACCCGCATTCGCAAAAAGCACGGTTGGGAGAATGTGCTGCAGTGTCTGCTTGTAGTTAATTCTTTCTTTCTTTTGTAGTAGGGGTAAGGGAGACATCATGGAGATTTAATTTGGGATGCGACTGTAAAACAAAGCAGGGGGGTGGTCTTAGGGAGTCTCATCTGGTCTCTTCTCAGCAGGCAGCTTTTCATTACTTTCCATGCTGGAATGTTTATTGTCCCACAGCTCGTGTGTTGCAGTTACAGCTTGCTTGGCAGTTTTTCTTGTTTTCCCATTGTCTTGGGTGAACTTGTAGAAACACAGTCCTGAGAGATTAATTTTAGGCACGGGAAGGACTGGCATGAGCCAGCCTTTTTCATTTGCACCTCTTTTCACGTTTTTTTTTTTGTTGGCCTGCGGCCCAGCCTGCATGACTGAAGCTGGGAGTCCCCAGTGTTACTCAGCCAGTGGAGCCGTAGCCTGACCCAAGTGCTGGTCTTGTAAAACTGTGGGGATTGCTACCCACGGCCTCCTCTGAACAAAGGTGATCAATCACCTAACTGTCCTGGTTTTGAAAGATGCATAAATGAATGCTAGGATGAATTCCCAGACATTATCTGTTACGCCACGTCCCATATGGATGTCAGTTTGGGTTGTCTTCAGCTGTAAAAGCTATCCATGAAATCATTCTGCTGCCAAAGCCTTTCAGGGTGATGGCACTCACAAGATTAGGTCCTGTCTCTCTCAATATTTAAAGTGCAGCTTCCAAATGGTTCCCACCTCTTACTCAGCCACTGACAAAGTAAGTGCAGCGAGGTTGTTTCGAGTTTATCCGTAAGTCTCTGCGAAGCATTGTTGGTGCTCTGTGCGAAGAGCTAAACAAAGTCATGTTCTCTAATTTTTTTCTTTGTAGCTCACAGCCAGCGCCTGGTACATGTGAAATCTCGCCTGAAGCAAACCCCACGGTACCAAACCTTGGAACGGGACTTGATTGAATATCAAGAGAGGCAGCTGTTTGAGTACTTCGTCGTGGTGTCACTGCACAAGAAGCAGGCTGGGGCTGCCTACGTCCCTGAGGTTACCCAACAGTTCCCGTTGAAGGTGCGGTGCCTGTCGGGAAGGTCTGGCTGACATGTCTCAGATTGCACAGTGCGCTTGCACAGCTTCTCTGTTGACTCCATGTTATATCAGTAACCCTCTGCTATGCCAGTGTTCAGTGAGACTGAAGACAGAGGAGCTGCAGTCATGGTATTCCTCACTGGTGAAAGAGCAGCTAATTTAGGTCTTTTGCTGCCCTTGGCTATGACTTTTACGTAGCTATTCCCTTTCTCCCCCTTTTCTCTTTAAAGAAAACTGACACTTGGGAGAAGACACATGTTCTTAAAGGGAAGGCACAGCTTTCACCAGTAGTCTAGCTCAAAACGGGGAACGAGGAATGGGAGAAACACAGAGCCAGTGTGACAGTGTGTTTGTAAATGCATGTAACGAGAGCTCCCCTCAGACTTTAGTTCTCTCGCCCCTTGCTGGAAGACGTGTCCCAGATTGGAGGCACAATATAGTAGGGGCAGGTGCTGCAGATGCTGGGCTTGGTGGAATTGGGGGCACAGAGTTACTTTAAGATATCTAAAGATTAGGTGAGCCAGAATCACAGAAATTTTAATATCTTCCAGGCAGAAGCTTAGCCTCTGTCATCACCTCTTCATTTGTCACAGGAAAAATATTTGAAGTCATTCCATCCCCACATGACTAATTGGAAACATTCCTTCTCTCTGTTCTGCTAGCTCGAACGCTCGTTCAAATTCATGCGTGAGGCAGAAGATCAGTTGAAAGCTATTCCCCAGTTTTGCTTCCCTGATGCAAAGGACTGGGCCCCCATCCATCAGTTTGCCAGGTAAATACTGTACTTTGTGTCCTGATTCATGAGAAACAGATTTATGTATCCAGCTAATTAAATATGAGAGCTGTTATGGTAGAAGATTGGGCAGAGCCCTGAGAGGGCTGTATTGGAAATGCAAAAGTATGGTGGGCTTCTTGATTTTGTATGTCAGAGACTTTTAATATGGATGATGGTTAACTTGTCATTCTGTTTTCTCTTTCTGCAGTGAGACGTTCTCATTTGTCCTGACAGGGGAAGATGGAAGCAGGCGATTTGGATACTGTAGGAGGCTGCTGGTAATTATGCCTGGGTTTTTCTTTTCCTAGAGATGAAGCTTTTTGTGGGGTTGGTTTTACTGGCACTCATTCTGGAAAGTGGAAAGCTGCTGCTCTTCTCTTTCAGTGGGGAAAGAAAGAGCGGCAGCAGAGCAACTTTGCTGTCTTCTGCTTTGCTCAGTGCCAAAGTCCCTGTCTAAGCACCATCCTCCACTCCAGGCAGAGCTTTTGTACCTTTGCCTTGCATCAGTGCTTAACATTATGACCATGGACCATCGTTTCACCACTGAGCTGAAGACAGGGTTTGACTCCCTTGGGGGTTTAGATAGCTGCTAAACAGTTGTCTAAGCCTGTGCTGGTCCTGTAGGCTCAGAGTTGTCTCTATAGAGCTGTCTGCCCTGCCTTAATCATTTGACTTAGGAAGGTTGGGATCATACTGTGGATGTGCCCATTTCTCCCCACTGTTTCTAGCGTACCAGGGTTTGAGCCAGACTTTAGGTATTGCCATCAGCAGTGTGCTGTCAACTGTCTGCCAGTTTCTGAACCAGCCAGTGAGCTGCAGAGCTAAGAGACCAGTCACTCTGTCTCTGCAGTAGTTATAACTGACATTTTCTTGGTGTTTTTTGTGTGTGTATTTGTGTTTGTCTTGAAAGCCCAGTGGGAAAGGGAAGCGTCTCCCAGAAGTTTACTGCATTGTGAGTCGCCTTGGATGCTTCAATCTCTTCTCTAAGGTGAGGTTGAAGAGAGAGGGAATTTGTTTTGTAGGCCAAGAGGGACCTGAAAGGGAAGTCAACACCAGAAGAATGGGGATCAGGGAAGCTGATGGCTGAAGAAAGGGCCTGAAATGTGTTGGCAAGGCAACTACATGCTAATACCAGAACGTAGCAAAAACATAGTTAAAAGTAAAAATGGATCGTCAGCTGTTGCCTTGTTGCTCCAGCAGAACTACCAGAACACAAGCACTGAAAGATTAAAAGCTAGGGTCCTCACTCTGAGGGTGGTAGGGAGTTTGCAAATTGTAAGCTTTCTGTTGACCTCAATGTAGCTGGGTTTCTCTTGCTGAAGGAAATGAAGTGTCTTCAAATTGCAGCTTTTACATTTTTCCTTATGATTCAAGGTTCTGTATTGATGCTGGGTTAAGGAGAGGATGTAGAAAGAATGCACTTTATTCCTGGTGTTACATCCCTCCTCTTGATTTACATGTTTTTGTGTCTTCATGCTTTTCTTTTTTCAGATCTTGGATGAAGTTGAGAAGAGACGGGGCATTTCCCCTGCCTTGGTGCAGCCTCTCATGAGGAGTGTCATGGAGGCACCTTTCCCAGCTTTGGGCCGGACGATTACAGTCAAGAACTTCTTGCCAGGCTCAGGAACAGAGGTAAAGACACCATGGTAGAGAGAAGGGAGATTTTGGCAGCAAATAGTGCTGGTCTGGTGACTGCAAGTTAGGACTGTGCCATAGCTCTGGGGATCTTGGGCAATCCCAAACATAAATACGGGGCAGAGAATGGATTGAGAGCAGCCCTGAGGAGGACTTGGGGGTGTTGGTGAATGAGAAGCTCAACTCAAGCCAGCAGTGGATGCTTACAGCCCAGAAAGCCAGCTGTATCCTGGGATGCATCAAAAGAAGCATGGCCAGCAGGTCAAGGGAGGTGATTCTGCCCCTCTACTCTGCTCTGGTGACACTTCACCTGAAGTTCCTGCATCCGGCTCTGGGGCTCCCAACATAAGAAGGACATGGACCTGTTGAAACAGGTGCAGAGGAAGGCCACGAAGATGATCAGAGGGCTGGAGCCCCTCTCCTATGAAGATAGGCTGAGAGAGTTGGGATTGTTCAGCCTGGAGAAGAGAAGGCTCTGGGGAGACGTTACAGCAGCCTTCTAGTACTTAAAGGGGGCTACAGGAGAGATAGGGAGGGACTCTTTATCAGGGAGTGTAGCGATAGGATGAAAGGTAATAGTTTTAAACTATTAAATAGACAGAGGGGAGATTTAGATTAGATATTAGGAAGAAATTCTTTACTCTGAGAGTGGTGAGGCACTGGAATGGGTTGCCCAGAGAAGTTGTGGATGCCCCATCCCAAGGCCAGGCTAGATAGGGCTTTGAGCAACCTGGCCTAGTGGTAGGGAGTTCGGAACTAGGTGATCTTTAAGGTCCTTCCAACCCAAACCATTCTATGATCTTCCAGGGGTGTGTGGGGAAGCTAGGGAGTAAAATAGGGGACCACAGGGGTGGCATGGGGACTTCAGTGACCTCAGAATCAGAAGGGAAATCATATGGTAAAAATGATGTAAGGACACAACCATGCTAATATGGCAAAATGAAACAGGGCATTGGCCTTGAGGCCAAGTGTCACAGACTGGCTGGCCCTGTGCTGCCCAGCACACAATGTGGATCTGCTCGAGGCCCTCCACACTTAACTTCTTGAAGAGCAGGTTCGTAGCATGTACTCCAGCATCCTTAATGCAGAACCAATGTTTGTGTGGGATGGAGCACGGATCAAAAAATACCTGAAACCACACATGGACGATGTTGCAGCCTTTCAGATAGGCATTTTCAAAGCATGCATGTGAAGGGTATGTGTTGCATCTCCCATAGTGTGGTGTGAGGACAGTGGGAGGGTTTTAAGAGCGCAGAGCTTTTGGGATCTGGTGGTGTAGCAGGCCATAAAGTGAGCAGAATTAACAGTATGGTATTATTTAGACAAACTTCTGCATTGTTGTCACAGTTTTGGCCATGTTGGCTAATGACAAGACAACAGATGCTCTTCCCGACCTCTCACTCCAAGGAAAGGAAGAGAGACAAAGAGATTTATTAGTTTAGGAAAAAAACTAAACCAATTTAGGGAAATATTAATAATAGAATAAAAAGGAAATAATGAAATAGCTACAATAAACGTAAATATATATACAAAACCCTATCAAGCTCCCAGGGAGATGTCACCAGCAGGCACTAGGAAAGTCCCAGACTCAAATGGGAACTGGATTCTGGAACACTCTGATGGGGGTTGAAGGTAGACAAACTCACAAGGTCCTCCTTATTGAAGAAAAAGCCTTGTAGAGGAGCCAGCCTGACCACTTTGATCCCTCAGCTTTCATACTGACCATGGCAGATGGGGTGGAATACCCTAGAGGTCAGCTTGGGTCATCTGGCCTGTCCACTCCTCCCCACAGGTGTAATCCCTCCATGGGGTGAACAACCCAGTCTGCTGAGCCTGGTTGCCACAGCAACAAGTGTAAGCAATAGCCTCTCTCACTGAACAGAAAGTTGGCTCTGCTACACCCCAGAGCACATGGATGGAGCTCTGGGATCATGGTTTGGACAAGACAAGAGGTAACGGGCACGAACTTGAACATAGGAAGCTCCATCTAAATACGAGGAGGAACTTTTACTTTGAGGGTGGCAGAGCACTGGAACAGGCTGCCCAGGGAGGTTGTGGAGT